>CM054129.1:76706244-77371845 GCA_028751855.1 Ambrosia trifida
CCGAGTATTTTTTTTTAAAAATAAAATAAAATTTTGACTAACACATGTTAAGCGCTAATAACAGGTGTTAACAATGTGTTAACTATATGTAAACAGTAGACGTTTTTTATTTTAAAAAAAAAAACCGTTCGGCGCTTTTTTCGATTTTTTTGGCTCGAAATGCTTAAAAAAATGTATATTACATACCCTATTTTTTTCAAAAAAAAAAAATGTTGGGAAGTCAGAGTTTCCAGAGTTTACCAAATAAGGAGGGTTTCCTCCATATACTTTACCTATATAATATATATATATATATATATATATATATATATATATTGCTTTGCGGTTAAAAAAAACCATAAACCTAGAAAAAAAAAATTGTATTCGCTTCTAAGCTTCTAAGATACTATGCGAAACTATAAGGGGTTCCATATATTTTTTTGACTAAATTTTGGCAACTTGACAAGTTTGGAAAATTTATCTGCTGCGCACATAGGACTATAGTAGCCAAAATCTGGATGCGGCTCAAGTCTTATTGTTGGGTTGGGCCTATCACAACCAAATAAAAAATTCTCAATTTCTCTGATATGAAGTTCGTAGTATTCCAATCTCAATTTCTTTGATGAGGTATGGCCAATTTAATTAAATTAATTTTTTTTTCCTTTTGATTGTTTTTATTCCCAGACAAAGAAAATTATATTAAAATAACGGGCAGGCGGACAACAATTTAAGTTTCAGTAATCCCAAAATTTTAATTACAGAATCAAATTAACAAAGTGTCCGTTTAGTGTTTATCAAATCTAGTTAATTCAAAATTTACCCCTTTCATGATTTCAATGATGTAAGTTATTTGTTTGTTCCGTTAAGTACAAAGTTATGATGTTTGTCTCTATATCCAACCTAATTTAAAGGATGTTGGCTACGAAATTTAAATAACCCAGGAAATGTCACTTGTATGAGCCAAAAATTTACATAATTTGGAGTTTAAATGAGTCGAGTCGAGTCGCACCTTAACTCATTTAACTTATAAGATATCAACCACATCTAAATTGTGAGCTTTATTTCTTAAGCTCGAGCATCACACGTGAATAATTTTACAAAATCTAGCTCAAATTGTCTATTATTTAATAATTAGTTTATATATATATAACTACACATATATAATAGTTACATATAAATATCAATTAAATATACTGAATAAAAATTGTTTGAATAACATAGTTAAAATTCGCAAGCATTCTCTAGCTCAATAAATGAAGCTTAAGTTGGTTTTTAAACAAACATACTTTTTTGCCCTGGCTTGTTTAAGCTCGACTAGAATTCGATTTTTGCAAGTCAGTTTCTAATAGACTTTGGCTCATTTAGTCATTTACACCCACAATATTAGACATTCTTATGTTTATTGACGAATCTTGAACTACGTTTTCGGTAAAATCTTGGTAGATCGGACTCGGTACAAGTTTTTAGAAATTTTCGGTAAAAATTATGTTAGGAAAAAAATCTGGGGGACCAGGGCCCAATCTGGCTTGGGAGAACTTTTGTCTTGTATATTTTTAGTTGGGCCGAAACCATCCCATCAATGTGACACGGTCACAAAATGGCCTACACTGAAAGAATTTATTGTGTAACTGCACCTTATACTTTCAAGTTATGTACACTTTTAGTCCTTCGATAACATTAAGTTTTCACTTTCAATCGTCATTTATTATTATTTCATTTTATTTTAAAATCTCTTTCAAAATAAACCTATATATGTTTACATATACGATTCATTTTCAAGCTATACAAACTTTTGTTTATAAAGGAAAGTTTATATGCTTTTATATAGATTTTGAGTTATAAAAACACAACAACACAAAAAAAAGTTTATTAAAAAGTTATGAGAGCTTATATAATCTATACATTTAATCATGATGCATTAAAATAATATTATTTTAGATATAATTGATAAGATAATAAGAGCATGTTTGGCTCTCCATTTTTTTCACATCTTTTTGCCTTATAACTTTTTCAAGAAGTCAAAAGTTAAAAAAATTGTGACTTTTCGATTTACAAGGTTTTGTTCAACTTTTAAGCCCATAAAAGATAACCGTCGACAATAACTCCGATCATGACCCGTTCGATTTTCCAACTACCAATTCATTATAAATTGATCACCTAATCGTTAGCAGACAATATTTGCGACTCTTAATCTCACTTTTAGTTATTCATACTCTTTATTAAAGCTCCTGATTTTGGCTCCAAGGAATGTCGACCGAAAACCCAAACAATCAAACCATCCTTTGATCATGTAAGTAATTTTCGTACATTACTGAACTCATGTTCATTTTGAGATTAAAAGCCCCATATTCCTTTGATGATTACTGTTTATTATTTGGTTTGATTGAATTGATCTAGGATTAGGGTTCTTGTCTAGAATATTTGGGGAAAAAGATGAGTCTTTGTGCTTATGTTAAATACTTTTACATTCCAATAAATAAACAAACTCAGACATGTAGTGTAGTTGTTGGTTGTGCAAAAGTTGGAACAAGAGACCCAGGTTCGAGTCCTTTGGACCACCTTTTCTTTTTGGAAATTTTATTCCAAAATTTTATCATTTTTTTTACATACTGTTAAACATTTATATAAAATACATAAAACTTAAAATATTCATAATAAATTCATTTTTATTAAAAACTTATAAAAAAATAGGTGTAGTATCTTGACATCATGAAGAAAATTATAACATTTTTATTTTTTGGAAAATAATTTATTTTCATATTTTTATTGATTTAAATGTTTTTAATCATAATAAATTGATTAAAACTTTATTTTACATGATTTTAATATCAAAATTTATGTGAAAAATATATTATGCATCAGAAACTTATTCCTAAATTGTTTGACCACAAATAATTAGCCTTTGTAAAAAAACTCTCTTTATGGCATCTCACCGGAAACCTATTCCGGTGGAGGTACAACAGAGGCTCACATAATTCTTCATCACAAATCTTCCTGAGCGTTGCAACTTGCAGCGGTTCGGATCTTGCAGCAGCTATTAGAGATCACGGGGATATTTACGACATTTACATAGTAAGAAAAGGGACAAAGGAGGAAGAAGATTCGGGTTTGTGTCAATCCTTGATGTTAAGGATATGGCTACTACGATCAAAAACTTGTCCGGCGTTAAGATGGGAGGTTTTAAACTACTGGTGAATGTAGCTCGATTCATTCTTGAAGATGGAGAAGTTCATCAGCCTAGAAAAGAAAACTCGACAGACAGTAGGGTTCCAAAAGCCACCGTCATGGGAGACTCGCATGTACAGTTTGTTAAGAAAGGGGCTATCTCCTTCCAAGAGGCTCTCACCGGAGAAAGAAAACGGGACATTGCTAATTTCACATCCGTTATTCTAGATGATAAAGTCTTAATGTATGGTGATCTGATTGATAAATCTATTACCTTTAAGGTAAGTTCTTTCCGATGCTTCGTAACATCAGGAAGACTCTCAAGGACATGAGTTTATCTTGTGGTAAACTTAAATACTTGGGAGGTCTTCGGTTCATTATCACCTTTAATTCTGGAGATCAAGCTGTCATGGCTAGGGAAGAGTTCATGGGTCAGGGTTCTGAGTTTGAAGATGTTTCTAAATGGAAAGGTCAAGATTTTACCTTTGAAAGAATTGCTTGGGTTAAAGTCCTCGGTATTCCTTTTCATTTGATGTCGGAAGATACTTTGAAATGTGTTACTAAACCTTTCGGAAATGTGGTTCATTGTGATGCATATGATAAAGATTTTTCCTATTGTTATGCGGCTCTTTTAGTCTCTGATGGAAAGATGATCAACAGTGAAGTCTCTGTCATGTGGAGGGATAAAATGTATGAAGTTTGGATCAATGAAGATTGTGGTGCTTGGTTGCTGGACTTTATGTCGGAAGATGATTCAGGCGGTGACGGCTCTAAAGATGAACGGGATGGTAGAAGCCACACTTCCATGTCAGATTGCTCTGAATCATTTGAAGAAGATGAGGACGTTTATGAGCCGGAGACAGATTCGGTGGTGGCCGGAGCCTGCTCCGGTGACGGGAGATAATGTCAATACTCCGGTAGCAATTAATGAGGTAATTACTGTCAGCGATAATGGTGGGATGGATGGTCAAAATAATTATCAGTTTTCTAATATTGTGGAGGAGAATACGCTCTCCAATCATGAGGTATTAAGTGTGCCCGTTGACCATGAATTTTCTAGTCTTAATAAAAATAAACGAAAGAAAAATAAAGGTATATTAATTGTGGGCCAAGATTCTGATTATAAAAGTAGTAATGAAAGGCCCACAAAGGAATCAAGGATGGAACTAGATGAAGAGGATCCATTTGGCCTGAACCCACTGATATTGGGCTCAGTTAATGTTAACAGAGGTGAATTAGGCCCAGTGAATTTTGATGACTTACAAATAGGATTATAACTCAAAGTGATTCTCCTGAGCAGCAGATACATGATTTTGACTTAAATCGCTCTTCTAAAGTTAACAACCTCAACAACCCGGAAGCCGTGAAAGATTTTGAGCTTGATAATGAAGTTTTGGAAACGGAAACCCTTAGAGGCAAAATTGGTGCGCAACTTTCAAAATTCCGTGATATGGTTCGAAATTCGGTGGAACAAGAAGGTTTACAATCAGGTTATCAATGAATTTTCTATCTTCTAATGTTAGAGGGATTGGGGTTGTTGGGAAACATTCTTGGTTAAAAGGTTTGGTAGTTAATAATGGTGTTGACTTTTTAGTCATTCAGGAATCTTTGGTTTCAAAAGTTGGGGGTTTTGATTTTACTAGAATTTAGGGGAATAATGATGTTCAATTTGATGTGGTTGAGGCTTCAGGGAGATCTGGTGGTCTGGTCAACATGTGGAATCCTAAAAAATTTGTCAAAATTTCGTCTGTGGAAAACCCGAATTTTCTTATCACAATGGGCACTTTAATTACTGATGGTTCTCTTTTGAATATAGTTAATATCTATGCCCCTCAAAAAACTGTTCAGAAAAGAGCTCTTTGGGACAGTTTAAGAGGGGTGATGGCGGGTACTCCTGGGATGTGGGTTTTATTGGGCGATTTCAACTTAGTTAGAATTCCGGAGGAAAGGAAGAACTCAATCTTTAATCGCCTTAGTGCCTTGGATTTCAATGCATTTATTGATGATACTAGTTTGCAGGAGTATTATATGAGAGGGAACAAGTTTACTTGTTTATCAAAGAAAGATTTAGGCTTTAAATTGAGCAAAATTGACAGAGTTTTAGTTTGTCAAGAGTTTTTCAACAGGTGGCCTTTAGCATGTCTTCGTGTGCTTCCAAGAGGTCCCTCTGATCATTGCCCTTTACTCCTTACGGTGGTGGATTCTAACTATGGAGAAAAGCCATTTAGGTTGTTTAATTCATGGTTAGAATGGGAGGGTTGTTCAGATATTGTCAATAAAGCTTTTGGCGATTGTTTCTTTGAAGGGCCTTGTGATCTAGTGATTACCAAAAGGCTGAACTATGTCAGAAACATTCTTCAGGAATGGTGGAAAGAACAACTAAAAACTGAAACCGAAGATATTGTTTTGCTGCATAAGGAGATAGAGAAGATAGAGTTAATTGTGGAAGATAGAGATCTTGGAGAGGAAGAGATATGGATTTGGGAGGAAAGTAAAAAGGGGCTGGAACAATTTAACATGTATAAACAGCGAGACTTACTTCAAAAGTCTTGAGTGCGATGGGCCACTAATGGGGATGATAACTCAGCGTTTTTTCATAGATTCATTAGTGGCAGGAAGGCCTCAAATGCCATTCTTGGCTTGATGATCAATGGGGAGTGGATTTCTAAGCCGTCGTTGGTGAAACGTGAAGTTCTCAGGCACTTCAGAAATCATTTTGCAGATAAATTCAAAACTCGGCCAGATTTGTTGTGTAGTAATATCAAAAAATTAGACCCGGGTTGTGTGGATAAGTTGATAGCTCCGTTTACCAAAGAAGAAATCAAAGAAGCCGTTTTTTAATGTGGTTCCGATAGAGCACCGGGTCCCGATGGGTTCAATTTTAGATTTGTAAAGCGATTTTGGGAGTGCTTGGAGGAAGATTTTTATAATTTAATGGGGGATTTCTATCAGACGGGGGTCATTAATAGGGGTTGCAGCACTTCTTTTATAACTCTTATTGCTAAGACCAAAACTCCTCTAGGTTTAAAGGACTATAGACCGATAAACCTGGTGGGAGTCATTAGCAAAACTATTTCAAAGGTGGTGGCGAACAGGATGAAGAAAGTCATTGGTATGGTTATCTCGCACACTCAATCTGCATTCATTAAAGACCACTTTATTTTAGATGGGCCGCTTATTATCAATGAAATAATTGGGTGGATAAAAAAAATGGCAATGATACTTTCATGTTAAAGCTTGATTTTGAAAAGGTGTTTGATAATGTTAATTGGAATTTTCTTCTATCTATCTTAAACCAAATGGGCTTTCCTCAACGTTGGTGTCTTTGGATAAAGGGTATTTTATCGTCGGCTAGATCTTCCATTTTAGTCAACGGATCACCAACATTTGAATTTCAGTGTGAGAAAGGACTTAGGCAAGGCGACCCATTATCTCCCTTCTTATTCCTAATAGCAATGGAGGGTTTGGCTTATATTCTTCAAAAAGCTTTGGATTTGGGGGAATTCGAAGGTATTCGGCTTCCAAATGGCGGACCAATTATGTCCCATCTTTTCTACGCGGACGACGCTTTAATCGTGGGTAAATGGTCCAAAGAGAATATGCAAAAGTTGGCGCGTTTACTCAGGATCTTTTATTTATGCTCCGGATTGAAAATCAACATTAATAAGTCGCATTTATATGGTTTGGGCATTGATGAAGATGAGCTGATTAGATCTGCGGGTACCATTGGCTGCAAGATTGGAAAGTTTCCTTTCGAGTATTTGGGTATCAAAGTCGGAGCGAATATGAATCGGATTGCTAATTGGCATCCGGTTATTGATACGATTCAATCACAGTTGGCATCTTGGAAAGCTAACACCCTTTCCATTAGAGGAAGGCTAACTCTTATAAAGTTTGTCTTGTCAAGTCTACCAATTTATTATCTCTCCTTGTACAAGGCTCCCTTGAAAGTGGTGGATAGGATTGAAGGCTTTATGAAGAAGTTCCTTTAGGCTGGTCTTTCGAATACTAGGAAGCTACATTGGGTTCATTAGGATGTTGTATCTACATCCAAAAAAGACGGGGGGCTCGGAATAGCAAAGTTGACCGATGTAAATTTAGCTCTTCTTATAAAATGGGCATGGAGATTCAAGGTGCAAAACGGAAGTCTTTGGAGGAATGTTATAGAAGCCATCCATGGTGGCAGGAACAAGTGGAAGTTCCTTCCGGCTGCTACATCAGTTAATGGCTGCTGAAAGACTTTGGTATCGGCTATCAAGAAGACGCGCCTAAATGGAAACCGGTATGCTATTATTTAAGAGGCAATGTTGGAGATGGGAAGTCGCTGCGTTTTTGGAGAGATATCTGGCTGGGTTCAGCGGATTTAATGTATAGATGGCCGGCTCTTTATGCATCAGAAAGTAACAAGGGCTGCAAAATTGATGAAAGAATCGCTCGAAATGGGTCTGAAACAATCTTGGCTGCAGGGTGGAACGCTGCTACAGCAACGGTGGCTGCTATTTCAGAGATGGAAGACGTCTTATTTATGTTATCTTCTATTCAATTATCGAGCAAACCAGATAGTTGGACTTGGGACCCAGATGGATCAGGAGATTTTTCGGTGGCGAATGATAAAGAATTATTAAAGAAAAATAGGAATGAATTCAGACCTCATCAATTCTCGTGGGAATCTTGGGTTCCATTGAAACTTAACATCCATATGTGGCGTGCTGAATTGAACCGTCTTCCGACACGAGTCACTCTTGCTAAAAGAAACATTACCCTTCCGTCCTTGGCCTGCCCTCTCTGTGATGTTTTTGACGAATCATGTGCGCATGTTTTTATGGATTGTGGGTTCACCTTTGGCGTTTGGAGCAACATATGGAGCTGGTGCAAGATGCAGCCGGTTAGTCTCTTTGACTTTAAAGACTTACTCTAGGTTCATTCTCAAGCTCAAGGGACGAAATGGGCCAAGAAAATAGTTAAAGGTATTATCATAGCTGCTTGTTGGGCTATCTGGAAATCAAGAAACAAGAAAGTTTTTGACAACAAAACTCCTAAGGTGGTGGACGTGGTGACCGATGTGAAGTCTGTTACGTTTTTATGGCTTAAAAGCCGTAGTAGATTTGATAATATTTCCTGGAAGGATTGGATGGTTTTCCCTATGTATATGTTGTAATCTCTTGTATAATTTTGGTGGTTCTCTGTTGAGGACGCCTGTTTTTTAATGAAGTTAACCGTTCAAAAAAAATAGCCTTTGTAGATTTTCCTATTTTTTTTTTATCATTTAAACATGTTTTAAATTCAATAAATCTGTTTTAAATATAAATAAACTGAGAAAAATTATGGAAAATTTATTTTGATCATTTCTTATCAGAGTTTAACTATTTTCACAAAAATATTCTTTTTGAAACATATCTTGTATTTAATTGTATTTATGCTTATTTAGAAATAATAAATCATTTATTAAGTCATAATACTTAAAACCTGTTTTATAAATATCATTTTTATAAAACAAATGTATATTTTTGTTTTAAAGACATAATACTTATTTATTTGGATCCTTTGTATAACTTATAATTATTTTTCCAATTATTTATAGTTAATATAATTATTTACAATTATACTTAAAACAATTAACTTAATTATTTTGTCTTAGTCATTTGGAGCATATTTTTAACTAGATATTTTGGTAATAATTAGATTTCCTAATCATATTTATGGACTTTTATCATATTATTTTTCATATACAACTTTTACATTAACTCATTTTATCATAAAAACTCTAATTCTCCAAATTAACTTACGAAACCCAAATACCTTAGATCCTATATACCTTAGATTTTTAAGTCATTCCATTTATTAGTTTTCATATACATTGTAGGTAGAATTATTTGGAATTCCCATTCTTTAGCTCACGACAACTTAAGGTGGATTTGGATCGTTTTCGCAATCGGTGAGTATACTTATTCCTTTTGTCATTTTTACACTTTTTTTGTGGTGAAAAAAGTACACATGTATGCAAACTTACACATTCATTCACACATAATCTTTTATGCATTTACAATTCATACGTGTCATGTTATATTTGTGCTTTATGCAAGACTTAGACGTAGTTTACTTACTTTTGTTGCTCGAAATCATTATCTAAACTTAACTAAAGTTAGGGTGCTCAATATCTTTGATGTAATTTAGGTTACGCTGCTCAAACTGACATAATTTAGGTTACGGCGCTCAAATTGACGATTCAACGTAACACATGTTCTAGCGTTCAATGGTCTTGAAAGGTGTTATGATGCTCTATGTGAATCATTCGTTTGACTTTATCATGTTCTTTTACTATGTGTTTACATAATTCCTTGATTAGTCATGACACATGAATTGTAACTTTTTGAACTTGTAGCATTCGCGATATGTTTTAGTGATTTAATACAACTTTAGGGACCTAAAGTAAACGAACATAAATGAACAAAAAAAATTGTTCATGTTCATTCATTTTCCCGCCGAAAAAACTCACAAACAGGTCAAGAAAATTTAATTCATTTACTAACCTAGGGATATCAAATGATAGGATGGTTTGTTTATCCGTTCATTGGACTCTAATTTGTAAGTGACTTGTGATTCAATGAGTTTCTCCATTAAAATTGATCATTTGCTTAGATTTGATTTTAGCCTCGTTCTTGATATGAAATGTAGAGACGGTTTGTTGTGAGCCAAACAAACAATAATAGACATAATGATAAAGAGTTAGAAGATCGAAGGCTATAAACTTCATCAATGTTGAACAAAACGTTATGTAACTTTCATCATTCCCGGTGAGCTGCCTTGGGTGGTGGCTCAGCTCTAAAACCATGCACTACCTTGAAATCTAGTTCCATATTTATAGTATTCTCCACATGTTAGTGTCACATGTGCAACGACTGTTGAGTGTGTTAATCAATCTTATTAACCAACCGTTTAATTCATTCAGTTTATTTCATTAGATTATCGATTTTCAGTTCGGTTCAGTTAATTTTAGTTAATAACAAAACAAAACTTTAGAATTTTTTTTAGTTAAGAATCGAGGGATAGTTGGCTTAAAATAAGGAGAGAAAAATGTAATAATTATTTAAATAACCAAAAGCTTAGTACAGTTGCGGTAATTAAAGTGTGATTAAGATGAGGGGATTAAAGTGTGAGTGTCTGAAAGACTAATCACCCTCATTTTAGGATAATACCTTATGCTTTAGAGTTAAAAAAAGGTTCTTAACTTTTGTGTATAATAAAATACCCTTGTGAATACATTATATACATGGTACCCGGAGGATGCGATAGGGAACGCTTGCACTTCTAAGGGTGTGTATGGTTCGGTTCGGTTATTAGCCCCAACCGAAACCAAAACTAAAGTCATCGGTTAATCGATATTATTAAGCAATCGGTTAATTGTTTTAGTTTATTTGGTTAGATTGTCAGTTTTCAGTGTGGTTCAATTAATTTACATTATTAACCCAAACCAAACTTTGGCTAAATGTATTGCTTAAAATTATATGAAATGGATGTATAAATACATGAAATTTCATGGAGGTATAAAAGTTAAAAATACATGGACACATCAATGGTTTGTTTTGGTTTGGTTAATTTTGGTTCGGTTTCGTATGTTGTTGGTTTCATTTGGTTTGGTTTCGGTTAACGATTAAATTATTATTTACCGATAGACATGGTTTATCATGTAACATATCAATTTTTCACACAAAAAAAAAAAAAAAAAAAAAAAAAAAACCTATAGAAATACTATACTCAAATTAAAGATAATGAAATTCTCATTTTTATAGTTTATCTTTTTAAGAGAATATTAACGTACAAAAAGTTATGGTCATTTGAAAATGGTGGGGTAGCTAGTTTGTTTTATATAAAGGGGATGAAGTGTAACCACTAACAAATTATTCAAAATTTGGTTAAAGATGAGGGAATTTAAATGTATTTAAGATGATGGGTTTAAAGTGTAATTAGTGTTTAAAAGACTAAATTACCCTTTCTTTAGGGTTGGACCTATGCATTAGAGTTAAAAAAAAAGTTCTAAACTTTTGAGTAGCTTAAACTACCCTTTTGAAATGCATTATATATAGTATAGACATACAAAAATTAACAAGATTACGAGAGTCTAGAATAGTGAACATTGTTATTTTAATAAACCAGGAATCTCTCTCTCTATATATATATATATATATATATATATATACACTCTCCATAATAGGAGAAGCGTGAGTGAAGTCAGAAAGCTGATGTGTCAGCCGGAGAGACTAGCCACCAATGCGTGTATGATGTAAAAACCAACGTCACATTAAATAATAAAAAAATCCCACTTGCCTGAACAGTGGTAATAATGCCACTTGCCTAACAGTGGTTGTTAATAAATTAGTTAAATACTGTCACTTGACACAACAGACTTTGATATGACTGTTGGTTTTAAATTTGAGCTACAAATTCAAATTCAAATATCAAATTCGATACCCCATTACACAACTATATAAAGGTATCATGTGCATCTCTTTCTCCCAAATAATTTATAAATCTCTCAAATAATTTTTAAATCGTAACAGATGGTTCTCTCACATTTACGTTTACGTCGAAGCACTCGAGTATCAGGTAAACTAATTCTAATATATCTTATCAATAAGATTAAAATTTATCCGTTTTGTTCTTCAATAACCTCAATATTTTGTCTGCTCCATTAGCAACCAGAGCATTTACGTCGAAAAAGTTTTCGACTTTTGAAGATTCTTACAATCAAAGGAAAATATCAGTCTTGCCATTACGAACGGTTGTAGATTGGCAGGCTAAAACTCAAGAGGGTATGCCTTTGCGTTTTTAAATTCATTTATTCGAGTGTTTAATACGTGTTCATTATTTTCTAATTAACCTTTGTGTTTGATTAATTTGAGTCATGTTTGATTAATGTTATTGTGAATATTTCTCCGTTAACAGATAGAGGCGTTAGCTTAAGCAATGAAGTGTTTTTCCAAATGGCATTAGGAAAGACAATGATTGCGATAATGCTTTTACGCCACTATGTTTATCTTTTGAGGAAGTCGTCTGCGTCTACTTCCGTTTTTGTGGTTCCCGTTGTTGTGCTTGTCAACAGGTATGTTTGTTAAATATCTTATTTCTTTAGTTTGTTTTCAAGGCCTGTAGTCGAAATCTAACTTTGAATTTTTTTTGCTGTTCTGTTAGAAAGCAGAGTATGTGAGGAATCACCTTGAGTATGTTGAGTATTCAAGGTTAATCTTTTGGAGATTAATAATGCTTCTATACATACAACACAAAACTTCAACCATTCCTGTCAAGAAACAAATATATGTGTTGAAGACAAATGGGTGTATAAAGACATGTTATATTCAAAGCATGTTTGTAAATATGTGTCTACGCTTAAGACATGTTTGTAAATAGCCTATGGTATAAATTTAAGTTGTATTCGATGACAGTTGTTTGTGAACTTCTGTTTAACTTTTTGGAACATTGTATTACACTTATTGTCAAAGCATGTTTGTAAATCATCTATAGTATAAATTGAAGTTATATTCTTTGACAGTTGTTTTGTGCAGATCTCTCCAACTTTTGTGAATATTGTATTACAGCTACGGTCAAGACATGTTTGTAAATAGTCTTTAGTTTAAATTGAAGTTGTATTCGATCACAGTTGTTTTGTGAATAGTAACAGTTGCAAATAATAACAGTTGTGTGAGCAAATATTGATATTGTTATTATTATTAATTAATTAATTCATCTACGTGACATAATGAAAACTCTAAGTGAAACTCTATTTGATGACAACTGTTTTAACAACATTTGTTGGCAAATAATGACAATTTTGAGAGCAAATCACACACTCTCTATTTTTATTTTTACGATTCTGAACCTTAACAGTGTTGAGTGCCAAATAATATGTTTTTTGAGATGAAATATTTTTATTCTTATTATTATTAATTAATTAATTGATTGATTTATATAAGATATAACATTGCAAGCTCTAAGTGAAATTCTATTTGATGACAACTGTTTTAACAACATCTGTTGAAAAGTTAACAGTTGTTGTAAAACAGATCTTCCAATTATAATAATAAATAATAAATTTAAGCCCATGTTTTGAATATTCAAGAGGGAACTTTTTAAATTATGATAGGGAAGCGTGTTTACGATTCTGAACATTAATTGTGTTGAGTGCCAAATAATAAGTTTTTTGAGACGAAATATTTTTATTGTCATTATTATTAATTAAATAATTAATTGATTTATATAAGATAAAACATTGTATCATTATATATATAGTTGGTTGTATTGTTCAATAATATTCAAGTTGAGAGCTTATATTTTATAAAAAACATTTCTAAAATCGGCTGGTTATTTTCTAAAGATTTTGTATTAGCATCATTTCATTTTGATAATTAAATAATTATAAAAAATATTTTAAAACTATCTTTAATAAGTAAGCCCTAAGTTTTGAATTTTTAGGAGGGAAAGTATTAACTCACATAGGGAAGCGTGTTTAGGAATTTTAACATTAACAGGGTCGAGTTGCAAATAATAAGAGTTCTGTGAGCAAATATTGATATTGTTATTATTATTAATTAATTAATTCATCTACGTGACATATTGCAAATTCTAAGTGAAACTCTATTTGATGACAGCTGTTTTAACAACATTTGTTGGCAAATAATGACAGTTTTGAGAGCAAATCACACACTCTCTATTTTTATTGTTACAATTCTAAACATTAATAGTGTTGAGTGCCAAATAATAAGTTTTTTAAGACGAAATATTTTTACTCTTTTTACCTATATGTTAGTTTACAAACTCTCATGAATAGTGTTTGTAGCATTATTATTAATTAATTAATTAATTAATTGATTTATATAAGATATAACATTGCATGTTCTAAGTGAAATTCTATTTGATGACAGCTTTTTTAACAACATCTGTTGACAAGTTAACAGTTGTAAAACAGATCTTCCAACTATAATAATAAATAATACATTTAAGCCCAAGTTTTTAATATTCAAGACGGAAATTTTTAAATTATGATAGGGAAGTGTAACCTTGCGTATTTTTCCCATATATTTCATTCGATGTAATTCTCAAGTTATTAAACAAAATTCTATGTGTTTCCTATTATTCGGGTTTATCAAATGTCATCTTTGTATTTTTTTTTCTATAAATATTAATATAAACATATTAGTCCTTATTAAATAAAATTATAGAGTTTATTTTATAAATTTAATGGGCTTTTTATAAAAACAAGTATAACAAAAAAATCAATAAACAATTACCTTTTTTTTCCAATTCTTAAAAATCTATATCTATATATATTTTTATGAGCCTAGTATCTATTAGCAAGAATCAAGCCATCTAATAAATTGTATAGTTTGAATATGTATTTCAAGTCAAAGTCCAAGTCATAGTCATAGTCAAAGTCATAGTCATAGTCATGGTCATGGTCATGGTCATAGTCAAAGTCTAGTTAAATTATTTTATTACTTTTAATTGTAGTTAGTTGTAGGCAAGCTTATGTCTATTCTTTATTGTGTGTATATATATATATATATATATATATATATATATATATATATATATATATATAGGGAATGGTTATAGAGAAAACCCTCCTTATTTGGTAAACTCTGGAAACTCTGACTTCCCAATATTTTTTTTTTTTTTTTGAAAAAAATAGGGCAAGTAATATACATGATTTTAAGCATTTTGGGCCAAAAAAATTAAAAAAGCGCCGAGTACTTTTTTTTAAAAAAAAAAAAATTTTTGACTAACACATGTTAAGCGCTAATAACAGGTGTTAACAATGTGTTAACTATATGTAAACAGTAGACGTTTTTTATTTTTAAAAAAAAAACCGTTCGGCGCTTTTTCGATTTTTTTGGCCCGAAATGCTTAAAAAAATGTATATTACATACCCTATTTTTTTCAAAAAAAAAAAAAAATGTTGGGAAGTCAGAGTTTCCAGAGTTTACCAAATAAGGAGGGTTTCCTCCATATACTTTACCTATATATATATATATATATATATATATATATATATATATATATCATGTATGAAGTATGAATAAAATGTGCGCTTGTTCATTTCTCTTATATGGTATCACACTCACATACACTCTAACGAGTATTCCACCGATCCAACCCTGCATCCTTTATTATTATTTTTTTTTCTAACCACAACTTCATTTCCGATGGCATCACCACTCGTTCACACCCGAAACTACAATCGGTCTAGCAATGATACCCGCCACTGTCGCTTCTCGACCTCAAACCCACCATCCCACAATTACCCCTCCTCCTGGTCAAACAAACATACATCCCCAAATCCGAACAACCGCACCACCCGAAGCAATACCTTTTGCCACTACTGCCACATTCCTGGACATGAAACAAAGGAATGTCACAAACTTAGTCGCTTCCTACGCCACCATCAAGTCTCTACTCAAGGATCATCATTCGCAAATCCGATTGTGAATCATACCTCTCCTCATGCCGCGGCTTTAAACCCTCCATGGATGTGGGACACCGGGGCATCCGATCACACTGCCATTAATCAAAACTCAGTGCACATTCTTTTCAAATATGGTGGCCCGGATGAGATTGTTTTGGGTGACGGTAAATCGGTTCCTATCACACATACTGGTCACACAACTCTTCAAACCAACTCACGGCCACTATTCTTAAATAATGTTTTAATTGCTCCTAATCTTCGCAATAATCTTATTTCAGTCGCAAAACTTAGTCGTACTAACCAAGTTTCCGTTGAATTTTTTCCATATCATTTCTTGGTTAAGGATCTACGCATGGGGGCGCATCTCATGCGGGGCGTGAACGTCAATGACGTTTACTACGGACCAACCCCACTCTCTCCTCAAATTAATGCAACAAAAACAACAAGATCTCTACTCGCGTGGCACAATATCCTTGGACATCCTTCGTTTCAAGTTTTCAAGTCCTTAATTTCTAAATTGATACTTAATGGTAATAAAGTGTCACCCGAATCTTTTCATTGTAAATCTTGTTCGTTAAACAAAAGCCACAAAATTCCTTTCGGTAAAAACTCATTTGTTGCAAACAAACCATTACAACTCGTTTACTCAGATGTATAGGGACCAGTCTAAACATCCATTAATGGCTTCAAGTACTATGTCATATTTGTCGATACTTTTCTAAATACATTTGGTTATATCCAATAAAAAGAAAATCCGACGTTTCCATCCTTTTTCCACAATTCAAATCACTAGTGGAAAAAAAAATTTCAAACACCTCTTATCTCTCTATTTACCGACAATGGTGGTGAATACATTGGTCTTAAACCATTTCTCACCACCCATGGAATTTCTCATTACACCACACCCGCTCATACACTCGAACAAAATGGAGTAGCCGAACGACGCCACCGACATGTTGTTGAAACGGGCCTTGCCCTACTCCACTATGCCCACCTACCATCACATTTTTGGTCACATGCCTTCCAAGCCGCTACTTATCTAATAAATCGTCTACCCACAACCATCTTGAATAACCAATCACCTTATGACATGTTGTTCAATGCTGCTACCACCTACTCCAAACTAAAACCGTTTGGATGTCTTTGTTACCCTTGGCTACGCCTATACACCACCTCCAAATTACAATCACGTTCCGCCTCATGCATTTTTCTTGGTTATTCATCTACCAAATCCGCTTACAAATGCTTTGATCCGGCTACCCACAAATTATATCACTCACGACATGTTGAGTTCATTCCACACATTTTCCCTCTTCATGACACAATCTCCACACCCACTGCCATCTCCTTTGAATCTTTCCTAAACCTTAAAACTTCATCACATACTATTTCACCCACCTCACCCAATCCTACATCTACTATTATCTCACCACCCAACCTCACTTCCACCCACTCACCACCCACACTCTTACATCAGCCTACAACCATTACCTCACCTTCACCCAAAAACCATCCCACACCCGTAACTCCACATACACCCATTACCACACCTACACCTGTGATCATCCCCCCTCCCTACTCCGCAACCGAATCTTCACCACAACCAAACAATCACTCATCCGCCACCACTCCTCCCACACATACATCACCCGTACCCTCATCCTCACTACCATCCACTCCCGGTCCCATACCATCCACTGAACCCGAACCCACTCCTGCCACACCGACCCGCCGGCAACCGAAACCTAACCCAAAGTATTTCAACCCAAACTTTGTTAACTCTACTACTCGCCACCCCATTCCAAACACCTTGGAACCCTCCACTCACACTCAAGCCATGCAAGATCCTGCATGGAGACAAGCCATGGACCTTGAGTATAATGCCCTACTCCAAAATCAAACCTGGGAACTTGTACTACATACCAACCAACATCCAATTGGCTGCAAATGGGTTTCACATCAAACGGAAACCCGATGGCACCATTGACAAATACAAAGCACGTCTAGTTGCTAAGGGCTTCCACCAACAATACGGTAAGGACTATTTTGAAACCTTTAGCCTAGTCACCAAACCAGTCACTATTCGCACGGTCCTTTCCATTGTTCATCTATAATAAGCATGGAATCACTTCCTACCTTCTTGTCTATGTAGATGACATTGTTCTTACGGGTAGCCATGATCACTTCTTGAACACCTTTGTTCAAGCTTTAAGTGACAAATTCTCCATCAAAGATCTTGGTCCACTTCATCACTTCTTAGGCATTGAGGTCATCCCAACACCTCATGGCTTATTTCTTTCATAACACCGACACATTCAGGATATCTTAAACAAATTCAAAATGGATGGTGCCAAGGAGGTCCTCACCCCCTTAAGCGTTTCCGACACTCTTGCCTCATCGGATACATCTACATCCGTTGACCCGACCCCTTACCGCCAACTTGTCGGCACTCTTCAGTATCTTGCTTTCACTCGGCCGGATATTTCCTTCGCAGTCAACAAACTTTCTTAATTCATGCACAACCCAAAACAGTCACATTGGCAAGCTCTCAAACGAGTTCTCCGCTATTTGAAAGGACAGTGCACCATGGGTTATTTTTAAATAAAAAGTCCTCACTTGATTTACAAGCTTTTTCAGATTCAAATTGGGGAGGAATACATGACGGAGGGAGATCTATTACCGCTTATCTATTATATCTTGGATCTAACATTATCTCTTGGCGTTCCTCTCGACAAAAAACAGTATCCCGCTTTTCAACTGAAGCGGAATACAAAGCACTTCCAAATGCCGCGGCTGAAATCTCATGTGTTAAAAATCTTCTCCAAGAACTTGGTCTTCGTATGATGCGCACCCCAACTTTATTTTGTGATAACACCGATGCTACTTACCTATGTGCTAACCCGGTCTACCACTCACGCATGAAACATGTAGCTCTCGACTACCACTTTGTTCGTGAACAAGTCAATGCAGGTAAACTAAAGGTTTTTCACATTAGTTCAAAGGATCAACTAGCCGATGTCCTCACTAAATCGTTACCCCGATCACCGTTTCTCTCGTTCCGCTCCAAGATTGGCGTATCCAACGGATCCACCATCTTGCGGGGGCGTATTAGCAAGAATCAAGCCATCTAATAAATTGTATAGTTTGAATATGTATTTCAAGTCAAAGTCAAAGTTCAAGTCATAGTCATAGTCAAAGTCATAGTCATGGTCATGGTCATAGTCAAAGTCTAGTTAAATTATTTTATTACTTTTAATTGTAGTTAGTTGTAGGCTAGCTTATGTCTATTCTTTATCAGTGGCGCAACATAGTAGGGTAGGGGAGGGGCGTCCGACCCCCCCCCTCCGGATTTTCACGCATAAGTTCCGATTATATAGTATTCGTATAGAAAATTTTGAAAATATAGGGTTTCAACCCCCCGAAACTAGTGACTTCCGACCCCCCGAACCTTCGGGTCAAGCTTCGCCACTGTTCTTTATTGTATATATATATATATATATATATATATATATCATGTATGAAGTATGAATAAAATGTGTGCTTGTTTATTTCTCTTATAGTATCCATCCCACTTAACCAAGTCCAAATCCCATTAAATAAAATCTAGTACCCATTATAATTATACCTGACCCATTCCATTTAAAAAAATCACTCAAATTCAATTCAAGTTATGTGATGTATATAAATTTTGTTTTTTTAATTCTATGGATTTCGGTATGTTTCATCTTATCATTCATCCAAAGGGAATGAAAAGTACATCAAGGGGCCATAAAGGAGTAGAAGAAAAAGGCTATAAAAGAGCCGAAGAAAAAGCCTTAACAAAAGCCAATACAATCAATCTATTAATTGAAGGATGGGGATATAGATAGTGACGTAACATATCACATACAAGCCGGGTGGTGTAGGTGGAGAGCAGCCACGGGGGTATTGTACGATACGCGGTTCCCAAATAAATTGAAGGGGAAATTTTACAGGACCGCAATTAGACCTGCTATGTTGTATGGGACAGAGTGCCGGGCAATCAAGAAGACGCACGCACGCAAGATGGAGGTCGCAGAGATGAGGATGCTTAGGTGGATGGGCGGGCACACAAGGATAGATCGGATTAGAAACGAGGTCTTTAGAGAGAGGTTTGGAGTGGCTAGGATATTAGACAAGATAAAGGAAGGGAGATTGAGTTGGTTTGGACATGTGAAGAGGAGACAAATAACAGCGCCAGTGAGAGCAGTGGAAGCATGCGTTGTAGAGGGGAGAAGGAATAGGGGCAGACCTAAATTGACCTGGGATGAGCGAATTAGACAGGATCTCATAGAGTTGCACCTTTCTGAGGACATGGTCCAAGAACAGAGTTTGTGGAGAAGTAGGATTAAAATAAGTGACTTTTAGGATTTGACACTTAGGTAGCATAACCGAGTATTAGGAGGCCTTAACTATAGGTTTTCTAAACCTTTTTTGATTGTGTCTATTTATCCTGTTTTCTTAAGTAGTGTGAAACTTACATGTGGTTGTAATCTCGTTTACATGTTTGTATGATGTTCAATGTATTATATTTTTATGCACTATCTTACTAGCTTATTACTGCACTTGGCCCGTTAGCCGATAGCGAATATATCCCTGTGGTGCTTGTCTCGTTACTTGTATGCTTGCCTGTCTTCTGTTCTCTCTTTTTGAGCCGGGGGTCTCTCTGGAAACAACCTCTCTATCCTTATGGGTAGATATAAGGTGTGCCTACATCTCATCCTCCCCTGACCCTACCAATAGTTTCTACCATTCGTGGGATATACTGGGTTTGATTGATTGAATAAATCTATTAACAAAATTTGGACTAGAAAATTATTAGAAATTAAATCACTTTCCATAGATTCATGGTAGTCTTAACCAAGACCGACCTATTCATTCGTTAAGTCGAGATAAACACAGAGATAAAGCTGTGTTTATCTCGGTCAATTTGTAAAATAATAACCGACTCAACCAAATCTTTTACAAAATTTGAATTCAAGCATTATCTTCAATCCAGCTATAAATTGGACATACCCTCCTAGTCAGATTGGCATCACCTCTCATACCCGCTATTATTCATCCAACTTCCTCTGTTCGTCGCCAAAATATTGTTCCCTCGTTGTCGCATTAATAACGCTTTGTGCAGTTTCGCGCTGATATTGGAAATCGAACTTGGTCGTTTTTTTCGTATCCGATCCGTTCTTCGGTTCTTTCCCTCGTGTTCTGGTATGGTCTTAATCCAATTGTTTTGTTGTTAAGTCTATTTATTTTGTGCATCTAAACTCTCAAAGAACTGTTGTGAAAAACTAATTTTTTTTTGAGTTATGTTGCTTCAATAATGACGGGTCTGGCTTGGGTTTGTATCGGGAGGAAGATGACTTAAAGGAAACTTTAACACTATGCGGAGTGGTGGGGAAAGAGGGGGATGAAGCGCCATGTGGCACTTGTGGGACCCTTGTAGGGGGGAATTGTGGGGAGTGGAAGGGGGGGGAAGAGGGGGGAAGTGACATGTGGCATTTCTATTTTTTTTTAAGTAATTAAAATAACATTTTTAATTAATAAAAACCTAGAAAAATACAAAAATTAAAAACCTCGAAAATTAAAAAACATAAAAAAATAAAAAAAAAACCGAAAAAAAATTAGAAACTAACAAATCAGTTAATATTATATTTTTCCATAATCTCACGCTTCATTTGAAGCGTCATCTCTAACTCTGGCCCGTGAAGATGATCGGTGTTCATGGCGAGAAATTTCATATCCTCGCGTTTTTCACGCTGTTCTTTGATACTCAACTTTCGCTCTTTCATACTCAACTTTTTTTCAAAAGCTTCGCGAATGTTTTTTTTTCTCCTCGAGCATTTTTTCTTGAATCGTATTGAACTGAATCATGGTGGAATTTAAATCTTGCAAGTCAGCGCTGTAGGCGCCGGTTGATCCAGAACCCGAACCCGAAGCAGTAGATTTTTGCGACCTCTTTTTTTACTTATCTCGACCGGGTGGGCGACTCAATTACTCTCCGAACTCGTCTTCATCCAAATTAACGGCTTCTACATTTTCAGGATCAATTTGACGGTTTCTTGACGAATTTGTTTTCGACCTTTTTGAGGAGTTGGTTGCAGTGGGGACGTACGCCCATTTTGAATGGTTCTTCGCGACTTCCCAACAATGAAGAAACTTGAATTCGAGACCGGTTTCGTTACGATACGTTGCTAGCGACCGGCTGAAGCTGTCGGTGTCTGTTTCACCGCTTTTTGGATTGTTTCTTGTGTAATAATAATGCTGGTGAAACGCATTCATTGCCCTGTTTATCTCTGTCCACTTGGACGACAGGCTATCGTTTACTCGATAGAACTCTCTTCCCATCAACCCATGGAACGCGATGTTTATGTCGACCCAAAAGTCGTTTTTGTGGCGACTAGTCCTACAAAAAAGAAAATATTAGCAATATTAGAAAAAAAATCATGTTAAAAAATGTATTAGAAATACCTTGCTCTTTTTCCGACTCGCTTATCCATGCTTTCGTTATCGCAAGCTCTTCTTCGGGTGTCCACTTAATTGGTTGGCGGTTAGCGGCGGCTAATGCTTTCTCCTCCGGCGTCTTCCTCCTGTGACTTCTTCTTGCAGGGGTTTTTACCCGAAGATGATCCCGCAACATTTTGGGGTTGTGTTTTGGGTACGGTTTGCGTTAATGGAAGTTGTGAAGGAACGGGAGAATCATTGAATGGGAAATTAGGATAAATTTGCCCACTAATGAAACCCGCATAACCCGCGTAGTCGGGACAAGGTGAAGGAATGGGTGGACGGTTTGGGATCGGGAGAACCGGTGGTGTATTCGGGTTTGGGACGTACGCATATGGGTTGTTCGGGTCAAAGCATCGGTTGTATGGGTTCATTTTTGGTTGAAGATTGATGAGTAGTATGAAAAATATATGAAGAATTGTATAAAAAATGGTTGAAGAAGTGTATAAAATTTGTGAATAAATAAGTTAAAGTGGGTGTTTTGTTGTGAAATGGGGGTAATTTATAAATTTTTTTTTGGTTTTGACCGTTTGATTTCAACTTCAACGGCTATATTCAATTTTTTTTTTTCAAACGGTCCATTATAGAACCCACGAATCATGAAGCGCCACGTGTCCACTTAAATTGCCCCACACCGGTGAGTTGCCCCCCCCCCCCCCCCACGCCAGGACCGGCGGCGGTGTTACCCCCTTCCCGCCCCCACTCCGGATACTCTAATGGTAAAGTTAATTTACTACAGACTTAAGCTTTTTAAATATTTAGACTCATATCAATAGCCAAGAAACAACTAGTTCAATTGGTTGTTACATTGGTGTTTTAAAGGCTAGACCAAGGGTTCCAATCTTCTTTTGGTCAGTTTTTAATTGGTTTAGTTTTAATATGGTTTTGATGATATTGATAATAACATGTTTTAGGTTTCTTTAATTAAAGTAACTAATATTTTAGATCAAATGGTTTTTGCGTGGGGATTTCAACCGAAGGTCCCGAGTTCGATTCCCATGTTTTTTTTAAAGAAAAACAATATTTATAAAATCTGATTATGATTATTATTATTATTATTAATCTATATCTATATCTATTCTATCTATATAATAAATGAGGTCACTTGGTTTGAATCAAGGCCTTAGAGAGGGCCTTTATAATCCAACAACTAATATGGAGCTCCAAATTATGACTATAAAAACCTTTTTCTTTTATTTTTTTTTTCATTCTTCATATCAAAACTCTCCTATTCTTCCTAATTCCTAACAAATCTTTCAATCTTTCTTCTTCATCATGCATCATTTGTTGATTATCCACAACTGATTAAAGGTAAACATCCATACTACTCTTCTAATGTTGATTCCTATTATGATTTTGACTTTTTTTATTGTTAACATTATTAAGAACAAATCAAACCGAATGAAAATTCTTATTCTTTTACGTGAAAATCATTCTTCTTAAACACATGTTCTAATGAAACAGATTTGTGATAAATGGATTTGTGATAAACGGATTTGTGATAAATACATATTCAATCGGATTTATTATAAAGTGATAACAAAGATACTATCAATTCCTATTGTTATTTTTTTATTCTTTGTAAGATTTCCTAATCTAATAACCATTTGAAATCATTCTGGTGTTTATCACATGTTCTAATGAAACGGATTTGTGATAAACATATATTCAATCGGATTTGTGATAAAGGGATAACAAAGATACTATAGATTCCCATTGTTACTTTTTTTATTCTTTTTAATATTTCATAATCTAATTACCATTTGAAATCATTCTTGTGTTTATCACATGTTCTAATGAAATGGATTTGTGATGAACGTATTTGTGATAAACACATATTCAATCGGATTTGTGATAAAGGGATAATAAGGATTGCGTTCAATCAGATTTATGTTAATTTTATTATTGTCATCACGGTTTTTTTAGACATATATTGAATCGGATTTACTATTCGATCGGATTTAGTAATGCTATATTTTAACATTTGAAAAACAGGATTTGATCCGAAGACACAAACGCTATTATGTCTTATCATAATGGTTCTCAATTCTTCAAGGTATTGCATGACTCTTCGGCAACAGTTTTGGTATATTTGTTATTTTCATGTACATATGCCTATTTAATTTTCAAAAATGATTCTTTATTTTTTTAATGTTGTTTTTAACGTGTCAATCCAGACTATGCTGAAGGCCATGATCAAATTTCTGTTGTCTAAAAACATACATAACAGGGACGTTACAGTTACCACATACGAAGGACAATCTTGGTTGGTACGATTTTTAATGTTTTTAATGTAATTTATTTGAATTACTGTTTTTTGAATTTATGTTTAATATTATTGTAATAATTGACTGTTTTTCAATTTTTTTTAATCACATTTATTTATATTACTGTTTTTCGAAATTATTTTAATATTATTGTAATATTAGACCGAATTTAATGTCATCAATTCTGAATTATTGTTATTTATTTACATTAATAATAATTAACCGAATTTAATGTCATTTAATCTGAAATTTGAATGTGAATTATTGTTATTTATTTACATTAATAAAAATTGACCGAATTTAATGTTATTTATTACTATCTTTTAATAATTGACCGAATTTATATTAATATTAATATGAATTTCAATTTACCATATGAAGCCTCATTTATTTTTTTTATTATGAATGATTGATTATTAATCAATTTAACCTTCATTTATGAACGAAATAACTCTCATTTATTTTTGATATTATGATTTTAGTTTTACTATTTGTAATAATAGTATTGACCGAATATATTACTAATACTAATTGACATTAATAATAAATGACCGAATTGAATGTTATTTATTACGAATTTTTAATCTCATTTATTTATATTAATATTACTACGAAATTATGTTTAAACTATCTTTATGAATTATTATTGGTTTTACCTGCAATTAATAGGATTTATTTTGTTTTTTAATGTTATTTAGTATGAGTTTTAATGACATTAATTATAATTGACCAAATTTAGGGTTATATATTATGATTTTTATGCTCATTTATTTATTATTGACCGAATTAAATTACAAATATATTGCTAATACTAAAACTAATATTACGAATTATTATTGGTCTTGTCTGCAATTAATAGAATTTATTCATTTTTTAATGTTATTCAGTATGAGTTTTAATGACATTAATAATAATTGACCGAATTTAGTGATATATATTAGGATTTTTAAGCTCATTTGTTTATCATTGACCAAATTGACCGAACTAATTATGAATATATTACTAATACTAAAACTAATATTACGATTTTTAATTTTAATCCCATTTATATCTTATTGACCGAATTAAAATTTTCTATTACTATTTTTACGAATATATTACTAATTACTAATACGACTACTAATATTACGATTTTAGTTTGCTTCAATTAGAAGTTATTTCCATTGGCGAATATCGTGTCTTTAAATGGTGTTCAATCCAACACAGGCTGTTTGTTACAAAGGTTCCAACACAAGAAGTCATCGATTTTCAAATTAAAATTACGATTTTTTATGTTTGTAATGTAATTTATTTGAATTATTGATTACGATTTTGTGGTTATTTATTAAGATTTATAATCTCATTTATTTATATTACTATGTTTACGAATTATGATTAGTCTTGATTGCAATCAATAAGATTTATTCATTTTTACTGTTATTTATTAAGATGTTTAATATTATTTATTGACATTAATAATAATTGACCGAATTTAATGTTATTTATTAAAATTATTAATCTCATTTATTTATATTACTTTTTTCGAATTTATGTTTAATAAGATTTAATTATTTTTAATGTATTTTTAGTATGTTAGAATTAATGTTATTTATTGACATTAATAATAATTTACCGAGTTGAATGTTATTTATTATGATTTTTTAATCTCATTTATTATATTAATATTACTATGAAATTATATTTAATCTATTTTTATGAAATTATGTTTAATATGTTTTTATGAAGTTATGTTTAATATTATTTATATTACTATTCATTCGAATTATTATTGGTCTTGCCTGCAATTAAAAGGATTTATTTATTTTTAATTGCTATTTGTTATGAGTTTTAATGACATTAATAATAGTTGACCGAAATTAATGTTATATATTACGATTTTTAAGCTCATTTATATATTATTGACCGAATTGACCGAATTAATTTACGAATATATTACTAATACTAATACTAATATTACGATTTTTAATTTTAATCTGATTTATTTATTATTGACCGAATTAAATTATGAATATATTACTAATACTAAAACTAATATTACGATTTTTAATTTTAATCTCATTTATATCTTATTGACCGAATTAAAATTTTCTATTACTATTTTTACGAATATATTACTAATTACTAATACTAACTAATACTAATACTAATACTAATATTACAAATTTAGTTTGCTTCAATTAGAAGATATTTCTATTGGCGAATATTGTGTCTTTAAATGGTGTTCAATCCAGCACAGGCTGTTTGTTACAAAGGTTCCACCACAAGAAGTCATTGATTTTCAAATTAAAATTACGATTTTTTATGTTTGTAATGTAATTTATTTGAATTATTGATTACGATTTTGAGGTTATTTATTAAGATTTATAATCTCATTTATTTATATTAGTATTTTTACGAATTATGATTAGTCTTGATTGCAATTAATAAGATTTATTCATTTTTACTGTTATTTATTAAGATGTTTAATATTATTTATTGACATTAATAATAATTGACCGAATTTAATGTTATTTATTAAAATTATTAATCTCATTTATTTATATTACTTTTTTTGAGTTTATGTTTAATAAGATTTAATTATTTTTAATATATTTTTAGTATGTTAGAATTAATGTTATTGACATTAATAATAATTGACCAAGTTAAATGTTATTTATTATGATATTTTAATCTCATTTATTTATATTAATATTACTACGAAATTATGTTTAATATGTCTTTATGAAATTATGTTTAATATTATTTATATTACTGTTTGTTCGAATTATTATTGGTCTTGCCTGCAATTAATAGGATTTATTTATTTTTTAATGATATTTATTATGAGTTTTAATGACATTAATAATAGTTGACCGAATTTAATGTTATATATTGTGATTTTCAAGCTCATTTATTTATTATTGACCGAATTAATTTACGAATATATTACTAATACTAATATAGCAATTTTTAATTTTAATCTGATTTATTTATTATTGACCGAATTAAATTATGAATATATTACTAATACTAAAACTAATATTACGATATTTAATTTTATTCCCATTTATATCTTATTAACTGAATTAAAATTTTCTATTACTTTTTTTTACGAATATATTACTAATTACTAATAATTACTAATATTAACTAAAACTAATATTACGATTTTAGTTTCACTATTCGTAAAAATAGTATTGTTGACTGAATATATTACTAATTCTAATTGACAATAATAATTGACCGAATTGAATGTTATTTATTACGATTTTTAATCTCATTTATTTATATTAATGTTACTATGAAATTATGTTTAATATATTTTTATGAATTATTATTGGTCTTGCCTGCAATTAATAGGATTTATTCATTTTTTAATGTTATTTATTATGAGTTTTAATGACATTAATAATAATTGATCGAATTTAATGTTATATATTACGATTTTTAAACTCATTTATTTATTATTGACCGAATTGACCCAATTAAATTACGAATATATTACTAATACTAAAACTAATCTTACGATTTTTAATTTTAATCCCATTTATATCTTATTGACCGAATTAAAATTTTCTATTACTGTTTTTACGAATATATTACTAATTACTAATAATTACTAATACTAATACTAATATTACGTGCAGAAATTGTTTCACAAGTCGCTAGGTTTGTTATTTGCATATCCAACATTTATGTTTACAATATTCTTATTTTATAATTAGTTACACATTTTAAATTTTCTATACATAATTCTTTTGTAAAGGTTTACTGTGATTGGATGACCTGATTTACTTCAATCAAAAGATACTTCCATTGGCGAATACTGTGTCTTCAAATGGTGTTCAATCGAGCACAAAATATTTGTTACTAAGGTTGCACCACAAGTTGTCATTGATTTTGAAATTTAAATTATGATTTTGTTGTTATTTATGAAGAGTTTTAATGTTATTTATGATAATTTTAATGTCATTGATTTGAATGATTGATTATGATTTGGTTGTTATTTATTAAGATTTTTAATCTTATTTATTGATATTACTAATATTACGAAATTCATTTTAATATTGTTGACCGACTTTAATTTTGATATTATAACTTTCCTTTAATCAATTGTGATGAAATGATATTTTTTTTAAACATATACGACTTTCTTTCAAACATTTATTTAAATCTATTTTACAGTTTATAATTTAAATATAATCCGAAGATAACACTGTACATTTATTTTCCTACACTTTTATTATTCTTTTAATAATAAATATAATTTAAATATAATTAACAGTTTCCTAAAATATATATAATGTATTCAAAATAATTTTCAATGCTATTACTAATATTACGACCTTAATGTTAATATTGTTGACCGAATCTGTATAAAAACTTTTTACGTTTTTGTTAAATTGATGGAGGTCAATTCTTTGACTATATGTCTTTGAATTTGATTGTGCTAATTTTAACCGTTGTTGACCAATTCACGTCAATTACCAATCCTTCCCATTTTTATAATTCAAAGACTTTCCTTTAATCATTTGAAATGAAACGATATTCTTTTAAACATATACGACTTTCCTTTAACATTTATTTAAATCTATTTAACAATGTTAAATCTATTTAACAGTTTATAATTTATATATAATCTAAAAATAGGAGTGTACATTCATTTTCCTACACTTTTATTATTCTTTTAATAATAAATATAATTTAAATCTATTTAATAGTTTCCTAAAATATATAATGTATTCAAGATAATTTCAATGCTGTTACTAATATTACAACCTTAATTTTAATATTGTTGATTAAATATTAGTAAAAACTTTTTACGTCTTTGTTAATTTGATGGAGGTCAATTTTTTGACTTTATGTCTTTGAGTTTGATTGTGTTAATTTAAGCGTTGTTGACCAATTCACGTCAATTACCAATCCTTCTATTTTTATAATTCAAATATATAAATAAATATTCCTACTCGATCACGTCAATCGAGGCACATTATTTCCAATTTTGCAAAATTGTTCGAGACACAACAATACTATATAAACCTTAACAAATAATAAAATCATTTAATCGTCATACCAAATTTAACAACAAAATTAAATGATAATATAAATTTTCAAAATGTTACTTTTGGTACAACTAATAATGATTACTAATGATGTCAATAATAAATTGTATATAATGGGTAAGGCAATTTGAGACGCGGATGATTTTAATGTCATTTATTTGAATGATTGATTACGATTTTGATGTTATTTATTAAGATTTTTAATCTTATTTACTGATGTTACTAATATTACGAATTTATTTTAACATTGTTGACCGACTTTCATTTTGATATTACGACTTTCCTTTAATCATTTGTAACTAAACGATAATCATCATCTTGATTTCAATAAGTGTGCTAATTTTAAGATGTTAATAATAATTTGTATATAACGGGTAAGTTAATTTCAGACGTGGATTATTTTAATGTCATTGATTTGAATGATTGATTATGATTTTGATGTTATTTATTAAGATTTTTAATTTAATTGTTAAGTACTATATTTACACAGTTTAAATAATGACGTTTTTTTGGCGGCTTTTTGTAACATGTCAAAAGTTGCCTAAAGTGTGTGTACAATGGGTCCTTTTGGCTACATGTTGAAATGGGTCTGGGGTTGATCCTTTTGGTGTCTATTTTTTAATAAAATATAGGAAATTTATATTATAGCATGTGACATTGGACCCATTTTCTTATTAGTTGTTTTTTAGCTATGTAATCGGTTTGAACCATTGGAGAGATAACATGAAAGTAAGTGGGTTAAGGATTGTTTCTTGATTTACTTATCACCGTATCCATATCTTTACAACAACTATATTTTATGTAGAACACAAATATGAAATACAATGGTGGAGGTTTTCATAAATTATTGAAAATGAGCTGCACTCCGAGGATCGTGATGACAATGATAACAACTTCGAAGGTGAAAAATCAGCTATCAATGAGCAAGAGTTGGAAGATTTTGATTGAAGTAATGAAAATGGACCATTGGTTGAAGTTCGTTAAGCCCCAACTAAATGATAAGTGTTCTATGCTTAAGCTTAGTTATGATTATAATATAGATATTACCCTTACCCAAATGATGTAATGTGTGATATTGGTTGAAGTTCGTTAAGCCCCAACTAAATGATAAGTGTTCTATGTTTAAGCTTAGTTATGATTAGAATATAGATATTACCCAAATGATGTAATGTGTGATATTGTGATAGTATGCTATGTAGTTTGCAGTTGTCAAATTAAACTTTACTTACTCGATATATCCATCATTTCGTTACATTAAACTGTTAGATGACATTTTGCATTTAACATCAAAAATCATACATATTGCATTATCAAACATTTAGTAACCAAAACAAATCGTATAATACAATTCTTATTTTCCTACTTTTTTTTCATTTTACTTTCGGGTGAACCGTGGGTCCCCACGGGACTCTAACCTAGTATCTAATAAAGGAGTAACTATTGCTGAGGTGGCACCTCTAGATTACCTCCATACTATCCATTTAACTTACCCATGGGTTAAAAAACCCGACCCTTGATACCATATTCTTACCCGGTAACCCGGGTATAAATAGTCTATTTCTATAATCTCAATATAGAACTAAGGATGCACATCTCTTTCTCATTCTCATTCTCATTTTCATTCTCATTCTCATTCAAACCTGAACTTCATGTCTATCCTCTATAATCGACATTAGAAACTCTAAATTTAGCCTCTATCTTTGATTATGATTGTTACCCGAATCAACTTTTGATTCGGTGCTAGACAACCATGGCCGCATATAGATATGAGTAAAGAGAGATCTTCCGGTTTCAAGAGGTTAGTAATATTTTATGGGAATCATGACTATTTATTCATGAATGTTTATATTCGGGATTGAGTTTTGTATGGGTTTTGATGTTTTTGAATGCTTGAGGGCTGTTTTTTCATGTCCAATTATATTTTATGTTGGTTTGAAAATTTATTTGTTCCATTGATAATGGATCAAACTCCATAATTAATCATTGTTTTGGCTAAGTTATGTTTAATCAACATAATCCTTTTTGTTTTGGCCGAGTCTGTTATGTTCGATAGGATGCATGTCTTTTAATGTTGAGATATGAAGTTCATATATTGTTCATAATTGTTCTTGCAGATCTTATATGGTTTGGTGTTAAAGAGTTTATTATTATGTTAATATGATTTGATCGAATAAGGAGCCAAACCTCAGTTCGGATTCTGGATATGGATTTGAAATAATTATGGAGCATTTAATTTCAGAGAATTGGTTTCCTAAGTTTGTGCCACATATTTGGAAAGGTAGTAAAAATCCTTGAATGACATTGAGAATTATTTCAAAATTTTTAAAATTTCAGTTTGAATTTATTTGAATTTTGAATTCAAACTATTAAATTCAAATTTATATTAATTCTCCCAATCTAGATTAGTAACTTCCTTAAAATAATACAATAATCATTAATAATATATATTTAACTGAAAATCAATTAAATAAAATTATTAAATTTCTATTTTCTAATTTTTTAAACTAATTCAAATTCTCACTATATAAACAATCTTAATCTCGGTTATACAATCATTTTAAGAATTTATAAAACTTACATCTCCAACTTTTTAATTTTACATGACTTCATTAATAAAAAACTTGATAAGATTTGTTTTAGGTTTTATTCAGTAGTATTTATTTTAGCAAATTACATTTGCAATATATTGTTTACAAGCATAATTTTTTAATATCTTCTTTTACATTTTCATTTGATATATAATGATGTATATGATTATCTTTTAATCTTGATGCTTTTGATTGTTGAAAAAGCTGAAAAAATTAATTACGTGTTTGTTTTTGGTACAGGGGTAAGACTCATTTTGTTTCATTAAGAAGCTTCAATGATTATACCAATGTCTGCTGAAACCTTACTTTCAGAAAATAAGGTATTCCTATACTTACTTTATTATATAGTTTTTTTATTTGCAAATGAACTTTTTAATTAATATAATTTATGTTTAACAAAGTAATATGCAATATATTTTTATTACAGGGTACCTACACCGTTACGCTTTTTTATTAAATTTTAGTAAAAAAAATAAACTATAAAACTATTATATAAATTTAATCATTGAATTATGAAAGTTCTGTTTCTAAAAATAAACTGTGTTTTAAATGGTAATAAGTAAATAAAATTCATAAAAATCAATTTATAAGTTTTCAACTGTAAAGTTTCAAAAATTTTGAATTTTCAGTTTCAATTTTTAAAATTTTTAAATACGAATTTTATATTTTTTATTTTAAATCATAATTACTAATAACTTACTTTAAATAAACCAATCATCATTATTAATATATAGCTTAGACCGTAAATTAATTCAATAAATGTTTAAATTTTCTGATGAAAACTGTAAATATCAATTCAAAACACTAAATTAATTAACTTTATTATTATATTTTTAGTTTATTGAATATGTGATTTTCTTTATATGTTTCATTTTTTGAATAATTGATTTTCATTTAAAGTATGTTTAGTCATAAATCGACATATATATGATAACCCATATTTCCTCAACTGTTTATAAGTTATAAAAAATACAAAAATATAAACCATAACCATTAATGTATACAAATTATAAAATAATATTTTTAAATTTTTAAATTTTCAATTTGAATTTATTTGAATTTTGAATTCAAGATTTTAAATTCGAATTTATATTAATTCTCCTAATCTATATTAATAACTCCCGTAAACTAATTCAATTATCATTAATAAAATATATTTAACCGAAAATCAATTAAATAAGATTATTAATTTTCTATTTTCCAATTTTTTAAACTAATTCAAATTCTCACTATATAAACAATCTTAATCTCAGTTATACAATCATTTTGAGAATTTATAAAACTTATATCTCCAACTTTTTAATCTACCTGACTTCATTTCTACATGGTTGAATGTACATTTTGTTTATTTTAAAAAACTTGATACGATTTGTTTTATGTTTTATTCAGTAGTATTTATTTTAGCAAATTACATTCAACCATGAATAATTCAATCATCATTAATAATATATATTTAACCGGAAATTAATTAAATAAAATTATTAATAACTTCCTTAATTTATATTAATTATCAATATACATTAACTAATATTAATTTTCCCAACCTAGATTAATAACTTCCTTAAAATAATTCAATCATCATTAATAATATATATTTAACAGAAAATCAATTATTTAAAATTATTAAATTTCTATTTTCTAATTTTTAAACTAATTCAAATTCTCACTATGTAAACAATTTTAATCTCAGTTATGCAATCATTTTAAGAATTTATAAAACTTACATCTCCAACTTTTTAATTTACATGACTTCATTTTTAAAAAAACTTGATACGATTTGTTTTAGGTTTTATTCAGTAGTATTTATTTTAACAAATTACATTTGCAATTTATTGTTTACAAGCACAATCTTTTTAATATATTCTTTTACATTTTCATTTGATATATAATGATGTATATGATTATCTTCTAATGTTGATGCTTTTAAATGTTGAAAAAGCTGAAAAAATTAATTACGTGTTTGTTTTCGGTACAGGGTTAAGACTCATTTTGTTTCATTAAGAAGCTTCAATGATTATACTAGTGGCTGCTAGAACCTTATTTTCAGAAAATAAGGTATTTCTATACTTACTTTATTATATAGTTTTTTTTATCTTCAAGGGAACTTTTTAATTAATATAATTTATGTTTTAACAAAGAAATATGCAATAAACTGAATTACAAGTTTTGTCCTTTAGGTTTATACTCGATTGCAAAGAATGTCCTTTAACTTTAAAATTGATTGGTTTTGTCCTTTATCTTTTAAAATCTTGCACGTTATGTCCTTTATGGCTAACTTGGTTAGTTTTCTCGGTTAAGTTTGGTCATGTGACCTGCACGTGAGGGCATAATAGTAAAATCACCCTCTTATCTTCTTTCCCAATTTATAGATCATAAACCCTAACCCTAACACCATTTCAATTAACCCATTTTATCAACATCTCTATCCATCTCTCTACCTCTCTCTCTCTCTATACACAACAAGCAACCACCACCTGTACACAACAAACATTAAAATCAGCTGATTTCGATTTAAAACAATCAAACAATTATTCGTGATGACTCTGTTCTTTTGTTTTGATATTCAAATCTACTAATTTCAATTAAGAACTCTAATTTAGACTAACAAGGAACGAAGGACTATAACTGAATTTCTATTCGTGATGTCTCTGTTCTTTTTTTTTTTTTTTATATTCAAATCTACTAATTTCAATTAAGAACTGTAATTTAGACTAACAAGGAACGAAGGACTATAACTGAATTTAAATCGCGATAACGATATTCAAGATGGTTCCCATCTTCGATTGTTTTAATCGTCGTTCTTCTGGTTGTCAATGTTAAATGAAGTCGTCGCCGTTCTTGATATGGGAGCTTGTTAGCCATAAGGGGTGGCGGCTGGTTGTGGCAGGTGGTGGTGACAGGTGGCTGCTTGTTGTGTATAGAGAGAGAGAGAGGGGTAGAGAGATGGATAGAGATGTTGATAATTTGGGTTAATTGAAATGGGTGTTAGGGTTAGGGTTTATGATTTATCAATTGGGGAAGAAGATAAGAGGGTAATTTTACTATTATGCCCTTACGTGCAGGTCATATGACCAAACTTAACCGAGAAAACTAACCAAGTTAACCATAAAGGGCATAACGTGCAAGATTTTAAAAGATAAAGGACAAAACCAATCAATTTTAAAGTTAAAGGACATTCTTTGCAATCAGGTATAAATCTAAAGGACAAAACTTGTAATTCAGTCTATGCAATATATTTTTTTTAAAGGGTACTTACACCGTTACGTTTTTTTATTAAATTTTAGTAAAAAAATAAAGTATAAAACTATTATATAAATTTAATCATTGAATTATGAAAGTTGTGTTTCGAAAAATAAACTGTGTTTTAAATGGTAATAATTAAATAAAATTCATAAAAATCAATTTATAAGTTTTCAACTGTATAGTTTAAAAATTTTAGAATTTTCAGTTTCAATTTTTCAAAATTTTGAATACGAATTTTATATTTTTTTATTTTAAATCATATCAATTATTAATAACTTACTTTAAATAAACCAATCATCATTATTAATATATAGCTTAGACCGTAAATCAATTCAATAAATGTTTAAATTTTCTGATGAAAACTGTAAATATCAATTCAAAACACTAAATTAATTAACTTTATTATTTTATTTTTAGTTTATTGAATATGTGATTTTCATTATATGTTTCATTTCTTGAATAATTGATTTTCATTTAAATTATGTTTAGTGATAAATCGACATATATATGATAACCCATATTTCCTCAACTGTTTACAAGTTATAAAAAATAAAAAAAATATAAACCATAACCATTAATGTATACAATTTATAAAATATTATTTCCAAATTTTTAAATTTTCAGTTTGAATTTATTTGAATTTTGAATTGAAAGTTTTAAATTCAAATTTATATTAATTCTCCCAATATATATTAATAACTTCCTTAAAATAATTCAATCATCATTAATAATATATATTTAACCGAAAATCAATTAAATAAAATTATTAAATTTCTATTTTCCAATTTTTTACTATATAAACAGTCTTAATCTCAGTTATACAATCATTTTGATATTTTATAAAACTTACATCTCCAACTTTGTAATCTACCTGAATTCATTTCTACATGGTTGAATGTATATTTTGTTTATTTTAAAAAACTTGATACGATTTGTTTTATGTTTTATTCAATGGTATTTATTTTAGCAAATTACATTCAACCATTAATAATTCAATCATCATTAATAATATATATTTAACTGAAAATCAATTAAATAAAATTATTAATAATTTCATAAAATTTATATTAATTCTCAATATAAATTAATTAATATTAATTCTCCCAACCTAGATTAATAACTTCCTTAAAATAATTCAATCATCAGTAATAATATATATTTAACCGAAAATCAATTAAATAAAATTATTAAATTTCTATTTTCCAATTTTTTAAACTAATTCAAATTCTCACTATGTAAACAATTTTAATCTTAGTTATGTAATCATTTTAAGAATTTATAAAACTTACATCTCCAACTTTTTAATTTACATGACTTCATTTTTAAAAAACTTGATACGATTTGTTTTAGGTTTTATTTAGTAGTATTTATTTTAGCAAATTACATTTGCAATATATTGTTTACAAAAATAATCTTTTTAATATCTTCTTTTACATTTTCATTTGATATATAATGATGTATATGATTATCTTTTAATCTTGATGCTTTTAATTGTTGAAAAATCTGAAAAAAATTAATTACGTGTTTGTTTTCGGTACAGGCTAACACTCATTTTGTTTCATTAAGAAGCTTCAATGATTATACCAATGTCTGCTGAAACCTTACTTTCAGAAAATAAGGTATTCCTATACTTACTTTATTATATAGTTTTTTTATTTGCAAATGAACTTTTTAATTAATATAATTTATGTTTTAACAAAGTAATATGCAATATATTTTTATTACAGGGTACCTTCACCGTTACGTTTTTTTTATTAAATTTTAGTAAAAAAATAAAGTATAAAACTATTATATAAATATAATCATTGAATTATGAAAGTCGTGTTTCTAAAAATAAACTTTGTTTTAAATGGTAATAATTAAATAAAATTCATAAAAATCAATTTATAAGTTTTTCAACTGTAAAGTTTCAAAAATTTTGAATTTTCAGTTTCAATTTTTAAAATTTTTGAATACGAATTTTATATTTTTTCTTTTAAATCATATCAATTATTAATAACTTACTTTAAATAAACCAATCCTCATTATTAATATATAACTTAGACCGTAAATCAATTCAATAAATGTTAAGATTTTCTGATGAAAATTGTAAATATCAATTCTAATCACTAAATTAATTAACTTTATTATTATACTTTAAGTTTATTGAATATTTGATTTTCATTATATGTTTTATTTCTTGAATAATTGATTTTTTTTAAATTATGTTTAGTCATAAATCAACATATATATGATAACCCATATTTCCTCAACTGTTTATAAGTTATAAAAAATAAAAAAATATAAACCATACCCATTAATGTATACAATTTATAAAATATTATTTTGAAATTTTTAAATTTTCAGTTTGAATTTATTTGAATTTTGAATTTATTTGAATTTTGAATTCAAACTTTTAAATTCGAATTTATATTAATTTTCCCAATCTAGATTAATAACTTCCTTAAAATAATTCAATTATAATTAATAATATATATTTAACCGAAAACAATTAAATAAAATTATTAAATTTCTATTTTCCAATTTTTTAAACTAATTCAAATTCTCACTATATAAACAATCTTAATCTCAGTTATACAATCATTTTGAGAATTTATAAAATTTACAACTCCAACTTTGTAATCTACCTGAATTCATTTCTACATGGTTGAATGCACAATTTGTTTATTTTAAAAAACTTGATACGATTTTTTTTATGTTTTATTCAGTGGTATTTATTTTAGCAAATTACATTTGCAATATATTGTTTACAAGCTTAATTTTTTTAATATCTTCTTTTACATTTTCATTTGATATATAATGATGTATATGATTATCTTTTAATCTTGATGCTTTTTATTGTTAAAAAGCTGGAAAAAATTAAGTACCTGTTTGTTTTCGGTACAGGGGTAAGACTCATTTTGTTTCATTAAGAAGCTTAAAAGATTATACCAATGTGAGCTGAAACCTTATTTTCAGAAAATAAGGTATTTCTATAGTTACTTTATTATATAGTTTTTAATCTTCAATGAAAATAAGCCTTGATCCCATATGGATCCACATATCTCTTAATTAAGAACTTAATTTTTTTCCTTCTTTTGCTGCAAGTCATCAAAATCAAAGACATTTTGTTCTTTTGTATTATGTAACTTTCAACATATAAAACAAATTTTATACTACAATCTTTATAGAATTTTTTTCATTTTACTTGTGAATCTACCGGGTGCACACCCGGGACTCTAACCTAGTTATTAATATAAACCTTGTTTGGTTTATAAATAATTCATAAAAACTCCGTTTTTGATGATTTAAAAGCCAAAATTTTTCTAAAATTATTTCTTATCTAATGGTTGATCCGCAGACACTTCTATTTTACTACTAAGTTATGCATTACATATGATCAACAAAAAAATATTATTACAATAATAATCTAATTGAGGGTTTAGGAATGGAGGAATGAGGTCAATAGTGATAGATGGTTTGTTTAGTGGTGTATGGTTTGAGAAAAATCTTTATAACATGGGTTTCTCTAAACCTTTGAAATGGGTGGATTTGAGAAAAAAAAAATATCTACTGGGTGGGTCTTTGACCAAGAAATCCTTGACTCGTGAAACAATACATAGGGTCCGGCTTGTTTCATATTGCACCATGCCTTGTGTCACACCCTCAAATTCCACATGCGGGGTTTTACCGCGAGGCGCATGACAAACCAGGATCTAAGTCAACGGTCACAATAAACGACACTATATGATACGCAAAATGAAATAAACAACCATTAAGTTTTCATAAATCCATTCGCTGCGGAAGCGTAACTTTTATTACAACCCAAAATGTAAAAGTACGTAAGTCTGAAAAAGATAAGACAATGCATATGAATCCTAGACGCCGTGTGACTCCGTGCGCCTATGATAAGCTGCTACCTCAACGACCTGAGACAAACATGCTAAAAACGTCAGCAAATAATGCCGGTGAGTTCACAGGTTTTATATTAAACGTTTTAAGTAATAAAAGCCATCATGTTACCACTATGTCAGAAATAATAGCGTTAGCTAGACGCATGAGTTATACTACCACGACCGGAAACCATTACAGACAACGAGATATGATTTTTGCCCGAAATGATTTAGCTTACGACCGAGACAATATGCACCCGCCCGGCTCCCAGCCGACGGGTGGGGTCTGTCAATCCCAATAGATCTATCCACATTTCCCCCGTTATGCTATCCAGCATATTCATGGTTTCCCCGGGACTTTACGTATCGTATAGTATGTAAATGAATCAATCACTAGCATAACATGATAATTTATGTAATAAGTATAAGCATGTGTCTCCCCCAAAATGTAAAGCGTAAGGCGGGGCCGTGAAACTCACCTGATGCTGCTCTTCGTACTAAGACAAGTAAACCTGCTCAATAGACGGCCCCTAATACCGGTGACCTATCATGACGAGCGTATAAGGCGTTAGACTAACAACCCGTAGGTTGATTAGTCCCTAGTAGTCCAGACCATAACCGTGTATATATGAAATGATGTTTCAAACGTTTAACCGACCGCACCAGACAAGGCCCGACATCCCATTGGTGACCCGACATCTCATGTGTTAGATAAATACAAGACATCATGCCACATATGCAATTAAACACTTAATACGCGCAACAGTTCACCTAGTCTAGCATAATGTCCAATTAACGCGTAAATAGGTCCGAACACGTATTACTAAGTCATTGGGTGTATCCCGGGGTTCCTATCATGTTCCTAGGCGTCAAATCATGTTCCGGGATGTTAAAATTTACATACAGCAGCATTACACGCGATTAGGAATCAAACTAGCATTTAGGGAAAAGTCAACATGTGATTGGGGATGGTCAACAGGCAATTAGCATGCTAATCGCCTATGCAGCATGCGATTGGGATGCCAATCGCCCCCCTAAGGGGCCTAATCGCCTATAACAGCATGCGATTATGATGCTAATCGCCTGCTGCAGCTGCACAATGCAATTTCGCGCGTTTAACGCTCCAAATCAGATCCGAAACATGTAAAAACATCCAATAATCATCCTAACACCTTAACAAACATATTTCGAGCAAAACCCCTAAGTTTTCATCGTTCTAACAGTTCCGAATGCGAGCGTTTTCCCAAAATAGCAACTTAGCATGTAAACATCACATCAACATGCAAGAACTTGCCCTAAATAGCAATTATTCAGATTAAATCGCATAACCACGTTGTCCGATAGCATCCTACTGTTCTAGCATCATCCTAGAGCAAACCCTAACATTATTCAATCAACAACATACCTCATATCATCCTTAATCATCCAAAATCCTTCAAATGGGTCAAAACATCAAGTATCAACAATACACAACCAAAACCATTCAAACTCCTAGGACATCATCATACTAACTTGTAACAGCCATAAACATCATAATAACACAAAAACAACCATGATTCAATCCTAAAAATTCTATCTTTAATCACATATAACACATATAACACATGTAAAGGTGTGGGTTTGTTTAAAAACGGTTTTAAATGGATTTTCAAAGACAAAAACATTTATAAGTCAGGTCTGGACGTTTAGGGAGTAAAACATAATCATTTAAAGGTTTGGGTTTGAAGAACACACCTTGTATTCAAGAGGTGATGATGGAATAAGCTTGAAAATGGTTGTTTTGATGCAAAAACGAGTTCCAGAGGGTGTTTGTGTGTTGGGTTATGTTATGGGACGGCTAGGGTTGCACAAATGATGTTTTGGAGGTCAAGGGTGGTATTTATAGGCGTTTCTAGTCGTCCAGCACGTAACACGCGATTATGCAGCTTTACACGCGATTAGGAAGCCTAATCGCATGTAAGTTCATGCGATTGGGGCCTAATCGCATGAACAGTCATGCGATCAGCCCCTACTCGCCCCTAAGGTCCCCCACTCGCCCCTCCTATAGGCGATTGGGCTTCCCTAATCGCCTATAGGGGCTGTTTTCGTGTGTTTTGCGCGTTAAACCCCGTTTTAACATATGTTAACACATATTCACATACCGACAAGTCACATAATGATTGTAAACATATAATGCATGATAAATAACACGTTCCCGCCCGATCACCAATTCCCGGGACTCGAGACTTGCGTGGGTGCGTTAAACCCGGCGATTCCACGAATCACCGATTCTTGTACACGTGGTTATGGACCGACACCCAATGGTCTCTCGAACCATTGTAACGACTCCCGATGATTCCCGAATCATCAGTACGACTCAACTGACCCAGTCAAGTATGATATTAAGTAGTTGTTTTCAATGTTTTCGTTGATATAGACTCGTATGTATGTAAAGTATGAAACGCATGAATGTAAGGTGTAATAAGTATTAACCTGAATATGCCGGGTGTCACATCATCCCCCAGTTGAAAGAATTTTCGTCCCGAAAATTTAATGAAGTCCGGAGATGAAGAGACGAAAGGAAGAAAGAAAAGAAAAAATTTTCCCGTTGTTACATCATCCCCCAGTTGAAAGGAATCTCGACCCGAGATTCATTTGGCTTTGGAAGCAACATAGTTCGATTCAAACGCACGCTTAGGAAATAGATGAGGGTACTTAGCCTTCATCTGATCTTCTCGCTCCCACGTGAACTCCGGTCCACGATTTGAATTCCAACGAACCTTAACGATGCGGATTTTACTCCGACGAAGGCTACGAATCTTATAATCTAGGATTTCAACTGGTTCCTCCACGATACGTAAACGATCATCAACTCTGATTTCTTCGAGAGGAACTACGAGAGATTCGTCCGCCAAGCACTTCTTAAGATTCGAGACATGGAAGACGTTATGCACGCCACTAAGCTCGGCTGGTAAGTCAAGTCTGTATGCCACCGGCCCACTACGTTCTAGGATTGGGAATGGTCCGACATAACGAGGGTTAAGCTTGCCGCGCTTCCCGAAGCGTATAACGCCCTTCCATGGAGATACCTTCAATAAAACCTTGTCGCCAACCTGGAACTCCAAAGGTTTGCGACGACGATCAGCGTAGCTCTTCTGACGATCACGAGCTGCCGCCATACGATTACGAATTTGTACGATCTTTTCGGAAGTTTCGTACACCATTTCTGGACCAGTGAGTTGGCTTTCGCCCACCTCGGCCCAGCAAAGAGGGGACCGACACTTCCGTCCATACAGAGCCTCGAACGGTGCCGCCTTAATGCTGGAGTGGTAACTATTGTTGTAAGAGAACTCCACCAACGGTAGGTGAACCTCCCAACTCTTACCGAAATCGATGACACATGCTCGAAGCATGTCTTCAAGCGTCTGAATCGTCCGCTCGCTCTGACCGTCAGTTTGCGGATGATATGCGGTGCTCATGTCCAGTTGAGTACCCAACGCTTTAGGTAATTGTTTCCAGAAACGGGAAGCGAAACGAGGATCACGATCGGAGATGATAGAGACGGGCACCCCGTGCTTGGAAACCACTTCCTTAATATAGATACGAGACAACCGCTCCAGACTGTCGGTTTCCTTAATAGCGAGGAAATGTGCGGACTTTGTCAACCGGTCGACAATCACCCAGATCATGTCACAACCACTGGGCGACTTCGGAAGTTTGGTCACAAAATCCATGGTAATCCGTTCCCATTTCCATTCAGGAATTTCAGGTTGTTGTAGGAGACCAGACGGCTTCTGGTACTCCACCTTGACCTTAGCACAGGTCAGACATTTGCTGACATACGAAGCTATGTCAGCCTTCATGTTGGGCCACCAATAGAGTATCTTTAGGTCCTGATACATCTTATCGGAACCCGGATGAATAGAATACCGGGATTTGTGAGCTTCGTCCATGACAAGCCCCCGCAAACCCCCAAATAAAGGAACCCAAATGCGCTCGGCAAAGTAATGCAGGCCATCAGACCCAAGCTCGAGGTGTTTATCAGCACCGTGCATGGTTTCAGCTTTAAGGTTTTCCTCCTTCAAAGCTTCCAATTGAGCCGAACGAATTTGGTCAGGCAACGAAGAATGAATGGTGAGCTGTAAGGCGCGAACACGACGAGGTTTCACAGACTCCTTTCTGCTCAAGGCGTCTGCCACAACGTTCGCCTTACCAGGATGGTACTTGATGGCGCAGTCATAGTCGTTCAGGAGTTCAACCCAACGTCGTTGCCGCATGTTCAATACTTTTTGGTTGAAAATATGCTGGAGACTCTTGTGATCGGTGTATACTTCGCACTTGGTACCGTACAAGTAATGTCTCCAGATCTTCAACGCAAAGATTACTGCACCCAACTCTAAATCATGAGTGGTGTAGTTCTTTTCATGGACTTTAAGTTGGCGAGAGGCGTAGGCAATAACCTTCCCGCGTTGCATTAACACACAACCGAGACCACGAATGGAAGCGTCACAGTACACAACAAAATCATCTGTGCCCTCAGGTAAGGATAAGATGGGCGCAGAGCAAAGTTTAAGTTTCAGCATCTGAAATGCTGATTCCTGCGGTTCTCCCCAGTCGAACTTTCGGTCCTTCTGGGTAAGAGTGGTGAGGGGTTGAGCGATCTTCGAAAATCCCTCAATGAAACGACGATAGTAACCCGCAAGGCCTAGGAATTGCCGCACCTCAGATGGCGTCTTTGGTGCTTCCCATTCCTTAATAGCTTCAATCTTGGCCGGATCGACATGAATTCCTAGTTCATTAACCCCATGCCCTAGGAATTGTACTTCACGTAACCAGAAATCACACTTTGAGAACTTAGCATACAACTGCTCCCGTCTCAAAAGTTCCAAGACTAATCGTAAGTGTTCCTCATGATCCGTCTCGTTCTTAGAATAAACCAAAATGTCGTCGATAAACACGATAACGAATTTATCGAGATAGGGCTTGCAAACGCGGTTCATCAAGTCCATGAAAACAGCAGGTGCATTCGTAAGACCGAAGGGCATGACCAGGAACTCGAAGTGGCCATAGCGTGTACGAAAGGCGGTCTTTGGAATGTCAGCTTCTTGTACCCGCAGTTGATGATACCCAGACCTCAGATCTATCTTGGAATAAAAACTGGAGCCTTGGAGCTGATCGAATAAATCATCAATACGAGGAAGCGGGTAACGATTCTTGATGGTTACCTTGTTCAGTTCCCGATAGTCAATACACATACGAAGGCTCCCATCTTTCTTTTTGACAAATAAGATAGGAGCTCCCCACGGGGATGAACTAGGTCTAATGAACCCTTTTTCTAACAACTCCTGCAGTTGGTTAGATAATTCTTGCATCTCGGGAGGTGCAAGGCGGTAAGGAGCTCGGGCAATAGGCGCCGCACCAGGCGTAAAATCAATGTTAAATTCAACCTGATGGTGAGGTGGAAGGCCAGGCAAATCATCGGGGAATACGTTGGGAAAATCACGAACAACAGGAATGTCCTCGATCCTCTTCTCATCGTTAGATGAAACCGAAACAAGAGCTAAGATCGCGGAATACCCCTTACGTAAATACTTATACGCCTTCATACACGAAATGATGCTCAAGGGAACTCCGCTTTTCTCGCCATGAACCAAAAGAATCTCTCCATCCGGGAGAGGGAGGCGAATGATTTTATCGAAGCAAACGATTTCCGCGCGATATAAGGACAACCAATCCATACCTACTACAACGTCGAAACTGCCCAATGATACCGGCATGAGGTCGATAGGAAAAGATAACCCCGACAGTTCCAACTGGCATCCTTTAAGAATATGAGTTGCCTCAATATTCTTACCATCAGCCAATTCTATAAGATACTTGACCTCTAAGGGAGTCGGTACAATGTCTAACAGTCGGCTAAACTCAACAGATATAAAACTCTTGTCGGCACCCGAATCAAATAAAATGGAGGCATAACGATCACAAAGAAGAAACGTACCAGTAACAGTATCCGGATCCTGACGGGCCTCGCCCGACCCAATGACGAAGGCGCGCGCGTTCCTGCCGCCACCCCCGTTGCCCTTGTCATTCCTCCCAGCATTCCCTTGCTTCAGTTTGGGGCAGTCCTTCTTAAAGTGCCCTGTCTCCCCGCAGTTGAAACATCCCTGGTTACCCCTAGGTGCAGCAGTGGTAGTAGTAGTAGGTGCAACCACCTATTGCTGAGTCTGAAGATTCACCCTACACGTTTGGGCCTGATGCCCGTTCTTCTTGCAACGGGTACAAAAGCTACAATTTCCCACATGATGATACCCACAACGATCACACCTAGGCAGCCTACCAGTATAACCACCCTGCTTTTGCCCAGAAGACGAACCCGTAGTCTCAAACTTCTTATGCTGCTGCTGCTGAGGCTGCGCCGTACCCTTACCCGTGTTATCCCATTTCCTCTTGTTGCTGTCAGAGGTCTTCACCACAGTACCCTTAGGAGGCAAAAGACCCTCCTGAACCTTCTGTTTAGTCAACCTGTGAGCCAATCGAATGGTATCCCGAAGTGTAGTAGCATCATTAGCGGTCACCAACCCGCGAATCTCAGGCACCAACCCACTGATGTCGAACTCAATAGCCTTATATTCAGGCGTCACAGAATCCGGGCACAAAAGTGCCAACTCATGGTAGCGAGTGGTATACTCCTCTATCTCAGATCCCACCATCTGATGATTCCACAGCTCGTGCTCCAAACTCTTGATCTCATCCCTGGGACAGTACTCCATCTTCAAACGAAACACAAATTCGGTCCATGGCAACGCATGGGCCTCCAGTAAGCCAATAGTCTGTACAGTCGAATTCCACCAAGTCAAAGCGCGTCCCTCAAACGTCCCCGAAGCATACTTCACACGAAACTCCTCAGGGCAGTTGCACATGGAGAAAGCAGACTCAACCTTCTCCAACCAACGGAGTAGTCCCACAGCCCCCTCAGTCCCACTGAAGTTATGGGGCTTGCAGTCCTGGAACATCTTATAAGTACAGTGGACTGGAGGAGGTGGAGGTGGTGGAGGAGGAAAAGCATCCCCTATTACCAAAAAAAAAAAAAAAAAAAAAGGCAACACGGTCAGAAAACGATCATCACACGACAAAAGATAAGGAATGAGGGTAGGAGTAATTAAATTACCACCATGGCCCTGGTGGGCGGCCTGCTGCGCAGCAATAGCAGCTGCCACGTGCTCCTGGATCAGATTAGTCAGCTCCGCCTGGGTCATGCTGATGTTACCACGACCCCCATTACGTCCACCGCCATTTCGGCCACCAACACGACCACCAACGCGACCACCACGACGTCCTGCCATCTTCTGTCAAGATCAAAGACAAGACATCAGATTCCAGAACTGATAACAAAGAATCATGAAGAAACCGTAAGTAATAAAGTTAATCAAAGAATTGGATCCCATCATAGTCATTAGATCAAACACAGAGTCCACCAGGATTTCCATGCATCTCAACTTATTATTTCGTGTGCACCCGAAATGATAAGTCGCTCTACATGGTCCCCGAGGCGTGCTCCTAGCCTGACCTTCAAACCACCAGGCACCCATGTTCAAGATATAAAACAGCAAGTACAAGTGTGCGATAATGTGTGCAAGCAAGTGTGTCCGTTGGAGTATAAAAATGGGAGATGTCCGAATCTTGGACAAATCTCCGTAGGATGCCGAAGCCACTCCAACGTACGCCACCGCCGTGCAAGGGTAGTAAGGCTCCTCGTTTCCAACACGAAGTTGAAGAACAAGATAGGAAATAAGAGTAATAGATAGGTGATGTAAGCATAAATGATAATAACGAATGTAATACGAATACCCCGGCAATTCCCATATGACATGACTTATATGAATGTGACCATCTAGTGTGTGCGACTCGGCTATAGACTTGACTTCAACATGCAGTCCTAGTTCACTATAACCATTGGCTCTGATACCAATCTGTCACACCCTCAAATTCCACATGCGGGGTTTTACCGCGAGGCGCATGACAAACCAGGATCTAAGTCAACGGTCACAATAAACGACACTATATGATACGCAAAATGAAATAAACAACCATTAAGTTTTCATAAATCCATTCGCTGCGGAAGCGTAACTTTTATTACAACCCAAAATGTAAAAGTACGTAAGTCTGAAAAAGATAAGACAATGCATATGAATCCTAGACGCCGTGTGACTCCGTGCGCCTATGATAAGCTGCTACCTCAACGACCTGAGACAAACATGCTAAAAACGTCAGCAAATAATGCCGGTGAGTTCACAGGTTTTATATTAAACGTTTTAAGTAATAAAAGCCATCATGTTACCACTATGTCAGAAATAATAGCGTTAGCTAGACGCATGAGTTATACTACCACGACCGGAAACCATTACAGACAACGAGATATGATTTTTGCCCGAAATGATTTAGCTTACGACCGAGACAATATGCACCCGCCCGACTCCCAGCCGACGGGTGGGGTCTGTCAATCCCAATAGATCTATCCACATTTCCCCCGTTATGCTATCCAGCATATTCATGGTTTCCCCGGGACTTTACGTATCGTATAGTATGTAAATGAATCAATCACTAGCATAACATGATAATTTATGTAATAAGTATAAGCATGTGTCTCCCCCAAAATGTAAAGCGTAAGGCGGGGCCGTGAAACTCACCTGATGCTGCTCTTCGTACTAAGACAAGTAAACCTGCTCAATAGACGGCCCCTAATACCGGTGACCTATCATGACGAGCGTATAAGGCGTTAGACTAACAACCCGTAGGTTGATTAGTCCCTAGTAGTCCAGACCATAACCGTGTATATATGAAATGATGTTTCAAACGTTTAACCGACCGCACCAGACAAGGCCCGACATCCCATTGGTGACCCGACATCTCATGTGTTAGATAAATACAAGACATCATGCCACATATGCAATTAAACACTTAATACGCGCAACAGTTCACCTAGTCTAGCATAATGTCCAATTAACGCGTAAACAGGTCCGAACACGTATTACTAAGTCATTGGGTGTATCCCGGGGTTCCTATCATGTTCCTAGGCGTCAAATCATGTTCCGGGATGTTAAAATTTACATACAGCAGCATTACACGCGATTAGGAATCAAACTAGCATTTAGGGAAAAGTCAACATGTGATTGGGGATGGTCAACAGGCAATTAGCATGCTAATCGCCTATGCAGCATGCGACTGGGATGCCAATCGCCCCCCTAAGGGGCCTAATCGCCTATAACAGCATGCGATTATGATGCTAATCGCCTGCTGCAGCTGCACAATGCAATTTCGCGCGTTTAACGCTCCAAATCAGATCCGAAACATGTAAAAACATCCAATAATCATCCTAACACCTTAACAAACATATTTCGAGCAAAACCCCTAAGTTTTCATCGTTCTAACAGTTCCGAATGCGAGCGTTTTCCCAAAATAGCAACTTAGCATGTAAACATCACATCAACATGCAAGAACTTGCCCTAAATAGCAATTATTCAGATTAAATCGCATAACCACGTTGTCCGATAGCATCCTACTGTTCTAGCATCATCCTAGAGCAAACCCTAACATTATTCAATCAACAACATACCTCATATCATCCTTAATCATCCAAAATCCTTCAAATGGGTCAAAACATCAAGTATCAACAATACACAACCAAAACCATTCAAACTCCTAGGACATCATCATACTAACTTGTAACAGCCATAAACATCATAATAACACAAAAACAACCATGATTCAATCCTAAAAATTCTATCTTTAATCACATATAACACATATAACACATGTAAAGGTGTGGGATTGTTTAAAAACGGTTTTAAATGGATTTTCAAAGACAAAAACATTTATAAGTCAGGTCTGGACGTTTAGGGAGTAAAACATAATCATTTAAAGGTTTGGGTTTGAAGAACACACCTTGTATTCAAGAGGTGATGATGGAATAAGCTTGAAAATGGTTGTTTTGATGCAAAAACGAGTTCCAGAGGGTGTTTGTGTGTTGGGTTATGTTATGGGACGGCTAGGGTTGCACAAATGATGTTTTGGAGGTCAAGGGTGGTATTTATAGGCGTTTCTAGTCGTCCAGCACGTAACACGCGATTATGCAGCTTTACACGCGATTAGGAAGCCTAATCGCATGTAAGTTCATGCGATTGGGGCCTAATCGCATGAACAGTCATGCGATCAGCCCCTACTCGCCCCTAAGGTCCCCCACTCGCCCCTCCTATAGGCGATTGGGCTTCCCTAATCGCCTATAGGGGCTGTTTTCGTGTGTTTTGCGCGTTAAACCCCGTTTTAACATATGTTAACACATATTCACATACCGACAAGTCACATAATGATTGTAAACATATAATGCATGATAAATAACACGTTCCCGCCCGATCACCAATTCCCGGGACTCGAGACTTGCGTGGGTGCGTTAAACCCGGCGATTCCACGAATCACCGATTCTTGTACACGTGGTTATGGACCGACACCCAATGGTCTCTCGAACCATTGTAACGACTCCCGATGATTCCCGAATCATCAGTACGACTCAACTGACCCAGTCAAGTATGATATTAAGTAGTTGTTTTCAATGTTTTCGTTGAGATAGACTCGTATGTATGTAAAGTATGAAACGCATGAATGTAAGGTGTAATAAGTATTAACCTGAATATGCCGGGTGTCACACCTTGTAATAAAAAATTAATATTTAGCATAATTAAAGAACTAGACCCATGAGGCCATGATCCAACATTCCAACTTGCCCGGCCGTCCCATTTGTCCTCTTATTTGCATAAACTTAATTTTTACTTATGTATGTTCAGCACATTGACTCGGATAAAGCCCGCATAAAAACAAACAAACGTGATCTATCTTTTGATTTTCTTTTCCTTTTGAATCTTAATTTTATTTACTTATTAAAGTTTAAAAGAATTTATATTTTTTAATTTTAAATTGAATCTGTAATACTTTTGTTTTGATTTATTTGTTGTCTTTGTAATTCAAATTATAGTCATGTAAGCTAAAAAAACGAATATACACCAATGTATATCTGTGTCAACGATGATGATGATAAATGAAAAAACAAAAAAGAAACTGGTGTACACCATTGTATATATGTGTTGATGATGATGATGATGAATGAACAAAAAAAAACTGATATACACCAATGTATATTTGTGTTGGTGTTGATGATGTTAAATGAAAGAAAAAAACTGATATACATCAATGTATATCTGTGTCAACGATGATGATAAATGAAAAAACAAAAAAGAAACTGATGTACACCATTGTATATATGTGTTGAGGATGATGATGAATGAACAAAAAAAACTAATATACACCAATGTACACTTCAACTTACAACAACTATATAGCTAAATAAAAATTTACCATTATATACACTTATGTATATTTGGCTTTGTTTATCCTTATAGCGGTTATATCTCTCATTCTCTTTACGTAATATACACCAACGTATAATATACACCAGTGTATAGGCATTTGATAATAATAAAGCGTCTCATTTTTTTTGACGTGATAATTACGTTTTGTAGGATCCAATTTTTTTTAATATTATCCCTAAATCAGTAAATGGAGAAGGAGAGGATTTTTAGGAGGTATTTATGGTGTAATCAATTTAAATTATGTGTTATGATAACCTACCTAATTTTGTGAAAGACCAAAAGTCTATAATACCCTTACATTAAAATAAACAATTAATTAATCTTCTAATTATTTACAATCATGCCATTAGAGATCAATGACTATAAAGTGATTCCTATGGTTCCTATTTAAGGTGTGGTTCCTATTTGAACCCTACCATATATATATATATATATATATATATATTATTCTTTAATTTTATTTAAAATTTTTGTATAAATAAACTGTTTTATTCAACTAAAGAGGTACTAAGTTATAGAAAGTATTTCCCATACTTTCAAGACGTATATATATCTTTTAGTCTATGTAAAAATAATAATATTTTAAATATTATTTTTATATTTTAACTAAGCCATTAACATTTAAGAGTCTTTCCCAAAAAACTAGAGAACCCTAACTGATCGATCTAGAAATCTTAGACTTTTAAGGTATTCGTATCCTTAGACTTTGTTTGTATCATCTAGGTTGATTCCTCGTGAATCATATTACTAGCTGTTCGTTGCGTTGTGGATACTTATTTGCTTGCTAAGGTGAGTTTACATATCCCCACTCTTTTACAGTTTTTCAATGCTTTTCGAGGTGAAACATGTTAAATTTTATTCTTTAAACTTATGCAATTTAACTATGTGTCTTGTGTGATTCTTTGTGCTATGTGTCTTAAACTTGCTAAGTAAACTCAACTAATACTTGCATAATCATTAACTCCATACAAGCCAACAGTAACAATGATAGATCTATTGGATTGACAACCCCACCTAGATTCGTTGACTATGTCTATGGGGAGCGCGTGTGATTGGAACTGAAACTTAAACTTAGGTGAACCATGTCTATTGGATGGACCTTTAAACTATGTTAACAAAGGTTTGGTTATGCCCTAGTTTGTTGTAGTTTTGTTTTCACATGTATGCCCTAGTTGTTACATATTGACACAGAATTGTATGCTTACACTTTTTGATACTATACTGCGTTTTGCCAAAAAACTTATGTACTCTCTGTGACACCCGGCATGTTTGGCTTAAACATATTAGTAACATCTAAGTCTACCTTAGCGAGAAACGTTTATAAACAAACTTAACTGGGTTAGTTGAGTCGGGTCAAGTTAGGATTGTCCAGGGTACAATGATCTGGAGGATCATTGGGAGTCGTTTTGGTAATACACTAGTACTGGGTTCCGTTGTTGGTGACATTACATGAACTAATTAAGTATATGTGTAGATTATGGGTCGTGTGGTGGATTATATACATAGATGTGTTTTAATGATGTGTAAATGATTATCTGTGCTTAAATGTGTTAAATATAGACTAAGGATGCATGCTTATGTGTTAAGATGTGTTAGAATGCGTTAAACACGACAAACTGGAAAACTAGTTAGAAAGGGGCCTTGGTTCGACCACTTCGAGTGGTCGAAGGAGAATTAATTGTCTGGTTCGACCCTTGTAAATGGGCGAACCAGGGAAGTGGAATTTGAGGAATTCCCTTCGACCAGACAGGGCTCATTCGACCCTGTGAAAGGGTCGAAGGAGACCACCTTCGACCAATGAATTGGGGCGAAGGAGGATTAGTATAAATACCAACCTTTGTCATTTTTCATCATTTCACAAACCCTAACCGTCCCAAAACGCTCTCAAACGATCTTAAACACTAAGGAAGAAGTTTTTGCTCTTCTTTTTCATAATCTAACCTATCTACAACATCTAAACAAGAATCCAAGGTGTGTTCATAATCCTAAACCTTTTTAAAAGCATTTTAATTTGTTTTCATCTAACCCTAATTGTCCGGATCTATTCTAAGGGTGTTTTTATGATTAAAAACCTTTAAAACATCTTTCTAAATCAAAACATGATCATTTAACATAGGTTTTCATGATGAATAACATATGTAAATTGTGTATTATGTGGTGTTATGTATTGTTCAATGATTTGCTGCTATATCTATGATATAAACATGATATAGGATTGTTATTAATGTTGGAATATTGTTGTCTAGGGTTAGGATTGGATATGATGATATTTGGGGTTTTATTGGATTAAAACTTGATGTATGAATATTTATGATCAATAGAATGGATAAGAAAGATCGGATAATCGACAAACTGAGTATTTTAAACTAAGCATGAATCGATTTCAAATGTTTCCAAATTGGGTAAATAATTTATGCATGAAAGTGATGTTTCCATAATCTTTACCATTTTGGGAAAGGGCTGAAACGGACGTATTATCGGGGGAAATCGGTGGGGTTTTGTAGGAATAAGTTATCTATGCTTGACTGGTGTGTTTGATGATGTTTCGAGTCGTTTTGAATGTGTTTGAAGCGTTTTTAGGAAAAATCACACAACAGGGGCGAACCTGGCCTCCTTCGACCAATCGAAGGTGCGAAGGAGGGATCTAGGGTCGAACCTAGGTTTTTATTGGGCGAATGTGATAAAACGGGCGAAGGAAGCATCAAACCGTCGAACGAGATGTAAAACGGGCGAAGGAGACTAAAAGGTGCGAAGGAGACTTAAAACTGACTAGTTCGACCGTTCTGATGCAGAAATGAGATTTTTGATACAAACTAAGTGTTTTATGCTTGAACCTTGTGTGTAATCTATGTGTACTTGATTAGTTAGGGTAATGGGTCACCAACGGGATGTCGGGTCGGTCTAGTGTGTCGGTTAAACATTTAAACATGTTTTAAAACATACTTGGTTATGATTTGGACAATCGGGGACTAGATAACCTTATGGTTATTAGTCAGAACACTTATGTGAACATTTTGATAGATTTCCAGTAGAGGGATTATCAAGGGCTAAACATCTTTACTTGAAATTGAAGAACACTATCTAAGGTGAGTTCACGGCCCCACTTTTACTGCTTTAACTTTTGGGGGAGAAAACATGCGCTAAACGGTTTTGGTAACATATGTCATACTATGGTTTTAACTTTATATTGCTATACGATCTTTTGGAAAGTCCCGGGGGAAACCATGAATGTGCGGGGATGCACAACGGGGGAATGTGGATAGATCTATTGGGCGTGACCTGCCCCACTCGTCGGCTTGGAGGGCCGGGCGGGTGCATATTGTCTCGAACAGGAACATTATCGTGCTGAACATACGGGCTGCTTAAACATGCTGAACATTGCTAAACGTGTCTAGTAATGGTTTCCAATCGTAGTAGTAATGAAACATACGCCTAGCTAGCGTACTTGGTAACATTGATATAGTATGGACATGGTAACATTTTGGTAACATTTTGAATAAACCTGTGAACTCACCAGCATTTTATGTTGACATCTTTTTGGCATGTTTTTCTCAGGTCGCTAAGGTAGCAATGAACGGAACTAGGCGCACGGGTCTGCATTGGCGTCTAGACTTAGTTGCACGTTTTGTAATAAAAGTATTTTGAACAACTTTTGAGATGATAGCATAGTTGATTAAATGCTACTTAAACGCTTCCGCTTATTAAATTAATGGTTATGTCTATTTACGTTTTTCATATAGAGTTGTTTATTGTGATCGTTGACTTGGATCCTAATTTGTCATGCGCCTCGCGGTAAAACCCCGCAAGTGGTAATTTGAGGGTGTGACAGATTGGTATCAGAGACAATGGTTATAGTGAACTAGGACTGCATGTAGAGTCTGGTCTATAGCCGAGTCGCACACACTAGACGGTCACATACTTTGGGTCTATTAGTGGGATACGTACTAACGTTGTCGGGGTGTCCTTACATCATCATCATGTTTCTCCGTTACATCATCCGCTTTTATTTGGGTTCTTACCTACTCTTGTCTTCTTCTTCTGGATTGAAGAAGGAGGGGTTGATTTGTTGGTTCTAGCACACACATGCCTTCTTACACTTGCACCTATCGTAACACGTTACTAGGCGATGATATTCGGTGACTGGGGTCTAGATTAGGGGTACATCTGGAGGACCATGTAGAGCAGTTTATCATTTCGGGTGCACACGAAATAATAAACTGGAATGCATGGAAATCCCGATGGACTTCGAGTTTGGATGTATAGTCCTGGATTTGTCCCTAGGTTAACTCTTGTAAATTTCTAGTGGTTGACACTGGAAGTGAATCTGAATCCCTCGTTCTCTTGATTTGTTAGATCATGTCTGGTGCTCGCGGTGGTGGACGTCGTGGTGGCGGCGGTGGCCATGCTGGCGGTGGTGGTCGCACTGGAGGCGGTGGTCGTGGAAACATCAACATGACCCAAGCTGAACTGAACAACTTGCTACAGCAGCATGTGAACATGGCTATGGCTAATTTCCAGGCTGGAATTAATGCCATGGGTGGTGAGTTGATTTCTGTCGACCTTGTCTCATTTTTGGGTTTCGTGTCCTTTCGTTTGTGTTTTACTCGTGTACCGTGTTTCAGGTGTTGGTGCCAATCCACCCCCACCTCAGTGCTCTTATAAGAAGTTTCGGGACTGTCAGCCCCATAACTTCGCTAGAACTGAGGGAGCGGTGGGACTGCTCCGATGGCTGGAGAAGGTGGAATCCGTGTTTGTTATGTGTAACTGTCCTGCTGGGGACCGGGTGAAGTATGCTACCGCGACATTTGAGGGGCCTGCACTGTCGTGGTGGAATGCTACTACACAGAACGTGGGATTGGGGGAGGCTATTGCTATGCCTTGGGCGGAGTTCGTGCAGCTGTTGAGAGGTGAGTACTGTCCGAGAGAGGAGATACAGAAGTTGGAGCATGAGGTCTGGAGTTACAAGATGGTTGGATCGGAGATTGAGGAGTACACTGTGAGGAGGAACGAGCTGGCGGTGTTGTGTCCTGATTTACACACACCCGAGTACAGGAGGATCGAGCACTATGTGTTTGGACTAGTGCCCGAGATTGCTGGGTTGGTGGCTGCTGGGAATCTTCCCACTATTGCTGAAGTTGTCCGATCAGCTCATCGGATGACTAACCTGAAGGTGGCGGAAGGCGTTTTGCCACCCAAGGGTGCTACTGTGAAGGTTGCTGAGGGGAACAAGAGGAAGTGGGAGAGTGTGGGGAAGAGTGTGGTGCCAGCTCAGCCGACAAAGAAGTTTGAGTCATCTGGGTCTTCTTCTGGGCAGAAGACGAGTGGGTATGTTGGGAAGCATCCCAAGTGTAACAAGTGTGGTTTTCATCATTTTGGGAGTTGTGATAGGGCTCGTTGTCATCGGTGCCATCAGTTGGGGCACCATGCTAAGGATTGCAAGGTGGCACTCACCCCAACTCAGACTCCTGCGGCTACTCCTGCTCCTGCTGCTCAGGGGACTCAGGGGAGGCAGGGGTGTTATAACTGTGGTGACACGGGACATTTCAAGCGTGATTGTCCCAATTGAAGTAGGGCGATAATGGGAGGGGCGGGAACGGTAACGGGAACAACGGCGGCGGAGGCAGGACTGCACGTGCTTTCGTCATTGGATCTGCGGAGGCTAGGCAGGATCCAGACACAGTTACCGGTACGTTCCTTCTTAATGATCGCTATGTTTCTGTCTTGTTTAATTCTGGTGCCGATAAGAGTTTCGTATCTTTGGATATTAGTCGATTGCTAGATATAGTACCCACACCTTTAGAGGCTAAGTACTTAATAGAATTGGCTGATGGTAAGAAAATTGAAGCGACACACACCCTTAGGGAATGTCTCTTGGAACTGTCGGGTTTGTCTATCCCCATTGACCTTATGCCGGTACCCCTGGGTAGTTTTGATGTCGTGGTTGGCATGGATTGGTTATCGTTGTATCGCGCGGAGATCGTTTGTTTTGACAAGGTTATTCGGATCCCTCTCCCTGATGGAGAGATTCTTTCGGTTCGTGGCGAGAAAAGCGGTGCTCCGCTGAGTATCATTTCTAGCATGAAAGCCCGTAAGTATCTTCGGAAGGGCTGTTCGGCCATTCTGGCACTTGTTAACGTTTCTTCTGATGATGAGAAGGAGATCGAGGATATTCCGGTGGTTCACGACTTTCCTGATGCGTTTCCTGATGATTTACCTGGTCTTCCTCCCCATCGTCAGGTTGAGTTTGGTATCGATCTTACTCCGGGCGCAGCTCCTATTGCCCGAGCCCCGTATCGTCTTGCACCTCCCGAGATGCAAGAGTTGTCCAGCCAGTTACAGGAACTCTTGGAAAAGGGTTTCATTCGACCGAGTTCTTCCCCGTGGGGAGCTCCTATTTTGTTTGTGAAGAAGAAGGACGGGATTCTTCGCATGTGTATTGACTATCGTGAGTTGAACAAAATGACCATCAAGAATCGTTATCCTCTTCCTCGCATTGATGATCTCTTTGACCAGCTTCAGGGCTCTAGCTACTATTCGAAGATTGATTTGCGGTCCGGTTATCACCAGTTGCGCGTCAGGGAAGCTGACATTCAGAAGACTGCTTTTCGCACTCGTTATGGCCATTTTGAGTTCTTGGTCATGCCTTTTGGCCTCACTAACGCACCGGCGGTGTTCATGGATTTGATGAACCGCGTTTGCAAACCTTACCTTGATAAGTTCGTCATCGTGTTCATTGACGACATTCTGATTTATTCCAAGAACAAGGCGGATCATGAGGAACATCTGCGGTTGGTCTTGGAACTTTTGAGACAGGAGCAGTTGTATGCTAAGTTCTCAAAGTGTGATTTCTGGTTACGTGAAGTTCAATTCCTAGGACATGTGGTGAATGAACTGGGAATTCATGTCGATCCGGCTAAGATCGAAGCTATTAAAGACTGGGAAGCACCAAAGACGCCATCTGAGGTGCGGCAATTCCTAGGCCTTGCGGGTTATTATCGTCGTTTCATTGAGGGATTTTCGAAGATCGCTCAACCCCTCACTGCTCTTACCCAGAAGGACCGAAAGTTCGACTGGGATGAACCACAAGAATCAGCATTTCAGATGCTGAAACTTAAACTTTGTTCTGCACCTATCTTGTCCTTACCAGAGGGTACGGATGACTTCGTTGTGTACTGTGATGCTTCTATTCGTGGTCTCGGTTGCGTATTGATGCAGCGCGGGAAGGTTATTGCTTATGCTTCTCGCCAACTCAAAGTTCATGAGAAGAACTACACTACTCATGACTTGGAACTGGGTACGGTAGTCTTTGCGTTGAAAATCTGGAGACATTACTTGTACGGTACCAAGTGTGAAGTATATACCGATCACAAGAGTCTTCAGCATATTTTCGACCAGAAGGTGTTGAACATGCGGCAGCGTCGCTGGGTTGAACTCCTGAACGATTATGACTGTGCCATCAAATATCATCCTGGCAAGGCGAATGTTGTGGCGGACGCCTTGAGCAGGAAGGAGTCTGCTAACCCTCGTCGTGTTCGAGCCTTACAGCTCACCATTCATTCGTCGTTGCCTGACCGAATCCGTTCTGCGCAGTTGGAAGCCTTGAAGGAGGAAAACCTTAAGGCTGAAACTATGCACAGTGCTGACAAGCATCTTGAGCTCAGGACTGAAGGCTTACACTATTTTGCGGGACGTGTTTGGGTCCCATTGTTCGGGGGATTGCGCGAGCTTGTTCTGGATGAAGCTCACAAATCCCGGTATTCTATTCACCCTGGCTCCGATAAGATGTATCAGGATTTGAAGATACTTTATTGGTGGCCGAACATGAAAGCTGACATAGCTTCTTACGTCAGCAAATGTTTGACTTGTGCTAAAGTCAAGGTGGAGTATCAGAGGCCGTCTGGTCTCCTGCAACAACCAGAGGTTCTAGAATGGAAGTGGGAACAAATCACGATGGATTTTGTCACCAAGCTGCCAAGGTCACCTAGTGGTTATGATATGATTTGGGTGATTGTTGACCGGCTAACAAAATCGGCATGTTTTATACCTATTAAGGAAACCGATGGACTCGAGCGGTTAGCTCGACTTTACCTTAAGGAGGTGGTTGCTCGGCACGGGGTGCCTGTTTCTATTATCTCGGATCGTGATTCTCGTTTCGCTTCGCGTTTCTGGAAGGCTCTGCACAAGGCTTTGGGTACTCAGTTGGATATGAGTACGGCTTATCATCCGCAAACTGATGGACAGAGTGAGCGGACGATTCAAACCTTGGAAGACATGCTTCGGGCATGTGTTATCGATTTTGGCAAAAGTTGGGAGATCCACCTGCCGTTAGTGGAGTTCTCCTACAACAACAGCTATCACTCTAGCATCAAGGCAGCTCCGTTCGAGGCCCTTTACGGACGGAAATGCCGATCACCACTTTGTTGGGCCGAGGTGGGCGAGAGCCAGCTCACTGGTCCGGAACTCGTGTACGAAACTTTGGAGAAAATCGTACAGATCCGTCAACGTTTGGCTGCTGCACGGGATCGTCAGAAGAGCTATGCCGATCGCCGTCGAAAACCATTAGAGTTCCAGGTTGGGGACAAGGTACTTCTGAAAGTTTCACCATGGAAGGGCGTCATACGCTTTGGAAAGCATGGAAAGCTTAACCCTCGTTATGTCGGACCATTCACAATCCTGGATCGGATTGGACCGGTGGCATACAGACTCGACTTACCGGCGGAGCTCGGTAGTGTGCACAATGTATTCCATGTGTCTAACTTGAAGAAGTGTTTGGCTGATGAATCTCTCATTGTACCACTGGAAGAGATCAAGGTTGATGATCGTCTTCGCATTGTGGAGGAACCTGTCGAGATTCTCGACTACAAGATTCGTAGCCTTCGTCGGAGTAAAATCCGCATCGTTAAAGTCCGTTGGAACTCGAACCGTGGACCGGAGTTCACATGGGAACGGGAGGATCAGATGAAAGCTAAGTATCCTCATCTTTTTTCGAAGCACGCGTTTGAGTCGAGGCATGTTACTACTGAAGCGGAATGAATCTCGGGTCGAGATTCCTTTCAACATGGGGATGATGTGACATCCGGTAATTTTCTTTTCGTTCCGTTCTTTTCGTTTCTTTCTTTTTGGGGCTTTGCGCAATTTTCGGGACGAAAATTCTTTCAACGTGGGGATGATGTGACACCTGGCATGTTTGGCTTAAACATATTAGTAACATCTAAGTCTACCTTAGCGAGAAACGTTTATAAAGAAACTTAACTGGGTTAGTTGAGTCGGGTCAAGTTAGGATTGTCCAGGTACAATGATCTGGAGGATCATTGGGAGTCGTTTTGGTAATACACTAGTACCGGGTTCCGTTGTTGGTGACATTACATGAACTAATTAAGTATATGTGTAGATTATGGGTCGTGTGGTGGATTATATACATAGATGTGTTTTAATGATGTGTAAATGATTATCTGTGCTTAAATGTGTTAAATATAGACTAAGGATGCATGCTTATGTGTTAAGATGTGTTAGAATGCGTTAAACACGACAAACTGGAAAACTAGTTAGAAAGGGGCCTTGGTTCGACCACTTCGAGTGGTCGAAGGAGAATTAATTGTCTGGTTCGACCCTTGTAAATGGGCGAACCAGGGAAGTGGAATTTGAGGAATTCCCTTCGACCAGACAGGGCTCATTCGACCCTGTGAAAGGGTCGAAGGAGACCACCTTTGACCAATGAATTGGGGCGAAGGAGGATTAGTATAAATACCAACCTTTGTCATTTTTCATCATTTCACAAACCCTAACCGTCCCAAAACGCTCTCAAACGATCTTAAACACTAAGGAAGGAGTTTTTGCTCTTCTTTTTCATAATCTAACCTATCTACAACATCTAAACAAGAATCCAAGGTGTGTTCATAATCCTAAACCTTTTTAAAAGCATTTTAATTCGTTTTCATCTAACCCTAATTGTCCGGATCTGTTCTAAGGGTGTTTTTATGATTAAAAACCTTTAAAACATCTTTCTAAATCAAAACATGATCATTTAACATAGGTTTTCATGATGAATAACATATGTAAATTGTGTATTATGTGGTGTTATGTATTGTTCAATGATTTGCTGCTATATCTATGATAGAAACATGATATAGGATTGTTATTAATGTTGGAATATTGTTGTCTAGGGTTAGGATTGGATATGATGATATTTGGGGTTTTATTGGATTAAAACTTGATGTATGAATATTTATGATCAATAGAATGGATAAGAAAGATCGGATAATCGACAAACTGAGTATTTTAAGCATGAATCGATATCAAAAGTTTCCAAATTGGGTAAATAATTCATGCATGAAAGTGATGTTTCCATAATCTTTACCATTTTGGGAAAGGGCTGAAACGGACGTATTATCGGGGGAAATCGGTGGGGTTTTGTAGGAATAAGTTATCTATGCTTGACTGCTGTGTTTGATGATGTTTCGAGTCGTTTTGAATGTGTTTGAAGCGTTTTTAGGAAAAATCACACAACAGGGGCGAACCAGGCCTCCTTCGACCAATCGAAGGTGCGAAGGAGGGATCCAGGGTCGAACCTGGGTTTTTATTGGGCGAATGTGATAAAACGGGCGAAGGAAGCATCAAACGGTCGAACGAGATGTAAAACGGGCGAAGGAGACTAAAAGGTGCGAAGGAGACTTAAAACTGACTGGTTCAACCGTTCTGATGCAGAAATGAGATTTTTGATACAAACTAAGTGTTTTATGCTTGAACCTTGTGTGTAATCTATGTGTACTTGATTAGTTAGGGTAATGGGTCACCAACGGGATGTCGGGTCGGTCTAGTGTGTCGGTTAAACATTTAAACACGTTTTAAAACATACTTGGTTACGATTTGGACAATCGGGGATTAGATAACCTTATGGTTATTAGTCAGAACACTTATGTGAACATTTTGATAGATCTCCGGTAGAGGGATTATCAAGGGCTAAACATCTTTACTTGAAATTGAAGAACGCTATCTAAGGTGAGTTCACGGCCCCACTTTTACTGCTTTAACTTTTGGGGGAGAAAACATGCGCTAAACGGTTTTGGTAACATATGTCATACTATGGTTTTAACTTTATATTGCTATACGATCTTTTGGAAAGTCCCGGGGGAAACCATGAATGTGCGGGGATGCACAACGGGGGAAATGTGGATAGATCTATTGGGCGTGACCTGCCCCACTCGTCGGCTTGGAGGGCCGGGCGGGTGCATATTGTCTCGAACAGGAACATTATCGTGCTGAATATACGGGCTGCTTAAACATGCTGAACATTGCTAAACGTGTCTAGTAATGGTTTCCAATCGTAGTAGTAATGAAACATACGCCTAGCTAGCGTACTTGGTAACATTGATATAGTATGGACATGGTAACATTTTGGTAACATTTTGAATAAACCTGTGAACTCACTAGCATTTTATGTTGACATCTTTTTGGCATGTTTTTCTCAGGTCGCTAAGGTAGCAATGAACGGAACTAGGCGCACGGGTCTGCATTGGCGTCTAGACTTAGTTGCACGTTTTGTAATAAAAGTATTTTGAACAACTTTTGAGATGATAGCATAGTTGATTAAATGCTACTTAAACGCTTCCGCTTATTAAATTAATGGTTATGTCTATTTACGTTTTTCATATAGAGTTGTTTATTGTGATCGTTGACTTGGATCCTGGTTTGTCATGCGCCTCGCGGTAAAACCCCGCAAGTGGTAATTTGAGGGTGTGACACTCTCACCAACTATTTATAGTTTACACCCTCCATTTTCCAAACTTAACATGTTTCAGGTATTCAGTATTGCTTGGAAGTTAACATTACTTGTGGATCACATAGGAGCTGAAGCCTTAGATTCAATTAAATTAAACCTGATATTGTTGTTTGAATTTATTTTATTGTATGTAAATGTTTTAAATAATCTATCGAAATTCTATTTAGTTGCCATGTGCTGTTGAGCAATCGTCACTACGTGGCACTTCGATGTTTCCGCCATTGGTTGGGGTGTTACAGGAAGCGTATTTACGATTCTGAACATTAACAGTGTTGAGTGCCAAATAATAAGTTTTTGAGACGTAATATTTTTATTGTTATTATTATTAATTAAATAATTAATTGATTTATATAAGATAATACATTATATCATTATATATACTTGGTTATATTGTTCAATAATATTCAAGTTGAGAGCTTATTTTATATAAAAAAAAAAACCTTTTTAAAAGCATTTTTGATAAATAAGTTCTAAGTTTTGAATTTTAGGAGGGAAATTTTTAAATCAACACAGGCAAGCGTGTTTAGGAATTTTAACATTAACAGGATCGAGTTGCAAATTGCAAATAATAAGAGTTGTTAGAGCAAATATTGATATATTGTTATTATTATTAATTAATTAATTCTTCTACGTGGCATATTTCAAATTGTAAGTTAAATTCTATTGGCTGACAGTTTTTTCATTATATCTGAAATTCATTTTGATGACAACTGTTTTGAGAACATCTGTTGACAAGTAAACAGTTGTTGTAAAACAAATCTTCGTATTATAAAAATAAATAATAAATATAAGGCCAAAGTTTTGAATATTTAAGAGTGAAAGGTTTAATAATAAGAGTTTTTGCGCGTAAATATTGTTATTTTTTTATTATTAATTTCTTTATTTACGTGGCACATTGTAAATTCTATGAGAAAATTGTATTGGATGAGAGTTTTTTTCATTATATCTGAATATTGAAACTGTCTTAGATTACTGTTTTTTTTTTTGGGAAGATATGTTGACAAGTCAACAATATTTTTAAAACAGATCTTTCGATTAATAAATTATAAAATTACTTGTAAAATACATAAAAGTTTGTTTCTATCAATATTGTAGTAGTGTTGGTTAAATGGAACTTCCCATTAATATTAATAAATAAATAAATAAATAATAATCATACAACCGACTATAAAATCAATTTTTAATAATTTGTTCATACCATCGGATACTGTATCAGCTTAAATACAATACAATATATAACTATAGACTTTATTCGTAGTCTCATTTTGTCCACATAAATAATAAATAATAATAATAAAATTTTAAAAGTATGTGTTAAATTTTCAACTTTTAAGCGGGAATTTTTAAATTAACGTAGGTAGTGTAGTTCTTACTTATGTTGCAATGGTAAACATATCGATAAGTTTCCTTTATAAATATATCCTATTAGCACATAACAATACCAACCTTCTAATTTTCTTCAAAGTGTCTTCTAACCTTTGTGGACTTGTCTCATCTTTGTATAAATAAATCAATATATCAAAACTCTATCAATGGAAGCTGTGAACAATAGTCTCAGTTTTATTTCTGATCTGAATCTAGGGAAAGATATGTGGAGTATGAAGGGACGTGTTATACGAAAATGGAAACAAAATTATAAGATGGAACTCATATTGATCGATGAGAAGGTATGGTCATGGAAATGATTGTTTATGTTTTTTTTATATTGTTTTAGGTTAATGTTGTTGTCTTACTGTTAGGACAAAGAGGATTGGTGAAACCACTTTTGTAAACCTTAGTCTAATTCACTTCTGTCATTTTTGGCTAAGTATAGAAGTACTGAATAGAAGACAAGAAACTGCTGATTAGAAGATATGAAGAAGTGCTGAAGTTGCAAAAGTTCTGAAGTCCAAACCAGACAAGTTCACTTCAGAAGTACTGAAGACAAAACTACTCTTCAGTAGTTGTCCTTCATCAGCACTTAGCAGAAGATATTTGCCACCGCCCTTTTGCATCAGTAGTTTGTTGTTTAATATTACTTTTAGCTTTATTTGTTTCTTTCAATGTTGCAACTTGTGCAACTTGTAACTGGACTTTCTGTGCTTGCTTTTTAGGCAAGATACATGCATGTAATCGTCTATAAATAGTAGGCTTCAACCTTCTATTTTAGACATTGATTTTTAACAGAAAAATCCTTCAAACACTCTCATTGTTATATTCCATTTCTGTATTTATTGTGAATCTCTCTAAGTATCTAATTCTCATTTACAACTTAGATTCATAATAAATACTTTGTCATTTATCTTGTTTCAAACATCAAGGGGGAGTTACAACTCTGCCTTTGCATAAAAAGTGTTGCTTTAACTTATAACATTCCGCTGTGCTTATAATCTGATTTACAAGGACTTGCTAAACACTTAAGTGTCAAGATAGCAAGTTCTTACTTAGCAAACAAGAGCAAACTGATCCAACAATTGGTATCAGAGCGTTGGTTTATCTGATCACATATCAATCTAACAAATTGAGAATCAGACACAAAGCTCTTATTGATATTCAATAAAAAGATCAAAAGTTCACTTTTTATCAATATCCATCATTTAAAAGAGTCATCAGACAAATCTATACTCTTTAAAAATGGATCCACACAATACTGGTTCTGCCACCAAACCTGCCATGCTTGTGAGAAATGAGTACAATATATGGCAGAAAAGAATGGCACATACCTTGTCACAAACCAACACTGGTTGTTGGAGATCTGTGATATATGGTCCACACAAACCAGTAAGCATAAACCTTGAAACAAAAGAAGGGATTCCTAAGGATCCCAAAGACTATACAGATGAAGATTTCCTAAAACTTGAGCTAGATGCTAAGGCATTCTCTATGTTGGCAATGGCTCTCCCAAATGAAATATACTCTGGCCTTTTACATTGTGAAAGTGCCAAAGAACTTTGGGACTGTCTTAAAGAACAGTTTGGAGGAACTGAAGAGGTGATTGCCAACACCAGAGAAATTTTGGCTCAACAATATGAAACATTTGCTTATATTAATGGGGAAACTTTGACACAACAATTTGAAAGATTCTCCTCATTAATCTCTGAGCTAAAGTTAAATGGTCAGACCTATACAACAGTATCTATGTTACATAGATTTTTAAGGTCTCTACCTGACAAATGGGAAACTTACTCCATTGTCTTAAGATCCTCACCAGATTTTAGCTCCCTCACTCTTACAAAACTCCATGGGAGATTACTCACTTTTGAAAGAGAAATCGATCAAAAGAAGAAATTACAAACTTCTGGTAAAACTGCTGATGACTACCTACCAGGTAGTACAGCACTTTTGGGACAAGATTCACCAACTTGTTCCTATGGATCTTATGACAATATTGACATAACCACTGGGATCTCATCAGAAAGATCTTTCCCAGGTTATGACAATGATGACCAAAGTCAAACTGCTGATAATCTATGTTTTATCATGGATGATTTGAAAAATTTTAGCAGTGATGACTTGGAAGAAATGGACATACTTCACCAACTGGCCATGCTAAGCATTAAAACTAACAAGTTTTATAAAAGGTCAGGAAGGAAATTTCCAGGATTGACCAGTAACACAAAAATTGGTTTTGACAAATCTAAACTGAGATGTCACAAGGGTCAGAAGTTGGGACACTTTGCTAGAGAGTGTAGAAGCTCTAGCTTTAACCAATCACAATCTGGAAATAACTATAACCCCAATTATAATAGGAACAATGGAACTCAAGGGAGTGCTCATTTTGTACAGGCACAAGCTCCTCAACAGCAATATATGCCTCAAGTACAATATGTTCAAGTGCCTGCTCAACAGATGCAGAGCCAACAATCAATCCCTCCCTTTCCAGCTGCTCAACTTCCTCCACAGCCTCAACAACCCCCTCAACAAAGCCTCTTTACCTCGGGGTATGTTGACTGGAGCAGTCTCCCATATGACACCACAGAGTGTAATCCTGATGCAGACAACAAAGTGTTTGACATCAACTGGGGAGAACCAGACAATGGCAGAAAGAACTTTGCCTTAATGGCATTTGAAGGCTGTACCTCAAAATCTGCATTGTCTCAGGTATCAAAAGAATCTTTGACAAAACTATGTTCAAACTCTTGCAAAGAAACTTTTGCTCTCATAAGAGAGACAAACGTGCACCTACAAGGCAAAGCCAATGATTTAGAAAGAAAATACACACAGATAAAATGTGATTTGGAAAGAAAACTGTGTGCTAAAACAAAAGAGGTTTCTAAATTAACTGACTCTGCCATTGAAACCCAAGCACAAATCAAAATGATGCTAAATGACCTGGGAGATGTCAGACAAGAGCTTGCTGACACCAGGATCACTTGTGAAAAATGGGTTGAATCTTGTAGGGGGTATCAACTACTGCTAAATAAACAAAGTGCTTCAAATGTGAAGTTTGGCATAGGATACCATCATGTTGAAACACCAACAGATTTTTCTCCCAAAACTACTGAAGATGGGAGAAGAATTGTTTCAAATGAAACTTCTGAAGGGAAAGAATGCACATCTTTCCATGAAAACTTTCTAAACAGAAATCCTGGCATTTTTAAGGAAAGTACTTCAGAAGTATTTACAAAAACTGACAATAAGCCATCAGTAGTTTCATCTACTTCAGGAGTTGAGATCCTGAAAACTACTGATGAGCAAAATCTTTTCACAACTGTCAGAAATTTGCCTTCAGAACAAAAACAGAAGGCAAAAGCATGTGAAATTTGTGGCCTGTTCAACCACAAAACTGAATTTTGTAGATACAGAAAAGGAATTCAGTTCAATCAAAAATTTAAACAACAGGTTGTGGGAAATCAAATCAGAAATGATTATGAAAAAGTCTTTAAACCCAAGAAACAACAACCTGAAAACACCTTTTCTCAGAAAAAGATAAAATCTCAACCAAAATCTTTTTCTCAAAATTCCTTGTCAGTAGTTAGACCAGAATCATCAGCAGTTTCACAAACTGCTGAGATTCAAAATCTAAAGAACATGGTAGAACTACTGATGACCAAGGTTGATGGTGGTCCTAAAAAGGATACCACCATAGTTCTTCATGAAAAATCCATTGCCAAAAAGACATGGATTTCTCAACCTGGTCAAGAACAAACTGTAACTGTTCTCAAGAGCAAACCCAAAGCCAAACAGGCTTGGGTTTCCAAATCTAACTAATTTGCTTTTATGTGCAGAGAGTTTCCAGGGGCTTAAACAGCATATGGTATGTTGATAGTGGAGGCTCTATGCACATGACTGGATGCAGATACCTGATAAACAACTTTATCAGCCAAAGAGAAGGATCTGTGTCCTTTGGGAACAATGCCAAGGGATATGTGCTAGGACATGGCAATGTCTCCTCTGGCAAAATACAGTTTGACAAGGTCAATCTGGTGGAGAACCTTGAATACAACTTGCTGAGTGTGTCACAAATGTGTGATAAAGGATATTCTTCCTTTTTCACAAAGACAGCTTGCAAGATCATCTCACCAGAAGGCCAGAAGTTGATTGAGAAGATTATAGAAGATCATACTTTGCTGATTGCCAAAAGATGTGGCAATGTCTATGCAGTGGACATTGAAAAAGACAAAGTATTGAACAACACTGCCTGTTTCTTCTCAAGGGCATCAACTTCAGAAACAGATCTCTGGCACAGGAGACTTGGCCATGTGAACTTTAAAACCATAAATAAAGTCACAAAAATGGGCTTGGTTAGAGGTCTACCTTTGAAAGTATACCAGTGTCAAGAACACTGTGTATCCTGTTTAAAGGGAAAACAGCATAAGTCCTCCTATAAGTCTATTGAAGAATCAAAAACAACTGCATGTCTTCAACTACTCCATATGGACTTATTTGGGCCTGTCAAGATTATGAGCCTTGGTAAAAAGAAGTACTGCTTAGTCATCATTGATGACTACTCAAGATTCACATGGGTATTCTTCTTATTTTCCAAGGATGAGGCTGCTGAAATCATCAAGTTCTTCATTCTACAAATAGAGAAACAATATTCTCTATCTGTCAAAACCATTAGAAGTGACAATGGGACAGAGTTCAGGAACAAAACTCTGGATGAATTCTGTTTGTCTAAAGGGATTATTAGACAATACAGTGTTCCCAGAACTCCTGAACAAAATGGTGTAGTAGAAAGGAAGAACAGAACATTGATAGAATGAGCAAGAACAATGTTAGCTGATTCTGGATTGCCATTGTACTTTTGGGCAGAAGCAGTTAACACAGCATGTTATGTTCAGAATAGAGTTCTTGTGGTCAAGAGACATTCCAAAACTGGCTATGAAGTTCTTCATGGCATGAAGCCCCTTATCTCCTTTTTCAGGGCTTTTGGATGTCAATGTTTCATCTTGAACATCAAGGAATCTATCTCAAAGTTTGCTGCCAAAGTTGACTCAGGTTACTTTCTTGGTTACTCTTCAACTAGAAAAGCCTACAAGGTTTTTAATTCTCACACCAGGATAGTAGAAGAAACATTGAATGTCAAGTTCAATGAGTCAAAACACACTCTTATTCCAGCACATCCTGCTGAACTCTTTGACCTTGACAACTTTCACTTTGGACCTAAAAAGGCTGTTACTTCTTCCAAACCTACTTATTATGGTGATCAAAGGTTTGAAGATGAGGATCCTGCACCATGGACTCCTCAAACAGTCATTAAGTCAACTACAACACCATCAGAAGTTTTTCAAACTTCTGATCAAACAAATACTGAAGGCCAAACTCAAACATCTGCTTCAGCACCTGCAACTACTGAAGAAGCTGCAACTGCTGAACCAGATATCATAGACCTCAGTAGTTTGTTTGAAGAACCAGAGCCACCTACACCTGTCAGTGGTTTGCAACAACTGATTGAACACAGAGATCATCCACTTGATCAAATCATGGGTGATATAGCTACAGGTGTTCTGACCAGAAACCAGCTCTCCAACTTTTGCCTATTCTCAGCTTTTATTTCACAGTTGGAACCAAAGAAGTACCAGGAAGCCCTCAAAGACAACAATTGGGTGCAGGCTATGCAAGATGAACTACTACAGTTCAACAAGCAACAGGTCTGGGAAATCTGTCCCTTACCTCAAAACAAGCAACCAATTGGTACAAGATGGGTTTTCAGGAACAAACAAGATGAAGCTGGTATGATAATCAAGAACAAGGCAAGACTGGTAGTTCAAGGGTACTCTCAAGAAGAGGGAATTGACTATGATGAAACCTTTGCTCCAGTTGCAAGGCTTGAGGCCATCAGGTTATTTCTGGCCTATGCCATTTCCAACAAAATAAAAGTTTATCAAATGGATGTGAAAAGTGCATTTTTGTATGGAAAAATCAAGGAGGAGGTGTATGTCTGTCAGCCACCTGGGTTTGAGGATCCTTCTCATCCTGAGTGGGTGTACAGACTAGACAAAGCTCTTTATGGGCTCAAACAGGCTCCAAGAGCCTGGTATGATACACTCTCCACCTTTTTACTCAAAAATAACTTTACAAGAGGTGCCATTGATAAAACACTTTTCATTAAACATGTTGGAAATCATGTCTTACTTGTTCAAATTTATGTTGATGATATCATCTTTGGTTCAACAAACACAAAATTGTGTGATGATTTTAAGAAACTCATGCAATCAAAATTTGAGATGAGTACCATGGGAGAACTGCAGTACTTTCTAGGACTGCAGATCAAACAACAAACAAATGGAACTTTTATACATCAATCAAAATATGTTAAAGAATTATTGAACAAATTTTCTTTAAATGACTGTAAATCATGTTCCACTCCCATGACACCTATCACACAAGTTGAACCTGATGATCAAGGAAAACAGGTTGATCAGACCATGTACAGATGCATGATAGGTTCCCTTTTATACTTAACTGCTTCTAGACCAGATATTATGTTTTCAACATGTGTCTGTGCTAGATATCAATCAGCACCAAGGGAATCACACCTTATTGCAGTCAAAAGAATTTTTAGATATCTGAAAGGAACTCCAACACTGGGAATTTGGTATCCTGCTTCAAACAATACCAAGTTATCAGCATTTTCAGATAGTGACTATGCAGGGTGTAAGATGACAAGAAAGTCAACATCTGGTGGTTGTCAATTCCTGGGTAACTGTCTAGTGTCATGGCAATCAAAGAAGCAAACATCTGTTGCAACTTCAACTGCTGAAGCTGAATACATTGCAGCTGCAAGTTGTACATCACAGATACAATGGCTCCAATATCAACTTCTTGATTATGGAATCAAAGAGACCAAGACACCTTTGTTTGTAGACAGCAAATCTGCCATTAGCATCATTCAAAATCCGGTACAGTTCTCAAAAACTAAACATATTGAGATCAGGTACCATTTCATAAGAGATTGCTATGAAAAAGGCAAGATTGAGGTGAAGCATGTAGCAACAGCTAATCAGATAGCTGACATCTTCACTAAGCCCCTTGACACATCAACATTTCAGAAGTTAGTTTCCATGCTTGGAATGCTAAATTTGTAAGTGTTTATTTTATTTTTTTTTCTGCATATCAGTTAGAATCCAAGTTAACACTTGATTCTACCCAACTCTACAGCAAACTTCTACATCAATCACTACTGATATGTATCAAAATTTTTCTTTTTCCTTTTTCCATCCTTGATTCCATCCTGTTTACCATGGTGGAATCAAAATGAAAAATTTTATTTTTCCTTTTTCCACCCCTGATTCCATCCTGTTTACCTTGGTGGATTTCAAATTAACCTTTTCCATCTTTTTCTGGTTTTCACTTACAAATGTCAAAAGTCTGAAACAAAACTTCTGAAAAACAAAAACAGTTTGAGAGAAACTACTGATGAACAAAAATCATCAGTATAGGGATAACTTTCTGAAAAAGTGTGTAACTTCTGATAAAAATCATCAGTATATGAATAAAGTATTTATGAAAACATTTCTCATCAGATGTTAAAACTGCTGAAGAGAAAATGGGAACTACTGATGAAGTAATCCTTCATCAGCAGTTTAAGTCAAAAGGGCAAATCTGACTTTTCCCATCATCAGAGGTTTGACCTAATAAGTTTAAAACCTCTGATAAAGAGATTTTTAACCAAAGGCGGTTTTAAAACTTCTAATAAAGAAGATTCAAGCGGTTAAAACTCCTAATAAATACCTTTTTCACACACTTATCCTTTTAAACTCACAAAATATCCCTCCTTCTCTCTCAAAAACTCTCTCAAAACCTACACCTGAAAATTCACTGTTCGATCAAACACCCAAACCACAATGGATCTAGTTCTAAAACAGGGACACAATCAAAGAGCTTTTCTTGAAAAACAAGAAGGCTGGTCCCAATACGATGAGATCATTGATCTTGTCGTCAAATCCCAATACTTTACTGCTCTCACAATTAACCCACCAATTCACACTGAAACTCTGAATGAGTTCTGGGCAAATGCTGAGACGGTTACAATGGGTGGTGAGGTCATTTCCCTCAACTCAAAGATAAAAGGGAAACAACTGACCATCACACCGGCCACACTAGCAACAAGACTGGGTCTGAATGATGTAGCTGCCCCTGACCATGTTGCTAACAAAGATATTCATCTAACCATGACTGAGTGTGGTTATCAAGGTACTCTCTCCCATGCAACAATATTCAAAAAATATTTTGAACCAAAATACAAACTTTTGTTTCATTATATAATTATGTGTTTGAGTCCAAAAACAGGGTCATATGACCAGATGCCCTCCACTTTTCAACCAATATTTCATTCCATTGTGAATGAAACCAAATTCAGGGCATCAAAACTGTTTTTCCATGAGTTGGTGTTACATCACAATAATACCAAGAAAAAGTTTTTGTTGTACCCAAGGTTCATTATGCAATGCATAATAGGGGAACTGGGTAATGAGGTGCTTGTGGGAAAAATTTCAACTTTAAACCCTTTAACATCACAAGCATACTCAAGACTGAACAAACCGGCTGCCTGGCCAGAAGATGATCAGGGAGAACAACAACAAGTCCCCCTGAAGCCCACATCTTCCACACCCACACCACCAAAAGCCAAAAAGCCCAAGCCAACAAAAACTGTAACCCACCAACCCAAAAGAAAAGCTGTTCAGGAGGTTGAGATGCCTGAACATGCTCTTGAGCATTCTGCTCTTCAAACTGTTGAGACTGAAACACCCTCTCAGTCTCATCCATCTCAAACCCCACCAAGAGCACCCATATCTGTTCATTTCAAAAGAAAAAGACTTAGAAAAACATATCAAACACACTCTTCTTTTGAAACTGCTGAACAACAAACTATTGCCCAAACTACTGAACCTTCCCCACAAATTTCTGAACAAGAGGCAATTGAAATTGCCAAACTTCTCTCTGGGCTAAGAGAGAATGTCCCATCTGATCATGTCAGTCCCCATCAACCACAACAAACAGGGGACATAACTACTACTTTAGACATGGATGTGGACATCATTAGCCCTATCCCAAGAGATGAGGGTGGACCAGAGTCTTTAAGCCCAAATTTAGAGACTCTTGGGGCATCTGAGGCTGCTACTACTCAGTTACCACCCAGTGGTGGATCTGAGGACAGAAGTAACATAGCTAAGACCTCAGATGTGGCAACTACTGATGAAGGCTTAATGCCTGAGGTAGGAAATCCTCAGTACCAAGAAACAGAGGTTCATGAGAGAACTTAGTTGGGCTCAGCTCATGATTTAACTGAGACAGTCCTCACTGAGGGCAACATCAGGGAAACAGATGATTCCATTAGTTTGGATGATGTTTCAAAAACTACAACTACTGAATTGACGGCACTTTCTGAAGGTCCTGCTGCAAAGGTATCCAGGCTCAAGAAGCCAGTCACCTCTACACAGGTTAAAGTCCACTCAATCCCTAAAACCCCTAGAGTGGCATCCTCTGTACAACATGAGGATCTCCCAAAAACACCCCCTTCACAGCAAATGCCTACCCAATTCCCTGGGCAAACAAGCATAGACCTGAACCAGCTATGCAGCCCAGAGGGTCCCCTGTACCACATGATGAATACACTCATCAGAAATCACTTCCAAACATATACAGCTGACTTGGAGCTGTCAATCAAGAACCAATTTGGAGTGATCAAGACCAAGATGAACGATCTGTCAAACAAAATAGACTTCAACAGTCAACAGATTGCTCATCTTCAAGGACACTTCTCCCAACCCTCTGCTTCAAGGGTTAGAATTGATGAATCCAAAAAGGGGGAGAAGATCAGGGAACCTAAGGAGTCATTCCAAGCCAGAGTAAAGGCACGAGTGGCACTCCTTGAAAGAGATCAGAAAGATCAGGCCAGGAAAGAAAGATTGGCCAAACAATTTGGTGTCTCTATTGAAGAAATTGAAGCTGCTGAGAAAGAAGATGAGACCCAAAGTTCTGATGATTCCCTAAGGTATAATGAAGAAACTTCTGATGACCAAACTTCTGATGAAGAATCAGAAAGTACTGAAGACAATCCTTCAGTAGCTGACAAACCATCAGCAGTTGTCAGCACATCAGAAGTCAACACTTCCCAACCTCAAACAACTGAACCTTCCAGAACCACTGCTCCCACTCAACCAACATCTGATCCCATCAGGCCTACATCTGTTACAACAATGACTGTATTAAACCCTTCTCCCATCTCTCATTCAGCTGAACTATTAGAGAAGAGTTTAATTGCAGCCAACAAGAAGGCCAGAGAAGATCAGATTTGGAAATCTCTGGAAGAAAGGGATGATTTGGACTTAAGCCATGAAGAAAAACTTCAGGCTTATGCAGCTGAACTACAAAGGCAGGCTAGCCTTGATGAGATTGCTGAACAGGATAAAAGACAACAACTGGTGTCTTATATTACCAAGAACAGCAAAACCAAAGCCTTTACACTCAAAGGACTCTCTATGCAAGAGCTGACAAGAAGAGCACAACTGCTTGCAGACAAAATGGCCACAAGCAAAGATGGAAAGGCCAAGAGAGCCCAGATAATAGAAGAGCTAGTAGCAGAAGGATATGGTTCAAAAGCCTCTGTATCCAGATGGAAAGAAGAAAGACTAATGGATACATATAGAAAATACTTGGCTGCCAAGGCTGCAAATCCTGAGAAGTTTCAAACTGCTGATCCTTCAAGATCAGTAGTTAGAACTTCTGGTGCATCTAGAAGATCTGCTGCTCAGAAGAAGAAGGCAGAGGACAATGTCAAAACTGATTTCAAGATGGTACTACTTGAGGGAAGCTCAATAGTCCATTCAGATTTTGACATTGAGGAGAAACCTCTGTTAACACAGTTCAGGGATCCTTCCACTTTTGCCTATCAAATACAAAAGACAATCACAGAAAAGCTGCATACCAAAGTAGTGACTGAACACCATCTCCCAACTGTTCAGATGCCTGGTATGCAACAACATCAACAAGGAAGAGAATCCCACCTGAGGCTATCTGAAACTGAAGATATCCAGCACTCAGGACCATCAACCCAAGGGACAAGTCTGGTTCCCTATTCTTCTGACTTTAACAAGTCAAAGATCCCTATCATCAGATGGTCACTTACTGATAACAACTCAGTACTGTTGACAAGAAGAGACTTCTCAAGCAGGGCTTACAAGAAGATCAGTGATCTGAAGAAACTGTCAACACAAGACCTGCTCACAATTCAACATCTAGACCCACAGAGAGGATCTCTGTCTGATGATCTGTACAACCAGCTCAAGAACACCATGTACAAAGAGATATGGAAGATTGTTCAAGACAGAAGAAACACATAAGGAATTAGTAAGGTTTTGGCTTCATCAATCCAGGGGGAGATTGTTAGGACAAAGAGGATTGGTGAAACCACTTTTGTAAACCTTAGTCTAATTCACTTCTGTCATTTTTGGCTAAGTATAGAAGTACTGAATAGAAGACAAGAAACTGCTGATTAGAAGATATGAAGAAGTGCTGAAGTTGCAGAAGTTCTGAAGTCCAAACCAGACAAGTTCACTTCAGAAGTACTGAAGACAAAACTACTCTTCAGTAGTTGTCCTTCATCAGCACTTAGCAGAAGATATTTGCCACCGCCCTTTTGCATCAGTAGTTTGTTGTTTAATATTACTTTTAGCTTTATTTGTTTCTTTCAATGTTGCAACTTGTGCAACTTGTAACTGGACTTTCTGTGCTTGCTTTTTAGGCAAGATACATGCATGTAATCGTCTATAAATAGTAGGCTTCAACCTTCTATTTTAGACATTGATTTTTAACAGAAAAATCCTTCAAACACTCTCATTGTTATATTCCATTTCTGTATTTATTGTGAATCTCTCTAAGTATCTAATTCTCATTTACAACTTAGATTCATAATAAATACTTTGTCATTTATCTTGTTTCAAACATCAAGGGGGAGTTACAACTCTGCCTTTGCATAAAAAGTGTTGCTTTAACTTATAACATTCCGCTGTGCTTATAATCTGATTTACAAGGACTTGCTAAACACTTAAGTGTCAAGATAGCAAGTTCTTACTTAGCAAACAAGAGCAAACTGATCCAACACTTACGTTCATGTTATATACTGATACTGTATTTTGAAAAAGTTGTTATGTTTGATGTTTATCTTTTGTTTATTATTATTTATAGGGTGATAAGATTCAGGCTTCTATTAAAGGTCATTTGGTGCAACATTTTGACACTAAAGTTCATGAGGATGATATTGTTGTTCTCTCCAAATTCGGTGTTGGTGAAAACAAGGACCCACATACTGTTGTTGCCCATGCTTTTTTACTGTTTATTGTTTTGGGGAAAAGCATGCATCATTACTCGTTTTTAGAATGAATTCCTAGCCGACCGGTGTACATGAGATGATGTGTATAAGAGTACTCGCTAAAGCCCTCGTATATTAGTTTATCATAGCCCTTAACTATAGATATAGCCAGAAACGCATGAATAGATCTATTGGGTTGACACCCACACTCTCGGTTAGTTGCTCTAACCGGTGTATGTGATATATGAGAGTGCTTGCATTTCTTTTATGACGATTCATTGCATTGATATGCAATGTGCGAGGCACCACTCGTCGAGGCTTGGTTATGAACTCATGATGGTTTATCATCATTGCTACTAGCTAGGCAATGATGGGTCATTAAAGGAATTCATTAAACTTTTCATTTTACAAAAACCCGTGAACTCACCAACATTTTGTTGACAAATTTTTCATGCATGTTTTTCAGGTAACTAAAATCATGGATGGAACTTGGGATATGATTGGGCTTACATTCACGACCACCACACAATGTGTCTTTAAAACTTTTGATCCCGCAAAGGGTTTTAAACTGTATCTTGTGAAACTTGTTGCCATTGAACACGTGTGGTACTTTTATAAATAAATAAATATGAATGTTTGCTCATATCTTGTGCTTGAAAACCTTTCGTGGTTACACCTTGTGTTTCCGCCTAGGCGGGGTGTGACACATATCATTGTTTATATCTCAGGAAATCTTCCAGTAATTTCCAACGTATAACACCCTCTCTTCATCATCTGCTTTAACAATTCTTTATCAGCATCAGTCATCTTACCAGGTTTCTTCTTAGATGTGCTTTTATCACCCTCATCTTTCTGGCGTTCTTCAAATGAATACTGTGAAGGATCATCATCATCAGAATCCTTTGAACTATTGAATTTCTCTTTATTAGCATTTCCTCCACCTGATGCATCATCATCATCATCATCATCATCATCATCATCATTATCATCGGAATCATCTTTACCATCTTTTCCATCATCAGATTCATCAGCATCTTTGTCTTCATCATCAGAATCCTCATTTGTACCACTATAATCCAATTCTTCTTCTTCTTCTTCTTCTTCTTCTTCTTCTTCTTCTTCTTCTTCTTCTTCTTCTTCTTCTTCTTCTCTTTCTTCTTCCTCCTCTTACTCTGTACCCTTAAGTTGTGGTGCTTGTTCGTATAGTTTGTCTATAATCTTTCTCATCTTATCATTTTCCTGTTGAATCACTAGTAATCTCTTCATGTTTCTTTTGCTTCTAGTATTCAACAATTTGTTCTCATTTTCAAGCAACATTATTTTCTCCTTCAAACCATCAATCGTCTTCACCTTTTCTTCAAATTCATCTTGATGTTTCTGAAAAGTTATAACAATCTCAAGCATGTCTTTCTCATTCTCCTTAAATTGTCTGATCTCAGAAGCTTGTTGATTAAAGGCTTTCATAATATTAACAATCTGCCTATTCACAGCTTCCATTACATCGCTTGACATTGTCGCTTGAGGAGTAGAGCTGGATACAATAGTCAGTTTGGCAGTTCTTTCTTTCATGCTAGCCAACACCTTCTTCAAAGATAAAGAAATGTTTTCTGGGTTCAACTGAGATGTTGGATCTGTTGTAACAACCTCTTCAACTACTTTCTGTTTCTTGCTTGCTAGGGATGCTGCTTTTGAACTAGCAGAAGGCATCTTCTTGCCTTTTAATAACAAATCTAACTCCTTTTCTCTAGTCTTTCTTGCTGGTTCTCTCTTAGACATCTTCTTTCCTCTGCCTCTCTTTACTTTAGCATCAGTTATTGGAGAAGCTTCAATATCAGCATCAACATCTAAAGTAAACTCATGTTCTTCTTAAGTTAAAACTCTTTGTCTCTATTCCTCAGCAATCTTATCAAGTGCTTCAGGAGTACTAATCTCAGTGGCCTTGGTATTAGTATCCTTTGCTGTTTCAGTTTCCGAATCCCACTCAGCATCTTCTTCAGTTTCTTCCAGATCTTCATCAACTAGAAAAGTCTTTAACTTTCCTTTGCCTTTAATCACTTTTTTCTTCTTAGTTTCATCCTCATCAACCTTCTGTTTTCCCTTTCCTGACTTTGCTCCCTTGTTGATCACCTAACGCTTTCTCTTCGCTTTCCTGTCAACAGGTACAATAGGACTATCAGAATCAAAATTGCTATCAGCATGCCTTACTTTATCTTTCCCTGGATCTCTGTATGCAACAGAATTCAAATGTCCAAACAAACGCTTATGAGGTGGCTTTTCATTTTCAGCCCGCCCCTTATAAAATTTCATCCTTCCCAATGTTGTCAGGTTCATATGAACTTGATTCACTATCTGCAATGGATCTTTCTTCAACACTTCATTGTACTTCTTGTCAAACACCATCTGCAGGAATCTGGGGTACGTTAAAAACTTATCATTATTCAATCCTTAAAGCATCTCTTTCATATGGTGAAAGATCATCCCAAACATGTTGAATGGCTTGCTTATTATCAATGCAACATATAATGAGCACAAAGATTTCCTCAGCACATCATAACCTCCACTAACTGGTCCAAATACGTGAAGTATCACATAAAGTAGATACTTATCTAGAGGATACAGCTTGGCTTTATGAAGTTGACAATCTGTGATAGGACCATTGTATTTCATTCTAAGATAGCAAGCACATTGTACAGACCATGAAAACTCTATTGGATCATCAGGAGAATCTTCTAACTGTAATGCCACACTGATGTCTTGTTCAGAAACTAACACCATGTGTCCTTGAATTCTACTTTGTATCACATATTTGTTTTCCCAGAAAGTGATTGCGGCTTTCTCCCAGAATTCCACTTGGTGATCTTTATAGATTGTAGCTGCTTGTGCAATGGCATGTACTACTCTGGATCTTCTCAGAAATTCAACAATGCCTAAAAATTCTTCATTTTTAGAATCCACCGGTCCAATGTACTCACAACAATTATGTTTTGGTTCAAAGTTCAGCACTTTTGGTGCTGTTGCCTGATGTAAACTCTGTTGCAGTTCTTCAGCCATATAATCTGCAAAGTCACAAACAAAAAAAAATACAAAAATACGTCAATTTGGATAAAATTTGAAAAATGGACAAAAATCTTCTTTATTCGACCTTTCGATGGTTCGAATGAGTTTTCTCATGTCGAATGAACATAAAATTTGTTCATTCGACCTCAAAGTTCTTCATTTGACCTTTTGAAATGGTCGAATGGAAACTTTTGAAATTTGAAATTATCAAATCACTGTTTAATCCATTTCAACCTCTTATTTTGATTGCAAAACATCCTAAATTGACCAACTAACACTAATTAACCATCAATTTTACCAAACATTCAATTTTAGATGGTTTTCATATGATTCTAGGGATTAAACAATCGATAATCATGATTAAACGTATTAAACACTGGAATATGCATTATTCTCCCCCTAAAACCATCGAACAATGAATGTATATGGTCAATTGTGAATGACAAACAGTTTAAGTCCATGAATCATCATTCTAGGGTTTGATTAAAATAATCAATGATTCTGAACTGTTAAAGCATCCATTGCCTGTAATTTTTATATGAAAAGGATCATGAAATCACAAGGAACACAAATAAAAGATTTGTAATTCACGAGCAAAACATTGGGGTTATGATTGAATTCAGAGAACTGTGCAAATCTGGGTTCGAATGAGAGATCTGATATATATATATATATATATATATATATATATATATTTATATATATATATATATAGACTGTTGGTTCGAACCTTTCAAGGTTCGAATGAGGTGCATTATTGTTCGTTCGACCTAATTAAAGGACGAATGAAAAATAAGGGGTTCGAATGGAATTTTGAAAACAAACCATATTCATTCGACATGTTTAAAAGTTCGAATCAATCTGTCACAATCTTCATTCAACCTAACGATAGGTCGAATGAAAATTATGGAAAACTTATTTTACCAAATTTTTCATTTCGATTCCCGTTTTGACATTTTGAAACATTCAAACTTTCAATTTTTCAAAAAAAAAATTATTTTAATGATACAAAACTAAAATTGGCTCGTCAAACTTCAGAAAATGAACATTTTTCAACATCGGTTATCGAAAATAACGCAGAAATATAAAATCTTTTGGTTTTTCTAAAATTTATGCTAAAACACGCCAAAAATATTTTTGAGTTTTTGTATATGAACTAAATCAATAGAAAGCAATAAATTTTTTGAGATTTTCCGGTAACATGATCATATCAGTTTATGAGAGATCAACTCACACCGTTGTTCTGTTTCATTTAAGCATTTACTGACTGTGTGACTCGGTAATTACTGATATTGTTTTCCACATAAACTCACATGTAAACTTTTATGCAGCGCTTTAAAATGATACGCTTAGGTGTATTAATAACTAACTCACATGTGGTTCCCACACACACGACATACTCCCGTGTCAAGGAAATTTGCACAAAGATTCATTGTAACACGTGATTATGCTGTTGTTATCCAAAAATACAAGGTATGAGGCATAGAGGTGTACAGGTCAGCAAATCAATGCTATAGAGTAACATGTGCACGCTACCAAGTTCAGGTCTAATATCAATCATGATTTGCATCATTGATTAGATAGGATGTATCAGATAATCTTTGATTATCATAACACATTTAAAGTTCCTCAATTCGGTAACTTTAGGTTTTGGCCTTAAAGCTCTTTTATTAAGATACCTTGTCTGATCTAGGTCCGTAAATTAATACGACAAAAGATCAGATAGGCTATCCCCATATAACAATCAACATAACGACCTGAAACCTCCGATTTTGTACAAACCCTATCAAACGAAATTAGGGTACCAAGACCATATGCCCATGAGGTGTTCATCCACATTGTAAGCAGTTCGTTATGTTTGTATCACTAAGGCACACATTAATAAGTCTACGAAGCCTATCAGCACATCACACAAAGTCAATCACATATTAGACATTTATCTTTACAAATCTTTAGCATGTGAAAGATCCTCACTAATGTACTATCATCTACTCTTTTTCCTTAGGAAAAATCATTTTGGATTTTCTGATTTTTATGGTTTTTCAAGTTTTTCAAATGTTTTTTGTTTTCCTAGAATAAATTGCTCCCCCAAAAATTAAAAACATATTTTTGGATTTTTTTAATTTTTCAAAAACATAAAAGAAAAGAAAAATGATAAACCAATGAGAAGATTAGTCCTGCTTTTCTTTAATACCGTTAGCTTTTAGTAAAATTCAAATCTGGATTTGTCAAAAGCTTTGGTAAAAAGATTAGCTCTCTGATAGTTAGTGTGAATTTTGACCATGTCGATCAATCCTTTAGCATAGCAATCACGAATAAAGTGATACTTAATTCGGATATGCTTAGCCTTGGAATGATTAACAGTGTCTTTAGTGAGTGCGATGGCTGCTTCGTTATCGCAACAAACGGGGGTTTTCAGAAATTGCAAACCATAGTCGCGCATCTGCTGTTGAATCCATAAAACTTGTGAACAACAACTTGAGGCTGACACATATTCGGCTTCACATGTGGATAGAGCAACTGCTGTCTACTTCTTGCATTGCCAAGTCACGAGCCTGCTCCCCAGAAATTGACATCTGGCCGTTGTGGATTTAGCGTCAATATCACAGCCACCAAAATCTGCATCACTAAAAGAAATAAAGTCAAAATTATCATCATTAGGGTACCATAGTTCGCGTGAGGTACAACCCTTCAGATATCGTAGGATTCTCTTGACAGCTGTAAGGTGACTATGTTTCGGCTTCGATTGGAATCTAGCACAAAGACATGTAGCAAACATTATATCTGGCCGGGATGCAGTCAAATACATCAAAGATCCAACGATGGCTCGATATGTAAATGGGTCGGTGAGCTCCCCCTTATCATCAACTCAAATCCCGTGATTAGGTTGTATGGGAGTTTCAATCGTCTTCGAATCCTCCTTCTGGAATCGGCTCAAAACTTCAGAAACGTATTTTGTCTAGTGGATGAAAATCCCCGACGGCAATTGATCAACTTGCAATCCCAGAAAGAATTGCATTTCTCCCATTGAGCTCATCTCAAACTTTTCCTGCATAATCTTTTCAAATTCTCTGCACAGAAGTTCATTATTAGAACCAAATATAATGTCATCAACATAAATTTTCACAAGTAAGTCACCATGTGTTCGTTTTGTGAACAGGGTACAGTCTACCAGTCCTCGTTTGAATCCCTTGGAAAGAAGATATGTGCTGAGCTCCTCGTACCACTGTCTTGGGGCTTAGTGTAAACCATACAAAGCTTTGTTCAGCTTGTAGACCTTATCCGGTGGATAGGATCCTCAAAACCCGGTGGTTGCCCAATATATACTTCTTCCTTGACCATACCATAGAGAAAGGCACTCTTAACATCCATCTGATACACCTTGAATTTCATGTAGGATGCGTACGCAAGAAACATTCGGATTGCTTCAATGCGCGCAACCGGTGCATAGACTTCATTGTAGTCAATTCCCTCTGTTTGACGAAACCCTTGTACTACCAATCGAGCTTTGTTTCTAACATTAACGCCTCGATCATCTTTCTTACACTTAAACACCCATTTCGTGCCTATCTTCTTTCTGTCTGGAGGTAAATCGGTCAGTGTCCAGACTCCTAGTTTCTAAAATTATTGTAGTTCTTGCTGCATCGCTTCCACCCATGAATCGTCTAGTAAAGCTTCCTTGTATGTTCTTGGTTCCACCTGTGAAACATAACAAGCAAAAGACCAATCATTTTGACAACCTGATCTCTGGATTGTAGCATACAGAGAAAGGGCTCCAATGTTATCATGTGATGTAGCACGTCTGAGTTGTCCTCGTGTCATCACACTGCTACCAAGATCACCAATAACTTGTTCTAGCGGATGAATCTGATGAATCCGAGATTCCGGATGTTCACGTACTGGAATCAGTGCATAAACAATTAATTCTCTGCCGTCTCCAAATCATTACCCATATTCGATGAAGATGGAATATCTTGATTAGGGTTCACTAGTGGTGATACTGTAGTATTATCCACGACTGCTTCACTAGTAACTTCTTCCTCGTCTTCTTCAACTACAGGAGCATTGGCATCATCAGAAGCTGCTGCTGGAGAAGTCACGGTGATCGGACGCACTAACTTTCTAGATTGAATGACTCAAAGAGTTCTTTGTAGTCAAACATCCAATCGGGCCCATTTCCTTGAACGTTTTGAGTGTAACGCTGAACATCAATATTTGCCCGCTCTTCAACCTGTTTAGTTCTTTTGTTAAACACGCGTTTAAATGGTGTTGCGTATCCAACAAAATAACCTTCTTCAGCTTTTGATACAAACTTCTCATTAGGATTCAACATCGTACATGGCGCCCCAAATGGCTATAGAAACTCTAAATTCGGCTTGCGTCTATTAAGCAGTTCATAAGAAGTCTTTCCAAACTTCTTCACTGTTAACACACGATTCAATGTATAACATGCTGCATGAATAGCTTCATTCCATAACATAACCGGAAGATTAGAATCTGCAAGCATAGTACAAGCCGCTTCGATTAGAGTCCTCTTCTTTCTTTCTGCAACACTGTTCTGTTGTCGAGTGTATGGTGCACTTTACTCATGATGAATACCCTTTTCTTCACACAATGCATCCATCATTGCATTCTTGAACTCCGTCCCATTGTCATTTCTAATCCGTTTGATCTTCAAACCATAGATATTCTCCAATTGGACAAACAGAACTTTAAAGTTGTTAAATGTTTCGCTCTTGTGTTGCATGCACATCACCCATGAGAATCTTGAATAATCATCAGTAACCACAAGACAATAAAGCTCTCCATTTATATTCTTATGCTTAATAGGTCCAAAGAGGTTCATGTATAAATGTTCAAGTGGAAATTCAACTGAGTTCACTTTCTTGGGTTTGTGGGAATGTTTGTGCTGTTTGACCTTTTTGCAACTCACACACTTATCATTCAAATGAAAGTGTTTCACATTAACCCCTTCTACAAGCCCGTTCTTCACCAGATTGTTCATTTTCCTCAGGTGAATATGCCCCATCCGCCTGTAGCCTATGACAGAAAACACGTTACTTAACCTTGCGTTGTGGTTTCCTTGCTCATATCAAGAATGTACAGATTGTTCACTCTTGGAGCTTTAAGCATGATCCACTCTTTGGGTATAACGAAACCAGGCTTCAAAATGTAGCAAGATTTATCATCAAAGTGTACTGAAAACTTCTTGTCACAAATTTGACTCACACTCAGCAAATTTTAATCAATATGCTTCACATAAGATATTCTTTCAAAACTAACAATCCCATTGCTAACACTTCCCTCCATCGTTATATAACCTCCTTTGTTCCCAGCGAACGCTGCAAATCCTCTATTAATATTCTTGATATCAAATAGTAGCGACATATCACCAGTCATGTGCCCAGAAGCTCCACTGTCGACAATCCAAAGGTTGCTAACAGGGCCAATTGGAGCTCCATGCACCAATCACAACACAATTAGTTTTTACGAGGGACCCAAGCCTTTGTGGTCTTGGGTCTTTGAGTGTTAACATTCAAAGATTCTTTCTCACAAACTTTCTTTTCAACACTTTTTGAATCAATCTTTTTCTGATTGTCCAAACATTTTTCACTATTAACTTGAATTTTAGCAATTGAAGTAGAAGCACCTGGAGAACCCTTTGGTGTCCAAGTTTGTTCCGAACGTTTAAGAATCCTAATTTGAGGTTCCTTAACCTCAACAGGTTTTTTGTATCGTTCTTGAATGAAACTTTCTTGACTACCTTATCTGATTTAACAGACACAGGTCCAACAGATGATTTAACAGCAGGTTTTGGGTAAACCTTTTGTTTATCATTAGTTGCATTCACCATTGGTTTCTTCAGTTTCTTCTCCAAGGCAATTCGGTTATGATTGTCATAAACAATCGAATGGTTTTCTCTCTTTTGATAAAAGCGGTTTTGATTATAAAATTGTTTTCTTTGAGGATAAAACTGTTTATGTGAATAAGACTGTCTATAACCATCAACCGAATTTCTCTGGTTCTGCCTGTTGTCAACCTCGTGTCTTTTGTGTCGCACGTATGGGCAGTGAGCAAGTAAATTACCTCTCTCCCCACACTTGTAACATGCACGATACTCCTCGAATGAGTTCTTATCATGATAATTAGCGAATGATTTAACTGGGTATTGATCATCAATACACTTGCGCCTTAAACTCTCAGGAGCGGGCTCCATTGAGTAAGCCGGTTCATAAAATCCGTTAATCTTTTCTTTTGGTTTTACAAACTCAGTGACATGAACCTTTGATGTTTTCGAGTCATCACCATACAAACGCTTAATTAATTAAGGTGGAATATCATTTGTTTTTTCATGTTTAGGAAACCAAATGGTACTCTCTTGCCAAATTTTCTCGATTTTAGAATAGTTAGCGAACTGGATGGGATACTCATCATCAGAAATTATCTTATCGGATCCTTCCATCCGATAAAATACTTTCACAGGTTTGTCACATGACTCATTCTTTTCACCTTGCTTAACTGATTGATTCTTTTTGTTTTCAATCTTTTGAGGATGTGGAACCTGAGAAGGTGATGCACTCTCATTCGTTCGAATGTGATTTTCCAATGGAATATCATCATTCTTCTTAGGTCCTCATTCTCAGAATCCGAATCATCAGTCACAGCGACCACTCCCTCATCATTCAACCCTAAAATCGTCTCACATCGGAATTTGGATCACCAACACTAGAAGTGTTTGATTCATTCTCCGATGTGGAATCCGATCTATCTGAACTCTCCGGTGTTACTGAATTAAGATTATGATTTTCAAATAACAATAGGGAAGGAACAATTTGTAGTTTGCACTACTGGATTGAACTGGTTCCTCAATAATGTAGTCCAAAACATAAGCAACATTCTTATAACTCTCCAACTTCTTGTTAATCTTTTCAGCAAAACACTTGATTTTAGCCATTTCTAATTTGGTCTCTTCAATATCATTAATGTAGTTATTAATGGCTATCTGTTTAAGTGAAAGAGTTTTGGTTAATTCAGAAACATCTTTCTTATAGCTCTCAAGTGTTTTGTTGAAATCTCTTTCATCCTTACGATACGACTGAATGATGATTTTAGCACTCTCAAGCTGATGCTTAAGTTGCTTAACCTCAGCACCAAGTCTATCGCATGTACCACAATATTTCTCACTAGAAGAAGAGTTAGGACTTACCAGTTTAGGAGGATCTGTCATCGCCATCAAAGCAAAATGAGCTTCCTTTCCAGCGAAGAATTTAGAATAATCCACCTTAGTGAAAGCATTATCCACCATGCATGATTTCCTCGTCATCATAAAGTCTGCTTCAGCTAGTAATGTAGGTCCTTGGAATGGATTAATACAAGCCAGATCAGATCTATCAACGTGCGGAATCCCTTAATAGATGTTTATGCAAACTATGAATCGAACAAACGATAACGAACACGAACATGATGAGAATATTATAAAAGCGTCTTCTATTGATTATAAACGGATTACAATCAACTCAAGACAACACTCACAAACTTGGTGGCTACTTTACTCTCTAGAATGACCAACCCCAAACCCTAACCCCATGTATTCTATTTATACATGAGCATATTGGAATATTCTCTAGTGAAGATGGAATATTCTCTAGAGAAGATAGCAATTAGTGAAGATAGCTATCTTCACTAATTAGCATCTTCTTTAGGTTATTTTCACTTATTATCCATATTTCCCTATGGCTAATTTCGCCTACAACCAAGTTCGCTAATTACAATAAAGACGATTACATGTTATACAAATGACTATCTACTAGCTATTCAATGTAGTAAGCTGTTGTCACACATAAATGCACCAACAAACTCCCCCTTGACAATAGCTTCTAGATGTCTTCGTCTTTATGAAATTTGATGATTCTATGTCCTTGGATTGCTTCAGCTTCAATGTACTAACAGACTCCCCCTAAGCTGATGAATCCTATCTTTGAGTTTCTTAACCACTTTGAGTCATCTGATCATCATGATCTTTATATTCTTCATCTAGTGAGCAAATCCTGACTTGTATGAGTAAGCATTAATGTAGATGGAGATGGAGGATCTCATCACGAAATCTTGACTTCTATACTTCACTTTGATAACATTATCAATCCATGCATCTTGATTTCTGCACTTCAATTTGACATCAGCATCAATCTGTGCACTATCACAAATAACACCTCGAAAGACACATTAGTCTAATTCACATTAAAGATAAACCAATATTTTATCCCGATATGCAAATGCATATGCAAAAACACAATTTATTAGTTCAAAATGGAAGACCTTAAAAAGAAAATATTTTTGGTTTTTTTTTGTTTTAGAGTATAATAAAACAAACTAAAAATATTTACAATGCATCTTTTTGTGAGAATAATGTGCAAGAAGATCATATCAGCTTTATTAAACTGTTTCACACTTTTAGTTAATTTTTTAATTTAATTTTGTGAATAACAGTCCCAGACGATTACCGATATTGTTTATCCACTTAAACAAGCTACACGAAAGTTTCAAAGCCATTACCTTGTGATATGATTAATTGATTTCATACCGTTATACCAGTGTGTGTCACAACATGGCATATCCTTGCGATCAAGGTATGCATAAAGCTTCTTCGTAACGGGTGAGTATATTGTTGTCATCCGTATAATTTACAAGGTACGACTCATATCGGTGTACAGGTCAGCATATATCTGAATGCAGCAAAGTGACCAATGTGAACTGAACCAGGGTTTGGACAAATACCATTTTATTTTGGTACACATATTAGCTTGAGGAGTTTTTGAGTTTGCCATTGACATATAAAGGTTTTGGCATTTTCCTTTTTCATTTTACTCTTTTAAGATATCCTGGCTGTGCCTAGGTCAGCATATTTCTGGATGCAGCAGAAGGGCAGCCAGGTTATCCCCGGATGTTACAACAATTTAAAACCCAATAAAGCAATTCTCTCTGCATAAACCACACATTTTTTACATGCATTAACAACAGAAGAGAGAGAAATGTGTACCTTTGTGTCGATGGAGTCCAATTCAGACATGTATGCAATGAACTCCTTGGTAGACATCCCTTCTGCTTCCTTGAGATCAGTGATGTCAAGCACAACTGCACTCTCATCATTTACCTCCTCAGCCTCAACAGTTACCATTGCTTCCCCCTTCTTAACCTCAACACTATCTCCAATAATTGCTTGATCACTGGTTCTCTCATTTGATTTTTCTTGTTGATCTACCACGAATACCTTTGGGCTTTCACTGCTTTCTAAAAAAACTTAAGCGTTGTCCTAAAGAACTCTGATGAGTATGACTGTTCACTGTGTAACGTCTTTTCACAGCCTTTCACAGATCTTGTGAATCATAATAGCTCCTAAACGTATGATGAATCGCATCTGGAAAAGACATGTAAATTGTTGCGAGAGCTTTGCTTTCAACATCATACATTTGTTTATCAGACTCGTTCATTTCAGAGTACGTTGTTACTCGTTTGATGCTGTCAATTCCTTCATAGGCAGGTTTGACATACCCGTAGATCATACAGTCCCACATTCTTTCATCCTCACATTTGATAAATGATTCAAATTTGGTTTGCCGGTCCTCGAAATCCTCAATTTTTACCAGTTTGGGAGCAGTTTGAATTGCAAGTCTAAAGTCCATGTTAACTCTTTTAAAGTACACAGCAGAACGTTTCAAATATATTTTGGTATACCTGAGTCAAAATCTAAAGCCAACTGGGCTAAAGTCCCTCTGTTCGTTCGATATTTAAGAACCAGTTCAACAAACCTAACAATTTTTTTTTAAATTACTATCACCAAAAAAAAAAATCGTATTTAAAATACCAAAAAAATATGCATAAAAAACATGCATATGCCCCAAGTTCCATCCATAGCCTAAGTTACCTGAAAAATATGCATAAAAACTTTGTCAACATAAAGTCGGTGAGTTCACAGGTTTTGAAATAGTTGAAAACATAGAGTTAATGAAATCCATGAATGACCCATCAATCTCTACCTAAGACGATGATGATACTAAACGATCATGAGTCCATAACCAAACCTCGACGTATTGTGCCTCACACATTGTACAAAAAAAGACAATGTATCATCATATGTGAAATACAAGCACTCTTTTTTCGTATGTATCCAGGTTAGAGCGACTAACCAAGAATGGGGGTGTCAACCCAATAGATATATTCAAGTGTTTCATGGCTAAATCCATAGCTAATGGTTACAGTAATTGCACGAGGGCTTAATGAGTAATCTAAACATATTGTCTCATGTATACCGATCTGCTACGAATTCATTCTAAATCTAATAAACAATGCATGTCTTTCCTCAAAATATAACACAGTAAAAAGGGGCTGTGAAACTCACCTCAAGTCCGTGTGAAAGCTAGCATGAATATATGTCCGATGAGCTAGGAAACCTTACCTACACGCCCTACATATAAATGGACATCTTAGGTCTAGCAAAAGGATCTATTGTATTCATGGTTCACCCAAGTTTTATGATAAGTTGGTTTAGTATTATTGGTGACTTTTGTATTTCCCAAGATATAGTCCAAAAATAAATGTTTTATTGCATGGAAAACACCTTTTAAAACCTTGACTTTTTATCATATTTTTTAGTTATAAAACATATGTTAGTACTTAAAATAAGACATTGTACACTTATAAATCGTGCATGATCCGATTTATATATATTCGACACACGCGTCCATGTATATACCTTTGTTCATGCGCGCACGCACACACACACACATAAATATCTATATTTATCTATTTACGTGGCACGCACTTACAGACATATCTATATATATGCATTCAACACACACACATACATACCCATATATGTATTTATTTCGGCACACACATACATCAATACTAATGTTTATGAAATCGGCATACACATATATAAATACACATACGTACATATATTTGATACATATAACACACACATACATTGATATCTATATATATATATACATATATGTATTCGACACACACACTTAAGCATTTATGCATATGGATTCGGCATACACACATACCCATATATGTGCGTATTCATCATACACATACACAAATACACCATGCACATGCATATGTACATATATCTATACAATACACACACTGTCACACCCCGCCAAGGCGGAAACGCAGGGATGTGATTCGAAAGGTTTTTTAGCCCAAGGTTCGAGCAACACATAAGATGTAGTTTAAAAAGATACCATCAAGTGATAACCATTGTCATACATATTTAAGAAAAACAAAATATTGTCTGAGAATCATTGTATCAAATACCAAGACATAACATATCCAACATTAATGAATTCCAACTGGTGATGGTACCACGATGTGCATGCTCAAACCTCTCTCCTAAGTCTCTGCTCCTCATAGTCAATTACTTGAAAAACATTCGTAAAAGATTTTTCAACATAATGTCGGTGAGTTCACAAGTTTTAATGTACTATGTAAAATGCTTGTGAAATTCGTCTTTGACCAATCATAGGTTGGCTAAGCGAATGATTACTGTGCAAACCATGAGTCCCATAACTAAACCTCTTAACTGTTGTGCCTCGCGTATTGTACAATAAAGATAGGTATGTATAGTGGAATACTAACACTCTTTTGTATCTGACCGGTTAGAGCGACTAACTAAGAGTGGGGGTGTCAACCTAATAGATCTATTTAAGTGTTCCATGGTTACTGTTAGCTAATGGTTACAGTGAAAATGTAAGTACGAGGACTGTTGAGCTCATGAACCGAATGTCTCATGTTCCACATGGTAGTCACGATAGAATATCACACCAATTGTAATGTACTAGAAATGTAGCATGTTTATCCGCCAAAATTGGAAAACCCTAAAATGGGGTCGTAAAACTCACCTGGTGACAGTACGTGTGGTCTGGTAAAGCTAAGAAGTGGGGTAACTATCATCTCGACACTGATTTCCCTATGATTATCAAGGATATAGTAAGTTGCATGTTCTTGTCGTTTACCATACAAGTTGTTCACCCTACTTGTGGACCCTTCTGTTAGTTATATGTGGGCCATAGTTCGTGCATGTGACAATTATTACTTGTTTCATGTGTACTTTGTAAAATGTACGGTTTCGGGAATCTCAGGCGTTTTATTGTGAGAACGTATCTATTGTTAATAAAATGGGCCCCACACGTCATCATGGGTGTAGAATATTCCCAATCTCAACATGTGTGGTTGCTTTATAGCAAAATGAATGTTTTAACATATGTTTATGTCTTTTAATGTCAAACGATAGCACTAACACATGTTATGGCTAGGTTAACACATGTTACTTTGGCATAGCTGAAACCTTTCAATGATCTTGTCCTAAAATCTGATCGTTTCATGAATCCAAAATGACTTCTTTGTGTCTATCAATGTTCATTTGAATGATCACAAGTGTGTGCTAGTGTGCTTTTAATGAAATCGTGTATAATCATCCTCACAATGTGGTATAGTTTCGAATATAGATGCATGCATGATTTGATTCAAAGTCTATCCCTTAATAACTATTAAAGCCGTGTGACGTTTTTAAAACATTAATCATGATGTGGGTGCATTCTCAGACAATATTTTGTGTGTGTTTTAAAATTAATCAATAATAAACACGACAATGCTTTTAGAAATCATTAACTTATGTGTAAGATAGAGTCGATTACTAGGTGATTAAGGGTCGAAGGTCGGGCAGACATGAGGGCCGATGGGTTAACAATAAAACTAAGAGTGTTGGTTAGTCGAATAGGTACCTAGTTGATGCAAGTGTGTGACCGAATGTTTGAACCTTCTAGCCTCTAATTGAGCTTCCAAATCTTGAGTCTTGAAGCTTGGAATGGAAAGATGGATGTGATTTTGGTATGTGGTGATCGACCGAGAACAAGAGGAAGAAGAGAGGAGTTGTGGTGTGAATCTTGGATTGATCTTAAGCTCATTATATAGTTGCATTCATGGTTAACAAGGCTCCATGGGATTGAGGTTTGGATAGTACATCTTCTAGTTTTGTGAAAGGCCTTGACACATTGAGTTGGCACAAGCTTGTCCATAGTCGATAATCATCATCAACATCACTATGTAAGGCTTCGGCCGAGAACATCCATCATAGGAGGAGTATGCAATCTCACTTAGGGAAGGTAATTAAGGAAGTACATTTCCATTTTGGTTAAAGATGATGGCATCTCATGGGACAATGATAGCTCAATGATGGTGATGTTTCCATGGTTCTTGTTTTGGCCGATTGTGTATCCCACAAATATGGTAGCTCTTGTGTGCAAGTATGAGTTAGTGAAGGTGTTGACTTAGCTAAAAGGGTGAAAAGTTTGGACATTCTTTGATAGTGACAAGTAAATGTCTCTTGGGGTGTAATCGGCCGAATAGAAACAAAGAGGAGGAGAGTTTTTATTTTGGTTTAGGATCACACTTGGGAGGTTGGTTTGTCATAAGCTAGGTCCTAAATTGGTATAATATGTGGTGTCATGGTGATTCCTTGAGTTGTAGTTTGCGTCCCTATATCACAAGAAGAAGAGAAGTTTGTCTTGGTTGATAATACACATATACACACATGCCATGTGTTTATAGGTGTATATATATATATATATATGTGTGTGTATGTGTGTGGGTGTGAGTTAGTTTGTCTTGTTCCATAACATGAGAGTGTATATAGGTGAGTTGATTGGTATAGAATTGATATGGGAATGGACATGGCATCGTGGATATGTAAATGTGGATGGCCGAGTATATAAATATATACCAACATATGGTTCACATGTCTAGTTCACTAAATGTGTTGTGTATATATATATATATATATGTATATAGGGGTAGATAAAGCCGAACATAGATGAATATATGGGACATATGGTGTGTTATAGATATCCATTATCAATAGATCTTGGTTATTGGATATTAACATATGATAATATTTCTGATCATGTAAGATGTATACATATATTATTGAGGGGTTATTCATATGTTATTGGGCATTATTAACTTGTGATAACACATGCTTATTCCTTGGTAGTGTTTCATGATTTGTGTGAGTGTTAACCTCATAAAACACATTGTAAATTTTTCGGATTTGAGTGGATTGTGTAGTTTTCCACTTAGAAATGTCACGTGTATTGTTGTTTTGTTCCTGTGTGGTAATCGGGTATCCGGTTGCTCTCTGTTGAGCATGTGATTGGTTTGATTGTTAAACACCAATTGTCTCGGATATTTCGGATGTTGTATGCATAAACGGATAATCTATTGAATTTCTGCAATAGTTCTGGCTTTACGAGACTAAGGGTATAGTGTGACCAAAATTGTCTAATATGCACATGAAATGACGATAATAAGTAAAATGCGTATGAATGTTGCCCTGGATCATTGACTGGTGTCACACACACGCACACACTTACTTATATACATATACACGCGCACAAACACACACATGTACACACACATACATTCATTACATAACATATCCACATTTACAAACACTTGTCTTGTTCTAGTTACTTTATTATTTCTAAACTTTAGAAAAGTTTATTCATGATCTTTGGGTGAACAACAAAGTTTAAAACATAGCAAAATAACAAAGTTAAGTTAAGTTACATACCACTAGGCCTTGGAAGCAAAGCTCGGATCTTGAACTAGTGATGAGTGTGTAGTGTGGGAAATGGGAAGTTAGAGTGTTTGAGTGATAGACAAGTGAAATGAATCAAATGAACTTGCTTCCCTTGGCTTCCTTTATATAGAGATTGAGAGAGAGAGAGAGGGGGAGAGAGAGAGAGAGAGAGAGAGAGAGAAAGAAAGAGTAGAGGCGAGAGGGAGAGAGACGTGAGAGAGATAGAGAGTGTTGGAGGGAGGGTGTTCAAAGTGTAGTCAACTATTATAGTTTGGGGTGATTAAGGAATATTTCCTTATTGATGATGAGTCTTAGGGTGTTCATCTTTCCATAACATGACTTAACACAAGTGATTTGATGACTCTTAGTATTAAAATAAAATGGATTTACATGGGGATGGGGGTGGTGATGCTTTGCATGATCCAAAAGGGCAAGGAGTGTTGTGATTATGGAAGGTAATCTACCATTGATTCATGTGTCCAAGAGATCTTTCCTTATTAGTCATTAAACATCATCATGTTTTAGTTCTTTCATCTTTGTTGACTAAACACCTTGAATAGACTTAACATGGGTTTATGTGGTCACCAAGATTATGGAAGAGATTATGGTGAGAGGCTCTAGGACCGAAAATAACAAAGAAAAGGAAGGTGGGAGTGGGGGTGGTGGTCGCATGAGGTAAGAAGGAAAGAATGGTGCCACTTTAGGTAAATGATCTAACATAAAACTTAATGATTAAGGGAATATTACCAAATTTTGTGTTAAATCAATCTTTATTTCTAAGTCATGTTCTAATATGACCTAGGTTTGAGATTAGATGCGTCTTTATAGGGTGATTAGTCCTAGGTTGTCATGAGATCAAGGGACAAGGAAAATGAAGTGATCTTTGTTGGGGTTTTGGGCCGAAAAGAAAGGAAAGAAAAAGGAAAGGGGTGGCGGCGATGGGTGGTGGTTTTGTGGTATCATCTTATGGTTTAACTTGTTTAGAGGAGTGCAGACCATAAGCATGATTCTGACTCTAAGAGATGTGATTATTCATCTTGTCTTGATTCCTAGATTACACATGTTTGCACACACACACACACACACACACATATATATATATATATATGCACCCTACGTATATATATACATATGTGTGGATATATGCATTTTGGTGTGTTTTCTAGAGTTTATAAGTTTATGCGCGCACACACACACGCATATATATATATATATAGACATATGTTTATGTTGGTTTCTTTAAATAAGAAAATGTTTTTAGTGTGCAAACTCGTGTCACCAATTCTTGATAATTTGGACGTTCGTACTATAATGGGAGTTCAATTACACTAATTCGGGTCTTGCTAAACTTTCTCGGGGGACTTAATTGTATAAATTAGTGTCTAATGTATATAACAAATTAGATATTTGACTAAGGAGTGTACGGATTTTGACCTGGTAAATCGGCGGGTGTCACAGTGCACCCCGGGTTCCACTGCCTATAGCTGATCTAATGCTGTGTCACTAATTTTATCAATTTTTGTTCTAGGTCCTATTGTTGCATCAATATCAATTGTTGCTTCATTCTTTGTTGCAACCACACCTTCATTTGGTTCCTCATTCATAGTTTCCATATTTTTTTCTTCATTTTCTATATCCCCGTTTAAACGAACCACACTTTCTTCAGCCTCATTCCCTTCTTTCATTATATCATCATTTTTTGTTTCATTCACCGCTACTGTTTATTGCTAAAGAAACCCACTTGGTACACCTTTCCAACAAATCACTTCACCAAAAATGCTTTGTCTTGATTTGTTCAACCATTTATTCCATCTCTTCTTCAATGTCCTAGTATTTTCTCATGTTTTTATCCATTGCTTCTATCCACACCTAAGTAATAAAAATATCGAGAATGAGAAATTCACATTTGCGTTAAACCAAATACAACTTGCATCATATATAACATCTATACTAACAACTATAGGAACACAAAAACCTTGAGTCTAACAAGCACAACTTGCGTGGTATTCAATAAATTTACTAAGAAAAAAGTGAAGATTTACCTTATGTGCTTTCATTGTTGCTTCATATTGTTCTTTGTCATATTTAACACCACTAGGTGGATACTGAGTTATGTAATATTGAAGCATCTCTTGTGGTTGTGTTCCTAAATCTATGTTATACCAGTGTTCTTTATCATCATCATCATCTTCTTCATTCACCTCGTTAGTTTCACATTGTTCTTCAAAATCAACAACTTCATTTCTTAATACATCTTCATGTTCATCATGCTCATGATCCGTCAAAGGAGCATTTTTAAAAAGGTACGATTCCATTTCGGATAATGATGTTGATGTGATGTAAGAGATGGCTGGTGTTTTGATTTCAAGTTTAGGCAAAAAGAACTAGTCGATTGGATTAGGCCATTTAAAAATGGTCACTTTGGTTGTAACATGCCATAGTGATGTAGAAACTAAACAACAAGTAAAACAAAACTCCTAAACAATAGAAAAAAGATCTACACATATATAAAAGTATAAACATATAAAATTGTTCGAAGATTTTCCCAGCCAACTTCAATATATTTTCACTCAAGAATATGTGTATAGAACTGTTCGAAGATTTTCCCAGTCATCAAAACATTTTGAATGATAGATTGTATTTGTATAATTAATCTATTACTTATGACAAAATTGACAAATAAACTATCTATTAGAAACTGGCGGTTAAACTTGTAAGCAAAATCAAGCAGCAATAGCACTTCAGTCACACAACTTAATTGTGATTCTTATCAACAATCTAGTGATCCATAAATCTATATTAAAAACATCACCCAAATCTTCAAAAAAATTGGACCCATATTATATCTATATTCGTATTAAAGTTATAGAAACGTGAATATCCAAATTTTACTTGCAGTGAAAATCCTAAATCAACAATTGAAAGCCATTAATTCAGCCACATAATTGTAACTAACGTGGAATTAAACCTATTCTCTTATCTTTTATTACAAATCGAATGCGCTGATAGTGTTAAATATATAAAAAAAAATAGTTCGATTGATACCTTAATCTTCTAGAAATACTGAGTAACTTCAAGAGCGTAGAGAGGGCAGTGAGAGTAGAGGATTTTGTGAGGGAGTAACCAAGGCATGGTGGGGTTTGAATCACTGGAAAGGAACATGGATTTAAAAGGGATTGACATTCGGATATCTAGGATTATTTCTTGCAAGGATTTCGCTAGAATTATGTAAAAATGGTGTTTCCTAACTTAAGAATTAAGAATTGAGAGGGAAATCAAAATCATAACAAAGTGTATTTGCCACATGTTTGTTTCTCAATGGATAAAAAAGAGAAAGTTATACTTTGCCGTGTTCTTAAAAGGTGAAAGTTCCAGATGGTTATGCATCTAATATATCAAGATGTGTAGAGTTAAAACCCCAAAAATTGTTTGGCCTTAAAAGTCATGATAGCCATATTTTTATGCAGAAGTTGCTTCCCCTTGCTTTACGAAATGTGTTACCTAAGCATGTGCGTTATCCTATGATGAAACTATGTCGTTACTATAAACAATTATGCTCAAAAGTTCTTAATCCAAATGATTTGGTTCAAATGGAAAATGAGATTGGAAAAATCCTTTGTGATTTAGAAAGGATTTTTCGGCCATCATTCTTTGATTCTATTGTTCATCTTTCGGTGTATCTTGCTTTAGAGGCCAAATTAGAACGGACGGCTCATTACCGTTGGATGTATCCAATCGAGAGGTTCGCATTTATATTTTAGTAAATACCTTTTTTTTAAAGAATATTATTGAATCTCATCTTAATATTTTTATTACTCGGGTATTTAGCTACATTAAAATCTTACGTCAAAAATAGGAATAAACCCGAGGGTTCCATTTTGCAGGAGGATATTTAGCTGAAGAATGTTTGTCATTTTGTTCATTGTACTTATCAAGTGATGTCGACACTATACATAATAAGACAAGTTGAAATTATGATGACAGTGGTTATGAGGATATGTTAACTATCTTTTCTATGTCGGGTCGGCCAATAGGTGCTACAAAGGTAAAAATACTAGACCTTGACATTTTGGCTAAAGCACATTTGTATATGTTGTTTAATTGTAGTGAAGTTGATGAATTTTGAACGTAAGTAGTTATTTAGTAGTTGTGAGTTCCATTTCTTATATTCTATTTGCAATTGTTATTGTTGTTATCATCATTATCATCTTTTAACATTGCAGAGAAAATCAGACGATTGTTCCTCATGAAAATCGAAAATTACATGTGCGTCAGATTCAACGTTTACATTGCGAGACTTTTGAGTCGCTGTTTCAAGATCACGTAAGGAATAGACATCGGTGTATTACTTTTTAAATACACTTTTAATGATATAACATTTTCAAGCTTCTAATAGTTGGATGTATAACTTAAATTTTAACATATCTTTCCTTAATTCATGTTGCTAAGCTTCATAATAGAGGGGATCATAGAATCACAGAAGATCTAAGAAACTTGGCAAGTGGCCTAGCTAAGTTTGTGAAAAATATAAAGGATTTATCATAAATGGTTTCCGATTTCACACAAAAGATCTAGAAGAGAATATGAAAACACAAAATAGTGGAGTTATGCTGGAGGCCATGACTAATAGTTTCTCGAGTGATAAAGATCACAACCCTATCGTGGGAGATGTAACATACTACGGGGTTTTCAATGATATCATTGAGTTTGAGTATGTTGTTGACAAGAAATTAGTTTTGTTCCATTGTGATTGGATCTCGAATGGTTCAAGGAAAAAACAAAGTGAGAATGCGTTTACTCTACTCAATTTGAAGGTTTGAAGCCTCATAACAAGCCTTTTATACTAGCTTGTCAAGAACAACAAGTAATTTATGTTGCAGATCGTATTGACAAAGGAATGAAAGGATGGAAAGTTGTGATCAAGATAATGTCTAGAGATTCTTATGACATGAATGAACAAACTTATCTTGAGACGAGTAAGCTTGAACAAGTTTCGCTCATTCGTTGCAAATACCATCGACCAAGTAGTAGTCGTACTTGAAATTTATGTTTTTAGCATAAAACGATTGAGCGGGCTCAACCCCGTCAATGAGGTCATCGGATATAGGTGATTGATCGATAACATTTAGGTCGTTATTTGACCCGGCAACTCCAAAAACGCATGCCAAAACCAAAGATCATGCGAGGCCACCGCTTCCAGTATAATACTCGGCCCAAAGTGATCACCTCGATGAAACTGACATTGCCAAGCCATAGGACAGATGGCCCAATCAACATGCATACAGTCGAGACTACCAAGCATTCTGGGAAACCCATGTTTTTCACCATGAACCTTGTATATGCGTTGGATATCAAACAATGTTGGTTTACGCAAATATCTTCGTGAGTAAATATATATGATCCCTACGCAAAGATATACAGATTAAACGATGTTTAAGAATAAAAGTTTAAACAATAAGTGAAAGGTAAGTCATATATATATATACACACACACCTTGACAAAAAAATGAAAGCCCATATGCCAGTTGCCGAAGAGTGGTTGTACATTCTTAAACGTTGATATCTTTTATATACGAATTTTTTTAAAGAAAAAAATAACACCAAATTAACGAGCGTTTTATTATCTTTCCAACGAGTACCATTGTGCTATATAAAAAATGGAGAAAAAAACGACTAGTTTTTGTGGGGTTTCGTTCATACAGGAAGAAAATACAAAGTGTTCAGGTTATTCATTAATAATGTTTTTTCTTTTAAACCAGGTTCTTATCTACGATGTTGAAATTCAGCCTAATCATCATGCTTTCATTGGAATTTTACGCTTTTAAAGATGCATAGGTATACTTCATCAAGAGAAGCTAGGACAAAGAATCGCGCAACACTGCAACACATGGTGTTACCTTATAGCAAGGTTATTTTTTTATTTATTTAATAACAAGAGTAATAATTATTACTATTAGTATTAGTTTTAGTATTATTAGAATTGTCATATTTTTCAACTCGAGACGCTCCCGGGATAAAAGCTAGTAAAACATATGAGCAACCGAGACTAAATTAACTATTGAGTCCAAAATATGATTTTAACATAAAAACACACAAATGGCAGCACAAAAAAACACAATAGATAGAAAAAAAAAACACAATTTGCAGTAAAAAACACAATGATCAGAACAGAAAAAAAACACAATGAACGGGACAATAAAGCATAGTGAACAGAGGAAAATGACACAATGGATAGACAAAATAACACATTCTAGTTTTTCTACTGTAAATTTGTGTTTTTTATTGTAGTGTGCATTGTGTTTTTGGCTGCATGAACAAAAACCCACTAAAAAGTCGTGTGTGTTTTTTTTTTTTTTTTTTTGCATTTTTTGTATAACACTATTGTACACGTTGGAAAGAATATAAAGCGCTCATTAATTTGGTGTATTTTATAAAAAAAAATTATTAACGTTTAAAAATCGTGAGGAAAGTACATGTGTCATGCACATAAGAGAGAAAAATACAACTTGAATAGTTTTGAAGCGAATTCAAGAATGTGAATAACCTCATAGAATTTCACACTTCTCTTTTTATTTTTATTAAAAACGAATTATATCTCTTGACTAGATTATACCCCGGGAACGTCCCGGGGTTAGAGAAATCTAATATGACATATCAATTTTACATATGAAATAGAGTGATGCGCTTTACAGTTACATGCAAGAAAACTTCGGGTAACACCTAACCCAAAACAATTAACAATGTATCTTCAATATTAACGCCTAACCTTAAACAATTTATAACTCTAATATTAATACCTAACCTAAAACAATGTACAACTCCAATGCTAACACATGTTGAAAATATAATTCATATTTACTTATTTGAACATAATTAGTGAATTGCATATACATGATTAATGAGTTAGCTGAACACTTTGTGTTTTTTCCTGTATGAACAAAACCCCACAAAAAAATAGTCGTTTTTTTCTCCGTTTTTTATATAGCACTATGGTACTCGTTGCATAGATAATAAAACGCTCGTTAATTTTGTGTAATTTTTTTCTTTAAAAAATCTCGTATATAAAAGATATTAACGTTTAAAAATTTTGGGTGGAAACATGAGAGAGAAAAATCCAATTTTGTTTTTAATTTTTTTTTCTTAAAATCAATTAATGTCACATGGCATGCCACATGACACACTCAAGGGGAGGATGCCTTCTTTGAATGTCATGTAGGATTTATTGCTTTCAATGTGGAGTAAAATAGCGATCCCGAAAGTGAACTGTTTTGTGTGTAGGGCGGCGATAAGTAATAAAGTGCCAACATTGAAGGCATTGGCGTTTAGAGGGGTCGTTATGGGGGACGGTTTGTGCAAGATGTGTGGGACATCTTTTGAGTCTACTAACCATTTATTTGCAGGATGCTTGTGGGCAAGAACGGTATGGTGTAATGTGTGTTCGTGGTTGAAGATCCTGGATCCTCCTTGATACAATTCAATCTCTCAACTGTTGGAGTACTGCGGCTTATTGGATGGAAGTAAAAACAAGAAAAATGTCATGTACGCTATCTTTCTTTTGACCATACGGAGAATTTGGTTGAGAAGAAACGACATGGTCTTCAATGGCAAAAGTATGAGCACGAAAAGGGTTGTCAAAGAAATAAAAGAGGAGTCCTTTTGGTGGGTGATGAAAAGGTCCAAGATCCCCGGTGTCGATCCAGCAAAATGGAATGAGTTTTCGGATATAGATTTTGGTTAAATTTTTGGTAATGTTTTTTTTGTTGTTGTTATAGTAGAGGTTGGGTATCGACTGTGTATGAAGGTATTCTGATAGGTGTATTAATGGGTTAACGCCCAGGTAATTGCTGGCTAATTGGGTCATGTAATTATGTCTTTTTGGTGATAGAATTAAGTTTCGTTTGGTTGTTTAAAAAAAATTATTATAATAGATAGATATGAATTGTGAAACCTCGAAGGCAACAAAAATTCACGTTTCACATGTTAAATCAAGCTTTAATATTCGTTCTTTTGTTGGTCTTAATGGATATCTAATATACATATGCTATTGCATATGTTCATAATACATATTGGCATACTAGTCATAATTCCATGATTGTAAAACAAAATCTACTTGTATAATAAAAGAGTAATTAGGGCCTAGGGGGTGAGGTGTTCTTTTTCTATAGTGTCACATCATGCTCTAATTCTATATCCATACCCATGGAGCTCCAACTTAACCTATGTTTGAATTTTCAAATTTCAAAACAAATTTTGAATTTTGACTAAATTTAAATGCGGTAAATTATTTCCTAATATATACATATATATATATATATATATATATATATATTTAATTGCAATAACCAAGTTTTCATTTTCAATATCTTATTAAAACATTTCTTTTACTCTTTATATCTAACTATATACAAATATCCTATTCAGTTTACATTTTGATTTATGTTATTCCTCTACCACCTTTGCTTCATAAATAGAAGATGCATACACTGTTTGGATTTAATTATTTGATTGAATCATGTGTTGGGTTGTGTAGTTTTGATTGTTAAGGTCATTTGTTAAGCATGTTTGAATACTATATTTTATTGGTTTGAAGATCCATAGTGTCACACCCCGACTTTTCCCTCGTCGATTGTGACGTTTGGTAGCTTCGCCACGCAGCGGAAAGATGCATCTAAGACTCTTATTTCCTGAACGTCATTGCTAACCCTCTTGGATCCCCGATCACAATACGTCGACTACTCCAACCATGCCGTTACCAATGTTTAAACCTGGAAGACATACATAAAAAGTCAACATAAAGCTGGTGAGTTCATAAGTTTTGCAAAAATAATTCCACAAGTTTTTATAAAAGAGTTTCCGTAAGTCTGAAAAGATCATTCCCGTTAATACTATGTTATAAGAACGTTAGCTAGACGTTAAGTATCGTTACTACTACGAGTTGGAAACCATTACTGACCCGCGGATCTGTGATATGTATGCCCAGTAAGTAGAAACCACCGTCATCATCGGTGGCTCCAAGTAATTAGAGACAATATGCCCCCCGCCCGGCTCCCAGCCGTCGGGTGGGGTTTGTCAGGCCCCAATAGATCTATCCATATTTCCCCGATATGTTCCCACATACTCATGGTTTCCCCCTGGAACTCCCTGATGAAACGCCCGTATAGTAAACAACCATAACCATAGTATAACATGATCTTTAAAACAATGTAAGCAATAAGCATGTTTCTCCCACCGAAAGTAAAACAGTAAAAGTGGGGCTGTGACACTCACACACCCATTTCATTTCTCAAAAGCTTGTTCGTTTGAAATTCCTCAGGTTTTCATAAAAGAAGCATGTCTTTCCCCCGAAAACATTTATAAGTCAGTAAAAAGTGGGGCATGAACTCACCTTAATTTCCTTGCTTAGCTAGCGAACAAAGCCCGAAGCTTTGACCGACTTCCTTGTGCCCTATTACAACAAAGGACACCTTAAAGTCTAACACATATAAACCTAGCCTATTATCCGGCTAAAAGACAGTTTATCCAACTGTCTAGACTCGTGTGTATTAACTCGAGTCTTAAGCGTCTTAACTCGACGAACCGATCGTGACTAATATATGTTTTCTACGACCTAGTACCAAAGTTACTCACTTGTTACTATTCGTGTGTAAACCATGTTGGACCAGTACTATGAAACGTATAACTTATCCTGAGTCAAAACTCATCTTATAATTATATTTAGGAAAATACTCTCTGATAAAAAAATATAAGTATAGTTATTTAGAACTGCTTAGTAACAATATCGCTTCTTTTCCAAATCTATGTCTTTAAAGGTTTCGAACATAAATTTTTATATAATTCTTTCTCAAATATGCTAAGCGTTTTTGTAATTCAAAACCGTTAAAATAGAAATGTTTTAGTTACTAAAACATTTAAAGATTGACACAACTGACGCTCAGTAAATAATATGTATTTGTTTTGGAAATAGTGTTCAACGTTTTTCTTTAAATGTTGCAAGAAATCATTTGTCAAAAACCTTTTTGTGATATTGTAGAAAACTACATTTGTCAAAATACTTGAAGATTGTTTATAATGAAATATACAACAAATATCGCCTTCGTTTATGCTTATAGATTTTATAAAATTTCAGCAGAGTTTCCTCTGTTTTCGTACAAACCAGACAACACAAGTTGCCTACAATTTTCCCAAAAATCAATATCCAATACAAGACTTCAATTTGTTTATCCGAAATTCCAAATCAAACGAGACTTATACGTTTCAACGCTTTTATATAAACTATACTTATTTATATAAAGACGCAACAATATGTATATATATATATATATATAGAGTCCAACTAGTTTAGTCCGAGGTCCAATAATACCAAGTCACGCTTTATATACTTATCAATAATAATATTGTTGGTTCGTTCGCGAGATAACACTATTTATATATTCATATCAATATATATATTTATTTATAACTACGATCACACAAAAATAAATGAAAGAGATTATTTAGTTATACCATGTCGTTCGCGCCAACGCCGTCTTGCACAACGTGCTGACCAGATCTTATGGTTGACCAAATCTGACCGTTGACCACGTTTAACCGATCGTGACTTATATATGTTTTCTACGACCTAGTACCCAAGTTACTCACTTGTTACTATTCGTGTGTAAACCATGTTGGACCAGTACTATGAAACGTATAACTTATCCTGAGTCAAAACTCATCTTATAATTATATTTTAGGAAAATACTCTCTGATAAAAAATATAAGTATAGTTATTTAGAACTGCTTAGTAACAATATCGCTTCTTTTCCAAATCTATGTCTTTAAAGGTTTCGAACATAAATTTTTATATAATTCTTTCTCAAATATGCTAAGCGTTTTTGTAATTCAAAACCGTTAAAATAGAAATGTTTTAGTTACTAAAACATTTAAAGATTGACACAACTGACGCTCAGTAAATAATATGTATTTGTTTTGGAAATAGTGTTCAACGTTTTTCTTTAAATGTTGCAAGAAATCATTTGTCAAAAACCTTTTTGTGATATTGTAGAAAACTACATTTGTCAAAATACTTGAAGATTGTTTATAATGAAATATACAACAAATATCGCCTTCGTTTATGCTTATAGATTTTATAAAATTTCAGCAGAGTTTCCTCTGTTTTCGTACAAACCAGACAACACAAGTTGCCTACAATTTTCCCAAAAATCAATATCCAATACAAGACTTCAATTTGTTTATCCGAAATTCCAAATCAAACGAGACTTATACGTTTCAACGCTTTTATATAAACTATACTTATTTATATAAAGACGCAACAATATGTATATATATATATATAGAGAGTCCAACTAGTTTAGTCCGAGGTCCAATAATACCAAGTCACGCTTTATATACTTATCAATAATAATATTGTCGGTTCGTTCGCGAGATAACACTATTTATATATTCATATCTATATATATATTTATTTATAACTACGATCACACAAAAATAAATGAAAGAGATTATTTAGTTATACCATGTCGTTCGCGCCAACGCCGTCTTGCACAACGTGCTGACCAGATCTTATGGTTGACCAAATCTGACCGTTACCACGTTTAACCGAAGCTTGACTGAGTTGACCAGCTGTTGACTTGGTTGACCACGACCCGTTTGCCTCAACTCGAACCATATCTAACCCAAGCCAAAGCCCGAACTGTGACCCATACCGAGACCCGGTCCAAACCTTCATAATATTTCGAACACATCAGATTTCAGCTCAACGACCATCACCACAGCCATGACCACGAGACAAACTCGAGCCAAGATCTAACCCGAGAGCAACCGACCCGATCTACGATCCTCGAACACGACTTGCAGCCATAACCACACAGCCTAACCACCCCTGCCGAGACCACCACCGCCACCGTCAGCTACCACCGTCAACTAAAGCCCTCACCTTCGTTGTCTGCCTAACCACCACGCAAAACCACCACCATCGGCTATCAGCAACCATAACCCACCAAACCCATCACCACTTTCAGATCTGCACCAAACCTGACCAAATCTGACCCGACACACCCAAACCACAACCAACCCGAGCCAAAACCAATATTATCCCGTACCTAAACCAACCTCGACTGCAACCACCACAACCGGACGCCACCCTTTAAACCACCCGAGACCACCTTCATCTCCTTCCCTTGGTCACCCAACAACTACCCCACAGATCCGCCTTCACAGCCCTTTACACGACCCTAACAAAGTGCCGCCTTGAACCACCAACTCTGCCCATTTCGGGCTTCGAAACCACCACGCCGCCTCCACCAAGTTCGGTGGAGGTCAGCCGCTGCTGTAATGAGGGACAGGAGAGAGGGATAGACAGAAAGGAGAGGAGGGAGAGGTTAGAGAGAGAGATTTCGGGTGAAAGAGAGGGGTAGAGAGAGAGATACCAGAGAGAGAGAGAGATGAGAGAGATGTTAGGATTTACTTTTGTGTTTGTTGGCTGCCAAGAAATGAAGAAGAAGGAGGAGACCAAGTATTTATATAGCTAGGGTTAAAGTTAGGTAGGTGTACACCGCGTATCGAACCCGTTATAACGTAAAATGCCTCGGTTTTTATTTAGGCTCCATAATTAATTATAAAAATTTGTCGGTTTCGTTCGAAATTAAATATAATAATAGACCGAGCAAAAATATAAATATTTTTGTCGCCTGGCATGTGCGTTCGACGCACGCGTTGACATCGCGTTAATATATTCGATCATGGTTTCCTTTGTTAAAACGACCAGTTAACTTCCGAAACTTAATAATTAACAATATTTAAAAGAAAATAATTACTTTTAATAAAAAAAATCACATCAATGTAGATCAAAAGTTACCAGTTGTCACACATAGCCCTAAGGAATTAGATCAAACTCCATGCTTTTTCAGGTTTTAGATTAAGTTATGGTTAACCAATATAATAATTTGTTCATGTTTGATAATCAGATTCTATATTGTTTACGGAGTGGATGGGATTTGACCGAAGGTTTGGTTGGTGTTGTTGGTTGGTTGGGTATGTTCATCAATATTCCCCTTAGTGTTTTTCATGTGCTTGAGGATCATTTAGATTTTGGATATTCATTATAAAGGGTGAATGTTTTTGTGCTTTGATTATTGATTGGAATGGAGTTAGTGTTTCGGATTTGGGTAGATCCGAATGGCATTGAATTAAAAATCGGATAATTGAAAGACTCCATTGACTTTCCATGATTATCTCTATTTTTTGTGTAAAGTAATTATTGGTTTTGAATGGCATTAAGATAATGAGGATTTGGTGGATATTCAAAAGCTTGGTACTGAAAATAGTTATTGGTTTTGAATGACATTAAGATAATGTTAATGTTTATTTGCATTCCGTTACAATAAATATGTTATTATTAGTTTCATTATTTGTTTTTAAATCATGTCAAGTCAAACATTTGTTGATTCATATATCCGTTATTTATTGGTTAACATTAAATGTTTTTATGATATTTTTCATACAAGTAACTTTCAATAAATAAAACTTGTATACTACAATTTTTATAGAATTTTTTTTCATTTGACTTGGGCATATACCGTGCATTAACACGAGACTCTAACCTAGTACTTATATATAAAACTATTCAGAGCATATCACACGTAGGTAAAATTATAAATATTTTACTCTGAGCTCGTTTAACCAACATTTAAATTATCACACATAAACATTATATGTGTAAAAGAATCGACCCTCTCATGAGCTACTAGAGAGTGGATTGCTAAAAATTTCAATCGAGTCGATATTAAATGTGAAAGAACTTTTATACCGAGTTTGACTTGGCTTACAAGCCTATATGAGCGTAATTATAACAAAAATACCAAAAACATATATTATGTTAATATAATGTAATATATATGTATGTATGTAAAAATAAACTTATTAAATCTATACTATTATAATACATGAGGTAATGGTAGTTTAAAATACCTAATAGTTAAAAACTTTATTTTCATTAACAACCTTAAAATGGGGGTAAAATAGTCAATCAAACACTTTTACACTTTCATACCTCATATTAGTTACATATTAATCCCTTAAACTTTACTTATTTAAATTATAATTAAACTTCTTTTCATTATTTTAAGCAAACTATCCCCATAATTTTTAAATAGTCATATTTTTTCATAGTTTGATACTTTTATAAATAAAATTACATCATAATAATGTGCATTTTATTATCTTTAATTTGAGTATTGTATTGCTATTTTTTTAATCTAAATTTTTTTTATGTGCTACTTGATTAACAATATTTAGGAGTGAGCAATAACTAAATCTTTCACCGAAGCCAAGCCAAAAAAACAGACAAAACTGAACCAAAATTAATTGAAAACTGAATTAACCAACATCGGATTTAACTTAAAATCAGTTATCATTTCCTTTTTGTACCCTTAGTTAACTGAAATCAGTCAAATTAAAACATACAATCTAATGGTGCATGGTTGGGGTCGGTACAATTCGGTTATTAGCATTAACCAAAACATAAATCAACATCATCGGTTACCGATCTTATTAACCAATCAGTTAATTGGTTCAGTCTATTTGGTTAGATTGTCATTTTTAATTCGGTTTACTTAATTTTGGTTAATCAAAATCAAACTTTGGTTAAAATTTTTGCTTAGAATTAAGTACATGAAATGAAGGTATAACGGATGTGTAAAGTTATAAATATATGAATGGTTCAGTTTTGTCTTGTTAATTTTGGTTAACTTAGGGTACCAAAAAACGATATTAGGTTAACTTGGTTTTTGGTTAATTTTTGGTTCGTTTTGTATGTTTTTTGTTCGATTTTGATTGAGGGTTTAATTATTGTGTGACAAATTGTAAGGTTTTGTGACATATGGTTAATCATGGTATTTTAGAACTTTAAGAAGCAATTTTTTTATGAGCAAGTATGTGTTTGTCTAAATTAGTAATTGTAAGTTTGTTATTAAATATAATTGTTTGTCCTTGGTGATTTAGTCGTTGTATAAGTGCACTTTATTGGATTGTTATAGTTCCATAATCATATCACAATACTTATATCTTTATCATGGAATAGGTAAGTTTATATAGTTTTCACTCTAACAAGTTTCGAACTTACAGATCATTACAAGTCTATCTCTAGCTTAGCTATTTCTATCACTACCAATCTATGCAATTAAGGTTCATGTATGAAGATATAGTTTTAGCTGAAAACTTATAAAAGTATTGTTAAGTTAAAACATTTTTTTATCATGGTTATACATATTGAAGACTTTCAATTTAAGAGATAGGTTACCACCATCAATTTACCATGAGGTAAATTCTCAGCGAACACCAACACCAAAACCTCATTTTCTACCAACAGTAACATTTAGAACATCAATACCTATAATTAAGTACTCCAATCATCATATTATTCTCACTATTACCAGTGACACAATGAAAAGGAACAAATAAGCAAATCAAATATTATTGGTACCTTTAAACCGCTTTCGATCTACGAAGAATGTGCTTCTATTTGGTGGTAACTTGATACAATAATTTGCTTTAGATTTATACGTAAAGCTTGATACGTCGTATTTACAATTTTGTAACAACTTATTGTAAATTGCATCAATGATGTTGAGGTTCATCCAAGCAAAGTTAGGCAACAGATATTGTTAATCACATAGCGTATCAATTTTTGGTCAATTTCGGTTAAAGTTTAGTTATTTTTCACCACTAGATATTGTTAATCACATAACACATATGAATACTTGTAATTAAAAGAATTATTATACTATACTCAATTACAAACAATAAAATGCATGTTTTTTATGATATAGTTTTTTTACAGTATTAACATATGAAAAAAAATTATTCTCGTTTACAATTCGTAGGGGTAGTTGCCAGTTGGCTTAAAATAAGGGGAAAATGAGTAACTATTATTTTAATTAAACAAAAATTAACTTTTAACTTTTGAGTATCTTAAAATGCTTCTATCAAGTATATTATACATATTATAGATATAGATATCTACAGGTGAGCAATAATTGAACATTTAACCGAAACCTAACAAAAAAAACAAAAAAAACTAAACCAAAAGCAATCGAAAATGAATTAACCAAAAACTAAATTAACTAAAAATCGGTTATTGTTTTTCGTACACTTATTTCACCAAAATCAACAAAACCGAAACAGAACCATTCAATATTCATATATTTTTAGCTTTTATTCTTCTGTTTCATGTACTTCTAGACAAAAAATTGTAGCCAAAATTTGGTTTTTGTTATTTACCAAAATTAATTAAACCGGACTAAAAACTGATAACCTAACCATATATACCAAACCAAGTAACCGATTGTTTAATAAGATCGATTAACTGATGACTCTAGTTTTCATTTCGGTTAAGGCTAATAATCAAACTGAACTAAACCAGACACACCCTTAGAAATGTTTGTGTTCTCAGCTGTATCGCGCGGGCACCCTACTAGTAACTAATAAATATCAAACAGGTTGAGTCAGGACTTACGCTTAAAATGTCACAGGTGAGTTGAGTTTCACTCATCTAAACCCCTAATAAATATGCATTTGTAGGAGGAACCAGAAATATTATTATTCATGAGGTTTATTTGTATATAAGTACTCATATCATACAAAATTTTACCTTTGTAGCTACAAAAATTGTTAAGAGTTCAGGAATCCATTTTAATTTTGCAAATAGTTTTTAAACTAGCATTTGACCCTGCACTTCGCAGCGGGTCATAGATAGATACTGTAACACCTCAACCGATGGCGGAAACATCGGGATGTCACGTATTGATTATTGTTCAATAGCACATGGTAACTATAGAAATTTTAAGTACTTTATTGATAATGTCAAAATATCCCAAAATGAAACATTGTCTAAGAAATTCAAATACGAGTACATAAACATGGAAATAAGCAAACAACTTCAAACAAACTTCTTCAAGCACAATTCTAACCTTCAAGCTTCATTGTTTCCTAAAACATGTTAATTTTGAAAATGTTTTTAGGTCAACAAAAGTTAGTGAGAATTACATAGGTTTGAATATTGTATCATGAGTATAAAACTTGTACAATTCTAGTGTCATGGCAAATCTAGTCCATATGTGAAAACAAAACTACTAGGTAAATCGTTTGCATAATCAAACCTTGTGACATGATTATTGTGGTCCATCCCATACGCATATGGTTCACTCGTTTGTGTTTATGTGTTCGATAACAATCACCCACGTTACCCATACTGGAGGTACACGTATCCGAGTGGGGTTGTCAATCTAATTGATCTATCATTGTGTATCATCGGCTTGCGTTGTGTTAATGATTACACTAGTCTAATTGTGTTTACCAAAGTTATGTTTAAGACATAATGCAACATAGAAATCACACATAGGCACTTATGTAGAATTGCATTTGAAAATGTAACATGTTTCACCCCAAAAATTGTAAAATAGTAAAAAGGGACTATGTAAACTCACCTTAAAAATAGTATTGAATCCCTTGATATAGAATAAATGTGGCTCAAGTGTATCCAAGTATCACCCTGTGTTTAAGGCAATATAATATTTGTTGGGAAAACTTAAAAGTCTAAGTTTTCTAATCTATTGGTATTCTAGGGTTCCTAATTTGGGGACCGACGATCGTTTAATAGTTAATTTAAAATAATATTAATTAACTAATAAATAAAGAAATTGAGAAAATAAATAAAAAAAAGAATATTTATAAGATCTTGATCAAAAGTGGTTGTACTAGAATATAATAGTGAGAAAGTAATTTTATAAAATTATTTTCATAATTAAGTGTAAATAATATAATATAACTTATTAATGAAAAACATGTTAAAAATATGTATAAAAATTTCATAAATTTCAGGTTATAAAATTATATTTCTGATCTAGATTATCAAAAATAATTTATGTGAAATTTTGGTGCAAAAACGATGAAAAATGGATTTATTGTGCATTTATTATGATTAAAATAACATAAATTAATTAAAAATAATTAGTAATTGTTTTTTTGAAAATAAAATTTAGTTTTGAGAAGTTTATCAGTTTATAAGTTTAAAATATATTTTTGTGAAATTTTATGAAGCTATTTAGATATTTTTTTCTAGAATTTTAGTTTATTTATGAATAAACTTGTAATATATTTTATATATATTAAATAAATGATTTTTGTGAAAATAAAAAATTTATAATAAATTTACCATTTGTATAACATAAAATAAATTTTATAGAATTTATAAATCAGATTTGGTATTTTAAAACTATTTTAAAAGATAAAGAGTAAAAATATAAAGGAAAAGGGTCTAAAAAAAAGTTTTGAGTGTGCCAGGACTCAAACCCGGGCCTCTGGCCGGTTCAGTGTTTATAATCACAAGTCCAGACCATCGGGTCTGGACCCTGAGAACGAGATTTATCAGTTTTAATTAATTATATAAACTTGTTAGGATTAGACATTAATTACCAAAAGTAAAATTGTGGAGCCTTGGATCGAACCCAAGGCCACACGTGGTCCAAAGCTTTAATCACAGGGGTTTTAACAACTGGTCTACAGATCAGTTAGTGATTATTATTGGTTTGTTTTAAATAAAAACGATCCTAGCACATTATCATCTTCCCCAAATCCTTAATCGAACCCTAGCTTTTCTAATCAAACAAATTGACAGACAATAGCCCCTGAATTCATGGGGCTATTGTTCAACCCATTATAAAGAAAAAACGCATGCATTCAATTACGACTTACAGATATGGATTAACAAAGATTCGTCGGGTCAACGTGGGAGTCAAAGACTCTTGATTTTGCACGAACAAGCACGAAACAAAAAGAATTGAGGGTGAGGGTTGGGTTTTCGGCACATTTAGGTTGAGAAAGGGGGTCCAATTTATAGTCTAACACACGGTTAAACGAATTGGAAAGTTTGACCAAAACTTTAATACAAACGCGTAATAGACCCAATTTTTGGAATGTTTTGATTATAAATGGCGTATATAATACGTATGATGCCCTGTCAATCAAGCTCGTTTCCATATCTAGCTAATTGGCGCGTTAGTTTGAATCTATCGTTGAAGAAGATTTGGGTTTGACTTTCTGATGGTTGATTACAAAGTTAAAGTTTTTTCATATGATATTATTTTCAAGATATTATCACAAATAGCTGTTGGACCAGCTGGTTTGTGTGTGTTGTTGGCCCGGCTCAGGCGTGGGTTCGAGTCCCCGGCCTGAGCAGATTTTTTTTTTTTGAATTTTCCATATAAAACCATATTATTATATATCTAATATGAATATACTAGGATAAAAATGTTGCGAAAAAATTTAAAATACACTAAAACGTCGAGATCCAAAGGATTTTTATTAAATAACGATCATAATAAGATAATTGAAATTACGAAATGTTACAGATACTGGTGAGGATGTATTTGTTATATTAGCAGGAGCCCGCGCGTTGCAGCGGGACTGGACGTTGTTTGGTTAATCGGCTCGCTGTATGTTTTCTGCTTGATTTGAAGCGCCGTCTAAACGGTGAGTAAAGTAAAGTGACAATCTATGCCGGTTGGTTAAAGCACCTAAGTAATAATATGTTACATTCGAGCCCATACATGTGATTCTGGTACAAAATTTGTTTATACGGGCGGGATATTGTATTATGAGCTCGCACGTTGCAGTGGAGTCAACAATTTATAATTTATAGCAACGGGTGTTGCCGATCCTCTTTTGGTGAGTGTAATATAAATGTATTCCTTACTTGTTAAACAATCAAAATCCATTAACTAATTGTCAATGTATGAAAGTTAAACAACAAAAATCATTCTAATTCTAATTCAATTTATTTGAAGTTCGCACTCTAGCTATTTTTGGGAGGAGATAAACTGCAGTATGAAAGAAAATGTAATAAAAATCACCTTATGTTTTTAACATGGTCAGACATCCGGTCAAATCTATGTCCACTGGTTTATCATAGCGACTCCTTATATGTTGCAAGTAATTAAGTAAATAATAAAAGCACTATCATCATCTTACATTTCAACGAAAGTTACTAATTCTTAATTTTTAACCAAGATTGCTAATGTGTATAGCTCGAAAACATCACTCCAAACACTACTAAAAGGCATAATTAACTATTCTAAATCATAAAACATGAGAGAACTTACATTTCAAAGGAGCACCACTTGGAGCAGAAGCTCTAAACATTCCTTTATTAGTATACAAATCAACTTCAATAGTAGGAATTCCTCTACTATCAAGAATTTGCCTAGTCTTAACTTAGTAATTGCCGAAGGAACATCTTCACTTAGGCTATGTATCTGAATTTAAACAATTTCGTTTAGTTTTAAACATATTTTATGATGTGTTAAACAAAGATTTCAGATTTGATTCCTTTACCTAACCAAACTAAATTGTTAATTTTCCAATAATATAAATGGTTGCTAACATTAATAAATAACAATAACAAAACATCTTATATAAATTAACTAAGAAACTTACAATTAATATTACCTTTTTTTTTAAGTATATGGTATATGTGTTGTAACAAAGAAATCATCATCATCATCATCATCATACTCAGTTAATCCCACCTATAGCAAAGCTAAGGTAGGGTCTGAGGAGGGTAAGATGTAGACAGCCTTACCTCTACCCCTAAGAATAGAGAGGCTAAATCAAAACAATTATCGCACGGTTAATGTGTACTTATTGCACTCCAAAATTTTGGTTTGTAGGACCTCAAAATTCAGCCACCGGCTGTGGACACACAAACATCACCTATGATTCGGCTTGTCTTCTTCTCAACTCCGTCCATATAGAAACCATGATGCTATTGCGAAGGGTATAAAGTAGGATTCAATAGGTAAATGAAAGAGAAAAATAAATTTCGATTAAAACCAATTAGGGATATCGAAAGAAGCACAGTGATTGAAGATGTGATCAGTCGCACCTAATGGTGGTTTAAAGGGTGTGTTATATACATAGTTAATGGGCGTCTTAAAGATTAAAACAGTAAATTACAAAAATCGTCCTTTATGTTTATAGCAGGTTGGAAATCATGTCCTTTAAAAACATAAATGATAGAAAACGTGCTTTTTATTTAAAAACTCTTACATGTTACGTCCTTTACCCTAATCCAATTATTTTTTCTCGTTAAAATATGACCAAGAGGACCTCATGTGAGGGTATAGTGGTGGTGGGTGATATTGTCGGTTGGCAAAGAGCGAGGAAAAGATTAAATTTAAGGGTGAGAAAAGAGATAGTTGTGTGTGTATATAGTTTTATATATTAAAAGATTACTTTTATAATAAATGGGTAAAAAGACTAATCTACCGTCACATGGGTCCACTTGGCCACGTTTAACAAGAAAAGTTAATTGAGTTAGTGCCAAAAGATATAATGTGTAAAGATTTGTAAACACAAAGTACGTTTTCTATAATTTGTGTTTCTAAAGGACATGGTTTGCAATTTTCTATAAACATAAAGGACGACTTTTATAATTTTGTCAATTTAAAAAAAAACAATGGTTTTAAAAAATGCATTAATGATATATATAAAAAAACAAAAACAAAATTAATAAAAAGAGATTATAAATGAAATTTGACTTGTATTAAATTTTCATATTAAATTTGTCTTACCAATCTAATGAAATTACATTTTTGCCCATATAAATAAATATGAAATGACGATGTTGCCCGTCCAGAATACACTATATAGTAGTATAGATGGTATATCACTGGATTAGTATTAGACCATTTAGGTTTTAATTAAAACGACAATAAATGTAAGCAAAGCAACTCGGTTAAGTAAACATGTTTAGAGTTAAAAGTTGACTTTAACTTTAATAGGTATGATAAGAAAAAGAGAATTAAATTTGCTACATAGTGTATTAAATGGTTAATATAGATCATGCATGCTTTAATCTCGATCAGTATCGAACACTAAGACAAAGGATAAAGAAACCAAAGAAAAAGTCGTAACATCAATCAAAATAATATTTACATGTGTTCGGTTCTTTGTTGTTGCAACTCGACTTTGAACGTCAAAACGTAATGGCGCAAAAGCGCCTAGTAATATAAAAAAATCGTGATCATACACCTAATATCAACCATGCGAAAAATTCACACCAAGATGCCAGTAAAAATAAGTACGTAATTAGTTACACATTGTAACACGAGGGGTTTTAACACTAAAAATAATATAAAAAGTATATGTGGGTATAATAAAATAATAATAATGAAAATGAATATATAAAAAGAAATTATGAACCAGTAAAACTGAATGGTATGGGGAGGGTAAGGGGGAGGCAACGCCATGCCGGGCCTAGCTACACCACTCCCCTGGTGCGGCAACGGCATGGTCGGCAACCTCTTGCCGTGGAAGCCGGGCCAAATTTATTGTTTTTAATTGATTTTTTTATTATTTTTAATAATTTTGACCAATAAGGAGACCCGTCATCATAGTGTACACCACCCCCTTGGAGGCCCATCATAAAGATGCCTCTCCTCCCACTCCTACGTGGCGGCCCATCATAAAAATGTCACCCCTCTCCACACCAAATAGTCTAAGAAATTAAGGGTATGTTTGGCAAGGAGCTTTTAGGAGCTTCAAGCTTCAAGCTTTTAAGAAAAAACTCCTACTTAATAAAAAACCTTGTTTGATTGAAGGGGCTGGAAGCTTTTAGGTTAGAGAAAAAGCTCTACAGTGAAAAGCTACTAGTAGTAGCTTTTAAGAAAAAACTCTACTAGCTACAAGCTTTTAATTAGTAAATGACATAAATACCCATCCTATTTTAAAAAAAAAAAAAAAAAAACCTTTTTTACAAGCTTTTAATTATGATCATTTTGGTCATTTTATATATTTTATTAAAAGCTCTAACTACTTTGCCAAACATCAAAATATATTTAAAAAGCTTCCAGCTAATAGCTTCCAGCTACCGGCTTGCAGCTACCAGCTTGCAGCTTACAGCTACCAGCCCCCAGCTAGTTTTGCCAAACATACCCTAATATTGTTTACATTAATATAAAAATAAATTATATATGAACCTGTAAGGAATCAATACTATTCGCATCTCATTTTGTTTAAGTATAGAATTGTACAAACATGATCACCTTGTAATTTTTTTTAATATTTGAAACTATGAAAAATGGGCTTATAACGAACAAAGTAAAATGAGAAAAAATAAATGTTTATGATGCATCAAAATGTGAAAAAGAACGTGAAAATAAAGTATATATGTAAAATTTGTTCATATTTTTAAAGTCATGAGGATATTGCGTCATAATATATACACAATACATGAACATATTTTTGGATTCGTAAATGTACATCAAAAAAGTATTTTACATGCTTAAGAATATATCAAGATAAAAAAAAGTTTCGAAGTGATTTGACTGTTTAATAAACTATTACCCAAAGTTTTGGTGCAATGTATCATCACTGGGCATAGAATATGAATATATGATTATATTCTAGTTGTGAAAAAAAGGTAGGAAAAAGTCTGAACGCCTCATTGCCCATTGGTCATATCAACTCGAATTTTTCCACCTTTATGATAAATGCCATCCAATTCATTGGACAAGAGTTGTTGTCAAGTGGCCATGAATCAATTATTCAAGCACAACCATTCTTTTTTACTTTCATTTGATCACGCACATTCTCTTTACCAACTTCATAACTAAAGTGTTTTGTTTGTTTTTTTAGAGGTAAAATGTCTGCGGTCTGCGAATCACATTTGCAGACATCTGCAGAAGAAGAGGTGGACCAAACCACTGCAGCCTATAGGAAAAAGAGTGTTTGTTCTTTAACGCCTGCTGCAGCGTAACCCAAAACTATAACCCACTATAACTGAGACCCCCTACAGTGAACCAATACCCAATGTTGTCACCCGAAACCATAACTTACCACAACCCACCACAACTCAGCATAACCATAACCATAACCCAAAAGTTAACAATGAATTAATTAAGACTCATTGATTTTATTCTAGAAAGTTCTGACCGAAGACCCAATATACATTTTCACACCTAACAACTATTATATTTAATTCCATGCCATGAGGAGTTCTTTACTAATCTACATAGATGCAAAACATCACAGATTCAGATGGGCTCTTGTTTTCAACTTATTATTTGAATAAAAAGAAAAAAAAAGATTCAGATGAGTTCTTGTTTCGTTCTTACGCTGTATTCTCGAGTTAACTTAACGAGGGAAAAGAAAGGAAATGAAAGGAAACAAAAATTTGATTGTATTCCCGAGTTTCATTTAAGGAGGGAAAAGAAAGTAAAACAAAACATAGTGTGTTCCCGAGTTTCATTTAAGAAGGGAAAAGAAAGGAAATGGAAGGAAAACTAGGCAAAATCTTTAAGTTTAGTTTTCCTTCCGATTTGGAAGGAAACGGAAGGAAATGATATTTATCTTTTCTTTTCCCTTCCCTTCCCTTCCTTTCCTTCGATTCTTTTCCTTTCCCTCTTTAAGTTAACTCGGGAACACAGCGTTAAAGTGAAAAAAAAAAAGTTCTTGTCATGATGGTGAGTACAATCACTGAGTATTATTCTTATGAGGAGGCAACGGCGGAGGGGAAGAAGGAGTAGGGTGGCGGCTGCAATGGGGAAGGAGGAGCAGGGTGTTGGCCGCAGTGGGGAAGGAGAAGCTGGTCACGACGGTAGTGGGGGAAGGAGGAGCAGGGTGACAACCTCGGTGTGGAAGGAGGAGCAGCGTAGTGGCAGCTGCTTGGGGAGGAATGAGAAGGAGGTTGAAGAAGAAGGATAGGGTTTGGGAGGAATGAGAAATGAGGAGAAGGATAGGGTCTGGGAAAATAGAAAGGAGAAGAGGTAGGAGAAATTTAAAAGAGGTTGAACCATGTCTGTCCCAAGAAGAGGGCGCGCGGACATTTTTTCAAGTGAGGTCTTCCAAAAAAACAAACAAGCTGTAGACCTTAATGTCTGCGCATGGTATGCGCGCCACAGATAAAAGAGATCAAGAAGAGCTTTTCTAAAAAAAAAAAAAAAAAAAAAAACAAATAAACACCCCCAAAAATTCTCTATCTTATCTATATAGAGAGAATTGTTCATCTCAGAATCGGAAGTGGTTTCATTGCAACAAGTGCAAGAAGAAGGCAAACAATTATTTTTTCATTTTTAAAATAATTAAAAATATAAGAAAATTGTTTATATGTAATGTTTATTTATCTATCTTGAAAATAAAACAAATATTTGAAGCGATTTCGTTAATTTATACAACCTACATGTGTGCAAATTTTGTGTAGAAATATAATGTCACACCCTTAAATTTCCACGTGCGGGGTTTTACCGCGAAGCGCGTGACACACCAGGATCCAAGTCAACGGTCACAATAAACGACACTATATGATACGTAAAAATGACATAAGCAAACCATTAAGTTTTCATAAATGATCCATCGCTGCGGAAGCGTAAAACTTTATTACAACATGAAATCAAAAGTACGAAAGTCTGGAAATACTAAATGAGATGCACATGAATCCTAGACTCCGTGAGACTCCGTGCGCCTATCGACAGCTGCTACCTTAGCGACCTGAGACAAACATGCTAAAAACGTCAGCAAATAATGCCGGTGAGTTCACAGGTTTTTAATGAATACCGACTCCAATGAATACTAACTCCCAATGAATTACCCATGATCAATCCAGACCACATGCATGAAAATCATATGAATACCTGTTACTACTGCGATTGGAAAACCATTACTGGACTCCAATACTGTGAATACTGAATACGTGCTCGAATGAATACTGAATACTGAATCTGCATACTGAATACTGAATACCTAAGAGACAACATGCACCCGTCCGACCTCCAGTCGATGAGTGGGGCGGGCCAAGCCCAAATAGATCTATCCACATTTCCCCCGTTATGCATCCCCGCACATTCATGGTTCTCCCCGGGACTTCCAAAGATCGCATAGTAATATAATGAATACTTTAAAACATAATGAATACTTGAAAACATAATGAATACTCCAAAACCCAATGAATTCGTGAATACCCAAACGTAGTTGACACACCTTTCATGAAAACATAGTTGAAACGCCTTTTATGAAAACATAGTTGACACACGTTTAAAGAACACAACATGTTTTCTCCCCCGAAAATGTAAAACCAGTAAAAGAGTGGGGCCGTGAAACTCACCTTAGAGTGTGTCTTCTTGATAACAAGAGATCCAACCCGTGTATGATACTCCCGACTAATAACAACCTATTAATGAGTTTACATAAGTGTGATGACTACTAACCCGAAGGCTAACTAGTCCCCGATTGTCCAGATCTTGACTCTATGTGTTAAAAAGTGCGTTTAAACGTTAACCGGACATACCAGACAGACCCGACATCCCGTTGGTGACCCATTACATCAATTAGTCATGCACATAAGTTTAACACATAAGTTTCAAGCATAAAACACTTAGTTTGCATCAAAAATCTCATTCCGGAAATCAGATGGTCGAATGTGGTTTTTCCCATTTCCACGTTCGCCCGTTTGAGCCACGTTTTGTTCCACGTTCGCCCGTTTGAGCCACATTCTCCCGTTTGAGCCACGTTCGCCCGTTTGAGCCACGTTCGCCCGTTTGAGCCACGTTCGCCCACACGAATGGTCGAAGGAGAGCCACGTTCGCCCGTTTGCATCAGCATTTCATAAAACGCACCAAAACGCATCTAAACGGTCCGAAAACATAACGAAACATCACCAATCACAGCAGTCAACTATCATTAACATATTTCTACAAAACCCTACCAATTTTATCCCAAAATCCGTTCGTTTTACAAGTTACCCGAAATAGCAAATTATGGAGATGTCACATCAATAACATGCAATCTTTACCCAATTAGGAAACTTTCTGAAATCGATCAATAATCAACTTAATATACTCAGATTATCATGAACAAGAAACCCCCAATCATATCCTTATCACTATCATCATGAACAAGGCCTAGATCTATCCCAAAATCCCCAAAATGAACAAAACATCATCAATAATCAATTGTAACCTATCTCATTCATAAATCATCATCAATAACAATCCTAGATCATTGTTATAACATCTATACAGCAATTAATCATCAAACAATACATAACACTACATAAAACACCATTAACACATGTTAATTTGTATGAAAACTCATTGTTTATGAATAGGTTTTGTTTAGAAAGATATTAGGAAGGTTTTTATCCATGAAAACATGTTTGAATCAGATCTGGACTCTTGGGGTTTAATAAAAACGAATTGAAATGTTTTAAAAATGATTTAGAATGAAGAACACACCTTAGATCTTTGTGTAGAAGATGTTTGTAGGTTAGATTGTAGGAAAACAAGAGCAAAACTCCTTCCCCAATGTTTAAAGTTGCTAGAGAGTGTTTTGAGACGGTTAGGGTTTGTGAAATGGTGAAAAATGACAAAGTTTGGTATTTATACTATGTCCACATTCGCCCCTTTCACATGGGCGAATGTACCCACATTCGCTCCTTTCACAGGGTCGAATGTGCATGTTCTGGTCCAATGAAACTTTTTCATTTCCATATCCCAGGTTCGCCCCTTTGACAAGGGTCGAACCAGGAGTATTGTCCAGGTTCGCCCATTCGTTTGGTCGAACCAGGACTCACGTTTTTCTAGTTTTCCAATTTGTCGTGTTTAACGCACCTTAACATACGAGCATGCAACCTTAGTCTATGTTTAACATATTTAAGCACAGATGATTATCTACACATCATATAAACACATCTAAGCATATAATCCACCATACGACAATTAGTCTACACATACACTTAATTAGTTTATGTAATTCACCAACAACGGGACTCGTAACGTGTGTGTGTAATTGACCCAATGATCCCCCGAATCATTGACCCCTGGACAATACGGACTGTGTTCCGACTCTACTGACCCCGTCAAGTATGTTTAATAAACGTTTTTCACTAAGGTAGACTTATGTGTTTACAAAATGTTGACCCAAACATGTCGGGTGTCACATATTACCTACGCATAATATAACACATGCGTAGTAAAAAGTTTAAATCTTAAAAAAAACCATTTGATCACATTAATTTTATTGGTTTTTGTACATATAACATAAACAATGGTATATAAAAGGTAAAAACTTCAAAAATATATAAACCATTATTAAAAAAAATAAAGATTTTGGTTTCTTTTCACACTAAAACTCTTTTCAGAAATTAACCTAACTCTATCTCTTTCTCCCTTTCTATATATATATAGAGAGAAAGAGTTAGGATAATTTGAAAACTAGGTTTAGTTGTGAGAACCATGAGAACTCACTTTATAATCACACACTTATTTTATTGTGTAATGAATTTGTGGTTGTAAATTAAACCATAATAAAATATTAAAGAAAATATTAATTTAGTTACATGGTTTATATGGGTGTGGTCATTTTGTTACACCGGTGTAAAAACGTCATAAATAATTTATTTATTTTTCTATTTTTTACGGCAAAATTAGCCGTTTTTACATCAGTGTGTAAAAAAAATTTTAATTCACATTTTACGTCGGAGTTCTCGCGATTCTCACAACACCACCTAATTCTCGAAAATAGTCGGGACACATGGAAAGTTACCATCCTACAATCTTTTTTAGTTGATAGCAGTCAGATCATTTTTATTTATCTTCAAAATGGTTCTTCACTGCTTAGCTATTGTTTCTTTTATTCGGTGTAACCCAAGATGATCGATTGTATATCCATAATAAGGGTTGAACAAGTATGTAATTGCTTCACGTATGCTAACTTTACACATCAGATTCGCCTATCAACATCATGACATATCATTTGATACCAATTTGGATGTTATTTTCTTAGTTTCACATCGCATCTTTAGAGTGTCTTGAGTAAGTGATAAAGTTGTACAGAGATTTCACTCGAGCAAGAGGTACACACATAGAATTAGAAGTAGGTTTTATGAGCTATGAAGTGTTGATCCTTTACACATTTCTTTTTTCTTCTAAAACAAATGGCCTATGCCTTCTATGGTACACATTTCGTTAGTTCATATTAGATTTGTCTATTTGAAAAGTTTCTGGGGGATAAACTAGTGTGTGTGTATATATATATATATATATATAAAAGTCTCACACCCCGCCTAGGCAGAAACACGGGATGTAACTTCGAAAGGTTTTCAAGCACACAAGTCATGCAAGCATCAAATTCATAAGTTAAGAGACATATTAAAAGACGTCATTGTTTCAAATAATAACAAAAAACATTGTCTTAAGAAACACATTCAAAATGATAATGTCTAAATCATTTAATCAAAAGAAGGTTCATAATATCCCCAAGATGCTCATTCGCGACTCCAAGTTCCATGATGATCAATTAATTGCCTAAAAAACATGCAAATAAAATATGTCAACATTTAAGTTAGTGAGGTCACGGGTTTTGAAATCTATGTAAACCATGGGTGACTGGATCATTGCCTAGCTAAGACAATAATCATTATGTGACTGTCATGAGCCCGTAACCAAACCTTGACGAATGTTGTGCCTTGCCCATTATGTGACAACTGGCAAAAATCCAGATATTACTGGTACAGTAAAATGACTATCAACATAATATCGGAGGATATGTATTAGATGCAAATTGTGACATCTGTCACCCTCAATTTTATCATATATACAAATTTTAGTCCTCAACTTTTTTTTTTTCATTTTGAACTTCGAGTCCTTATAAATCGAATTATTTATTTAATAATAAAAGTCATCATTTAATCGTCGCATGTTATTTATCTGTTTACTACTTTGTTTAATCCGAAAATATATATTTTTTTTTCTTTTCATATTTCTTTATAAAAAAGATTATAAGGTTTTGCTTATATAAAACTTAAAAACCTTTAAACTACCCATTTACAAAAGTTAGCCATGAACCATTAACCCAAACACCTTAATAGCCCAATAACCTGCCTTGGCCCAACTAAAATAGTCCAGCCCAACTCGCCCATTTCCCTAAACCTGCTCCAACCTAAGACCCAAATCCCTCAAATGGGTCTAGATCGACCTAGATGCATACCACACCAATCAGACCGACATTCAACGCGTTTTCTAGTCAAACATTCCATAATTTCAGCCCCTTTCTATTCGAAAACCTCATCCCATTCAATTTCCCCTGTCAATTTCAATTAATGTCACGTAAATCATGGCCAATTTGTTGAGAATCACGCGTTTTATAACCTTTCTTAAACCCAATTATTAATTACTATAAAACGAGTGTTATATCGCAATTAAATCTACCCACACACTCTTACATCGCCGATTAGCATAATAACATCTTTCACTCACAAACAAACATTCGTTCGATTTGAAGCGTTTATGTCCGAGTTTGGTCGCTTGAATTAGCCATCATAAGGTATGACTTTGCTTCGATTCTTAGGTGCTTTAAGATCGCCTATAGATGCTTATCAAAAGCCCTATAATTAATTTTGTTATTGAGATCGTTTCTGATGTCAATAAATTGAATTAAGTGTCTAGGGTTCGTATGTTGTTGATTTGGGGATGATGACGCGTCTCGCGTCTACTTATATTTAAAACCAAACAAAAACAATAACAAACTGATCCTCAGATCAGTTGGTTAGTGCATCAAACGCTAAGATCAGGCCGGCTGAGGACTCGAGTTCGAGTCCGGCCCAGTACTTCTTCTTTTTTTAAATAAATACCCTTCTAAAAAAAACTTAATTATGAAAAAAAAACTCGCCTTCACCAGGATTCGAAACCACAATATCTTGCTTCCTAGGCCTTATAATCACAAGCCCAAACCAATTGGTCTGAACCCTAAGAACATTAACAATCCAGTTTAGATATATTTAAACACTATTTAAAACAAATAAAGTAATTCTTATAATTCCTTTATTTATCAAATTTATAAGAAAAAACTTTTTATTCAACAAAACGATTTATAAAAATTCTACAAAATTTATTTTTTGTTATCCAAATGGTAAAGTTTATCATACAATTTTTAGTTTCTCAAAAATCATTTATTTAATATATATTATAAATATTACAAATTTATTCAATTATAATTTTAAAATTCTATAAAAATATCTAAACGACTTTATAAAATCCCACAAAAATTATTTTAAACTTGTAGATCAATAAGTATTTGAGAAATAAATTTTATTCTAGAAAACCCGTTTATTTAATATTTTTATATAGTTTTTGTTTTTTAATCATAAATAAATCATAATAAATTCATTGTTCAATATTTATATACCAAAATTTTACAAAAATTATTTCTATTCATTTAGAACAGAAATATAAATTTTAATTTGAAATTTAATTAATTTTAATATTTTTAGATATTAAAACTATATTTTGACAAATAGAAATAAATATATTAAATATTCTATTTTTGAGAAAATAATTTTATAAAAATTATTATCATATTTAAAATCTTATAATATGACCATCCTTAATCAAACATCTATAAATAGTCTTTTATTTATTATTTTCCGAATTTCTTTTATTTATTAACAATTTATCTAAATTAACGATTAATCAATTATAAATCTCCAAATTAGGAACCCTAGAACTACTTGTAGACTAGAAAACTTAAACTTTTAAGTTTTCCCCATTACTCAATTATTGCCTTATAAATAGGGTGATATTTGGACACAAGAGCCATAATTATTCTATATCAAGGGACTCAATTCTAGCACTAAGGTGAGTTTACATAGCCTTTTCTTTTTCCGTTCACTATTTTGGGGTGAAACATGTTACAACAATTAATTTACAATTCAATCATAAGTGTCTATGTGTTATTCTATGTTTCATTATGTCTTAAACATTACTAGGGTAAGCACAATTATTCTAGCATAATCATTAACATTGATCAGCCGACGGTATACAATGATAGATCTATTGGACTGACAACCCCACCCTGATACGTTTACCTCCTACATAGGTAGCGTGGGTGATTGTTATCGAACATATAACAAAATCGAGTGAACCATATGCGTATGGGATGTACCACAATATTCTAGTCACAAGGTTTGATTATGCACTCGATTTACCTAATAGTTTTGTTTTCACATATGGACTAGACTTGCCATGACACTCGAATTGTACAAATTTTATTCAATATTCAAACCTATATAATTCTCACCAACTTTTGTTGACCCAAAATATTTTCAAACTTAACATGTTTCAGGTTATAGCTTGCTTGAAGATTAGAGTTAATGCTTGAAGATGTGTAGCTAGTATTTTTCATTTTGATGTACAAATTCTTAGAACAATTGTATGTAATTTATTTAAATCATTTAATGAAATTTATTATTTACCATGAGCTACTGAACAATCATTCATACGTGACACCTCGATATTTCCGCCATCGGTTGGGGTGTTACACAAATAGTGGTAATTGGAATCTTTAGGAAGGTATCAGCAGAGTACGAGTATTTTAAAAGATTTATGGAGAATCTTGGGAATTTTAGTATCGCGTAGTGATAAATTATCCGGATTAAGCATTGGTAAATACCCGGTTAACTTTAGATAGTATTATTTTAACCTGTAATGATTGGTTGAGCATGAAATAATATTTTATGGATGGAAATCATATTAGAACTCGTGGAGATTATAATTAGTGGTTTTTAAATCTTCTAAGTCCAGAAGTAGCGCGGTTTAGAGTCAAACGCGAAACTGAGGCTCGGTACGGTAGGGAAACCTCTAATATAACTAACTTAGCTGAAAACTGATGTTTTTAATTGGGGAATATTATGAGTGGCCAAATGGGTAAAACCCTTGACTATTTAGTATATTGGGGTTTTTATAAATTGCGAGAAGGGTGTATTATGTTACTGGATTGTATAATATATATAGGATTTGGATCATTTGAGAACCACCATATAGGGAGAGAACCAAAGAACCAAGTGTGAACACAAAAACCCCTCCATCAAAAAAATAAAAAAAAAGTAATAAAAAAATTATATAACCTAAAAAAATAAAAAAATAAAAAAAGTAAAAACACCAAAAAGTTTTTTTAGTGTTAACATTTCTGAAAAAAAATAAAAAAACAAAAAAAATAAAAAAAACAAAAAATGGCCTTTTTTACGTCATAATTACGTCAGGTCTTATGCACATGTGCATTTTGCTGTTATATATATACATACATATACCGTATGCACATGTGCATTTCACTATTAGAGCACACTTTTAAATAAATTATCAATTGCCATAATGAAATGATCATTAAATGGACGTGATATGATATATAAGGTGGAAAAAAATTTATTCAATGATCTTTAAATAAAAGCGAAGTGCATTTCACTATTATAGTTAGGTTTTTTTTCATGGGTTTAGCTTTAGGGTTTAGTTTTTAGGTATGATGGGAATGAGGTTAGGTTTTTTGGGGTTGTTGGTGAATAAACTTAAAAAAACCTCTATATAAAACTATAAAATAAGATAATTGTACTACATGCACATGTGCATTTCACTATTATAGTTAAGTTTTTTAATGGGTTTAGCTTTACGGTTTAGTTTTTGGGTATGGTGGTAGAGGGGGTATCTTTTTTGGGGGGGGGGGGGGGGTGGGATGGAGCGTTTTGGTTTTTGGGGGGGGTGTGGGGTTAGCTGCACATGTGAATTTCACAATTGGGGGGGGGGGGGGGGGGGGTTGGGGCGGTGTGGGGGATGGGGGGTTTAGGTTTTTAGGGAGTGAGGTGGGTGGGTTTAGGTTTTTAGGGGGTGGATTTAGGGAGTGAGGTGGGTGGGTTTAGGTTTTTAGGGGGTGGAGGTGGGGTTTTTAGGTTTTTTTTTGTTTGTGTTGGACAATGGTTCTCTGGTTCTCTCCCTAAAGTTGGTTCTCGTATAATCCCTACCCTATATATATATATATATATATATATATATATATATATATATATATATATATATATATATTATAATACCCAACCCCCCTAATAACCGGTCGCCGCCCACCCTCCCCAATAATATAATTATTGAGATTATGATTATTATTATTATTATTATTATTATTATTATTAATTCCCAATATATATACACCTTCCAACACTCACATTTCTCACATATTACACCATAACCTACACACACCCCAAAACTCTTCATTTTCCTTCTCCTCCCTCTCCCCCAAACCGTAAAACCCTCCCTCACCCCCTATTATCAATATTATTTTTGTTTGATCTTCCACCAAACAAGCATGAGTCATCAAGTCATGAAGTGTTTTTGGTGATTTAGAAGCAAAAATCTTTCAAGAATCTAAAGATTTTAGAGCAAGAAACCCTTGTTTTTAAGAGTTTGTGAGGTATTGAAATTTTTTTTACTAAAGATTCTTATTATTTTCTGTTTTGTTCAAGTTTTCACCAAACAATCAAAGATTATGAAATGGCTTTAATAAACAAATAATGGGGAATGAGAGAAATGGAAATCGTGATGTGAATATGTGTGCATGTGAATTGTATATATATATATATATAAACAATATATACGTGTGTGTATATGTATGAGGAATAAATTTGTTTGTTCAATGATGGTTAAACATGCTTAGAATCTTGTGATTTTTATGACGTGCAAAGGGGTTTTATTTAAGATTATAATCTGAATTAAAATTAAGATTAGATGTTCTTGATGATTTAAATTAATGGTATAGGGATGAGTCTAGTAGAAAGTAGCTTGTTTGATTGGTGGGTTCACTGTTCATAGCAATGATTCTTGTTGAGATTTGTATGATATTACACTTATTTCCAGATCTGATTGTGATTAAGTTTTAAGGGTTGTCATAATCCCAATATAGTGCAAAACAAGTTTGAGTAGGATCTACATGCTTGGGAGGCTTTGCATGTACGATCAAAATATGTTTTTCGGCTTAAAACGCCAAAATACGAGCTTGTGAAGCGATTATTCTAAGACTGATTAGATCCAGTTTTTTGTAGTTTATTTTGATGCAAAACGAAGTGTGATTAAGTGAATACGAATTATCTAAGTTAAACTTGGTTCTCTTTTAGTAATACTTATCATACGCTTTCGTTAAACTTGAAAGTTTGTTTATTACTTTAAAACCCGTGAACTCGCCAACTTTTGTTGATGTTTTTAAGCATGTTTTTCAGGTTCTGATGCGTAGGGGATTTATATAGAGCGGGTTTAGCAGGCAGCACTACGAATGGACATGATGTTAGGACCTTAAATTATGAAATCTATGTTTTTATCTTTAATAAATTGTAAAACACTGATTATGTACTTTCGCTCCATCTTTGCTATGACATGTTTTTTTAAACTTTCTTAAACCGGAAACTTAAATGTGTTGGGCTAGAGGGTGGTTTCAAGATGTCCATACATACTCACTAGTGATTTGCTAAACTTTACGGTAACAACTTCCATTACCTCATGACTTGCATTCCGCTGTGTGATTTCGGGATGTGACCACATTGTACACTAAAGACAAGGAATGTAATGTGAAATACAATCACTCTTTTGATTTTTGCAATCTAGTTAGAACGACTAACCAAGAGTAGGGGTGTCAACCCAATAGATCTATTCCGGTGTTTCATGGCTAAGTCTATAGCTAATGGTTACAGTAAAATGTATGACATGAGGGCTTATAAGTACTATGAACCTTTTTGTCTCATGTTCACATAATAGTAAAAAATGAAACTGAACTTGTAGGCATGTCCCCCCCCCCCCCCCCCCCCAAAAAAAAAAAAAAAGCATGAAAACAGTAAAATGGGGTCATGAGAACTCACCTGATGTCTGAATGCTACAACTGACTGAGTCTGACGTGGGAATGTTTGAACAAAAGTGCCCTAGATTCAAATAAGGACAACTTAAGTCTATGTGTTGTACTAATTATCGTGCATTTGTTCACCCGACTTGCATAACTAGGGACTGTGTGTTTCTATACTGTTGTTCACATAGGTCACATACTGTATGTGTTGGAAAAAGCTCGTTTATTGTCATTATTGTATCCATGATTAACCATTTGTGGTAAAATAGTAGCCTTGGCCACATATGAGTTACCATGTCATGTACGTGTATTGGTTATTTGTATCCAAAAGTGACACACTAACACATGTTTCGGCCCCTATCTGTGTAAAATTGTCATTTCCATGTGTTTTGCCTTAGTTAACACACACCCTTTGATTATAACATATTTTTTCTAAAATTTTTTATGCTAAAGCCTTTTTAACATATGTTTATTACTCCTTTAACATGTGTTCTCAAAAGTTCCATTTCATGTATGTTATCATTTAAGTAGAAAAACAACATTTGTGATCTAGCTAGACCCTATACATAGCCACATACACTTGTTTGTAGATGTGTGTGTATATATATAGGTCCGAATGTATGTTCCCTAGTGTGTATATGTGACACCCGCCAAATTCACTAGTCGAGTCCGTACAATTAACTGGTTTGTTTCACTATGTGCTTAGAATAAGTGTGTCGGTGCGCCTCATTATTTGAACGATTATGTGAAAAATAAACTTTATCCGAACACCATGACCATCATAATAATCAACAAAGGCGTATGGATTTTATAAGACTAAAACTATATTTTTTTGAGCTAATACACATGTGTAGAATGAAAATTAAGTTCAAAATTATACATACACATTACACACATGGTGACAATGACAATTCATGCATGCAACAAGAGACAAAAACTATATATATATATATATATATAACACCACAATTGCTTAATTTCGATTAGATTGTGGATAAGACAACTTGGAACCTTCTAATGTAAGACAAAAACTCCCAACTAAGCCTGCATAAAATTAGACATGTGCCAAAAATCCAATCCAATCCTACACCTACATACATACATACATACATACATACATACATACATACATACATACATACATACATACATACATACATACATACATACGGTCACATGCACACAAAGAAAAGACAAACTTGTAAGGCATGCAAGGACAAGCTTTGCATTAACATGTGGCCTTCCAATTCTTTCCAAAACATGCTTCCATACACCACCTTTGCATATTTGTTTTTGTTTGGATGTGAGAGCCGAAAACAAGGACAAAGGCATGAGAGTTTGTAGTGTCCACCTCTTACCTTAATCTAGGCCTTACACAATCAAGTTCCCTTTCCCATACATGAACACATACCCCTTTTGTTGATGGATCCACACAATCGGTCATGTGAGGGAACAACATTACAATCATTATCACTCAATAACACACACTTTTGTCCCATGTCAAGTCATTTTCAAAGAATGATCCATCAACATCACTAAAGATTGAAGACAATTCCTTTGTTTTATGCTTGGCCGAGACCTAATACCCTATGATCGCATGCTTGGTTGTCACCATACACTAATTTAGACACTAAATTAAGCAAGGACCACCCTCCAATGCAAGTTAACCACCCCAAAATGTGATGTCTTGTCCCTAATCGGCTAGAAGCAAGGAAGGAATGCATGATCTTATACCAAATTAGGACCTATACCTATGACATCAAACAATTCCATGTAGTGTTCTAACTCAAACTAGGAAGCCTCTTGCACACATGAATCGGCCGAAACAAACAAGACTCCTCAGTGATATGTCATTATCACACTAGAGACCAAACCTTACACCAAATAGGTAAACCACACTACATCACTCAAGGAAGATCTTATACCCCTTTAAGTAACAAACAAACCTCCTAATTCCTTACTAAACTCAGCCGAAAGGGACCTCACCTACATGACAATATTCTAATCTTTTGTCCACATCCCACAAGCCATGCACTTAAGGACAAAACACAACTCAACTTACACCATAATAGGCCTTAATTGGAACTAACCATAGCCATGATACCATACCCAAAACATGAAGGATCCTCTTTACTTCTTGTCATCGGCCGAAGTCCAAACCACAAGAGCACAAGTCTTTTCACCTCATGTCAACTTCTTACACTAATAAGGAATGTACTAGCCAAATGCAAGGATCAAGGGGGAAGGACTTGCCATAGAATTGCACTATATAAGGAGGCTTCCACCATCCCATTCTTCACACCAAACACAATTCTACTCTCTCTCACTATAATTCTCGGCCTATACCCCCTTTAGCCGAAGAGACAACATCAAGATAGCAAGGCACGAGCATCAAGCCAAGGGAGGACTCAAAGACTTCAAGCATTCACCCTCTTAAGACACACTTAGGTAAGTCATAATCTACACTATCTATTTACCCTCATTGTGAACCCAAACCCAGCCTTTTGATCATAATAATCGGCCCTCAACTAGTGTTAATAAACCGCTTAATATGTATTTAGTAATCGAGCTTCTAAATCACAAATATTATGTATACTTTGTTCCACTTATATATGTTCAATCATGTTGTCTGATGGTAAACAATCGGTCACACATTACATATGGAATCATGAAATATTTTTCGGATCAAACCTCACATGATCCACATCGAATGACACGGTTCACAATAATGGGTACCCGACTTGTTTAACAAACGAGTACACACAACTTAAGATATCTTTGACATTATAGGGCACTTTTGTCGGGACAGTAGTTACCTTTCTTGCTTTGCTAGACCACATATCCAGATATCAGGTGAGTTTCGTGGCCCCTTTTACTGTTTTACTGTTTTGCAACTTCGGGAGGAGAAACATGCTACAAATCAACATATGTACATGACAACAATATGTGTTACATGAGTTAGACCCACAATTATCACAGATCAACAAAAATTCCCTGGACATTCATAACCATTAGTTTAGCAATAAGCCGTGGAATATATGAATAGTACTATTTGGGTTGACACCCCCTTTCACTGTTAGTCGCGCTAACACACATGATTGCATATTATCCATACTTTACAATGTCCCGTGATAAGGCATTGGGGCGGGGTTGTTGGGTCTGCTGACCTGGAGAAGAACAGATGATTGGAAAGCCAAAATATACTACTCAGTTGATCCTAGAAATAAACAGCATTTACAAGATACTTCTCCCAAAAGACTGTTGACCTTAACATCTGTTGTACTCAACAACTGTTGGAAACAACTGCAGCTGCAAAGGACTGCTAGATAAACAACTGCTAGAGAACAACTGTTGACTAAAGGTCTGATGAAGAACAACTGGTGACTAAAGTGCTGAAGACTAAAAGTCTGTTGGAGCCAACAGCACTTAGGCTCCAACAGATGATACAAGACCATCAGAGTTTTCCTCAACAGCAGTTTACCTTACAGTGTTTTACAATGTAACAGTAGTTTGTATTTAACAGATGTTTTATGTTGTTATTCTGTTAGAGGTCACTGTTTTAGATGACGTCAACTAAGATCATCAGTGGTTTAGATTTGTCTATAAATAGAACAGTGCTTGTACTGTTCTATTCATCACTCAAAACATTCTCTCAGACAAACAATCACAGAGTGATCAGGCTGAGGGGGAGTACTTGTAATATTGTAATCTTTCAATTAATGAAAGCATTCGATTAAAAACAATTATTCACTTGTTTTGATTTATAGTTTATCATTCCGTTGCACTTTCCATTTATATTCACTTCGTTCATCACATATTTTATATAAACAAATCAAAACAATCAAACTCAGATCCTATCAATTGGTATCAGAGCTTGGTCAGTTAAATTCGATCTAACCAATCAATTTAATAAAAACAGATTAGCTCACAATTATTGATATCGTTTGTTTGTCGGATTGAAAACAGAGTAATAGTTTATCTTCGATTCAAACGTTTGTAAACAGACTTTGTTTTCGAAAAATCAGAGAATGGCTTCAATCAATCACGATCCACACAACACTGGCACGAACAACAAGCCACCGATGCTTGTCAGATCTGAATACAATATCTGGCAACGTCGGATGAGCCATGTTCTAGCTCAACAGAACACTGGATGTTGGAAGTCGGTTATCTTCGGACCACATGTTCCGATGGTGCCGAGTACTGAAGATCCCAAGGTTCAGGAGCCTAAGAAACTTGAAAAATACTCCGACCAGGATTTCCAAAAGATTGAATTAGATGCCAAGGCCTTCAGTATTGTGGCCATGGCTCTACCAAATGATATCTATGCTGGGCTGTTACACTGTAACAGTGCAAAGGAGTTGTGGGATGCACTGAAAGAACAATTTGGTGGGACTGAAGAGGTTATTGAAAACAACCGTGAAATACTTAACCAACAATATGAAACATACAGTCATGTTAAGGGAGAGTCATTAACTCAACAATTTGAGAGTTTTAACTGTCTCATTAGTGAACTAAAACTGGTTGGTCTAACTTACCCTCATTCAACTTTGAACCATATGTTTTTAAGATCACTACCAGATAAATGGGACACTATTGCTATAGTTATGAGAAACTCAATTGGATTCAAGGACCTATCACTGACCCAACTTCATGGTAAGCTCTTGACCTATGAGAGAGAGCATAACCAGAAAAAGAAGCTCCAGGACTCTGGAAAAGTGTCTGATGACTATGTATTTGGTAATACAACACTTCTGGGTCATGATGAGGTGCCTGGTAATAGTAAGGATCAGAGTTATGATCATTTCATTGACATAACTTCAGGTTTTAACTCTGATTCTTATTCCCCAAACTATGCTTTTACAGCAAGTGGTGGTGATATCCAGGCATTTGATAACATATCCTTTGAGTATGACGACTTAAAATACTTTGACCCTGATGATTTGGAAGAAATGGACATTATGCACCAATTGGCCCTTCTCAGTGTAAGAACTAACATTTTTTACAAGAAAACTGGGAGAAGGTTTCCAGGGTTAACTGGCAGGTCAAAAGTGGGGTTGGATAAATCAAAGATAAAGTGTTATAAATGTCATAGACTTGGTCATTTTGCTAGGGAATGTAGGAGTCAACATGGTACACCTATGATTACCTATCCAAATCAAAGGCCACAAACCAACACTTATCAAAGTTCCTATAATACCCCTGGACCAAATGTGCATAACAATACTCATTTTGCACAGTCCTCAAACACTGTTCCTGTCCAGTATGTCCAAACCACTGTTCCTCTGATCCATTATGTGCAAACCCCTGTTGCTCAAGCACCTGTGCCAATGACTGTTGCTCCACCCTCTGCTCCTACAGAGACCAGTCAACTGAGTTTCTTCACACAAGGCTTTGTTGATTGGAACAGTCTACCAGATGAGTTAACAGATGAAAATTTTGCACTAGTTGCCAAAGCTGAAAATGAACCAGAAAATTTTTGTTTCATGGCTATGGTTGAAGAGGTTGATTCTGAGGAGGTGGTATCTGAATCTGTTATTATGACTGACGATATTGTTGATGAGGTAGTTGCAGGTGAAAAATCTGAAGAAGAGATTGTGAGTCTCTCAGATCCCTTGGGTGCATCTGATGATTGTGAGTGCAAGTGTGATTGTGCATTGATGGCTGCTGCTAAGGTATCTCCTCAAATCCATAAAGATTTGTGTTCTGACAAATGTGTAATAGCATTTGCTAACATTAAAGAGGTAAATGAAAACCTTAGAAAGAAAATTTTAGATGATGAAGTTAAATTTGAGAAAATTTCAAAAGAGTTAAAATCAAATTTGACTGAAAAAGAATCTGAAATAAGCAGCTTAAAACATGAAGCAACTATAACCAAAGACCAGCTCCAAACTATGATAACTAAATATCATAGTTGCAAAAGTGAGTTTGAGGCCACCCAAGTTGAATGTGAAAAATGGGTGGAATCATGTAAAGGTTTTGAGATGCTCCTTAACAAACAAACCAAAAGTCATGTGAAGTGTGGGTTTGGTTTTGAAACCACTGCTCCAGCATTTGAAAACTCTGACAAAAGGGAACAAAAGTTAGTTGAGGTAGTACCAACTAATTTGAAGGGTCAAGAGATCAAAATCACTGAACCTAATGGCAAGAAAATTGTTCTTGAAAAACCAGAAGGTTCCTCATCATTCACTGAACTTGAAAAATATGAATTTAAACCTACTTGGTCTGATGAGTGTGACACTCTTGAGAACTTCAAACCAGTTGATTTCAAAACTCCTGATGGGAAGACAGCACCACAGGCAAAGGTCATTCCCTTGAAAAACCTTCTAGCAGATGCTCAAACATTTGTTGAGAAGAAGGTTGAAAAAGGGAAAAGAAAGAAAAGTTTGTCCACTTGTTCTGTGATTTCTGTGAAAAGAAGAATCATGTTACTAAAAACTGTTTTCTTCTAAAAGCATATGATATCAACAAAGGAACAAGTGTGTGTGATTCCAAGGCCACATGCTCAATATGTGGTAAAAAGAATCACAAAACCAAAGAGTTCTGTATCTCAAAAATTTTGATGTCAAAATATAAGAGTACAAGGCTAAAACTCTTGCAAGTCAAGTGGTGAGTACTTCAAAAGGAAAGCCCAAACAGACTTTTGCACCAGTCCAAACATCTGTTACCAAAAGTCTTGAAACATCTGCTCCCAGGGATGTCCAAGTAACAGATGCTCCACCCACAAGCAAGTACCCAAGAGGATATGGACAACCACCATGTCATAGTCTGTCACATGTTTACGAAGAACCAAAAAGGCCTTCTAAACCAAGAGTGAACAGAAATCCCTATGGGTACTATCATCTGTCTGGAAGTGATCAAACAACTGTTGCACCAAGTGTTAAAATTCAAGCACTGGCAAATGGTCAGGAACAGTTGTTGAACTTGATTCAAAAACTAGTTCAAACCACTGATCACCTTCCTAAGCTTGAGGCTGAAAAGTCTGTGGACCCATCCAAAGCCAACTTGGCTTTGGACACTCACCAAAACTAATTCATTACTGCTGTGTAGGGAGATTCAGCTTGTTTAGATAGTCTTTGGTATGTAGATAGTGGAGGCTCCAGGTACATGACAGGATGTAGAGCCCTCCTTCTAGACTTCTTAGCTCATGGAGGGGGTGATATATCCTTTGGTAATGATTCAAAAGGTAAGGTGTTGGGTTCAGGGACTGTTCAGGCTGGGAAACTCAAGTTTGAAAATGTCAATCTTATTAATAATCTTAAATTTAATCTTCTTAGTGTATCACAAATGAGTGACAAAGGGTATGGCTCATTCTTCACTAAGAAAACTTGTAAGATTATTGGGCCAGAAGTGGTGAAAAATATTGACACCATCATTGCTGAGAGCAAAGCACAACTTGTTTCTCATAAGAGTGGCAATGTGTATGTAGTTGATATGTTGAAGGACAATCCTATGGCAAATGTCTGTCTGTTTTCTGCTGCCTTCACAAAGGAGACAGAATTGTGGCCTAGGAGACTGGGTCATACCAACCTTCAAACTATCAACTCACTCTCCAAACAAAGCCTTGTCAGAGGTTTACCATCAAAAGAATTCAAATGTGATGAGCATTGTGTTTCCTGCTTAAAAGGAAAACAACATAAAAGCTCTTACAAATCCATTGATGAGTCCAAAACAAGTCAATGTCTACAACTGTTGCACGTGGACTTGTTTGGCCCAGTTAAAATCATGAGTCTAATAAGAAAGAGATTCTGTCTTGTCATAGTTGATGATTTTTCTAGGTTTACATGGACATACTTTTTACACTCTAAGGATGAGACTGCAGGTATCTTGAAGGACTTTGTCACCAAAGTTGAAAAACAATATGACTTGCCAGTAAAAATCTTTAGAAGTGACAATAGAACAGAGTTTAAAAATAAGGAGTTGGATGACTTCTGTGTGTCAAAAGGGATTGTGAGGCAGTACAGCATCCCAAGAACACCAGAGCAAAATGGGGTGGTTGAGAGGAAAAATAGAACTCTTATCGAAGTGCAAGAACCATGCTAGCAGATTCTGGTTTGCCACTGTCCTTCTGGGCAGAAGCTGTAAATACTGCTTGCTATGTTCAAAACAGAGTTTTGATCAACCCAAGACATCAAAAGACTGCTTATGAAATTTTGTTCAAAATCAAACCATTAATCTCATTTTTCAAAATCTTTGGCTGCCCATGTTTCATTTTAAATCTTAAAGATTCCATTTCAAAATTTGCAGCCAAAGTAGATTGTGGATATTTTCTGGGATATTCTTCTACTGCCAAGGCCTATAAAGTGTTTAACACGAGGACCAGGACAATAGAAGAAACTCTAAATGTAAAGTTCAATGAACTTTCATCCTTAAAAATCCCAGCAAATCCTGTCGAGTTGTTTGATTTAGATAAATTCAAATTTGAAGATATTACTGTCAAAACTAACAGTGCAGGTATTTCACAATCTCCACAACAAGATTACAGAACAGATGTTGTGATTCCAAATCACTATAAAGTCTATTATGCATAAGAGGAAGCAGCTGTTCAAAACACCTGTTAAAACTCTGTCATAGCTGAGTCAGCCACTGTTGGCCAGTCTTACCCTCAAACCACTGCTTCACCATTTTCATCCACTGCTCAATCATCTGTTGACAAAAGTCAAACATCTGTTGACAAAAGTCAGTCCAGTTTTACACCACTTGGACCCATTCCCCCACCTCCATTTCAAACATCTATTGGCACTACAGAAGTGCAAACAAATATTACACCAACGGAGTCACCAAACCTCTGTCCTTCACCTCAAAATGCCATCATACCATATCAGGGAGATCTAATCTACCTAAGAGCTCATCCACCAGATCAAATCATTGGCAACATCAGAGAGGGTGTGCTCACAAGAATCCAATCCTCAAATATCTGTCTTTTTGCAGGCTTTTTATCTCTCACACAACATGTCAAGTACCAAGAGGCACTAAAAGACAACAGTTGGGTAGAAACAATGCAGGAAGAGCTCCTTCAGTTTTAAAGACAACAAGTATGGGAACTTGTACCACTGCCTAAGGATGTTTGTCCAATTGGCACAAAGTGGGTCTTCAAAAACAAAACTGATGAAAGGGGTATAGTTGTCTAGAATAAAGCCAGGCTTGTGGTTCAAGGATTCAGACAAGAAGAAGGGATAGACTATGATGAAACCTTTGCTCATGTAGCTAGGTTAGAAGCTATCAGACTCTTCCTAGCCTTTGCTGTCAACCACAACATCAAGGTGTATCATATGGACATCAAATGTGCATTCCTATATGGCAAAATTCAGGAGGAGGTCTATGTATGTCAACCACCTAGTTTTGAAGACACATTCCATCCTGATTATGTCTACAAGCTTAACAAAGCCTTGTATGGACTCAAGCAAGCACCTAGGGCCTAGTATGAAACTCTTTCCCCCTTTCTCTTATCCATTGGTTTCACAAGAGGTAAAATTGATAAAACGCTATTTTTGAAATGGAGAGGGAAAGATTTAATGATTGTTCAAATATATGTGGATGACATCATTTTTGGATCCACTTGTAACAAAATGTGTGAAGAGTTTAGGGAACTCATGACAGCAGAGTTTGAAATGAGTGCCATGGGTGAACTTCAGTGCTTCCTTGGTCTCCAAGTGAAGCAGCTGCAAAATGGCACATTCATTCATCAAAACAAATATGTGAAAAATTTATTAACTAGATTTGAGATGAATGCTGTAAGACACGTAGTACACCCAAGAGTACAGTGTTAGGACAAAAAGGATTGAGGAAACCACTTTTGCAAACCTTAGTCTAATTCATACTTCTGCAAATATTCTAAGTATATAACTACTGAAGAAAGAAGACTAAAGTACTGAAGAAGGATTCAACAAGTACTGAAGAAGATAGATCAGAAGTTCTGAAGTCTAACTAGACAAGTTCACTGCAGAACTACTGAAGACAAACTACTCATCAGTAGTTTGTCATTCATCAGCACTTGTACCAGAATCATTCCACCGCCTTATGTTTCAGTAGTTTAATTGTTTATTATTACTTTATCTTTTTGTACAAGTTCCAAGAATGCAACTTGTTGCAACAAGTTGCAGACTTGCTTTTTGATCAAGGTTCATGCATTTGTAAGTCTATAAATAGATGGATTCATCCGTCTATTTTAGACATTGATTTTAATTGAAACTGAAATCCTTCAAAGCTTATTATTGTTATTTTCATTTCATTTACTGAGAATCTGTTTGAGTATTTATTATCATTCACATTCAATACTTAGATTCTCATTAAACTTGTCTTTACTTTTCAAATATCAAGCGGGAGTAATAACTCCTGTTGATAGTGTAACTTTACTTACTCATTCCGCTGTGCAAATCTGATTGAACTTGTTAAACACACAAGTGTTCACTAGCAAGCAAAACATCAAGAGCATTACTGATCCAACAAATGGTATCGGAGCACTGGTTTATCTGATCACATATCAATCTAACACATTGAGAATTAGACACGGGCTCTTATTGATATTCAATAAAGGGTTAAAAGTTCACTTTTATCAACATCCATCACTTTAAGAGATATTTGACAGATCAATAGTCTTTAAAATGGATCCACATAATACTGGTTCTGCCAATAAACCTTCTATGCTAGTTAGAAATGAATACAATATTCGGCAAAGGAGAATGGCACATACATTATCTCAGACCAACACTGGTTGCTGGAAATCTGTGATATATGGTCCTCACAAACCAGTAAATATTAATCTTGAAACTAAAGTAGAAATACCAAAAGACCCAAAGGACTATACAGAAGATGATTTCCTAAAACTTGAGCTTGATACTAAAGCTTTCTCTATGTTGGCAATGGCACTCCCAAATGAAATCTACTCTGGACTATTACATTGTGATAGTGCCAAAGAGCTTTGGGACTGCCTAAAAGAACAGTTTGGAGGAACTGAAGAGGTGATTGCCAACACCAGAGAAATCTTGGCTCAACAATATGAAACTTTTGCTCACATTAATGGGGAAACTTTAACTCAACAATTTGAAAGATTCTCCTCATTAATATCTGAGCTAAAATTAAATGGTCAGACCTATACAACTATATCTATGCTTCATAGATTTTTAAGGTCTTTACCTGAAAAATGGGAAACATACTCTATAGTCCTCATATCCTCACCAGACTTTAGCTCCCTCACTCTTACAAAATTACATGGGAGATTGCTAACTTTTGAAAGAGAAATTGATCAAAAGAAGAAATTGCAAAGTTCTGGTAAAACTGCTGATGACTATCTACCAGGTAGTACATCACTATTGGGACAAGATTCACCTACTTGTTCAAATAGTTTTGGATCTTTTGACCACATTGACATAACTGCTGGGATCTCATCAGAAAGATCATTCCCAGGTTATGACAATGATGAATATAGTCAAACTGCTGATAACATGTGTTTTATCATGGATGATTTAAAAAATTTCAGCAATGATGACTTAGAAGAAATGGACATCTTACACCAACTGGCCATGTTAAGTATTAAAACAAACAAATTTTATAAAAGGCCAGGAAGGAAATTTCCAGGACTAAACAGTTCTACAAAAATTGGTTTTGACAAGTCTAAACTTAGATGTCACAAGTGTGAGAAGTTGGGACACTTTGCTAGAGAGTGTAGATGTAACAGTACCGATTTCTGAGAAGATTAACATGGACCTCTGTATGACGCCCTAGGCAAATCCCACATCGGCCGTGGCCAGGAGAGATCCTTGGTTCATAAGTAATCCAAAGCCTCTTAAATCACCAACGCGTTTTGGGCTTAATGCTAGTGGATGATAGGAGAACTCCATAGTTAAGCGTGCTCAGGTGGGAGTAGTATCAGGATGGGTGACCTCCTGGGAAGTCTCCACCGGGGCAACCAAAAACAAATCCGTGAGCTTCTGGATGGGCAACCCATCGGGGACAAAGCGGACAATATTGGTGGTGAGAGAGGCCGGATGTTACAGTAGAAGCTCTAGCTACAACCAATCTCAGTCTGGAAATCAGTTTAACCCTAGTTATAATAGGAATAATGGAACACAGGGAAGTGCACATTTTGTACAGGCACAAGCTCCACAAATCCACTATGTGCCACAAGTACAATATGTACAGATGCCTGCTCAACAGATGCAGAGCCAACAATCAATCCCTCCCATTCCAGTTGTTCAACAACCTCTACAGACTCAGCAACCCTCACAACAATGTTTATTCACCTCAGGGTATGTTGACTGGAGCAGTCTTCCTTTTTACACTACTGAGTGCAATCCTAATGCAGACAACAAAATGTTTGACATCAACTGGAGAGAACCTAATAATGGCAGAAAGAATTTTGCCTTAATGGCATTTGAGGGCTGCACCTCAAAATCTGCCCTGTCTCAGGTATCAAAAGAATCTTTAACAAAACTTTGTTCAACTTCATGTAAAGAATCTTTTGCTCTCATAAGAGAGACTAATGTGCATTTACAAGGCAAAGCAAATGACTCTGAGAGAAAATTTACTCATATGAAATGTGATTTAGAAAGAAAACTTGCTGCAAAGGAAAAAGAAAATTCTAAATTAACTAACAATGCTATTGAAACCCAAGCATGACTTAAAATCATGATAGAAGACCTAGGAAATGTCAGAAAAGAGCTTGCTGACACCAAGGTTGTTTGTGAAAAATGGGTAGAATCTTGTAAAGGGTACCAACTGCTGCTTAACAAACAAAGTGCTTCAAATGTTAGGTTTGGCATAGGGTACAATCACACTGAAACACCAACAGATTTTCCCCCCAAAACTACTAAAGATGGGAGAAAAATTGTTTCAGATGAAACTTCTGAGGAGAAAGAATGCACATCTTTTCATGGAAACTTTCTAAAAACTCACAAAGAAAGTTCTTCAGAAGTACTGATAAAATCTAACTTTAAGCCATCAGTAGTTTCATCTACATCAGGAGTTGAGAACCTGAAAACTACTGATGACCTAAAACAAATCAAAACAGTCAGAAATTTGCCTTCAAATGAAAAAGAAAAGGCAAAAGAATGTGAAATCTGTGGTTTGTTTAACCACAAGACAGAATTTTGTTGATATAGAAAAGGAATTCAGTACAACAAGAAAATTTCACAACTAGTTGTGGGAAAACAAATCAAAAATGATTTTGAAGAAACTTTTTCTCCCAAGAAACAACAACCAGCAAACACCTTTTCTCAGAAAAAGATGAAATCTCAACAAAAATCTTTTTCTCAAAATTCTCTTTTAGTAGTTAGACCTACATCATCAGCATTTTCACAAACTGCTGAGATTAAAGATCTCATGTATATGGTACAACTACTGATGACAAAGGTTGATGGTGGTCCTCAAGAGGATACCACCATTGCTCTTAATGAAAAATCCATTGCCAAAAAGACATGCATTCCTCAACCTGGTCAAGAACAAACTGTTAATGTTCTCAAGAGCAAACCCAAAGCCAAACTGGCTTGGGTTCCTAAATCTAACTAATTTGCTACTTTGTGCAGAGGGTCTCCAGAGGCTTAAATAGCATTTGGTATGTTGACAATGGAGGCTCAATGCACATGACAGGATGCAGATACCTGATAAACAACTTTATCAGTCAAAGAGAAGGATCTGTATCCGTTGGGAACAATGCCAAGGGATATGTGTTAGGACATGGCAATGTCTCTTCTAGCAAAATACAGTTTGACAAGGTCAATCTGGTTGAAAACCTTGAGTACAACTTGCTGAGTGTGTCACAAATGTGTGATAAAGGATATTCTTCCTTTTTCACAAAGACAGCATGCAAGATCATATCACCAGAAGGCCAGAAGTTGATAGAGAAGATCATTGAAGATCATACTTTGTTGATAGCCAAAAGATGTGGCAATATCTATGTAGTGGATTTTGAAAAGGACAAAGTACTGAATAACACTGCATGTTTCTTCTCAAAGGCATCAACTTCAGAGACTGATCTCTGGCACAGGAGACTTGGCCATGTGAACTTTAAAACCATAAATAAAGTCACAAAAATGGGCTTGGTCAGAGGTTTACCCTTGAAAGTATACCAGTGTCAAGAACACTGTGTATCGTGTTTAAAGGGAAAGCAGAATAAGTCCTCCTATAAGTCTATTGAAGAATCAAAAACAACTACATGTCTTCAACTACTCCATATGGACTTATTTGGGCCAGTAAAAATCATGAGCCTTGGTAAGAAGAAGTACTGCTTGTTCATCATTGATGACTATTCAAGATTCACATGGGTATTCTTCTTATTCTCCAAGGATGAGGCAGCTGAAATCATCAAGTTCTTCATTCTACAAGTAGAGAAACAATAATCTCTATCTGTCAAAGCCATTAGAATTGATAATGGGACAGAGTTCAGGAACAAAACTCTAGATGAATTCTGTTTGTCTAAAGGGATTATTAGACAATTCAGTGTTCCCAGAACTCCTGAACAAAATGGAGTGGTAGAAAGGAAGAACAGGACATTAATTGAAGCAGCAAGAACTATGTTATACCATTGTGTTTCTGGGCTGAAGCAGTTAACACTGCATGTTATGTTCAAAATAGAGTCCTTGTCAACAAGAGACACTCCAAGACTGCCTATGAAATTCTTCATGGCATAAAGCCCCTTATCTCCTTTTTAAGGCTTTTGGATGTCAATGTTTCATTCTAAACATTAAAGACTCTATTTCAAAGTTTGCTGCTAAGTTGATTCAGGTTACTTTCTTGGTTATTCTTCCACTAGAAAAGCCTACAAGGTTTTTAATTCAAGAACCAAGATAGTAGAAGAAACACTGAATGTCAAGTTCAATGAGTCAAAACACACTCTTATTCCAGCACATCCTGCTAAACTCTTTGACCTTGACAGCTTCCACTTTGGACCTGAAAAGACTGTCACTTCATCTAAACCTACTTATTATGGTGATCAGAGGTTTGATGATGAGGATCCAGCACCATGGACTCCTAAAACAGTCATTAAGTCAACTTTCAAACCTTCAGAAGTTTCACAAACTTCTGATTCAACAACTGCTGATGTACAAACTCAAACATCTACTTCAGCACCTACAACTACTGAAGATGTTCAAACAGTTGAACCAGACATTATAAACCTCAATGGTTTGTTTGATGAAGTACAAGAGCCACCTACACCTGTCAGTGGTTTACAACAACTAATTGAACACAAAGATCATCCATTGGAACAAATCATGGGTGATATTGCATTAGGTGTTCTCACAAGAAACCAGCTTTCCAACTTTTGCTTCTTCTCAGCATTCATTTCTCAGTTGGAACCTAAGAAGTACCAAGAAGCCCTCAAAGACAACAATTTGGTGGAAGCTATGCAAGATGAGTTGCTTCAATTCAAGAAGCAACAGGTTTGGGAAATCTGTCCCTTACCACCAAACAAGCTACCTATTGGCACAAGATGGATTTTCAGGAACAAACAAGATGAGGCTGGTATGATTATTAAGAACAAGGCAAGACTGGTGGTACAAGGTTATTACACTCAAGAAGAAGGAATTGATTATAATGAAACCTTTGCTCCAGTTGCAAGGCTTGAAGCCATCAGGTTATTTCTGACCTATGTCATTTCCAACAAAATAAAAGTTTTTCAAATGGATGTTAAAACTGCAATTTTGTATGGAAAGATCAAAGAGGAAGTGTATGTTTGTCAGCCACCTGGGTTTGAGGATCCTTCTCATCCTGAGTGGGTGTACAAGCTGGACAAAGCTCTTTATAGGCTCAAACAGGCTCCGAGCCTGGTATGAAACACTTTCCAACTTTTTGCTCAAAAATAACTTTACTAGAGGCTCCATTGATAAAACTCTTTTCATTAAAAATGTTGGAAATCATGTCTTACTTGTTCAAATTTATGTTGATGATATCATATTTGGTTCAACAAACACAAAACTGTGTGACGAATTTAAGAAACTCATGCAATCAAAATTTGAGATGAGTACAATGGGAGAACTACAGTACTTTTTAGGAAAGCAGATTAAACAACAAACAAATGGAACTTTTATACATCAATCTAAATATGTTAAAGAATTATTGAACAAATTTTCTTTGCAAAATTGTAAATCATGTTCCACTCCCATGACACATACCACACAAGTTGAACCAGATGATCAAGGAAAACAGGTTATTCAAACCATGTATAGATGTATGATAGGTTCCCTTTTGTATCTAACTGCTTCTAGACCAGATATTATGTTTTCAACATGTGTCTGTGCTAGATATCAATCAGCTCTTAGGGAATCACACCTAATTGTAGTCAAAAGAATCTTCAGATATCTGAAAAGAACTCCTACACTTGGAATTTGGTATCCTGCTTCTAGCAATACCAAGTTATCAGCTTTTTCAGATAGTGACTATGCAAGTTGCAAAATGTCAAGAAAATCAACATCTGGTGGTTGTCAATTCTTGGGAAACTGTCTAGTGTCCTGGCAATCAAAGAAGCAAACATCTGTTGCAACTTCAACTACTGAAGCTGAATACATTGCAGCTGCAAGTTGTACATCACAGATACAATGGCTCCAATATAAAATTCTTGATTATGGAATCAATGAGACCAAGACACCATTACTTGTAGACAGTAAATCTGCCATTAGCATCATTCAAAATCATGTTCAGTTCTCAAAGACTAAACATATTGAAATCAGGTATCATTTCATAAGGGATTGCTATGAAAAAGGCAAGATTGAAGTGAAGCATGTGAGAATAGCTAATCAGATAGCTGACATATTCACTAAACCCCTTGACACATCAACATTTCAGAAGTTAGTATCCATGCTTGGGATGCTAAATTTGTAAGTGTTCTTTTACTTTTCTGCACATATTTTATTTTTCACTTACATATGTTTTTAGTCCAAAACTTCTGAAAAACAAAAAGAGAGAAACTACTGATGAACAAAACATCAGTATGGGAATATTTTCTGAAAAATGATTAACTTCTGATAAAACAATCTTCAAAAGTTATGAATAAAGTGTTTATAAATATTCTCATCAGTTGTTGAAAACTACTGAAGAGAAAATGGGAACTACTGATGATAGTTGTTCTTCATCAGCAGTTTTGTCATTAAGGGCAAATCAGACATTTCCCACTTCAGAAGTTTGACCTAGGGCAGTTACAAACTCCTGATAAACACCTTTTCCAACACTTATCCTTTCAAAAAGAAAAATTCCCTCCTTCTCTCTCACTCTCAAACCCTTAACCTGCAAAAACACTGTTCGATCCACACACACACAAACCACATGGCTCTAATACTGAAACATGGACACAATCAAAGAGGCTACTTTGAGAAACATGAAGCCTGGTCCCAATACAACGAAATCATTTATTTAGTCGTTAAATCCCAATACTTCACTGCCCTCACCATTGATCCTCCAATCCACACTGAAACTCTAAATGAGTTCTGGGCGAATGCGGAGACGGTGACAGTGAATGATCAAGTGATCTCCCTCAATTCAACCATCCAAGGGAGAAGAATGGCAATCACACCAGCAACTTTGGGGATTAGACTGGGTCTTGATGATGTGGATGCCCCAGATCAATTTCCAAACTCTGAAATTCATCTAACCATGACAGAGTGTGGTTACCAAGGTACTCTCTCACATGCAACCATTTTCAAGAAATTCTTTGAACCAAAATATAAACTTTTGTTTCATTACATAATAATGTGTTTGAGTCCAAAAACTGGATCTTATGATTAGATGCCCTCTACTTTTCAACCTATTTTTCATTCCATTGTGAATGAAACAAAATTCAGGGCATCAGCACTTTTCTTTAATGAGTTGGTGTTGCATCACCTCAATTCTAAAAAGAAGTTTTTGTTGTATCCAAGGTTAATTATGCAATGCATAATAAAAGAACTTGGAGAAGGGGTGCTTGTGGGTAAAACAACTGTTTTAAACCCATTAACCTCACAAGCATACTCTAGGCACAATAAACCGGCTGCCTAGCCAGAAGATGACCAAGGGGAACAAACAACAGTCCCCATGGAACCCTCATCTTCCAAACCCTCACCCAAAAAGGCCAAGAAACCTAAACAACAAAAACCAAAACCCGCCAGCCTTAAAAGAAAGGCAGTTCAGAAGGTTGAGATGCCTGAACTTGCCAATGTGCAATCTGCACTTGATAAAGATGTGACTGAAACATCCTCTCAGTCTCATCCATCTCAAACCCCCACAAGAGCACCAATCACAATTCTCTTAAAAAGAAAGAAATTTAAGAAAACAATCCCAATTGACTCTTCTTTTGAAACTGCTGAACCCTTAGCCCAAACTACTGAACCAGTACCAGAAACTTCTAAACCTGAAACCATAGAAATTGCCAAACTTCTCTATGGGCTAAAAGAGACCATCCCATCAGAACATGTTAGTCCCCAACAACCACATCAAACAGGGGACATACCTTCAGATTTTGACATGGATGTGGATGTCCATAGCCCTAACCCAAGAGATGAGGATTAACCAGGGTTTCTAAGCCCAAACTTAGAGACTTTAGGGACATTTGAGGCTGCTACTACTCATTTACCACCCAGTGGTGGACCTGAGGACAGAAGTAACATTGCTAAGACCTCATTTGTGGCAACTACTGATGAAGGCTTAATGCCTGAGGTAGGAAATCCTCTTAACCAAGAAAAAGAGGTACATGAGACAACTGGGTTGGGCCCAGCTCATGATATAACTGATACTGTCCTCATTGAGGAAGTAAGAAGGGATTCAGAAGATTCCATGGATTTGGATGATGATTCACACTCTACCAAACATGAATTGACGGCTGCTAGTGAAGGTCCTGCACCTGGTGTCTCTAAGCTCAAAGACTTGGTCACATCAGATCAGGTTAAAGACCACTTGATCCCTGATTCCCCTATAGTGGCATCTTCTGTACAACATGAAGATCACCCAAAAACACACCCCTCACTAAAAATGCCTACCCAATTCCCTCGGTCATCAAGCATAGATCTGAACCAACTATACAGCCCAGATGGTCCCCTATACCAGTTGATAAACACCCTCATTGCCAATCACCTCAAATCTTTCACAACTGCTTTGGAGTTGTCAACCAAAACTCAATTTGAAGTGATTAACAACAAACTTGGTGAGCTGTCCAACAAGATTGACAACAACTCAAGACAGCTTGCTAAACTCACTGGTAGAACTTCTCAATCTAGCAGGCTTCCAGAAGTGGATGAAGCCAAAAAGGGGAAGAAGATTAAGGAACCTAAGGAGTCACTGGAAGCCAGGATAAAGGCAAGAGTGGCTCTGCAACAACAAGAACTGCTAGAAAAAGCCAAGAAACAAAAAGAAGATCAATAAAGGCTTATTTCTACAACTGATATTGAAGCTGAACCTTCCCAAGGCCATAATGAAGAAACTTCTGAAGGCTCAGAAAGTACTAAAGACAATCCTTCAGTAGTTGATACTTCTATCAACACTTCAGCAGTTAACACTTCCAGCATACAAACAACTTAAGAGCCTTCCAAACCAACTGAACAACAACAACCAACTCCTATTCCAATGCCTACAATAACAACAATGACTGTGCTGAACCCTTCTCCAATTTCAGAGTACAAAAAATTACTAGAGAAGAGTTTACTTGCAGCCCAAAGAAAAGCTATGGAGGATGAGATCTGGAACAGTTTGGAAGCAAGGGAAGACATGAGCTTCAATGATAAACTTCAAGCTTATGAAGCAGAGCTGAATAGGCAAGCCAAGATTGAAAAGGTTGCTGAAGAAGAAAAAAGACAACAACTGGTGTCTTTCATCACAAAGAACAGCAAAACAAAAGCCTATTCACTCAAAGTGCTCTCAATGGATGAGCTAACCAAAAGAGCTCAAATTGTTGCTGACAAACTTGCAACAGATAAGGATAGAAAAGCCAAGAGAGCAGAGATCATTGAAGAACTGGTAGCTAATGACTATGGTTCAAAAGCCTCTGTGTCAAAATGGAGAGAAGACAAACTACTGGACACATACAAGAAATACAAGGCTGCCAAGGCTGCTAATCCAGAGAAGTTCAAAACTTCTGAAGTATCAACTTCAGTAGTTAGAACTTCTGGTGTCAAACAAAGACCAGCTACCAAGAGAAAGCCAGAGGACAATAAAAAGACTGATTTCAAGATGGTGTTGCTAGAAGGCAACACAGTTGTACATGGAGACTTTGATATTGAAGAAAAGCCTCTGATAACTCAATTTAGGGATCTTTCAACATTTGCTTACCAAATTCAGAAAACTATAACTGACAAACTGCACACAAAGGTAGTTACTGAACATCATTTACCTACTTTCAAATTACCTGATGTGGTGCAAAAAGAAGACAGAAGTGAATCCCACCTGAGAGTCACAGAAATAGAAAACATTCAACACTCAGGAACATCCCAGGGATCCAGCATGGTTCCCTATACTTCAGATTTTGACAAATATAAAGTACTGATCATCAGATGGTCCTTTACTGATGACAACTCAGTATTGGTGACAAGAAGAGATCTTACAAGCAAGGCCTACAAATCCATGAATGAACTGAAGAATCTATCAACTCAGGACTTGCTTACAATTCAACATTTAGAACCTCAAAAGGGATCTCTCATTGATGAACAGCTGAATCAATTGAAGAATTCCATGTTCAAGGAAATATGGAAGATTGTGAATGACAGAAGAAAACAACAATAAAGAATTAGATAAGGTTTTGGCTTCATCAATCCAGGGGGAGATTGTTAGGACAAAAAGGATTGAGGAAACCACTTTTGCAAACCTTAGTCTAATTCATACTTCTGCAAATATTCTAAGTATAGAACTACTGAAGAAAGAAGACTAAAATACTGAAGAAGGATTCAACAAGTACTGAAGAAGATAGATCAGAAGTTCTGAAGTCTAACCAGACAAGTTCACTGAAGAACTACTGAAGACAAACTACTCACCAGTAGTTTGTCATTCATCAGCACTTGTACCAGAATCATTCCACCGCCTTATGTTTCAGTAGTTTAATTGTTTATTATTACTTTATCTTTTTGTACAAGTTCCAAGAATGCAACTTGTTGCAACAAGTTGCAGACTTTCTTTTTGATCAAGGTTCATTGTAAGTCTATAAATAGATGGATTCATCCGTCTGTTTTAGACAATGATTTTAATTGAAACTGAAATCCTTCAAAGCTTATTATTGTTATTTCCATTTCATTTACTAAGAATCTGTTTGAGTATTTGTTATCATTCACATTCAATACTTAGATTCTCATTGAACTTGTCTTTAGTTTTCAAACATCAAGGGGGAGTAATAACTTCTGTTGATAGTGTAACTTTACTTATTCCTTCCGCTGTGCAAATCTGATTGAACTTGCTAAACACATAAGTGTTCACTAGCAAGCAAAACATCAAGAGCATTACTGATCCAACATACAGTCAAGCTACTCACTATTAATAACAAGGATGAACTGGTTGACCAGACACATTACAGATGCATGATTGGGTCTTTATTGTACTTAACTGCATCTAGGCCAGACATTATGTTTGCAACTTGTGTTTGTGCAAGATCCTAGGCTTCACCCAGAAAGTCAAACCTTATTGCTGTGAAAAGGATATTCAGATACCTAAAAGGTGCTCCCACACTTGATATCTGGTATCCTGCTAATGGAAACATTGAGCTTTCAAGTTATTCAGAGAGTGATTTAGCTGGCTGCCACACCACAAGGAAGTCTACATCAGGAGGGTGCCAGTTTCTAGGGATGCCTTAGTCTCTTGGCAAAGCAAAAAGCAAGCAGCTGTTTCAACTTCAACAGCTGAGGCTGAATACATTGCTGCTGCAAGCTGCACAGCCCAACTCATGTGGCTTCAAAATCAACTACTGGATTTTGGGATAATTGCACTAAAGACTCCACTCATGTTGGACAGTCAAGCTACTGAAAATATCATCAAAAATCCAGTTTCTCACTCAACCACAAAGCACATAGACATCAGACATCATTTTGTCAGAGATAGCTATGAAAAAGGTTTGATTTCTCTGCACCATGTTCCAACAGAGGATCAGTTGGTAGATGCATTGACAAAAGCTTTTTACACATCTACCTTCACAAATCTGATTTCTAGAATTGGTATGCTAAACATGGACTAAACAACAAAAATGTTTTAAATAAAAACATTAAATGTTTCAGAAAATCAAAATTCATCCTTAAAAATAGCATTTTGGTTGAAAAATCTGTTAAGGATAAAACAACCACTGTTTCATCCACTCTATACACTGTTAGTTGAAAAATCTGTTTCAAACATCTAATCAGATAAAACAACCACTGATTGGTGGAAAATCTGTTTCAAACCTCTGATCAGATAAAACAACTGTTTCATTATATATATATATACATATCTATCTATAAAAAAACAAAAAAATAACAAGTGCTGTTAGCATCAGCACTTTGATAAAACAACAGCTGTTTGCATCAGACCTTTGGCAACAGCTGTATACCACCAGATGTTTGGCCATCAGATGTTTGCCACGTCTGCTCCCAAAAGTAGAGTTTTGGCCACATCAGCGGCTTCACCAGAGCCTATAAAAACCCTGTTTTACCACAACAGTCGTTACACTGTCTCATTCTATTCAAAATACTGAAACCGCCTTCTTCATCCTCAAACCCTTACTCAAATTCCACTCACTCTCACACTCGGAATCCATTTCAATGGATCTTCAAGCAAAAGCCACCCACAATTATCTCCCATATCTGGTAAAATCAGATGAAAACGTTCCATTCCATTCCACCATCGACATCATCTTAAACTCCAAATACCTGACAATCCTAACCGTTGATGCTCCTATTCATCTCGATACCCTCCAAGAATTTTGGTTGAATGCTGAGTTTCTTCTTCAAGATAAAAATCCTACATCCATTATCTCAAAAATTGGAGAGACAAGTATTGCCATTACCCCTGAACTGATATCCACAACCTTCTCACTCAATGATCTGTCAGGTAAAGACTATTTCACTAAGGCAGAGCTTCACACAGAGTTTCAGGAAAGAGGTTATGATGCACAAATGACTGGGTCAACACTTTTCAAAAAGTTTTTCCCACTAGTCATGAAAATTTTCTTTCATACCCTCCTTCTCTGTGTCTCTGCTAAGTCCACTTCCTTTAATGAAATCCCATTGAGGATTCAGTACTTGGGTTATGCTATGTTGTCAGACTCTGACTTCAATTTATCCCAGGGACTGTTTATGGACTTAGTATCAAATGTGAAAGCCATAAAGTCTAGGTCTAATAATCCTTTTCTGATTTACCCTAGAATTTTGAGTGTAATCCTTCAAAGGTTTTACCAGAAAAAGATTTTAAAAAGGGTGAGTCTGTTCAAATGAAGAGTCTAACTGATGAAACTTTCACAAGAATGTTGGGTTCAACTACCTAAGAAAAAGTGTCAAAAGTGTCAAAAGTTTCAAAAACACAAACAAAGAGGACCAAGACAACAACTGTTGTCCAAACCTCTGTTGTCGAGCCCACTGCTCCTGGTGATCATGGCACTACATCCAATGCTGTGAAACCCACACCAGCCACCTCCAAAAGAAAACGTCCATCCACAAAAACCACCACTAAACTAAAACGGGGGATTCGGGAAGATGAGATACCAGAGGAAAACCCTGTTGCAACACAAAAGCAACAAGAAACCACTGTTGTTACTTCCTCACAACAGCTGGATATATCTCAACCTGACCACACTCCTCATGAATCCTCACAAAAGGATCATGTTGTAAGCCAAAGGGAAACATATCATGATACATATGAGTCACTTGGCCATATGTTCACAAGCCCCTCTCCTAGGGCTAATTCTCTTTTCACTCCTCCACCTTCACCAAAACATGTCCCTCAAACCATGCAACCTCTGTTTGAGGCTATTGATAAAACTCAGGAAAATCCCAGTTCCTCTCCTTCACCCATCAATCAGAGTATACCTCCACAAGTGACTAGGACTGAGAAAAATCAATCAGCCATCCCACAAGCAGAAGAGGAGGTTCAACCCTAGAGTTCAATACAACTCTAGGTGAGTTTTCAAGTGAAGCAGCCACTACTGATGTAGAGACCATTGTCTCACAACAGGACAGTGGTTACATAGCTAAGACATCCTTGAAGGCAACAACTGATGAGGCCACTATAGTGTCCCCAAAATCAGTTGGAAGTCCCCAGAACCAAGAAAAAGGGGCATCTGGTTCTCATCCTTTGGACTCACCTCCTAGGACTGAACCAGTTACAACTACCACTGGTAGGAATCCAGATGATCCTATTAACTTAGGTGATAGGTTAAAATACCAAGAATTTATGGCTAGAGTATAGTCCATTGAAACCTCTGTTGCTGATATCAAATCAGATATCAAGACAATATTGGGATCATTGGCTACTCTTACCAAGAGTCAACCATCCACAGCTGATATTGCTAGTGAGCTATGGAAATCTGTTTCTCCCATCATCATAGCTCACAGAAAACTAGCAGATCAGACTCATGAAACATATATGGCTGAGATCAGAACTATGGTGGATGCCAGGTACAAAGATACCCAAGCTGACATTAAAGCCATCAAAGATCATTTGCTGAAGACCACTGGCTCTGCTGTTGGATCAGTATTGCTCTTTTGTATGAACTTGCTAGTGAACACTTAGGTGTTTAGCAAGTTCTTGATCAGTGATAGCACATCGGAATGTTATGAGTTTAAAGCTACACTTATCAACAGGAGATATAACTCCCCCTGGATTGAAAAACTAATAAATGATAAGTATTTATTGAGAATCTAAGTATTGAATGAGAATGAAACACTTAGACAGATTCTCAATAAATATGAAATGGAAATAACAATAATATGTGTTGAAGGATTTCTGTATTAAAATCAATGTCTAAAACAGAGGGATGAACCCTTCTATTTATAGACTTTACAAATACATGAACCTTGCCAAAAAGCAAGTACAGAAACAAGTTGAAACAAGTTGCAGCATTGGAACTTGTGCATAAAGCAAAAAGTAATACTAAAGTAATAAACTACTGATACAAAAAGGCGGTGGAAAAGATCTTCACATAAGTACTGATGAATGACAAACTACTGATGAGTAGTTTGTCTTCAGTAGTTCTTTAGTAGAAGTGTTTGGTTTAAACTTCAGAACTTCTGATGACTTCTCTTCTTCAACACTTGTGGAATCTCTTCTTCAGCAGTTTGATCTTTCTTCTTCAGCAGTTCTATACTTAGAATATTTTGACAGAAGTGAATTAGACTAAGGTTTGAAAAAGTGGTTTCACCAATCCTTTTTGTCCTAACAATCTCCCCCTGGATTGATGAAGCCAAAACCTTACTAATTCCTTATTGTTCTTTTCTGTCCTTCACAATTTTCCATATTCCTTTGAACATGGAATTCTTCAGCTGGTTCAGATGTTCATCAGTGAGAGACCCTTTCTGTGGTTCTAGATGTTGGATTGTAAGCAGGTCTTTAGTTGATAGCTTCTTCAGATCATTCATCGACCTATAGGCCCTGCTTGTCTGATCTCTTCTTGTCACAAGTACTGAGTTGCTATCAGTAAAGGACCATCTGATGATTGGTACTTTAGACTTGTCAAAGTCTAAAGTGTAGGGAACCATGGTGGTACCCTGGGTTTCTCCTGAGTGTTGGATGTTTTCAACTTTAGTGACTCTCAGGTGGGATTCACTTCCTTGTTGTTGTTGCATCACATTAGGTAGTTGAAAGGTTGGTAAATGATGTTCAGTAACTACCTTAGTGTGCAGTTTGTCTTTGATGGTTTTCTGAATTTGATAGGCAAAGGTGGAAGGATCCCTGAATTGTGTGATCAGAGGTTTTTCTTCTATGTCAAAGTCAGAATGGACTACTGTACTACCTTCTAGTAGTACCATTCTGAAATCAGTCTTCACATTTTCCTCTGATTTCTTCTTCTGAGTAGCTGGTCTTCTTTGAACACCAGAAGTTCTAACTACTGAAGTTGGTACTTCAGCAGTTTGAAACTTCTCTGGATTTGCAGCCCTTGCAGCCTTATATTTTCTATAAGTGTCCACTAATCTTTCTTCTTTTCATTTGGACACAGAGGCTATTGAACCATAACCATTTGCTACTAACTCTTCTATCATCTGAGCTCTCTTGAGAGTAACCTTGTACTACCAGTCTTGCCTTGTTCTTTATTATAATACCAGCTTCATCTTGTTTGTTCCTGAAAACCCATCTTGTGCCAATTGGTTGCTTGTTTGGTGGTAAGGGACAGATTTCCCAAACCTGTTGCTTGTTGAATTGAAGCAATTCATCTTGCATTGCCTGCACCCAATTGTTGTCTTTGAGGGCTTCCTGGTACTTCTTTGGTTCGAACTGTGAAATAAATGCTGAGAAGAGACAAAAGTTGGAAAGCTGGTTTCTTGTAAGAACACCTGATGCAATATCACCCATGATTTGATCAAGTGGATGGTCTTTGTGTTCGATCAGTTGTTGTAAACCACTGACAGGTGTTGGTGGCTCATGTTCTTCAAACAAACTACTGAGGTCTAATATATCTGGTTCAGCAGTTTCAGTGTCTTCAGTAGTTGCAGGTGCTGAAGCAGATGCTTGAGTTTGTTCCTCAGTATTTGTTGAATCAGAAGTTTGTGAAACTTCTGATGGTTTTGAAGTTGACTTAATGACTGTTTGAAGAGTCCATGGTGCTGGATCCTCATCATCAAACCTTTGATCACCATAATAAGTAGGTTTGGATGAAGTGACAGTCTTTTCAGGTCCAAAATGGAAGCTGTCAAGGTCAAAAAGTTCAGCAGGATGTGCTGGAATGAGAGTGTGTTTTAACTCATTGAACTTGACATTCAGTGTTTCTTCTACTATCCTGGTTCTTGAGTTAAAAACCTTGTAGGCTTTTCTAGTTGAAGAATAACCAAGAAAGTAACCTGAGTCAACTTTGGCAGCAAACTTTGAAATAGATTCCTTAATGTTCAAGATGAAACATTGACACCCAAAAGCCCTAAAAAATGAGATAAGGGGCTTCATGCCATGAAGAACTTCATAGGCAGTCTTTGAATGTCTCTTAACAATAAGAACTCTATTTTGAACATAACATGATGTGTTAACTGCTTCTGCCCAAAAGTATAATGGTAGGCCAGAATCAGCTAACATTGTTCTTGCTCCTTCTATTAAAGTTATGTTCTTCCTTTCTACCACACCATTTTGTTCAGGAGTTCTGGGAACACTAAATTGTCTAATAATCCCTTTAGACAAACAGAATTCATCCAGAGTTTTGTTCCTAAACTCTGTCCCATTATCACTTCTAATGGTTTTGACAGGTAGAGAGTATTGCTTCTCTACTTGTAGAATGAAGAACTTGATGATTTCATCAGCCTCATCCTTGGAAAATAAGAAGAATACCCATGTAAATCTTGAGTAGTCATCAATGATGACTAAGCAGTACTTCTTCTTACCAAGGCTCATGATTTTTACAGGCCCAAATAAGTCCATATGGAGTAGTTGAAGACATGCAGTTGTTTTTTATTCTTCAATAGACTTATAAGAGGACTTATGCTGTTTTCCCTTTAAACAGGATACACAGTGTTCTTGACACTGGTATACTTTTAAGGGTAGACCTCTGACCAAGCCCATTTTTGTGACTTTATTTATGGTTTTAAAGTTCACATGGCCAAGTCTCCTGTGCCAGAGATCAGTTTCTGAAGTTGATGCCTTTGAGAAGAAACAGGCAGTGTTGTTTAGTACTTTGTCTTTTTCAATGTCCACTGCATAGACATTGCCACATCTTTTGGCTATTAACAAAGTGTGATCTTCAATGATCTTCTCTATTAACTTCTGGCCTTCTGGTGATATGATCTTGCATGCTGTCTTTGTGAAAAAGGAAGAATATCCTTTATCACACATTTGTGATACACTCAGCAAGTTGTACTCAAGGTTTTCAACCAGATTGACCTTGTCAAACTGTATTTTGCCAGAGGAGACATTGCCATGTCCTAGCACATATCCCTTAGCAATGTTCCCAAAGGATACAGATCCATCTCTTTGACTTATAAAATTGTTTATCAGGTATCTGCATCCTGTCATGTGCATTGAGCCTCCACTATCTACATACCAAATGCTATTTAAGCCTCTGGAAACTCTCTGCACAAGATAGCAAATCAGTTAGATTTAGGAACCCAAGCCAGTTTGGCTTTGGGTTTGCTCTTGAGAACATTTACAGTTTTTTCTTGACCAAGTTGAGAAATCCATGTCTTTTTGGCAATGGATTTTTCATTAAGAACAATGGTGGTATCCTTTTGAGGACCACCATCAACTTTGGTCATCAGTAGTTGTACCAAGTTTATGAGATCTTTAATCTCAGCAGTTTGTGAAACTGCTGATGATTCAGATCTAACTACTGAAAGAGAATTTTGAGAAAAAGACTTTTGTTGAGATTTTGTCTTTTTCTGAGAAAAGGTGTTTGCTGGTTGTTGTTTCTTGGGAGAAAAAGTTTTTACAAAATCATTTTTGATTTGTTTTCCCACAACCAGTTGTTGATTTTTCTTGTTGAACTGAAAACCTTTTCTATATCTGCAAAATTCTGTCTTGTGGTTGAACAGACCACAGATTTCACATTCTTTTGTCTTTTCTTTCAAAGACAAGTTTCTGACTGTGTTGATTGGTTTTAGGTTATCAGTAGTTTTCAGGTTCTCAACTCCTGATGTAGTTGAAACTACTGATAGCTTAAAGTCAGAATTACTCAGTACTTCTGAAGAACTTTCTTTGTGAGTTCTTAGAAAGTTCTCATGGAAAGATGTGCATTCTTCCTCTTCAGAAGTTTCACCTGAAACAATTTTTCTCCCATCTTCAGTAGTTTTGGGGGAAAAATCTGTTGGTGTTTCAGTGTGATTGTACCCTATGCCAAACCTAACATTTGAAGCACTTTGTTTGTTTAGCAATAATTGGTACCCTTTACAAGATTCAACCCATTTTTCACATGTGACCTTGGTGTCAGCAAGCTCTTGTCTGACATTTCCTAGGTCATTTATCATGATTTTAATTTGTGCTTGGATTTCAATAGCAATGTTAGTTAATTTAGAAACTTCTTTTGTTTCTGCAGAAAGTTTTCTTTCTAAATCACATTTCATCTGAGTGAATTTTCTCTCAGAGTCATTTGCTTTTCCTTGTAAGTGCACATTAGTCTCTCTTATGAGAGCAAAAGATTCTTTGCAAGAATTTGAACACAGTTTTGTCAAAGATTCTTTTGATACCTGTGACAAGGCAGATTTTGAGGTGCATCCCTCAAATGCCATTAAGGCAAAGTTCTTTCTGCCATTGTCAGGCTCTCCCCAATTGATGTCAAACATCTTGTTGTCTGCATCAGGATTACACTCTGTGGTGTCAAAAGGAAGACTGCTCCAGTCAACATACCCTGAAGTAAATAAACTTTGTTGAGATGGTTGCTGTTGCTGTGGAGGTTGTTGAGCAGCTGGAAAGGGAGGAATTGATTGTTGGCTCTGCATCTGTTGAGCAGGCATCTGTACATATTGTACTTGTGGCACATATTGGTGTTGTGGAGCTTGTGCCTGTAAAAAATGTGCACTCCCTTGTGTTCCATTATTCCTGTTATAATTGGGGTTAAAATTGTTTCCAGACTGAGATTGGTTAAAGCCAGAGCTTCTACACTCTCTAGCAAAGTGTCCCAACTTTTGACAATTGTGACATCTAAGTTTAGATTTGTCAAAACCAATTTTTGTTGAACTGTTGAGTCCTGGAAACTTCCTTCCTAACCTTTTGTAAAATTTATTTGTTTTTAAACTTAACATGGCCAGTTGGTGCAAAATATCCATTTCTTCTAGGTCATCACTGCTGAAATTATTTAAATCATCCATGATAAAACACATGTTATCAGCAGTTTGACCAAAATCATTATTGTCATAATCTGGGAATGATCTTTTAGATGAGATCCCAGCAGTTATGTCAATATGGTCAAAAGATCCAAAACTATTTGAACAAGTTGGTGAGTCTTGTCCCAATAGTGTTGTACTACCTGGTAGATAGTCATCAGCAGTTTTTCCAGAACTTTGTAACTTTTTCTTTTGATCAATTTCTCTTTCAAAAGTAAGTAATCTCCCATGAAGTTTTGTAAGAGTGAGGGAGCTAAAGTCTGGTGAAGATCTTAAGACTATAGAGTAGGTTTCCAATTTTTCAGGTAAAGACCTTAAAAATCTATGAAGCATAGATACAGTTGTGTAGGTCTGACCATTTAATTTTAGCTCAGATATTAATGAGGAGAATCTTTCAAATTGTTGTGTTAAAGTTTCCCCATTAATGTGAGAAAAAGTTTCATATTGTTGAGCCAGGATTTCTCTGGTGTTGGCAATCACCTCTTCAGTTCCTCCAAACTGTTCTTTGAGGCAGTCCCAAAGCTCTTTGGCACTATCACAATGTAATAGGCCAGAGTAGATTTCATTTGGGAGTGCCATTGCCAACATAGAGAAAGCATTAGCATCAAGCTCAAGTTTTAGGAAATCATCATCTGTATAGTCTTTTGGGTCTTTTGGAATCTGTTCTTTAGTTTCAAGATTAATGTTTACTGGTTTATGAGGACCATATATCACAGATTTCCAGCAACCTGTGTTGGTTAGTGATAATGTATGTGCCATTCTCCTTTGCCAGATGTTATATTCATTTCTTACTAGCATAGCAGGTTTATTGGCAGAACCAGTATTATGAGGATCCATTTTAAAGAGTATTGATTTGTCAAATATCTCTTAAAGTGATGGATGTTGATAAAAGTGAGCTTATAATCCTTTATTGAATATCAATAAGAGCCTGTGTCTGATTCTCAATGTGTTAGATTGATATGTGATCAGATAAACCAGTGCTCTGATACCAATTGTTGGATCAGTATTGCTCTTTTGTATGAACTTGCTAGTGAACACTTAGGTGTTTAGCAAGTTCTTGATCAGTGATAGCACAGCGGAATGTTATGAGTTTAAAGCTACACTTATCAACAGGAGTTATAACTCCCCCTGGATTGAAAAACTAATAAATGATAAGTATTTATTGAGAATCTAAGTATTGAATGAGAATGAAACACTTAGATAGATTCTCAATAAATATGAAATGGAAATAACAATAATATGTGTTGAAGGATTTCTGTATTAAAATCAATGTCTAAAACAGAGGGATGAACCCTTCTATTTATAGACTTTACAAATACATGAACCTTGCCAAAAAGCAAGTTCAGAAACAAGTTGCAACAAGTTGCAGCATTGGAACTTGTACATAAAGCAAAAAGTAATCCTAAAGTAATAAATTAATGATACAAAAAGGCGGTGGAAAAGATCTTCACATAAGTACTGATGAATGACAAACTACTGATGAGTAGTTTGTCTTCAGTAGTTCTTCAGTAGAAGTGTCTGGTTTGAACTTCAGAACTTCTGATGACTTCTCTTCTTCAGCACTTGTGAAATCTCTTCTTCAGCAGTTTGATCTTTCTTCTTCAGCAGTTCTATACTTAGAATATTTTGACAGAAGTGAATTAGACTAAGGTTTGCAAAAGTGGTTTCACCAATCCTTTTTGTCCTAACATCTGCCCCTACCACAATTCTCAGAGATGAAGATGATGATTACTTCACTGCTGATGATGCCAAAAAAGGGGAGAGTGGCAGAGATAGATTGCCAAAGCTAGATCCCTTTGGTTGTCCACCCTCACAAAAGGGAAAATCAAAGTCTGCCAACAAACCAGGGTCTACCCACACAGCACCAACTGTTCAAACCTCTGTTGCTACTGAAACTGCCAAAACCAGCAAAGCTAAGGAAGTTGATACCTCTGCTAATGAAGAAGCTGAAAAGGCTGATGAGGAAAAGCAAAAGAGAGCTGACACTTTGGAAGTTAAAGCAGAATTTTTGGTACAATTGAAAAAGGAACAACAGCAAGAAGTTGAAGATGTGGGTTCCTCTAAAAGGAAGAAAATGCCTGCCAAACATGTTAGAAAACCACCATCCAAACATGCTGCTAAAACCTCTGCTACCAAAACCACTGCTGCCACTAAAACCACTGATACCACCACAACATCTGAACCTATCACCACAACCACCAAACCAATCACTGAACCTACTACCACAACCACCAACACACCACCTACAACCACTCCACAACCTAAATCCCAAACATCTGCTGGTTCTACAAAAGTGCCAACAGATGTTAACACAACCACTGCTGCAACACCACCATCACCAAAAATCTTGTACAGAAGGACGAGAAAATCTACCTTTGTTGTACAGGATGAAAACATTCATACATCACCACCTACTACTTCAACCACACAATCTACACCCATATCTGCCATTCCACTTTCATCATTCTCACCACACACCTAACAATCTACATCCCATAGACCACCACCAACCATTACACCATTGGCTGTTCAGTATCCCCTTGAACTTGATCTACTCAAAGGGAAATGCAATCCTTCTACAATACTGAACAACCATCTGAAAGATCTTTCCCATCTCTTCCAAATTTTCCTGTTCTCCTAAACATAGATACATATCTTAAATACAAGGCTGAACAGGCAGATGCTATCATCAAAGAGAAATGAAAAGGGAAAGATGACAGGAGTGTTCAGGGCATCCATTCAGTAGAGCTTAGAAAACTGAGAAGGATTGAAGATTTTGCTAAGACCCTGAGCAACTCCATGTCTACCATGCCTCTCAGCAGTGACATGGAAAGGGGGTTAGGGAATCACTTCTTGAACAAATCTTGTCAACCATGCCTTACAAAGCAAACAAGAAACAGTTTGCAGGCTGGACCACTCATGCTCTCAGAGAAGAACTCATAAGAATTGAGGACATGGCCAAGAATCCCCCAGCTAAGGTCTCTGCCCCTGATTTCAGTAAAGGCAGAGAGATCCATCCAGAGCCTTGAAATTCAGAAGAATGAGACAAGAGATTGTGGCTGCAGACTATAGGGAGATGAAGTCTGTTGCAAAATGGTCAGAGCTGAGGCTAGTTGAAACTTACAAGAAATTGGAAGAAAACAGGAAGAAAGACCCTAACTTGCCCAGAAAACCTGTCTACCCTGATGAACCTCTGATGAAGAAACCTCAACAGGCTTTTACATTAGACAGCCTACTTAATACTTCTGATCTATCTGCTGCTGCAAGAAGACAATTCAAAAAGAAGAAAGAAATGTCTGAAGAAGATCAGAAGAAGTTTGATGATACTTTTATAAAGGAGGGCCTCTTCAATCAAATACACTATTTCTCTGATCCCACCTCTGAAAAACTCAGAGAACTCATTGGGAGACCTCCATCACCAAACTCATCCAGAATAAAAGTGCATCTCAGCAAATCCTCTGATTCAAAAATTCTAAAATGGAAGGTCAACAAAGATACCCATGAATTGACTCTGCTCAGATCAGATGGAGAAGCTCAAAGACTTAGCATGGATGATGCACATGGCCTGTGTGCAGATGACCTCAAAACACTGCTGAACCTTGAGCTTGAAAGAGATGTTGAAGACCTCTACTCATTGAACTTTGAGTTACAATTCAAAGGTCAAATTAGAGAATGTCTGATGAGGAATAAAGATCAAGAATAAAGCCTAGTTTTGGCATCATCTGTTCTAGGGGGAGATTGTTGGGTCTGCTGACCTGGAAAAGAACAGATGATTGGAAAGCCAAAATATACTACTCAGTTGATCCTAGAAATAAACAGCATTTACAAGATACTTCTCCCAAAAGACTGTTGACCCTAACATCTGCTGTACTCAACAACTGTTGGAAACAACTGCTGCTGCAAAGGACTGCTAGAGAACAACTGCTGACTAAAGGTCTGATGAAAAACAACTGCTGACTAAAGTGCTGAAGACTAAAGGTCTGTTGGAGCCAATAGCACTTAGGCTCCAACAGGTGATACAAGACCATCAGAGTTTTCCTCAACAGCAGTTTACCTTACAGTGTTTTACAATGTAACAGTAGTTTGTATTTAACAGTTGTTTTATGTTGTTATTCTGTTAGAGGTCATTGTCTTAGGTGACGTCAGTTGAGATCATTAGTGGTTTAGATTTTTCTATAAATAGAACAGTGCTTGTACTGTTCTATTCATCACTCAAAACATTCTCTCAGACAAACAATCACAGAGTGATCAGGCTGAGGGGGAGTACTTGTAATATTGTAGTCTTTCAATTAATGAAAGCATTCGATAAAAAAACAATTATTCTCTTGTTTTGATTTATAGTTTATCAATCCGCTGCACTTTCCATTTATATTCACTTCGTTCATCACATCTTTTATATAAACAAATCAAAACAATCAAACTCAGATCCTATCAGGGGTGCACATGAACGTCGTGGTTTGGTTATGGTGCTTATGGTAACTATATTCTGCATGGAGACAGACAACGAAACTTTTTGAGCAACAAAACTGTTTTATCGAGTCAACAAAACCTACGGACTCACCAACTTTTTAGTTGACACTTGTAAGCAAGTTATTCAGGAAACCAAGTAAGGACATTAAGGAGCCAAGTTTAGGACTGCATAAAGAAGGCCTTGTTTGTGGTTTTGACGTAGCTGTTTGAAACACTTGTTAGGAGTTGTAACTTGTATTCGACTATATGACTTATGTGTTGATGAAATAAATGTCATTGGTATTTCTCATGTAAACAATGTTTATGATCACCATGTTCGTCTCACCTCGCGTTTCCGCCTTAGGTGGGGTGTGACAGTATACGTATTTTAAACATAGCAACGTAGATGCGAGTGTATATATGTATAAGTGGTACATAACTCAAACATTGTGGCCAAAAACTAACTTATGGGTCACATTATCATGTATGTAAGTGGGTTAAGGGTTCGGATGAACCTATATGGACCAAAAATAATAGACTTTGAAACAAAATTGTACAAGTGACCATACCCGAGATGTGTGGTCCGATTGGAGCAAGGTAGGAGTCGATCTTGGTGTCTACACTCCTAAATGTAGCTTCTACAACTTTGTGGGTGTGTGATTATGGTGTGGTGGTGGTGTGCGATCGGTCCTAGACTCGATTGGATTCCTTGTTCTCATCCAAAGGTTTACAAAGGAAATTGATGTGGTTGTGAAGTGTGGAAGTGTTTCTTGTGTTGATCATGCATACATATATATATATATATATATATATATATATATATATGCGAGAGGGAGATGGAGTGGATAAATGAACTATGTGTAGTTTAGGAAGTTCAACCCTTCTTAGTCCATGTTTTATAAAAGTAACATTCCCATTTCATGCAAATAATTGACTACTGTACATGCTCTTCTTCTTGGAACTTGATGGGCTGAAAATTCATGGCTAGTTGGGACTAAAAGGGAAGTCAACTCATAGAACCTTTGGTATAGGCTTGTAACAAGGTGCAATGTTGGTGTATTTATGGGAAATGCAAGTGTTTTGGATTATTCTATATTGGTGTGTGGGTGTGTATGTATATCGCATGATGTGTAGACATATATACATGTTAGAATGAGTCCAAACCAAGCACACACTTGACTTTTTCTTGGGAACATGTGGGCTGAATCTAGGGAAAGGATCAAGACAATTTGGTAAGTCAATTTGTCATGGGAATGAGATGTGAGGCTTGTAAGAACTTTTATTGGTGAAATGCATGGTTTTTAGGAATTATGGGATAGTGTGTGGTGTGTGTATGTGTGTGTTTGTGTAGAATGGTATGGATTATCCAAACATTAGCCTCATGTGTGTATGTAGTCGTGTATGTATATGTATCCATAGATAGTTTGTTTAGTCCCAATTACATTAACACATATGTATATGTGTGCCATGTATATATATATAGGTATAAGATATAGGATAGTCTGGACAATATATATGTTAATTGATATCTATGTATCACATACATGATTGTTTGTTTCATCTTGGTTGCTTATGTGTGTATATGGGCCGATTTGTATACAATAATGTATGTGTACATATTATTTTTGAAGCAAATCTCTATTGGCCTTGTACATGAACCCATTTTTGTATGTGCGTGTACATGTGTGTATATTCTTTTTTTTTTTTGATAAAAAATAACATTGTATTGTTACAAGACGACATTTAACATGTTACTAGTTTTCCATGTTGATGATTTATAAACATGTGTTGTTGGAGCTTTTATCTCATGTTCATATAAGATGGTATTTTGATTTAAATATGTGATATTGTTCCATAGATTTTCGTGTCTAGAGCATCTTGGAGAGTCCCATATGTACAAACGAGTGCCTAGAGCATCTTGGAGAGTCTTCCAGAACCTGGAAGTGAAACGACTGTCATGGTCTGAAATGATTGAGACAGACACCCCATGCCTAGTCACAATCTCCTTGATGTACATTCTTGCCAACCTTTCTAATTTGTCTGTTTCCCTAATTGGCAAGAAGTGTGCAAACTTGGTCAACCGGTCAACGATTACCCAAATCGCATAATGACTATTGGAAGTCTTGGGTAACTTGGTAATTTAGTCCATGGAGATCTGTTCCCATTTCTAGACTAGGATCTTTGGTTGCTGAAGTATATTAGGTGGATTCTGATACTCTGCCTTTACTTCCGAACACGTGAGGCATCGACTGACGTATGTAGCAATATCACCTTTGAGGTTTGGCCCCAATAGAATTCATTTACGTCCTTGTACATCTTTTCGGCTCCAGGGTGAACCGAGTACATGGACTTGTGAGCCTCCTCAAGAATCAATTCTCGTAATCCACCAAAACGGGGCACCCAAATCTGATTTGCAATGTACAACGTACGATCAAACCTACGTTACAATAATGCAACCATCTTGAACAAGGATTCATCCTTCAAATGTTCGCTCTAGAGTGCTTCATGTTGAGCTTCGCGAATACGGGCTGTGAGATTGATGTGGATTTGTAAACCTAAAGCGCAAACACGAAGGGTTTTGACACGTTCCTTTTGGCTTAGGGCATTTGCCACAACATTTGCCTTACCTGGATGATACTTGATCTCATAGTCATAATCGTTCAGTAGTTCTACCCATCTGCGATGCCTCATGTTTAGATCCTTTTGATTGAATATATGTTGTAGGCTCTTGTGATCTGTGAAGATAATGCACTTGGTACCATTCAGATAATACCTCCAGTTCTTGAGGGCAAAGATTACCGCACCTAGCTCCAAATCATGTGTCATGTAATTTTTCTCATGAACCTTGAGTTGATGAGAAGCATAGGCGATAACCTTATTCCTCTGCATAAGTACACACCCAAGTCCTTGGTTTGAAGCGTCACAATATACCACAAAATCATGCGTACCCCCCGGAAGTGAAAGTATCAATGCATTACAAAGCTTATGCTTTAGGGTCTGAAATGCCTCCTCTCTTTTGATTCCCCAATCAAACTTCTTGTCCTTTTGTGTCAGAATGGTGAGGGGTTGAGCAAGCTTCGAGAAGTTCTCAATGAATTGATGGTAATAACCAGCTAAACCCAGAAATTGGCATACGGAAGTCGGTGTAGTAGGCGCTTTCCAATCTTTAATCGCATTAATCTTGGCTGGGTCGACCTGTATGCCCTTCTCATTCACAATGTGGCCAAGGAAGTGAACATTTTGTATCCAATACTAGCACTTTGAGAACTTGGCAAACAACTTCTCGTTCTTGAGCAAATCTAGTATCGCCTTAAGATGATGTTCGTGTTCGTCCTTTGCCCGCGAGTATATTAAGATGTCGTCAATGAAAACGATCACAAATTTGTTCAGGTAGGGCTTGCAGACGCGATTCATCAAATCCATAAACACAACCGGTTCATTGCTCAAACCAAAAGACATAACCAGGAACTCATAGTGTCCATAGCGAGTTCTGAATGCAATCTTGGGTATATCTTCCTCTTGTACACGCAACTGGTGGTATCCCGATCTCAAATCAATCTTGGAGTAGCAACTGGAACCTTGCAATTTATCGAACAAGTCGTCGGTCCTGGGCAAAGGATACTTGTTCTTGACGGTCAGCTTGTTCAGCTTTCGGTAATCAATGCACATCCGAAAACTACCGTCCTTCTTCTTCACGAACAACACTGGGGCACCCCACGGGGAAAAGCTCAGTCGAATAAAACCCTTGTCTAACAGTTCCTCCAACTGGTTAGATAATTCCTGCATCTCGGAAGGTGCAAGGAGGTATGGGGTACGAGCTATTAGGGCAGCTCCTGGAACTAAGTCAATGCGAAACTCGACCTGACGTGGCGGCGGCAATCCTGGCAAGTCTTTGGGAAAACCTTCTGGATAGTCCCGCACTACTGGTATGTCTTCGAGCTTCCGATCCTTAGTCTTCTTGACGATGATGTGTGCTAGGAACGCAAGACAACCCTTCCCCAAGCATTTATGCGCCTTCATGCATGAAATGATCTGACATCTAGATCCACCGCGATCGCCTTTGGCTGAAAGGGTTTCGCCATTGGACAAGGGGATTCGAACCATCTTTTCATGGCAAACAATCTCGGTGTTGTTCTTGGACAACCAATCCATACCGACTACGATATCGAAACTACCTAATTGGGTTGGTAGTAAATCGATGTAGAACGCATGATAGCCAAGATTCAAAGTACAATCTCGAACAACTTCTTCGGATGAGATTGACTTACGATGACACCAGTCAATGAATCAGGTCAACATCCGTACACATTTTACTTGATTATGTCATTTCATGTACATATTAGACAATTTTGCACTCACTATCCCCCCCCCCCCCCTAGGCTAGTAAATCCCAAACTAGTCCAAAAATTCAATGGATTATCCTTTTATGTAAGTGCACGGATTGTGACTATCGCATTTGGATTGTCTATGTAGTGTTATTTAGAAGATTTAGTGTTGATAAAGTTCTTGTTCGACCTGTCGTGAGGTCGAAGGAAGCTTACTAAAGGTCGAAGAAAGCTTATGAAGAATATACGTTTTGGTTCGAGCCTTATTGAAGGTCGAATATCACATTCGACCATATCGGGGGGTCGAATGTGCAGTTCTATATATACTCAAAGTTTTATTTTGATGTTAACTTTTTGGTCATTTGGGTCTAGTCTTTTGTGTGTATTCTCTCTGTGTTCTGAAAAGTTCCTAAACAGTTTTATTTCATTGTAAACACAATTGTAAAGGTTTATCATCAATGTTTATGAATGAAATGTTTATTAAAAGGACTCGATTGTGTTTCTGATTTGATTTTTATCATATTGCATATGATCTAGGGTTTCCACACCTAGATTGTTTCACTTATATCATCATCTAGTGTTTTCCTATAAAATCGATCCTCTACAAAGTGGTATCAGAGCCTATCTCTATCATACAATTGCAATTTGATAGATTTCGAACAGAATTTTATCCAAAAACACCTAAAAATTTTCTGTTTTGCATAAACTTTGAATGACAATGTAGATTGATTGATTTTGACTAGATTTCACGGATAAAATCAAAATTTTCATTCATTAAAGTTGATCTCCATCAAATCCGAATGTATTTAAAGAATACCGTGCATGTTTTAAATGTGGGGAGAGAGGGCATTTACTTGCTCACTACCCATATGTAAGACATAAAAGGCACGAGGTTGAGAGACACCAGAATGTGAGGAATTCGGTTGATAATCATAGACAATGTTATCCACAACAACGTTTTTCTTTCAGAGGCAACATACTTATAATCAAAATCGTTTTTTTTTTCAAAAGAGGGAAGATCATCCAATTGTCTATGATAATCGAAACCGGATTGCCATGGAGAAAAAGCTGAAGAAACCAATGGTGAACACGACTAATGATAAACAAAAGGTTTTTCCAAAACCTTCTATTAAGTCATCGGTTGGACCTTCATCTGTTATAAATCAGATAAGGTTGCCAAGGAAGTTTAATTCACGAACGATACAAAGAAACCTATTGAGGTTAAACAACCCCAATTAAGAATTTTGAAACGTTCGGAACAGACTTGTACACCTAAGGGATCTCCAGGTGCTTCTACGTCATCTGCGAATGAAGTGTATGTTGGGCAACCACCAAGTTTTGAGGACCAATCCACTGGGATAAGGTCTACAAGCTTAATAAAGCTTTGTACGGGTTGCACCAAGCTCCAAGACAATGGTATGAGGAGCTTAGCACATATCTTCTTTCCAAAGGATTCAAACGAGGTTTGGTAGACTGTACCCTGTTCACAAAACAAACAGAGGGTGATTTGCTTCTTGTTCAGATTTACGTTGATGACATTATATTTGGTTCTACTAACGAACTTCTAAGCAAAGATTTTGAACGAGTCATGCAGGAAAATTTCGAGATGAGCGCTATGGGAGAAATGCAATTCTTTTTGGGATTGCAGGTGGACCAATTGCCAACGGGCATTTTCATTCGCCAAACGAAATATGTTTCTGAAGTCTTGAGCCGATTCCAGATAGAAAATTCAAAGCCTATGGATACTCCCATTCCAACTAAACACGGGATTGGAGTTAATGCTACGGAGCAGCTCATTGATCCCTTTACATACAGAGCCATCGTCGGATCTTTAATGTATCTAACTGCATCTCGTCCGGATATAATGTTTACAACGTGTCTCTGTGCTAGATTCCAATCGAAACCAAAACAGAGTCACCTGGCAGCTGTTAAACGAATCCTGAGATATCTGAAGGGTTGTCCCTCGCGTGGACTATGGTACCCTAATAATGATAATTTTGACTTTATTGCTTTTAGTGATGCAAATTTTGGCGGATGCGACAAAGACGCAAAATCCACAACGGCTGGATGTCAATTTCTGGGGAGCAGGCTCGTGACCTGGCAGTGCAAGAAACAAACAGCAGTTGTGTTATCTACATGTGAAGCAGAATATGTGGCAACCTCGAGTTGTTGCTCACAGGTTTTGTGGATACAACAACAAATGCGCGACTAGGATTTGCAATTTCTTAAAACCCCAATACACTGTGATAATGAAGCCGCTATCGCACTCACTAAAGACAATGTCAATCACTCTAAGGCTAAACACATCCGGATTAAGTATCACTTTATCCGTGATTGTTATGCTAAAGGTTTGATTGATATGGTCAAAATCCACACTGACTATCAGAGAGCTGATTTCTTTACCAAAGCTTTTGACAAATCAAGATTTGAATTTTTATTAAAAGCTAACGGTATAAAATAAAAATAAGACTAATCGTCACCTTGGTTTATCAATTTTATTTCGTTTTATTTTGCTTTCAGAAAATTCAAAAACCCAAAAATATGTTTTTAATTTTAGGGGGGAGCATTATTAGAAAAATCAAAAACATTGAAAATTTTCAAAATCTATAAAAATCAAAAATGATTTTTCTTGGAGAAAAAGAGGAGATGATAGTACATCAGTGAGGATCTATTGCATGCTAAAGAATTGAAAATGTCAAAATGCTTGATAAATGTTAATTTTGAGTGATGTGCTGATAGGCTTCGTAGACTTATCACTGCGTGCCTGATACATACATATCAAACTGTTTATTATGTGGATGAACACCTCATGGGCATATGGTCTTAGTACCATAATTTCATTTGATAGGGTTTGTACAAAATTCGGAGGTTTCGGGTCGTTATGTTATTAGTTATCTGGGGATAGCCTATATGATCTTCTGACGTAAGGTTTTACGGACCTAGATCAGGCAGGGTATCTTTATAAAAGAGCTTTAATGCCAAAACCGAAAGTTACCGAATTGAGGAACTTTAAATGTGTGACGATAATCAAAGATTATCTAATGCATCATATCTAATCATTGATGCAAATCATGATTGATATAAGACCTCAACCAGGTAGAGTGCACATGTTACTCTGTAGTATTGAGTTGCTGACCTGTACACCTCTGTGCCTCATACCTTTTAACAACAGATAACAAAAGCATAATCACGCGTTACAATGGATATTTATGCAAAATTCCTTGATACGGGAGTATGTCGTGTGTGTGGGAACCACAGGTGAATTAGTTTATAATATACATAGCAGTATCAGCATTGCATAACAGTCTGCATGAGAGTTTATGTGGATAACAATATCAGCAGTTGCCAAAATTACATTGTTAGTAAAGTTTAAATATAACAGAACAACGGTGCGATGTGATCTCTCAGAAACTGATATGATCCTCTTACCGGAAAATCACAAAAAGTTTATTGCTTTCTGTTGATTTACTTCATATACACAAAAACTCAAAAAGATTTTTGGTGTGTTTTAACAAAAATTTCATAAAATCCAAAAGATTTTACATTTCTGCTTTATTTTAGATAACCGATGGTGCTTGATGGTCATATTCTAAAGTTTGACAAATCAACTTGAGTTTTGTATCATTCAAATGATAAATGATGAAGGTTTGAAGGTTTAAATGAATAAAATTGAAGGTTTGATAAAAATAACATTGTATTGTTACAAGACGACATTTAACATGTTACTAGTTTTCCATGTTGATTATTTATAAACATGTGTTGTTGGAACTTTTATCCCATGTTCATATAAGTTGGTATTTTTTATTTGAATATGTGAGATTGTTCCACAAATTTTCGTGTCAAATCTCTATAAAATGTCTTTGAATTTGATTATGGAATTTATTAACTTTCAAGTTAGATATAACCACGTGTGACTACGTTTTGTGTTGTAGGTTATAATTGAACATTTGGCTACTCTCTGTTGAGCATGTGATTGCCCTGACTATCATTGTCAGTTGTTCTATGCATGAGTCGGGTGTTGCATGAGTAACGGGTAAATGTAATGGATTCTGAACTTTCTTGGGTCTTACTAGACTCAGGGTGACACATTTACGGTACAATGTCTAATACATGATTGTAAAAATAACAAAATGGTGGGAGTGGGTACGGATCTTGACCTAGAAATCCGACGGTTGTCACAAAAAGTTATAGTTCAGAATATATTTTTGTTAACGAAAATGTATGTAAATATATTTTAAATATATGATGAACGACTAGATATGGTTACATATATGTACCTCACGAGTTATATGCATGTAGTTCATCGATCTACATATAATTTTTTATTTATCTTTTAAATTATTGAAAAGCTTAAAAAGAATAAGGCATATGCAATACTAGAGTATACTCTGGGAATCTCTCGGGGTTGAGAAATCTAATATGACATATTAATTTTACATATAAAATAGAATGATGTGCTTTACAGTTACATGCAGGAAAGCTTCGAGTAGCACCTAACCTAAAACAATTAACAATATATCTCCAAGTTAACGCCTAACCTTAAGACTAAGCGGAGTGGAGGGCGGGAGAGGGGCGGGAAGGGGGGGAACACCACCGCAAGGTGGCGTGGAAGCTGGCGTGGGGCTGGGGGCGGGAGGGGCTTCACCGGCGTGGGGCTTGGGGTGGGGGTGAGGTGGCAGCGATCTATTGGTCAGGTTTTTTTTTTTTTTTTTGACTTTAACACAATATAATATTATTTCCTTCCCCCCCCCCCCCCCCCTCTTCCCCCCTCCACTCCCCACAATTATTCCCCCCCCCCCCCACAAGGGTCCCACAAGTGCCACATGGCGCTTCATCCCCCTCTTTCCCACCCCCCCCCCCCCCACTCCTTATAGTCTAAAAATGTATAACTCTAATATTAACACCTAACCCAAAACAATGTACAACTCCAATGTTAACACATGTTGAAAATAGAATTCATATTTACTGATTTGCCTATACATGATTAATGAATTACCCGAACACTTTGTGTGTTTTTTTCCTGTATGAACAAAACCTCACAAAAAAATAGTCGTTTTTTTTCTCCGTTATTTATATAGCACTATGGTACTCGTTGGAAAGATAATAAAACGCTCGTTAAATATTAAAATCTAACAGGCTCAACTTGTCTTGGTTTTTATTTCACTAAACCAAAACCAACTGGGTTTAACCCAATTAGTTTTCTGCCTTTGTGGCATGCCACTTCATCTGTCATGTGGCATGCTACGTAGGCAAAACACTAAATGTGAGCCTTGATTTTTACACGTCATCTCCCACGTGGGACATGTTTTACACGTCATCTGTCACGTGGCATGCCACGTAAGTAGAAAACTAAATGTGGGCCATGATTTTTGCCAACTGAGACATTTTTTACACGGCATCTGCCACGTGGCATGTTACGTAGGCAGAAAACTAACTGGGTTAAACTCAATTAGTTTTGGTCTAATGAAATAAAAATCAAGACAAGTTGGGCTTGTTAGATTCCAATATTTAAGTTGGGATTATTGTCTTCCAACCCGACAAAGTTAGGATTATTTAATTCAAATTCCTCCCAAAAAAAATAGATGCGAGATTTTCTTTTCTTTTTTTTTAACGGTGACTTCATATAAGTGACGTAATGTCACACAACTTAATCGGCAGCCCTAACCAAGGTCTGCCCCAAACTATGTTGTCTTAATCGGGCCCGCGCTGGTGTATCAGACTTGGTTATGGGGTTCCCCTAAAAATCGTACCGTCTCTACACGAGTTTCCTCGCTGGAGTAACAGCCGGGTGAAAACCGGGGTGAGGCTCAGGATCGAACGCCCCTCGGTGCATTTGCCACCATCATTACCTGGATACCATAAAAAATAATAAGAAGAGTGAAAATCAAACCTAGATCACTAGAAACATCAAATCTTTCCTCAACTACTTCACCTACCTCATTGGTAGATACGGGATTTCCTAATTGGAGAATCTTATTGTTATTAAAATAAAATTATAAAACACTAAAACTACACCTAATCTTGGAGATGGTGGGGTGACGAGATATTCAAAAGGATACTCCTCACAAACATGCAATTAAAGCACCGCATGTGTCCGTTACAATTATATACACCTGACCGCACTTTATAAATTACTTTAAAACGTTAAATATAGTAAAACCTTTACTACATGCTTTTTAAAACGTTACATAAGTGAATGTATATCGCATCAATAGACAATAACAATAGAGCTCAACTAAGGAATGTGACACCGAGTTGATGTTGGACGAATAAACATTGCATTGCAGGTGAAATGAGCCCGATATCTGAAACTTGATTCACCTGTGAGGACGGATATCGAACGACAAAATTGTGAATACATCCACGAAAACTCGTTTTACATATACGATATATACATTGATTTTATAATAGCAATTTATATTTATATTTATATTAATTTTTGTAACATTTTGATAACTTTCTTGATAACCTAAACTGTTGTATCGATCACGTTTGCATTTAAGAAAAAAATGATTCTTTTTTTTTTTTTTAATGTAGAGCACCTCTTTTAAAATTATTTTATCTTTTAGGTATTCAATCATGCTTAAAAAGAAGAAAACAAGATAACTTTTAATATCAAAAGAACCTTTCGTTCAATAGACAAATTCAATGCAGACTTTTTAAAGTTTCTGATTTCAGGCGAGTTCACATGTAAGTTGATTTGAAATTGTTTTTTTTAAGGTTAATTTTTTTCATGGTCTTTGGGACTTTAACCTAAGACCTCCCACAACTTAAGGGGCTGTTTGGTAGTCTCTTAATTAACCTCTTAATTATTCAGGTCTGAATCATTCAGCATTTAAACTGTTTGTTTCAGCATCTGAATATAATTATTAAGTGTTAAACCATTATGCAAATAAAGGATGCTGAATGATTCAGCTCTTAACCATTCAGAGTCTCTTAACCATTCAGACCAACTTAGGGGCTGTTTGATAGCCTCTTAATCAGCCTCTTAATCATTCAGGTCTGAATCATTCAGCATTCAGACTGTTTGTTTCAGCATCTGAATGGAATGATTAAGTGCTGAATCATTAAGCTAATAAGGGATGCTGAATGATTCAGCTCTTAACCATTCAGAGCCTCTTAACTATTCAGACCACTTAATGATTCAGCACTTAATCAACCAAACAGCCACTAAGTGTTTTAAAGGTTTTGCCTTTGCCAATAGACCACCACCCCATTAGTGATTTGAAATTGCTTGATTGATGAAAAATTGTAAGAAATCTAATCATTAATTGTAACAAATTATCAGTAGTAATCTGAACAAAAGACCAGGCTGGACTGTAAGGCTGCTGTGATGGAGTTTGACAGAACTAATACCATTGACGCCAGGCAGAAAGCTAGATCGAGTACGTTGGGCTTTGGAAGGAGATGAGAATTCAAGATTTTTTCACTGGGTGATAAACGCCAACATTATGTCTAACAGGATTAACAGGTTGCTCTTGGATGGGGTGTGTCACGTGCCCGCGGGTAATGAAGGATAGGGCATTTCCCTTTTTTGCAGATAAGTTTCAGGAACCTTTGAATGTTAGGGCGAAGCTGGTGTGCTCTCACATAAATAAGGTGTCTGACGTGGACGCCGAGTTGCTGGTACTACCGTTTACTATTAACGAAATTAAAGATGCAGTGGGGGCTTGTGATGGTGATAAGGCCATTGGCCCGGATGGCTTTAACTTCAAATTTCTGAAGAGGTGTTGGGGTGGTTTGGAGGATGACTTCGTGAGGTTGTTTCAAGAGTTTTATAATGATCCGAGCTTAGGGCCATGATGTGCTTCATCATTCATTGTCTTAATTCCAAAGAATGAGGATCCGAAGGGGTTTAATGATTTCAGACCTATAAGTCTTGTGGGGTGTGTCAATAAGGTGATTTCCAAAGTACTAGTAGCAAGATTGAATATGGTGATTGATAAACTAGTGCCCCCTGAACAATTGGCGTTTTTGGCGGAGTGAAATATAACGGATGGGTCGCTGATGCTCGGTGAGTTGATATCCTGGTTGAAGAGGATTAAGCGGCAGGGAATGATTTTCAAGGTCGAGATAGACAAAGCTTATGACTCGGTCAGCTGGGAGTTTCTGGAGTCGGTTTTGCTTCAGATGAACTTTCCCCAGAAATGGTGCAGGTGGATTATGGCTGTGGTATCTTCCACGAGAGCATCTGTATTAATAAACAGTTCCCCGACATCTGAGTTCGTGTGCAGCCGCGGGCTTAGACAAGGTGACCCGTTTTCCCCATTTTTGTTTGTAATTGTTATGGAGGCCTTGACCGGTGTTATGAAAAGGGTAACTGCAAATGGAATCTTCTGTGGTCTGCCGTGTGGTAACGGGGACTTGGTGTTATCGCATCTCTTGTACGCGGACGATGTGGTCTTTTTAGGGGAATGGTCAGAAGCAAAAGCCTTGAATCTAAAGTGTATTCTTAGATGTTTCTACCTTGCGTCTGGGTTAAAGGTGAATCTGCGTAAGTGTAGCGTATATGGGGTTGGGGTGGACGATTTGAGTGTGCAGTCCATAGCTGCCCTTTTTCATTGTAAAGTTGGTAAATTCCCGTTTACGTATCTTGGCCTACCTGTGGGTGAGAATATGAATCTGTACAAACATGGGAAGCCGGTTTTGGATATGGTCCGAAAACGGTTGTCATTATGGAAGGCGAGGAAATTATCTTCTGGTGGAAGGTCGGTTCTTATCAAGTCTGTGCTGAACTCCCTCCGACCAACTACTTCTCACTTTATAAGGCCTCATGTAGAGTATTAGACGATTTAGATAGAATGAGGCAGGTTTTTATTGGGGTGGCTCGGACGAGAAGGCAAGGATGAACTGGGTGGCTTGGGACAATGTTATTGCACCTATTGATATGGGCGGACTTGGATTTGGGTCGCTCAAAGACATTGGGGGGGCTATCACTCGTGAATAGTGGCAACGGAGATATTACCACTTCCTTTTCTGAGTTGCCGCAATCTGATTCTTTCCGCCCTTCCTGCACCTCTTCGTCCATCACACCACTTCCGGCCATGTTTTCTTCAATCTTTTCTGCACCCGCTTGCTCTTGTTATACTTCCAATTCCCTTACTCTCGCTTCATCCTCCATTACAAATATCTTCAAAAGATAGTTTTTTACTATCTCGAGATTTTCAGCAAACTTCCCCAAGTCGATGATAGGTTCAGGTTCGGACTCGGAGAAAGCATTGGTGATGGCAAAAATGGTGGCGAATTTCAGTGGGGTATTTTTCTTTGAAAGGTGAGAAAGTTGAAGAATCAAAAGGTGGTGGTATATAAGAGTATGGAAATGGTGACGGATTATATGGAGATGGTAAAGGTGGAGGAGGTTCAGGTAGGGGTGAATATGTTGAAGGTTCACAAAGCTAAGACTCAAAAGTGGGAAGACACGGAGAGATGTATTCTTCGCATTTATGGGGATAAGAAGGTCCACCGCAATAGCTACACGGGAGAATACAAAATAAGTGTCTTCACAACTGTGGGGAAAAGGAGGTCCGCCATAATAGTCACATCCTTGTTGAACGTAGCAGCCACCTTCAGCAACTCGATGATCCATCCTGCAAAGCTATCAAAACAACTGACAAGACAATTAGTAACTAGCAACTAAAAACCTTTCTCTGGAATACGTCATGTCCCCGGCAACGACGCCAAAAACTTGATGTCGTGTGGATTAAAGATTTTTGTGACTTAAATTAACTTTTATTTTAAAGGAAACAAGCTCCTGGCGGATGTGCCAAGAACTTGATCCAAAAGAGTTTAAGTCAAAACTTTAAGTTAAAACAGTTTTCAAGTTTTAAATTTATAAAATAAAATGATAGTTGCGAATTATTCTAAACCCACACAATAGGCAAGTGTACCTATCGAGTGTAGTATAGACTTCCAGCAAGTACCGAGTATCGAACCCAAAGACACGACTTCCCCTACTCAGCCTTAAGTTGCTTTTTTAATAGAAGTAAAAGATAAATGAAAAGAGAGAGAGAGAGCGAGGATGACCAGAGTATAAATCAATACCAAAAGAAGTGCTTCTTCGGGATCCAACTATTCTCGGGACGGATTAATATTAATTATTTAGTGGTGTATACAAGTGCGCACTTATGCTTAACATGGAGTTGCAACAGCATTCTCTAGAGGTGACTGTTTTCTCAAAACGAGTTGTATTCTTGTTGTTTAATTGAGGATCTCCCGAACCGGTAAACTCACCCCTCAATAATGAATGACGGACTAATCAAGATTGTGTTAACCCAACCGCGAAGAATCCACCACCCAGTGTTTTGATAAAGACATCTAATTATTTAAAACTTTTATGGACAACTTGTCGGTGGCCGAAGCATGACCGAACAAGAAACCATTTGATATCATAAGAGAGTCGTGACTAACCAGCACACGTGCATCCCTTACTTGAACCAATTAACCTTTTAAAAAGTGAGTGGTCTATCATTAACCGTGCGGCAGTATAATGATGAAAGAAAATAAAGACCGTTTTCTTTCAACACGGGTTCACCAATTCTTAACCTGCGCCAAAGCTATCACATAGACAATGAAACTAAGTCACAAGATTAAGTCTTGGCTTATCACTAGGAGCAAGTATAAAGACCGTACCGGGCCTAAGTGAGATCTTGATAGTAGTGGTTGTTTTGAGGATTAGAGGGGGTTTTTGAATGATTTATAGTGATCTCTCTCAAACTCTCACTCAAGTAGTGTTTATGGAGTGATCCCCCAGCTCAAAAGGTCACTTACTAGACCCTCAAGATGGCTTAAATGAGTGAGAGACTCGAGTAGAATGGATGGGTGAAAGGATGGTGAAAATGTGGGGTGGAGGCCTCTATTTATAGGCAAATCAGGGGCTGCACGCCCGTGCTCACAGTTTGGCACGCCCACGCTCGACAGCAGGTACTGTTGTAGAGTCCTTTATGAAGAAATGTTCCCTGTTGTGTCTGGCACGCCCGTGCTCCTTCCTTGAGCACGCCCGTGCTCAGCTTCTTTTGTACCATCGTTGTTAGTTTTGGTCGGTTTTTGCTAGGGGTGTAAATTTCTGACACGGCCCGAAAACACGACCCGAACCTAACACGAAATTAGCGGGTTTGGGTTTAGTCTAAATGGCTTCGGGTCAGGTTTGGGTTGAACCCGTGAACCCGTTTAGCTAAACGGGTCGGGTTCGGGTCAACCCGGTCAGGTTGGCGAGTTGACCCGTTGAACCTATTTATACTATATATTGTTTTTTATACAATATTTTTATGTTATAAATTAATTTGGTTAGGTATTTTATGCTACACTTATAACTTAAATAGAAAATGATATGAGATTTTATAAATAAAACATAAGTGTTTTATATATATTTGTATTTTTTGTAGAAAAATTTTAATTTTAATACATTAGTTTGCGAAAAAATAAAAAAAAATCAGGTTGAACGGGTCGGGTTCGGGTCAACCCGAGAATATTCAGGTCGGGTTCGGGTTGATATGTATCTCACAATTTTCGGGTTCGGGTTCATGTAAAATTTTTGGGTTCGGGTCGGGTTGGACCCACCAACCCGCAAACCCGACCCGTTTAGCACCCCTAGTTTTTGCCTTAGAGAACACGCTGGAGTAAAGCACGACCGTGCCATACACTGGGGCACGCCCGTGCACATCCTGAAGTGCTGAAATTGACCTCTGTTGACTTGGAAATGTTGACTTGTTGACCCGGAACAGTTGCACGGCCATAAGCACGGTCGTGCCATATCTGGCAGAGCTTCGAAGTCTTCAATTCTTTGTCCGTTTAGTGCCGTTTTGTGCGGTTTTTCACTTCATTTCATCACCGAGCCTCGGATCCTGCAATTATCAACAAAAAAAAAAAGATAAATCATGATAAAACAGGGATAAAAGCACGATTTAGAGTATAAGATAGGTGATAATTATGTGTGAAAACATATCAATTTCTCGGCACATCAAGATTTAAGGTCGATTTGGATGGACTGTGGAGAAGGATTGTATGGGCCATACATTAGCCGTCTAGGAACTGGAACCTGGTTCCAGCAAGGTTGTCGAGTTCGGGCCCGTGGAAACATATTGCTGGTGCAGTTGGGTTAATTAAGATTTGGGGTGGACATTGAAGGCTGCATAAAGGGGGTTGTGGGATGCGGGTTGGGTGTTTCATTCTGGCTTGACAGTTGGGATCCGGGAGGCCCTTTGGCTAACCGTTTTGCAACTGTGTTCGCACTAGAAAGTAACAAAATGATCACGGTCCCTGATCGGGTGCATCCAAATGGGTTGGGTTAGGTTTGGGATGGGAGGTTGGCTACGCTCACAGGATCAGCGGCTACTGAGCTAGCTGACTTGATGGTCCGGGTCACTTGTCCAATCTTGTCTGTGGTCAAGGATAATTGGGTGTGGAACGGTGGGAATGGGGACTCATTTTCAGTTAGAGCTGTTAAAGAAGCAATGATTGCTGTTGGATGCGCGTCGATTCCGAGACCTGTGGATTGGAATTCCTGGGTACCAAAAAAGGTGGGGATCCTGATTTGGAGGAATGTAAACATGGGTCAGCGCTTTGTCCGATTTGTGGTGAACAGCATGAGACTATAGAACATCTATTTGTATCGTGCGATTTTGCCCAATCAGTTTGGTAGCTGGTTTCACAATGGTGAAAGGTAGGTAACGTTTTTGCCTTTGACTTCCGAGATATCATGGAGCTACACTCCTACGTGGGTGGTTCAAAAGGGTACATGAAGGCGTTTCAAGCAGTTTGCTTTACTACTATTTGGTGCATTTGGAAGTGCCGAAATGAGGCGGTCTTTAAACAACAACAGTGTTCGCTGCAAAGAATCTTGGGTGACATCAAAGTTATGAGTCTATTATGGGTGTAGGTGCGGGCAAGACAATCGAGTTTAGATTAGGAGAAATGGAGAGGCTTCAACATCTCGAATATTAAGTGGTAGCGTCAGTATTGGCTGTTTGTTTCTTTTTTGTCTTGTTTTGTTTTGTTTTGTTTCTGTACCGGTCTTGTTTTCTTTGGGTGTATGTAACGGGCGACTTAGCTAGTACCCTGCTAGCATTGGTGATAATAAAATTTCGTTGGCATTTTTTAATCATCAATAGTAAGTAAATAAATATTAGTGGCAGTGTGGTCTATCAGTGGCAAATAGTCATTAGTTTTAACTTACCATAAGTGATAACGGGTCATCAACCATAAATATACTAGTGTGAATGCCCGCGCGTTGCAGCGGGTGTGTTTGTTTTGTCGCATCCTAGTTGTTGAGGTTTGTGGCTCGTGTATACATATTTAAAACTTCTATAACAAAAATGTATTGAACAAGAATTTTTTACCGGTTAACCTGTATTTAGTTATTATTTTTGCCTTTAGTTATTTAGAAATAAAATAGAACTATTAATATTATCTAGAAAACCTGTAATTCTTTATACGTAAAGATTTGTTTTGCTTTTGAATAAACACATTAAGTATTAATATGAGAAAACAATAGTGACTGTTTAAAAAAAAAGTGATCCAAGAGCTTACCTTGTAAGTGGAAGCGCAGCCACGAGCTGGTTGAATGGTTTGAACGGCAAACCTTTACTAATTGTTCCAAAGTGGTGTGGATAAAACCAAGTCCATGAGGGTACATATGAGAAGTGATATAGAAGAACCCAACAAAGACCTTGTGTGTACTTGTTTCCATGCTCACGAATTGGTTGTGGGAAACACAAGGCATGAAATGCAACCTAATCAAGTTATAAACATAGATCATGATGGTGCATTTAACGTCTTTGGTCCTACACATATCTACATTAGACACCCTCTTTTTTGATAATTGACAAAGTGGCCCTTTTGTATTTTTAAAAGTATGTTCTTTCTTTAAAAAACAAAGATTAGCTCCTATGCATACGTTGCATCTAAGTTTATGGAGATCAGAAAGAAGATCCTTTGGTGGGCTCGAGTTTAAATAGTGTAACAACAAAACGCCTCCCCTTTTAATCTGTATTAACAAAAAAAAAAGCGGAACTGTAAGATCATTTACTTGGTTAATAGAAGGCTAATAGATGACATTGCCGTGTTTAGTTAAATGTGGACAATAGGCCCGGATACTTTAATCCTATGTGTGCTGCCGGTTGCGCATTGTGTGAGTGTAAACAGTTTTAGTATCAGTTTCATTTGCGACTGTTCATGGTTTGTGAGTGCAGGCTGTTTTTTATAAGTTTCATTGCAACATTCTACAAGTGTTCATATGTCACATTCCATAGTTCATACTTAGGACTGAAGTATTAAAAGTACCATACATGTTATAGTTGTTTACATGTGCTTACATACTTAGGATTAAAGTATCAAAACATAATCGTGACCAAATGTACCAAATAGACTACCTTATCAAAAGTATAGCTTGAATTTGAAATTGGGCGTCCTTGTTCTTGATATCTTGAAGTAAATGCAGCGGAGCCTCTTTGGTGACCATTTCTGCACATGTCAGTTTTATTAGCAATTGGATCGTGAAGTTTTTATCGCTATTAACAAAAGAAGAAACAAAATGTGAGATACAAATAACCCATTTTTTTACTTCCTATTTCTAAACATTATGAACATAAATGACATTAGAGATTGTTTAATTCTTTCTTTGAAACTTGAAGTAGGATATGAGATATTGGAGTGTGAGTGTGTAAGAAAAAAGAACAAATAAATACATTTATTAATTATTGAAGAATAATTAGTTCCAAGTCAAAACCATACCAAGAAGATGATTGCCCTTTAATATAATTTTGTATTCATCTAATATGGTGCCACTACAAACTCTATATTCTGTAGACATTAGAACCTGCAAAATATAAGACCACTTTAAATAAAATGCTTACAACCCTCTACAACCAAGAACGAAGTCTTTCATTAATTTTGCGTAGCGATAGTTAAGGGTGGAAAAAAAAACTTCACTGGGGCCAATTCTTCCACTAATGTAGATACAAAATTGAAAATAAAACAATGCAAAGCTGAAAGAGGTAGATATAAAGCGACAAAAATGATAGAATTTATATTGTTATTAAAATTAGGATGTATATATGTGTCCATATAGACAATTAACTAATCATATTATGATCTGTTATGAAGTTAGAGTTCATCCCTCCATCACAGACATTTTAAAAAAATACCTTGTGTGCAGTGTACCTATTTATTCATGTAAAAGCATTCAACACAATCACATTCAAAATAAACTACCAACTCAGATAGAACACGCTCTACATCAAACACTTTACAAAGGACGTTTGAGACACGACCCGATGATAAAGCTATCGTGGTAATTTTGAACAAACGAAATTGTAATCAATTTAAAAAACACACAACAGACTAAACTGACATCAATTTAAAACAACACAGAGTAGAAAATTGTCAGGCAACAAGAAAATGTTGAAGCAGGTTAAATATAAAGAATAATAAACAACAATAAGCCACCAGATAAGGAACGAAACCGGTAGCAAATTCTGAGACTAATCCTAACGCATAGTAAACAATTATTCCAAACTACTACAAGATTATATGACACATGGGTCTAATAACTCAACAGAACTCACCTTCAATTGAAAAAGAGTTTGGTTAGCCCCTAAAGACACACCAGGCTGTCACGCCAACAGCAAAACTCGACACAACCCCAGATGCACCTGCAACCTCCCAACATGTTAATTGGTTGATAAAAGAGATGATGAATAATAGTTAATCTCAACCGTTACCACAAAGAATGAGACTGAACATAAAATTAAATCATAAGAAAATAGAAAAGGGTAATAATAAACCTAGACCTAAAACACGATGAAATCAGCAAATCAAACCTTTTTTCTAGGTTTTGAATTTCTTGAAATCTTGGTTTAATATCATGTAAAGATATGGAGTTGTGATGGCTTGGAGCCGTCATCATTTTTGTCTCTCATTGTTCCTTTCCTCTCTCTGCCTATAACCCTTAAAGCATCAGATTCAATGCGAAGGCATCAATTGAACCATAACTAATGAATTGAATAGGTTTTATTAGGTGATATCGGTTATAATAACTACATAATGTGGGGGCATGGATGGGAATGGAGGGTATGATTGTAAAAGTGTTTTGAAATTGTAAAGGATGTGGTGTGTGAAATGTCTATATTACCCCTCTAAGTGTCTTAATTGTCACAGCTCTTCCTATAATACCGGCGGGTACACAACCTCTAATATAACGCTACTATATGCAATCTAAAAGACACGTTAGACTATAAGAAGTGGAGGAGGGAAGAGGGGCGAGATGCGCCATGTAGCACTTGTGGGGCCCGTGTTTGAAAGGTGAAAACATGGCAAAAAAGCAAAACTGAACCCATAATAAGTTGACAACAAATAAAAAACTGAACAAACCGGAAAAGAAAAAAAGGCAAAAAAGCAAAACTGAACCAATAATAACTAAACTGTCTGAACACACTGATCAAAATTAAAAATCAACAAAGTGAGCCATGAACCATTAATTAACCGATTAAACTTTCAATAGAAGAAAATCATAAATAAAGGAATGTGCATGAACGCATGTTGATACATAACATGATGAACTTACAGATTTTAAGCAAATCCAGCATCAATATAGCGTGTGATTGAAATTCATAGATTTGGAGGATTCTTGATTTATGTTTGTTTTTGCGATGCTAGGGGGGGTTTAACTTGTTGTAAAAAAGTCCATTATGGATGAAATTTAGAGTGTCAAATTTTGCACATATCATCATATAATTGGTTCTTGTATATGAGATAGTCTTTCCTTCCTTTCCTTGTAGCCTGCAACTTTTTTAGTAGCAGCTTCTTGACTTGCTCTCTTTTTCTATATTTAAGATTATAAACTATTTTAAATATTGTATGCAATCATTAATAATAGGATTAAATAATTGTATCACCAAAAATTTCAACTGCACTACTTGTAATATGGCCATTCGAAAACATGCTAAAATGCAAACCAGTTGATTACTCATTATCATTTTCATGTTTTTTACATCAAAGTTCTTAACAAAACAGGAAACATAACTATGTATACATAAAAATATACTCACCTCCTACAGAGAATGATGACGGAATATCCAGATTTCAAAAGTATCTGCACATCATAAAAGAAAATCCATGTTATCTTATGTATAGAATTCATGAAATGGAATAGAATTTGTTATGAATGATTAATATAAATAAAACACAATCAATGAATAATTGATTAGGAGAGCTTTTCATATGGCCTAAGAGGGAAGGTGAAGGGAGTTAGGGGTACTATAGGAATGATATTTTAGTTTTTAACTAAAAACAAAAGATAAAATTACTCTACTAACCCTCTAAGTGTCTTAATTGTCCCCAATATGCCTATAATACCCTTATGAAATAATCTTTATTCTCTTATACTTGTTGCTTTAAAAATTGTACCCATGTCAAAATTCCAATATGATACATCACTCCTCCTTTATAATGTATTATAGATTATAGATTATAGATTATAGATTATAGATTATAGATTACTATGGGTAGACTTTCTGTAGAAGACAAGTTATACACAATAAAATCAGCTGAATGGGTAGAAACACAAAAGTTATAGAAAATAAAAATACGTACACATTATATTATATTTATTTACATTTTGTTGATATTTAAACATTTATAGATGGTAACATACTAATATTTACATGAATGAGATTAAACAGTTTTATGAAAAAGACATCATCAGAAAAATGATACCAAAGTGCATTTCATCTATCTGGTTTGCAAGTCAACTTTTGAAATCATCAAAAATTCTCTAAGTACGTTGCTAGTTCCTAATATTTCCTTCAATTGAAAATCATTTAAAGATTCTTTGTTTTAGCTAGACTTTTGTTTATTTTGATTGATTTAATCTTGTATATTGAAGCTTACTAACAAACTATTTTGTGTACTGAAACCTAATAAAAATGGTTAAAAATATGTTAAGAAGAGTAAAATTGTCAAAAATTCAAAAAAAAATCCATTCAAACGTTCAAAGTAGTGATTGCAATAGGTCGGGCATTTCCAATTTTTTTTTTACTATTACAATTGCTATTTAATTTTTATTTATAACCAAAGGTTGATCACAGATAATATAGTAGCAAGAAACTGTTGGACCATGTGTAAGGGGCTGTTTGGTTTAACTCTGAATGACTCATTCAGAGGTAACCTCTGAATCGGTCAGAGGCACGGTGGTGTTTGGTTGCAAAAAACTTGCCCTCTGAACTGAACCACTAAGACTGAATGATTCAGTTCTAGGATGATGCTGAATGAAAAAATGGACAAATTGTGCCCTCACCTCTGAACAGCCCCTTCACCTTCACCTTCACTCCTCCCTGCAGCCACCTCCTCTCCTTCCTTCTGCCATCTCCTCTCCTCCTTCCCAGACCGTCGTCGACCCTACCTCTTTCCTCCTGAAAACCCCCAAGGTTTCTCATCTCCCTTCTTCACCACCACGTGAAGAAGATGATGATGAATTGATGATGATGATAAAAGGGTGTAGTGTGTGTGTGTTTTGTGAAAAGAAAAGGAAAAAGAAAAAAAGGGTGTTGTGATGTTAACGAGAAGAAGAGAAGAAAAATGGAGTTGGTAGGTGGTTGGGACTTGGGGATGAGAAGGAGGACAGTAGATAAGAAGAAAAATTAGAGGTAGGGTGGGGTGGGTAAAATAGTAATTTTACATTTTATTCAGAAGTTTCACCAAACAACAGTTTACGGGTTCAGCGCTTACTGGTTCAGAGCCTCTTACCCTTTCAGACCTCTTACTGGTTCAGCACTTACTGATTCAGCACTTGCCAAACAGCCCCTAAGAGTATTCGGAGTGGGGGCGGGAAAGGCATGAAGGGGGGAACATCACCGCCAGGGTGGCGTGGAGAGGGGCAGGAAGGAGAGGGCGGGGGCAGTGACCTTGGCGTGGGGCATTTTGGTGGGGTGAGGTGGCACTATTTTATTGGTCAGGTTTTTTTTTTTTTACTTTAACACAATATAATATTATTTTCTTCCCCCTCTCCCCCCCCCCCCCCCTTCCACTCCCCACAATTCCCCCCCCCCCCACATGGGTCCCACAAGTGTCACATGGCGCTTCATCCCCCTCTTCCCCCCCCCCCTCCCACTCCGAGTAGCCTAATGGTAAGGGAATTGAGGCGTTTTTGCCCAAATCCCCGCCCCCATCTGATTTTAACACTGCGCCCCTCCAAGTGTTTTGAGGTGTTTTTTGAGCCCCAAGAAAAAAAGCACGCAGTGGAAAAAATGGATGGCTAATCAAATTCGTTTTTCCTTGTTTTTATTTTCAAAATTAAAAAAATAATAACATTAAATTATTGGAAGGGACTTGAAAATTTTCACCTTACCACTACACCCCCTTTTCATTTCAAGCTCCATGTGAAACCCACATGCCACGGGTCATTTAATGTCTCATGGAGCTTGAAAATTTTCACTTACCATTACACATGGTCTTAGGATTATGTAGAATCTAGAATCAAAAGTATCATAACATCACGTATTTGTTTGAAATGCATTAAAAGTACTGATGGCAATATGTGAGGTATTAGTTATCTCATATTTATACTCGTTTATAAAATCGTGTCTCATACCTGATTGAATATTCGTCGGGTAATCACCCGTTGGGTAGTCACCCATTGGGTATTGAACAAGTATTGAGTATACCCATTAATTTGTTAAAAAATACCCAATGTGATTTCCAAATATGTTTTTTTTACTATTATAATTACTATTTAACTTTTATTGTTGTTAACAACTATAATAAACTAAAATATACATTACGTATATATAACTTTATCATAAATAAATAATAGTTTTATAGTATTTATATAGTTTCATATATATACTTCACTACATACATAATATTATCAAATACATATTCCAAAAGTAATACTTTTTTATATAATGAACCATCTAAAATAAATCACTAAAATAAAAATATAAATAAAAAATTTTTAAGTAAAGAGGTATGTGATTTAAGGTAATCGGTTCGGTATCACTTAATTCCATATCAGGCCTATACCCATCAGGTTTCCGGTTTCGGGTATACATGTAGGACACAAATTTTTTGCCATCCCTGATTCAAAGTAAGTATTATAATATAAAATTATTTAAATGAGAAGATATGATATTATAAATAGAATTAAAAAGGAACCTTGGTTGTGAGGAGACATTACTGTTTCCCTCAATACAAGTGGGTAAAGCTCCGTACAAGTCCCTAAAGCTGCACCTTCTTCTTCATATAAATCCTATCCCTTGGTCGATGACGTATCTGCTTGTTCGGTTCCATCTCTACAGCCCCTGTGTCGTTTCTTTGTCGGCAACCATGACCTCCGGCCTCCTCTTCCAGGTTTTCGGTTGTTCTCAGCTGTATACAAACCCCCATCTTTGTGTTCGTCAACGTTACCAGGTTAATTCGCGAAACCCTAGGTGGCGGCGGTGATTGAACTGGTAATCGAACAACTGACAGATGGGGTTTTGTATATCGAGGGTTTTTGAGCTCCGAAACCTGGTTGTGGTCGTGCTGGACGTTGATTATGGTGGTGGCGCTATGTCTGGGGGTCGATCCATGTTTCTTCGTACAGGTTTACAGATTATTTCTTCTTCTTCAATAGAATTTTGTTTTTTAGCCTTTAGTCTATAGTATTGGTGGTTGAGGTGAGGCTGTGACAGTGGCTTTCTAGGTTGTCGGGTGTTTGGCTACTAGTGGGTGTATAATGGTAAGTGTCACGCATTTGAAACCTATTCAGCCCGTCACAGGCAATGGCAGACCCACCTCTTCGGTGTTATTATCGCTTGCCTCTGTCGCTCTAAATTGGCCGGCATAAGCTGCTAAATTATTATATGCGATGAGCACCTAGGCGATTTCCATAAGTTGCTTACATAGGGTGCAAGGCAGTATGTCTATTAGGTTGTGTGTCTTTGTGCTAGGTTATGTGTGCGCACGCTTAAGTGGATGCAATACCATGTTTTGCCTATGCTTGGTCAGCTGACTCTTGCTTCTTAACGACACATAAAAGCTTATATAGACTTCACTAACTGCATTAACAATGATCAATGTGAATGTGGTGTGCCCTATCATAAGTTATGCTGCTCATATAAATTTCTGTCACCTGTGTGCAGCTGGAACACTCTCTTGAAATTTTGGCACGCTTTACATGAGCGATGATGACAGCGCATTCATGCGCCTGTGTACCCTGTGTCCCTCGACTGTGATGGCATCGTGACGATGCAACCGGTTGGCGTGTTGCACAGTACACTGTATATTGTCTGAGCTCTATGACTTTGTCGCATGTCGCATCGAAAGGTAGTAATTCTATTCTTATATAATGCTATTTTCTCCCTTGCTTACGAAGCTGCCTTGGGTACGCTGCGAGGAATTGTATTGCACTTTTGCGCAGGGGCTCGATTAGTGATGATGGCATGCCTAGGGCGGTTGACTGTATCTACTACCTCATCGTGTAGCTTTCAATTTAGTGTATACAACTACTAGAAACCTACGATGATGCTTTTCGGTATAACGAAAATGGTAAGTATCCACATAATGTTTGGTTGCTATGCATTTATCTTATTGCATGAATTGGTTAGATTAGACAATTGTACTAGCTGTTGACTCCAGAGACGGAGAGTGACACCGAAGGTGGCCGTCGACGTATTCGTTCGGTATGTCTTTCACTTGCTTAAATGCGCGTCCGCGGGGCAAAAAACTAGTTTTCATTTATAAAGAAGTGCGATATATACGATATTTATATTTTGGTTTGACTATATATAATATTTTTCAGAAAGTTTATAGGGTGTATCTCATTTTTTTTTAAATAATTTTGTTACGTGTTATAAGTATTTTTAAAGCTTTGACTTTCAGGAGGAAAAACTACGAAGACATTCATAATACAATTTAGTAAGTTACTTCTTTAAACATGTTTTTAATCAAAGTTTACCAATAAATTTGTAACATAAAGCTTCACAAATACCTTTTTGAAAAAGTTAAAATTTAAACGTACGGACAAAATGATCAGATTCTAATCGATGCTCATAGCATCACTCACCTTTAATCCTAAGCATCACTCACCTTTTTTGAACGGCCAACAAATTGGAATCACTCACGGAACACTGGAGTGTCATCGTGCCACCAGTGTTACCACGCGATCATATTCCACCACCTAGTCACCAATTCAGGAGGAAACTCATAATTATGAGAAAACCCCCTTTGTGAGATTCGAACCCAGGACCTTATGGCCCTTAAGTCTTATCTCACCACCAAGATACCACTAGGCTATAATGCCTTGGGTAAGCATCACTCACCTACCATCCCAAAATGACTATTATGACAAAACTTTAATAATTTTTTTTTAATGGTAAATTTCTACTTCTTGTGAGACTTGAACCCATAACCTCCCTTTAGGTGTTCTAAGAGCTTCTACCATTGGGCCAACCAACCCCAATGTGGACAAAACTTTATTAATATAAATAACTAGTTTTTATCCCGGGAGCGTCCCGGGTTGAAATATCTAACATAACATAATAAAATATATTATTATTATTATTATTATTATTATTATTATTATTATTATTATTATTATTATTTTAAACAAATCTCTGCCATAAGTTATCATATTCAAATATAAAAAAAAACGAATCTCTGCGTCGGGGTATAAATCTAGTGCCATTACAAATGAATTCGGAAGTTTGTAATCGATCATTCTAAAAAGAACTAACATGAAATAAGAAAAAAAAGTTAATTATTGAAATATCGAACGCATTAGTCTAAGGGTTATGTGATGTGTTAAAAAAATTCATGGGTATATGATCGGGTATATAGTTCGGGTATTTGGGTATGTTGTTTCGGGTAATCGGGTCGGGTATCACCTAATCTCAGACCCGACCCAAACCCACAATTTTTTTTAAACTAATCCCAAACCCGACACATATTTTTTTCTCCGTTTTTTATATAGCACTATGGTACTCGTTGGAAAGATAATAAAACGCTCGTTAATTTGGTATAATTTTTTTCTTTAAAAAATCTCGTATATAAAAGATATTAACGGTTAAAAGTTATGAGAGGAAACATGAGAGAAAAAATAGTAAAGATTTAATATTTAGATTTAGTAGATTAGGTATTTAATAGATTAGGTTAAATCATATTTATTCCTTTTTTTAATTGGTTTACACTTGTCACATCACATCCTATGTGGCATCTCTCAAATGAGAGATTGCTTAAAAGTATGACATGTAGGATTAATCCCTTTGCAATATCATCTATATATATATATATATATATATATATATTGCAAAGGGATTAATCCTACATGTGATACTCTTATGCAATCTCTCCTTTGAGAGATGACACATAAGATGTGATGTGGCAATTCTAAACCAATTAAAAAAAAAATATGATTTAACTTAATCTATTATAATCTTTAGCCTAATCTATTAAATACCTAATCTACTAAATCTAAATAATAAAACTTTATTATTTTATCTCTCGTGTTTCCTCCCATAACTTTTAAACGTTAATATCCTTTATATACGAGATTTTTTAAAGAAAAAAATTACACCAAATTAACGAGCGTTTTATTATCTTTCCAACGAGTACCATAGTGCTATATAAAAATCGGAGAAAAAAATAACTATTTTTTGTAACCCGACAGGTATTGTGTCGGGTTTGGGATTAGTTTAAAAAAAATTTTGGGTTTGGGTCGGGTCTTGGATTAGGTGATACCCAACCCGATTACCCGAAACAACATTCCCAAATACCCGAACTACATACCCGATCATATACCCATGAATTTTTTTAACGCATCACATAACTCTTAGACTAATGCGTTCGATATTTCAATAATTAACTTTTTTTTTCTTATTTCATGTTAGTTCTTTTTAGAATGATCGATTACAAACTTCCGAATTCATTTGTAATGGCACTAGATTTATACCCCGGCGTAGAGATTCGTTTTTTTTATATTTGAATATATGATAACTTATGGCAGAGATTTGTTTAAAATAATAATAATAATAATAATAATAATAATAATAATAATAATAATAATAATAATATATTTTATTATGTTATATTAGATATTTCAACCCGGGACGCTCCCGGGATAAAAACTAGTAACTATATATAAAAGAATTGCACTATGATGACATGGCATTCAATTGAGGAACCTCCCACCCTTTGAATATGCCATGTGGCATCATGCGGTGCATTCTTTTTGTTTGTTTTTTTTAAATTAAAGTTTGAAGATATATCTTCAAATATATCTAAACTAGATTATACCCCGGAAGCGTCCCGGGTTGAGAAATTTAATATGATATATCAATTTTACATATGGAATAGACTGATGTATAACTCTAATATTAATATCTAACCTAAAACAAATTAACAATGTACAACTCCAATGCTAACACCTAACCTAAAAGAATGTAGAACTTTAATGTAACTCTAATATTAACACCTATCCTAAAGATTAAACAAATGTACAACTCTAACATACTAATATTGATACCTAACTTAAAACAACGTATAACTCTATTAACCTATTCGGCTCTAGTTGAAAAAAAATCATATTTACTGATTTAAACATAATTGGTGACTTATCTATACATAATTAATGATTCACTTTGTGTTTTTTTTTCCTGTATGAACATAACCCCACAAAAAAATTTCTCCGTTTTTAATATAGCACTATGGTACTCGTTGGAAAGATAATAAAACGCTCGTTAATTTAGTGTAATTTTTTTCTTTAAAAAATCTCGTATATTAAAGATATTAACGTTTAAAAATTATGGGAGGAAACATGAGGGTGAAAAATCCAATTTTGTTTTTAAATTATTTTTTTCCTAAAATATCTCAATTCCACATGAGATGACACATGGCACATTCAAGGAAGAGAATGCCTCTTTGAGTACCATGTCATTAAAATGGCTTTGGTTTATTATATGTATAGATTTTAAAAAACAAATATATCTTTCGATTTAAATTAACATATATCTACTAAAATTTAAATTATTCTCCTAAGATTATAAATACCCATAATATCAATTTTCTAAATCATTAACTGATATTCACATCTACGATAGCAAGAGGTACATACAATTTTTCTTTCTTTACATAAAAAAGGTCTTCTGCAATTTATCTTTGTTTATGTTATGTAATACCCCTCCCCCTTTTTTTTATTGATGAGAATAATATTTAATGTATATCCAATATGCTATTACCTACAACCGTATTGTTATATATATGTTATTCGTCTTTAAAGTATTTTAAGTTATCTAAATGATTGTGTATTGCAGACATAGACAAGTTTGATTAGTAATGGTTGTGTATTTTGTGAAGTTGGGTAATGAAGACAATCTACTGTATGATTACTTCATAATTAACTTATCTATTTAAGAGGTCGTGTATAGTTTTTTAACTCTCACATAAATGCTAAAATGGCAGGCACTACCGACGGAGCTTGGTTAAAGATATATTTTTTTTTATGTCTAGAACGACCGGCTGGGAATATGAAGGGGAAATACGTGGTCTTAACCCCAGAGTACATTTATCAATTGATTTCATTTTTTTTTTGGTTGTTGCAGGTAAATTGAGTAACCGAACGAGAGGATGAAGACGAATTATCACTTTTTGAGGTAGTGGTTTTATGTATTAAGTTTAAGTTTATATTTAGCATAAATAGTAACAACTTTTTTGCGCAATGTTTAATATCTTTTGTCTACTTTTACATGACATGGGTGAAGCACTCCATTAGGTACTGGCACACAAGAAACGAGGTAAGAGAAGATAAGGCCATGGAAATTGTGGTGATCAGGTGATAAAATCTTTAGTCAACTTAGTGCATATATTGGTGGCAAAGAGCTGTTCACTAAAGACACATAGTTGTGCACTCAATGAAAGATGTTCCTTATTATTTGCCTGAAAACAACAAATTTTCTCATCGCAACCTCATCTGTACTCTTCAGCCACCACAGGAGTGTGTGTCAGTGAACGCAAATGAGAATTAATAATCCGTATGACTGAGTTTACGATTTGTATTTTTTCTACTTTTATCATTTTTATTAAGTCATATTAGATTTTTTAACCCGGGACACTCCCGGGGTAATCAGCTAGTATATATATATATAGATATAGATAATTTTGATCGTTTTTTAATTCGTGATTTGATGGAAGGTGCATTTGAAAAAAAAAATACAAAAAAGAAATAGGAGTTAGACATTATATTCCCGATGGTTATTTTCGTTGTCCAAACTACATCAATTTCATTTTAAGTTTGTTTTTTCATTACCTGACTAGTTGCTCCGCTGCTCCATTCTTTATGTATATGCCAGAACGGTAAAAATGTCAATTTTCTATGTCAAAACGCATTATTTGCTACATGAATTCAATTTAGTTGTAATTTTTATTTTTCTGAAATTGGTGTTTGACAACTCGAGCTACTCTCGAAATATTCGATTTGTGAAAAGGGTATCCAAAAATGTTCGGGTTTAATTTGTTAATCGTTAAAAAAAATAATACCCATTTTAGTTAAAATATCTTTTATATTGATCCTATGACTAGTTGATGAGGTGTCCACATATTATCATAATCATATTTAAGGTTTTTTTGAACTATTTAAAAAAAAGACAAAATTACAGATCTTGTCCTTTAATTATCACCCAAATTTCATCCTGTGTCCTTTGTCTTTATTTTGCATTGGTTATGTCCTTTATTTACGTATTTTGCTCGGATCTTGTCCTTTAGACTAACGTCTGTTAAAACAAAACGTTTAAAGTGGTCACATGCCCCTCACGTGAGGGTATTAACGTCTTTTTACCCTGAAATCGTTTACCTCTGTTATAAAAACAGAGCTTCACCCAGACTTGATAAAATCCCCCAAAATCAACTCAATAACAACTCGATTAGGGTTTCAATTTGGATCGATTATTCACAATTGCAAAATGGTGTATTGTAGGTGTGGGAGATTGGCTGTCATTCGTACTTCTTGGACCCCAAAGAATCCAGGTAGAAGGTTTTATGGGTGTCCTTCGAGCTGTGGGTTTATTGCTTGGTGTGAAGATGACTTCTACACTCGATCGAAGCTTCAACAGAAAGAATTGTTTTTGAAGCTACATGAAAGTCAACAAGAAGCAAAAAACCTGAAAAGGAAGCTTATCATTAGCTGGATCTTTTTCTTTGTCGTGGGTGTTGTTGTGTTTTTTGGTTCTTTCTAGTATTAGGGTTTGAAATGAATGTTTTAAGGATGTAATGAATGTAGTAAGGATGTGATGAATGTAATGCAGTGTTTTATGATGTAATGAATGTTATTGGTATCCAAAATGGGTCATAATTTTATGGTTTTAGGATTTGATGAAGGTAATGCAGTGTCTTAGTTTACTTGGCCAAAATGGGTCAAAAAAAAATGCAAATGGGTCAAAAACCATTTACAACAATGCTGTTTACTTGACAAGGCTGTATGGTTTTAGTTTACTTGTGCAAATGCTGTTGGGTCAAAAATAATGCAAAACAGTCAAAAAACAAATGGGTCAACATACATTCCATTACCTAATCAAAAGACATAGGTTCAAGGTTTTTAAACCATACATACCAGGACCTAAACAAAAGACAAAAGGTTCCAGGTTTTTAACACATACATACCACTAGTTGAACAAAAGACAAAGGTTCCAGGTTTTTAACCCATACATACCATTACTTAAACAAACAAAAGACACTTAAACCACACAACCTACATAACCTAAGACTGTCCCTTGCAGGTCCTAGAGTTATGCCCAACTTGGCCACACTTCAAACAACTTTTTGTAGTCCCTTTCCTTGAAAGCTTTCCCTTTTTTGTGGCCTCTTGCAACTCAATTGGTGACTTCTTTCTAGCTTTCTTAGGCCTACCAATAGGCTTGTGATAATAAGGTGCTGTGAGAGTAGTGGGGATGTTATCCTTAGGCCACATTGTCCTGCCATTGATTGGGTAAACCTTGAACTTATACACCTCCTTCCACCTGTAGTAACATTTTAATGACATTAGAATCATGTAGCACAGTAGTTCATGTAAAACACTAAGCAAAAGACTTACCTATGCACTGTGTAAACAGGATTCACATATATCTCTGGCAGTTCTGATCCTTTGCCACTATACATATTCTTATCCCATATTGCAGCCACAATATGCTTGCATGGTAGCCCTGTGATGTCATACTTCCTGCATGTACAAGATCTGGTTTTCAAATTCACCACCACACCAAAACCTGCTGGCCCTCTAACTTGATAATGGTCTTCTCCATTCCACAACACTGTGCATCTAGCTGCTTGCTGCTTGATCTCTTCAAACTTACTGTGAGCATTTGGTGTTAACAGTCCATCATAACTGTCCATCACTCTTAGCACACTCACAACCCTTCTCATGAGATACTCCCTTATAAATTCCAACAGTGTGATAATAGGCTTGTCCCTTGCCTCCAATATCTTTGAATTAAAAACTTCACACATGTTGTTTAACAAAACATCACACATTGCCCTACCTAGTTATCATGTAAAAATCATGAATCAGTTTAGAACTAACTAAAACCAAAAACTACAACATATGAATCAACATTACCTGAAAAATGTGATCTAGACCAATGCTTGGGTGGGATTTCAGACAACCACAGTTGTGCTTCAGCATTGAACTCTTTCAGCTCTTTCATATTCTGTTCAAAGTACTCAACAGTTGATGATGTAGCCAATTTCCAAAGGTGATCCTTGTATGCCTTACCCTTGAACCTCAACTTCATATTTTCATAAATATGCCTTAGGCAAAACCTGTGTTCAGCAAATGGGAACACCTTCTCCAGTGCTGGGATAATGCCCTATATTAAAGCAAAACAAATGTAATAACAATCAAGCAAAACAAATGTAATAACAATGATACTTGATAATGTTAAACAGGGTATGAAGTTACCTTTTGTCTGTCACTAATGAAGGTAAAGTATGAATCAGGCTGCAAGTCTATATCATCACCAAGGCATTGAAGAAACCATGTCCAAGAACTTAAAGTCTCAGCCTCAACTATTGCATAGGCCAGGGGGTAGATCCCATTGTTTGGGTCAACACCCACAGCACTTAGAACCTGACCAGGGTATGGACCCTTTATAAATGCCCCATCAAGACCTAACAATGGCCTACAAATTGCCTTAAATCCTTGCTTCAGTGGCCCCAAGCAAACATAAATCCTTTTGAACCTTCTGCTATCAGATGTTGGATCTGTGCATGGTTCTACCTCAATATGTATTGTAGTTCCTGGATTACATTTCATAACTTCAGCACAGTACTCTCTTAAAACAGTGTATTGTGCCTGATAATCACCATGTAACTGTGCAAGTGCCTTTGCTTTAGCCCTAAAAGCTTTCATTCTGGAAATCCCAATCTCATATTTTTTCTGGAACTGATCTTGAACTGCCTTTACAGGAATGGTTGGGTTTTCCTCAATCTGCCCCATGAGTTGTTTACTGAGATATGTGGCAGTGCAATGATACACAGATCTGGTTTGGATACATGTATGCTGTGTGTGCAAAGTTGTGACCATCCAACTCTCTGCCCTAGGAAGCTTGCTTACTAACAAAGTCCAAGGGCACTCCACCTTTTGAGGGTCAGCTTTATTCCCTCTCCCACCCACACATTTTTTATCATCTTTACTCCCTTCACCTACCACAGAATCTTTACTGTTTTTACCAGCTTTTGATGATTTCACATTAGGTCCTTTCTTTATTTTTGACCTAGTTTGCACACCAAGTGCCTTGGACTTGTCTGGCTTAGTTGTCTTGTTTTCTTTTTTTGACCTAGGTCCTTTCTTACCTTTGGGCTTGGGCTTACCACCTATATCAACTTGACTGTGGACACCAACTTCATCAACATGGAAATTAGGTAAGTGGCCCCTACAAACAGCCCTAACTCTTTTTAAATCATCTTTGATAATCCTAAGTTCCCTTCTACTTTCAACAGCATGCTGTTTGATTAGCTCCTTCACTTCCATCTTGGTTCCAAACAGCTGCCCTAAGTGGAAATTGCCTTTGTTTTCATTTTGATTCCTTAAATACTTGAGCATATGCTTCCTAACACTTGACTCATCCAAATCAGACTCACTACCACTATCTAAGGTATCATTAACCAAAACATCATCAACCTGGTTTTCCAAATGGTCATTCTTATTGTCCTCCACCCCTAGATCAATGTTAAGCCTAAAATCTCTCATGTCAACCTCAACATCATCCTTGCATGTATCATCATCAAAATAGTCACTGTCATTGTCACTATCATCTTCATTGTTTTCACTCTTATCAGCATTCATTTTTTCACTTTTATTAACATTCACTTTTGTCTTCATTTTTTCACTTTTCTCCTCATGAGTGGTTTTTTCAGTAGTATCTTTGTTAGAGCCAAAGAAAGGATCAAAGTCTTCTTCTAGATTATAATCTGCAAATAACTCTTTGACAACATCCTCAACAGGTCTCTTAGGATCATTTTTATCCATAACTTCATCATTTAACTCTTCTATCCTAACATTCTGTTCAACAGGTTTCCAACATAACATTGGCAATGACTTAGTGTTGGTATTTGACTTGGCCATTTCATCCATAACATCATCATTTATCTCTTCTATCCTAACTCTAGAAGGGGAGCAACAATAAGTATCCACATTTGTGTCATCAAACTCAATGTAAAGCTTCATTTTATGGTTTCTGTTATCAGATACAAATTTCAAGAACCTAATAACATCCAAGTCAGTACCTAATGATCGAAGGCCAATGTCTAAATCACCACTTGGATCAACATAGTGATAAAACCTTACATCCTCACAATCGTAATCCAGCTTGTCAACTATTTGATCCAAAACATGAACAGAGAAGTAATCAACATTTAGCAAATCAACAATGCAAACCTCACCTCCTTTATACTCTCTACCTGGAAAATCTGAGAAATAACCCCCGTGTGATAGTTCAATCGAGAAGAGATTAGGGTATGTATCTGCATTGTTAACAAAATAACCAAAATTTAGCATCATCCATTCTTAACGATTAAACAAAATAAGCAATTGAGTGTTACCGTATATCTCATCAATTTCATCCTGCTCGGTGTCGTCGTCACGAATCAAAAACCTTTCAACTCGTTTGTCTGGGCTTCGATCATCCATGGTTAGGGTTTAGAATTAGGAATTTTGTGTGTGTTCGTGTGTTTAAGGAGAAGGCTCTGTTTTTATAACAGAGTTAAATGACAAGATCAGGGTAAAAAGACGTTAATACCCTCACGTGAGGGGCATGTGACCACTTTAAACGTTTTGTTTTAACAGACGTTAGTCTAAAGGACAAGATCCGTGCAAAATACGTAAATAAAGGACATAACCAATGCAAAATAAAGACAAAGGATACAGGATGAAATTTGGGTGATAATTAAAGGACAAGATCTGTAATTTTGTCTAAAAAAAAAATGTACATCCATATATTCGATTCCACTTAAATAATTGCTGCCAACAATGTACCCTACTTTTAGGAACAGATTTAAACAATGTTGAGATACAGAGTATAATAAAAATAATTAATAAATAATAACTCATAATTAATAATTAATAAATAAATATATGTTTTTTTCATTTTTATGTATTGCATACAAATACAACTGCTTCACTATAAATTGCACACACATCTTCCTCATTCCTTGCTCTCATCACTGCAACTCAACAAATCAATGGCGTTGCTCAATGATCTCATCAATCTTAATCTCACAGATTCCACCAACAAAATCATTGCTGAATACATCTGGTTAGTTTCTTTGATCAGTTTTGACTTTTTGTAACGTATGTTTGACCTTTTGTTTTTACGTTTTAAATCAAGAGTCTTGAATCCATTTTTTTTCTCCATTAATGTATCTTTTATGCTTTGATTCTATATGGGTTTTTGTATTCCGATCTATTTGTTGTTCTTAGCAACTAGATCTTCATTATTTGTGTATGTATGAGATGGTCAAATATGATCATCAATAGGAAAACGTTTGGCAGGATGTTACATTTTTTTTTTCTTTTGATTTTTCACCACGAAAATACTTAGGAAGAAACCATTGTGATCTGAGGTTTTAATTTGCATACTTGATCTTGTTTAACTCACCATTAGATCACTTGTCTTCTTCAAAATTATTGTAAACTCAGTTTCTAAGTATTATATTATAATGCCCTCACGCTTGTGATGGAGTGGTATGGGAAATGAGGGTTAGAGCTTGGGCTGAATAGTCTCAAGTTCGAATTTGATCCCAACCGGGTTTTACTGGCGGGTGGGTTTTCCCTGGTTGGTTCAGGAACTTGGGGGCTTAGGCTACCCAACGCTATTGGTAAACCCGAGCATGTGGGAATCTTTTACCCAAGAGGCCGGCGTCTCCGGATAATCGGGTATTAGTTTTGTTGGCCGTTAAAAAAAAAGTATTATATTATAATTATTTTAAATTTTTTTTTGAACGGCCAACGAATTAATTCCGAGTACTCTCGGGCACCCTTTTGGTGAATTAGGTACTCGAGAGTACCCAAGCCACCAATTGCCACAAATTCCCGGGAAAACCCGACCACTCACCCGGCCGAAGGCACGACGGTGAAATAGTCGGTAAAACCGGTCGGGATCAGGACTCGAACCCAAGCCAATGGCCGGGTCATCCCTCATTTCCCCTCCGCCAATATCCTCCAAATGTAGCTAGTGGAAATTAAATCCAATCCTCCCATAAAAAACTTTAGGCCCTCAACAAACTGGGCTACAAGAACAATTATTTTAAATAATATGTTTGATCACAGCTAAACAACAACATAAATGTTGTATACTATAAGGAACATTGTTTTCATAAATGGACAGGTATAATTTGTTTAATTAGAGCTAAACAACAAACATAAATGTTATATGCCATAGGGAACATTGTTTCATAACTGGACCACTAATCGAGATAGCCACAACATGGTTTTATTGGCATCATAAATAAAAAAAAATTAAGAGTAAATTACTATGTTTGTGATTTTGGGAAAATTACAAATTATGGACCAAATTTATATTTCGTTCAAACCACAATGACTATCTATACTATCTTATAATAATACTTATAATACATTTTATAAGAACTTCTTAAAATTTAAGTTTTACAAGCATAATTCCTTATAGTACAACACACAAAACATATGTTAACTACATTTTGAGGGTAAATATGTCTTTTATATAATACTTACACATTTTTCCCCTCAACTTTAATCAACTTTTTTTATTTAAATAACAATTACACTTTTAACCCTTATTTTAACCAACTACCCCTATGATTTTTTAACGTCCATAATTTTTTTATACGTTAATATTTTCCTAATATTATTACACCGTATAAACGAACATTTTTTTTCTCTTTAATTTGAGTATAGTATTGCTATAGTTTTTTTTAATTTAAAAATGATATGTTATGGTTAAGTAATAAACAAAAACGAACCGAAATCATCTATACTATATTATAATACATTTCTTATTGACCTCTTAAATTTAAATTTTACAGTATAATTTTCTTAAAATGCAACAAACAATGCACATGTTAACTACATGTTGTTTCCCGCCGCAACGTGCGGGCACCTGACTCGTATGTATAATTTACTCAAGTTAATACGTATGAAGTTTGTAATAAGCATCATGTTGAGTCTAAGTTTTTGTAAAGAAATAAAAATGCAAAAAAATAAAAATAAATAATATTTGCAAATCCGGTGCAATCAAATACGTCATAACTGCACTCTAGACCTAAATGAAAGCAGTTTAAGAGTACTTAACTAGACTGGTATAATAACTTATGAGAACACTGATAGCGAGCTAATATAATGATTTATGTTCCTTAATATTCATACAGGATTGGTGGATCTGGTATGGACATTAGAAGCAAAGCAAGAGTAAGTAATGTGACTATGCTAAATGATCAAATTATGGTGTGTTATGTTCGGTTATTTATTTATTGATGTTTTTTATTCCCTCTATAGACTCTTCCCGGACCAGTGAGTGATCCCAAGAAGCTGCCAAAATGGAACTATGATGGTTCAAGCACAGGTCAAGCCCCAGGCGAGGATAGCGAAGTGATCCTCTAGTGCGTATTTGACCGCGATTTATATAGTTTGAATCATAAGTTCTTAACTATGTTTCTTATATTCTTAATGATTAATGTGATTTTGATGAATGAAACAGTCCTCAAGCTATTTTCAAGGATCCATTCAGGGGTGGAAACAACATCTTGGTATGTTTTTTAAATCTTTTTTTTTTCTTAGTTTGGGAGTGTTCAGATTCAAAATACTTATTTTATGGATTTATAACTAAAAGAGTGAATTTTTAACACTGACATGAACAAATGAACAAGATATAGGTCGGTTCTAGGTCAAATATGTTCTCATGTTTAGCTAAACAAATCGTCTTCGGGTCAATCGGGTTCCAAGGTCGACCCAGTTTACCCGTATTTTTGTACTTTTCTTAAAACAAATGTGTGTTATTTCATACCTTATATTGACCGAGTGTTATATGCTAAAAATTATAATATAAAAAAGAGAAATCAAGTGTTATACTTTTAATGTAATCCTTTTATTTACATTTGTATTTTTAATTTTTAAGTTTTATCTTTAGGGTATTCATATGCAAAAAAAAAAATGACTTTATTTTTAGTTTTAAACGTCACAAAAAGATTCCAACTTTTATTTCACTGTTTTCTTTATGATGTACTATCGCCTTTTTGGTCACGGGTGGCAATATTGTACATTAAAAATGTTGGTAATGAAAGCCAACTCAACAATTAATTAATTATTCATATTCATTTATTTAATTAAATAAATGACCGAACATATTCCTTTACATATCTGTAAAACTTGAGTCCAGCCCATTTTAAATCAATGAGCCTAGTCCAGCCCGTATTGCTGTTTAATTTTAATAACGTTTGATATTGTTAAATAATCTAATGATGACCAATGTTATTAAGACTTGGATTTGTATGTTAGCTTTTTACTTTAGAAAATTAACGAACAAACAAACATGAACACGCTCCTATTCTTTACAAACTAACACGATCAAGAAAATCCGTTAGTTTAAGTGTTCCTGTTTGTTCATTTAAAGTCAAACAACCGAACATACAAGCCTAATCGTAACCCTTGATTTTGATTTCTTCATTCAGGTGATCTGCGACGCTTACACCCCAGCCGGTGAGCCAATCCCAACTAACAAGCGCCACGCTGCAGCCAAAATCTTTAGCCACCCCGAAGTCGAGAAAGAAGTTCCATGGTACAATTCCCATCTTGCCCTTCACAAACGCGACCGCAGCCTTACTATAATACTTATCATTTTCAACCATGCGTGTTAGGTACGGTATCGAGCAGGAATATACCTTGTTGCAAAAGGACATCAACTGGCCATTGGGCTGGCCTCAAGGAGGGTTCCCTGGGCCTCAAGTAATAAAATAATATTTGCACATTTTTTTCTCTTTATTTTGTTAATAGTTTTAACTAAATTACACGGGTTTAATGCGATTTAGGGACCGTATTATTGTGGTATCGGTGCTGATAAGGCGTTTGGCCGCGATGTAGTCGATGCACACTACAAAGCTTGTTTGTATGCTGGTATCAACATCAGTGGTATCAATGGCGAAGTCATGCCAGGCCAGGTATATACACATTTCTAAACATTGTTTTAGACATGCCACATATGTTCAGGTTAGTTCGGGTCGGGTCGGGTTATGTATCTGGTCAAAATTGTTAATTACTAGCATTTTTAAAACGTTGTATTTTTTTTTTAATAGTTGTGTAAAAAAATACATCTAGAAGGTTTTATGACATTGAAATAAACAATGTGCGATTTTTGACACGTTTCCTTTTAAGCTATCTTTTTTGCTTAGCGTCGAACTTACATTTCAAGCGATATGTAGTGGGAGTTTCAAGTCGGGCCATCGGTTGGCATTTCTGCTGGTGACGAGTTGTGGGCTGCGCGCTACATTCTTGAGGTAACCCGAGAACTTTTTACTATTTTTGCGGATAGTTGAAACATAAGTAGTTCTATTACATGATCTTGAGGATGAAAATGTGTTTTTTCTTCTTTAACAGAGGATAACCGAGATCGCTGGAGTCGTTGTTTCCTTCGACCCGAAGCCTATTCCAGTGAGTTTTTATAAAAATATATCTTCAACTTATATTTGTAAAAAAAAAAGTAATGAATTACATACTCATTGATTCATCAGGGAGATTGGAATGGTGCTGGAGCTCACACAAACTATAGGTATTTATTTTAAAATCTACTACTTAGACTATAAAAAAATGTAACGTTTTTGATATGTCTTGGCCCGATCTGATACGTGATATTTTAGTACGAAATCGATGAGGGAAGAGGGAGGATACGAGATCATTAAGAAGGCTATCGACAAGTTGGGTTTGAGGCACGCGGAACACATTGCTGCTTATGGCGAAGGCAATGAGCGTAGGCTTACTGGACGCCATGAGACCGCTAACATCAACACCTTTAAATGGGTACATCAGTATATTATTTAGTTATTTTTATCATAATTTATATAGCAATATGTGACGCTCGTTTAGACTCACAAGCCTAGTCAAACTTGATATGTGACGCTCAAGCTGGTTTAAGCTTTTGGCTCAAATCAAGAATTTTAACGAGACAATATTGAGTAGCTCATGAACAGCTTAGCTCGTTACATCAAAAGTATAATGTAAACACTATGTAACATGATCTAGATCTCATCAAATCTTATTATGTGCTACAGGGGGTGGCGAACCGTGGTGCATCCATTCGTGTCGGGAGAGATACTGAGAAAGAAGGAAAGGGTTACTTTGAGGACCGTAGGCCTGCTTCGAACATGGACCCGTATATTGTTACATCGATGATTGCCGAGACCACGATCTTGTTGTAGAATCCATGAATCAGGTGTTGATTATTGGGGGAGATTTGAATCAGAACTTGGAAAATATCCATTTGGTTGTTATTTCTGTTTTTATCAGCAATTGAAGTTTGCTACACATTGCCTTGCTTATATCTCTCATTGTGTTTTGATGGTAATAATGTTGGTAGATCTCATTGTCTAATAAAATTGTGAAGGATTGGTTTCAATGTTTTGTCATGTGTTTTTTGGGTTTGAATTGGGTTTATCGATATAGCATGGTTAAGATGATACACACTGGCCATTGGGGTTGGTGGCCTAATGGTAGAAGCAAAGCTTCTAGTAACACCTAAGGGGGAGGTCATGGGTTCAAGTCCCACAAGAAGTAGAAATTTGTCGTTCAAAAAAAAAAAAAAAAAGATGACACACTGAATCATAACAAGTAGGGGTGCAAATGAGCCGAGCGGCTCGTGAGCTACTCGAGATCGGCTTGGTAAAAAGCTCGAACGAGCCAAGCCTGAAATAAAGCTCATTTAGTTATCGAGCCTGAGCTTGAGCCTTATCGAGCTTTGCTTATTTATGTCAATTAATACTATATAGCCCAATTGTATTGCAACCCAGGCATTAAGTAAATTAATTTGGGCCTTGGGCTTCTTAATTGTCCAAAACGAGCTCATTAAAGGTCCAAAACGAGTCCTTAATAGTCCAAAACGGGTTCCTTAATGGTCCAAAACGAGCTCGAGCTGAGCCCGGGCTCGTTTAAACTCTTGCCATATACACTTTAATCGAGTTTTCGAGTCGAGCTCAAGTTCTGAAATATACTATCGAGCCGAGCTCGAGCCCTAAATACAAGGCTCGAATCGAGCTCGAGCTCGAGCTTCTGAAAAATGTCACGAGCCGAGCTCGATAATGGAAGGCTCGGCTCGGCTCGGCTCGTTTGCACCCCTAATAACAAGTGTCTTAACACCGGTCAAATTGATAAAGTTTTGTCAACACATCAGTTGGCGACAACATGAAGCATAGTTGAGTGCTGATTTAGGTGTTGTTTGTTTTTTCTGAGGTAAAAGGTCTGTAGTCTGCAGGATGAAGACTGTTTGTTTTTTAACTTCTGTAGATTGCTGAAATAAACTGATTTTTTAAAGCAGTCTATTTTTTCAACATTTAAATTTAAATAAGAGTTCTACAATACTGAAATAACAACAATAACATTTTTTTTAAATAACAACAATAACAATTTTTCAAATAATTTATTCCGTACTTTGCATTAACTACTCAGCAATTTCATCTCGTAACTTGGTCATATATTCCCGATCCGATGCAGTACCGTGTACTTCAACCTCTTCTTCATCAGCATCAACGTGCACATTGCTATTTCCTAACGACACATTCGGTTCAAAATGCTTCATGAACTAATATTGACAAACATATATACTCACAACTAATATCAATCTCATCATCTAAACAAACACACAAAAACATATAGATTGAATTACAAGTTTTGTCCTTTAGGTTTATACCCGATTGCAAAGAATGTCCTTTAACTTTAAAATTGATTGGTTTTGTCCTTTATTTTTTAAAATCTTGCACGTTATATCCTTTATGCCTAACTCGGTTAGTTTTCTTCGTTAAGTTTGGTCACATGACTTGCACATGAGGGCATAACAGTAAAATCACCCCCTCTTATTTTCTTCCTTACAGAATAACACACACATACTCTCTCTCTCTCTCTCACTATAAACACACACACCCCACCCTCACCTCCACCACCATACCATCACCTGCCACCACCCACCACACCATCTTTCTTTACCCCCAATTTATACTCCCTAAAAATAAATTTAACCTAGAATTATAAGCAATATTCAACATTTATATCTAAAAAAGAAAACCCACAAATAAAAGGAATGCTTGAGAATGATGACAATATAAACAAGTAAAAAAACTTAACCTGATACCAGAAACCAAATCCCACAAATAAAAGGAAACGATCTGAACAAACAATTCATAACATAACAGCATAAAGACGGTACCTGGGGAATCGAGCAGAATCTTTAAGAAAAAGCCCTAAATCATGTTCGAAACATGCAAAACAAAACTAGTGTTTGGTTAAAGATGATGGTGTGGTGGGTGGTGGCAGGTGATGGTATGGTGGTGGAGGTGGGGATGAGGATGGGGTGTGTGTGTGTGTGTTTAGAGAGAGAGAGAGAGAGAGAGAGAGAGAGAGAGAGAGAGAGAGAGAGAGAGAGAGAGAGAGAGGGTGTGTGTGGTATTCAGTAAAAATTGGGGAAGAAGATAAGAGGGGGTGATTTTACTATTATGCCCTCGTGTGCAAGTCATGTGACCAAAGTTAACGAAGAAAACTAACCGAGTTAGGCATAAAGGATATAACGTGTAAGATTTTAAAAGATAAAGGACAAAACTAATCAATTTTAAAGTTAAAGGACATTCTTTGCAATCGGGTATAAACCTAAAGGACAAAACTTGTAATTCAGTCAAACATGTATATACTCACAGCTAAATTAATAAACCCAACATAAAACTGATTAAAGAAAAAAAATGCCCTAATTTGTTGTTCATCATCTTTTATGATCAAAGAAACAAAAAAAAAAAAAACTGATTAATAAACCCAAAAAAAAAAAAAACTTGCCCAATACTAATTAAAGAAAAAAAACATTCATGTACTACTGACTTAACAACAATAGTTTTTCTATAATATTAACTAATTACGAAAAAAAACAGAAAATAAGTTGAAGCAAACTAAATGAGATCTTAGATGATGAAGTGATGAACAACGAAACAGAGGGTGTATTTTTTAAATTCTCTTTTAATAAACCCAACATTAATAAACCCAACATAAAACTGAAAAAAAAAAATAAACCTGTAACGTCGGGCGGCTGGGGAGAAGGAGGGAGTCGTCGGCTTGGATGGGGAGGAGGAGGGAGGCGGCGGTCCAGGGTGGGGAGGAGGAGGGAGACGGCGGTCCGGGGTGGGGAGGAGGAGAGAAGCGGCGGGAGGTAGTGGTTGGGTAGGGTTTTGAGAGAATGAAGATAGAGGTGTTTTGTGTGCAGAGAGGTGTGAGAAGTGGCAAAAAGAGGCGGGGAAGATGTTTTTAAGTGGGATCTCTTCTAAAAAAACAAACTGTCTGCGCACCTCAAAGAAGGCCTGGGGAGGAGAAGAAGAAAGACGAAGAAGGCCTAAGGAGGAGAAGAAGAAAAGAGAGGAGAATAAAGAAGAAAAAGAAAAGAAGAGGTTGGAAGAGGTGGGAAGACCTTGGTCTATGTCTGCACCAAAAAGAGGACGCGCAGACGTTTTTAAGTGAAAGGTCTTCCAAAAAACAAACAATCTATAGATCACAAACGTTTGCGCGACGGAAACAAAAGAGACCAGAAGTGCTTCTCAGAAAAAAACAAACACCCCCTCAAAATAAATGAGTATGACTTAAGATGATTCATATAAGAAGTGTTTTCATCATAGGTGGAAGGACCCTTTTCTTAACCGCAAATGTTACCTTACTATTCTTTACACCAATAATTCTAAACACCAATAATTCTAAAGTTTCATGAAATAAGTAATTATATATATATATATATATATATATATATATATATATATATATATATATATATAATATACATTATAAAGGAGGAGTGATGTACAATATTGTCATTTTATTATGGGTACAAGTTTTATTGCTACATATACAAGTTAATAAAACATATTTTATAGGGGTAAATTAGTCACTTAATGGCAAATTAAGACACTTAAAAGGTTATTAGGGTCATTCTATCTAAAGCCTTTAGTTCAAATCTAAAACTTCATCCCCTTTCTACCCCTCCCATCCTTTACCCCCTAGCATCATTCAATGGAGATAATCAATGTCACCTTATTGGCGATTGAATGAGTGTCGGTTCACTTCACCTACCCGCTACCATATTTCTATTCACTTCGATTCAGATGTATGAAAGAGATAGCAAGACAACAAAGAGAGAGAGAGAATACGACGGAGAAATATGGCTCTGAGAAGTGTTAATGTAGAAGACATGAATTCTATGCTTAGGGTATGAAAACAGGGACTGAGAAGTGTTAATGTAGAAGAATCGTTTGTTAAATTAGGGATTTGGATTTTTGATTATAAATAAGCTCATCTCCTTGTTGAAGAACCCACCAACACAGTGACGATTTTCACAAAATGGTTTGTTGATTCTTGATTGCGTTAGTTTTCGTCTATCTATTCCATCAATTTCTTAACCTTAAATTTTATGTGTGTGCAGATTTTCAAGCTTCAGAAAGGTGGACAGAACAAACACGGTCACGTCAAGTTCATTCGATGTTCTGTGGAAAGTGCCGCCCTGCTACTTTAAGGTATTATTGTTTTTTTTTTAAATATTTGTTTCATAGTAGCAATGATATGGTTACAGTGTGTGTTAATGATTTAAGATGTGAAACAATTGGTTTTGTTTATAAAATTAGAATGTTTGTTTTGATGTGTTGGAACGGTTTCATCGATTTTTAGAACTTTGTTTATGTTTTCAAAAAATAATCTTTTATCCTAATTTATTATTTGATATGCAGAGGTGTATAACAATTGTTGACACTTCTTCTTGTTGGACTTTAGGTTTATATTTGTATAACTAACAACATCCAAAAACTCCCTTAGGCGAAGATTAAAGTGATTGGCGTTGGAGGGGGTGGGTCGAATGCGGTTAATCGAATGATTGAGAGTGAGATGAAGGGTGTTGAGTTTTGGATTGTGAATACGGATGTTCAGGCCATGAGAATGTCCCCGGTTTTCCCTGAACAACGGTTGCAGATTGGTCAAGAGTTGACCCGTGGGGTCGGTGCTGGTAACCCTGATGTTGGTATGAATGCTGCTAAAGAAAGTCGAGAATCCATTGAAGAAGCTGTTTATGGGTCTGATATGGTTTTTGTGACTGTAAGCTTTTAACCCCTTTTTTTGTTTTGTTTTGTAGATTCATAAAGTTTCCGGTTTATGATTAGAAAAGATTATGTTCATTGTGTGCAGGCGTGAATGGGGGTGGGACGGGTACAGGTGAGGCCCCTGTGATCGCCGGGGTGGCAAAGTCAACGGGGATATTGACTGTTGGTATTGTCACAACTCCGTTCTCATTTGAGGGCAGACGAAGGGCGGTTTAAGCCCAAGAAGGAGTTGCATCTTTAAGGGAGAACGTTGCCACTGTTATTGTAATTCCGAATGACAAGTTATTAACTGCAGTGTCTCCATCTACGCCTGTAACAGAAGCTTTTAATTTGGCTGATGATATTCTTAGACAAGGTATCCGTGGCATCTCAGACATAATAACCGTAAGAAAATTTAATAAAAGTTATGTTATGAGTGTCGGCATCCAGTCCTTTTACTTTATTTTTGGATTTTATGTGGTGGTGTAAATTTGCAGATACCGGGATTGGTTAATGTTGATTTTGCTGATGTACGGGCAATTATGGCAAATGCAGGTTCATCATTAATGGGGTTAGGAACGGCAAATGGTTAGTATGAGCTATTTAAAATTGCTTTTTGAGTTGTTTAGTCTTTTTTTACATATTTTATTAATGTTTGTTTGTTAACAGGGAAGACAAGGGCGAGAGATGCTGCGTTGAATGCAATTCAATCACCTTTGCTGGATAATATATTCTACAGCCAACCTTGATTCTAGCGGTGGCATAATGGATGGGTCAACACAACTACACACGTTGCATAGTTGGTTCCATCACAACTGGTTTATGTTTAATCAGTCTGACCATTTAGAGATCAGAAACTGATTCAGAATTTAGAGATCGGAAATTGATTCAGAATTTTTTCTACTCTGTTTATTATGATCGAATATAGGGGTAGAGGGTTATAAAGATCGAATGTAAGGATATAGGGTCATAAGGATCGTTGTGTATGTGGATACTGGGATATGGCACCCGTTGGTCCGTGTATGTATGATAATGTGAAGGAGTATTTGAATTGGTATGATACAATAATAGATACCAATGAGCAGCTAAAGAATCCAAATGCTCCTGTTGTTGGGTTGGTTTTGCAAAGGAGTCATAGTGTGACAAGAGATGACATTCAATATATGTGGTTGTGATTATGGAACTCGAGGCAAAGGGGGCGAAAGTGATTCAGATTTTCGCAGCTGGGCTTGACTTTTCGGGTCCAATTGGGAAGTATTTGACTGATCTGATCACAAAGAAGTCGTTCGTGAACTCTGTGGTGTCGTTGACTGGGTTCGCATTGGTGGGAGGGCCAGCTAAGCAGGATCATCCGAGAGCAATTGAGGCATTGATGAAGCTTGATGTACCGTACATTGTGGCCCTGCCTTTGGTGTTTCAGACAATCGAAGAATGGCTCAACAGCACTTTGGGACTTCACCCAATTCAGGTTGCTTTGAAGTTGTAGGTTACGCTTCCGGAGCTTGATAGAGGCACAAAGCCTATCATTTTTGCAGGCCGTGATCCAAGAACAGGTAAATAGCTACATGTTTTACACTATAGTTATGTAAAAAGTATTTCAGAAGCACATGTTGTAGTACAAGTAGCTTACGACATTCATTATTGAAGGAAAATCACATGCTAATATCTTTATTGGGTTTTCAGTTATTTTCATGATTTTACAAATATTCATTATTATTTAAATATATATTTAATATATTAATTAAAAATTATATAAACAGCCGACCCGTTGTTGCTCGCGAGCCGGCTCAAGCTCGATAAGCAAAGCTTGGGCTTAGGCTTGTTTCTTAAATGAGCTTGTTTTTAGGCTCGGTCCCAGGCTCGAGCTCGTTTAAACTCGGCTCGTTTCTACCTTTTGTTTTCGAGCTAAGCTCAAGTAGCTCACGGGTAACTTGGCCCATTTGCACTCCTAGCTCCACCTAAAGTTTTTTAGAACATTGAAAGGTATAGGTAGAAACTCATTTGCCTGCATCTTAGCTTTGCTCCAATATTAATAGTTCTTACAGAAAGAAATCAAAGAGTAAGACTTGTGAGCAAATGTAACACTGAAATGCTTCAATATCCTTTTTAATATGAATTACTTGCTGCTGTCGTTTCAGTGGAATTTATACATATAAAATGTAATGTAATTTATAGATTATATAATGTTATATCTTAGTATGTTGCCTATTACGCCTTAGGGTGTATATCTACTATAAAGCTCCATAGTGTAAATACAAAATCAATACGTGATAGAAAACATTTTTCAATTGTTATCCCTTGCGCTTTTATGCGCCTCCCACATTTTAAAACCAACCTAATGATATGGGGTTGTCTTTTGCAGGATATTGAGCAACTCGAGGATGATAGAATTCAGCTCGAACCTTTCACTCAAGTATGTTACTAATGACATCAAAGTATATTTGTAGGATGTGTGGCTTCACAACGCTGAACCTGATCCAAATCTTGCACAAATTAAACATAGAAATAAAAAAAGGTATGTATCACGGTTTACAGATTTGATTCATAAAGCAACAGCCTATTTACCTTACTCTTGTATCATCCTAAAGTCTTAAATCCATTATTGTTCTTTTTTATGTCAATTCTTTTGTTTACGCCCAATTCTTTGCGAATTCATATATTACTTGTATTAGTGAATTGGTTCTAAAAATAAATTACATGAAACCTGTCGTGCAACATGCTGTGAAATACGTCAGTACCCGCGGCAACGCGCGGGCATTCCCACTAGTATATATATAGGGGAAAGTTAATTTGAGAACACATATATTTCGTGCGAACAGTGAGAACGGCATCTAAAACCATTCAAATTCAAAATTTCTTTTTACACTTTTCTTTATTACTAAAATACAATCTCAAAAACACAATTTACGCTTAAAAATTCAAACGTATACGAAAATAAATTGTTTTTACACATGTGTAAATTTACTGTTTATACATGTGTAAACTGTTTCATTTACACATGTGTAAAAAGTTAATTTGAAAGTGTTTTTGCAAGAAAAGATTAATTATTTCGAAAGAAAATTCATTTATTAATGTTGTATGTTGATTATAATGAGGTTTGTATTAAAAAAATTTGATTTTGATTGATTTTTTAACTTGTTCTCACGGTTCTTACAATATTTAGCGTTCTCAAGATAACCCTCCACTATATATATATATAGGGAAAGGGATAGGGGAAACCCTCTAAAACGAAAAAACTCCCAGAAACCTAACTAGTGGTTGTCATTAATCCACATCACCTTACTTCACATTGGAGGGAAAGGGTATATTAGTAACTTGCATTGGTTGGATTATCTATGTTATGACAACTGATTGTACCAAAAAGTCTAGATCATTATTATTTTACTTTCCCCATATATCTCCCCCCCCCCCTTTTCACTCTCAATAATATACACCAACACCAATGTCTTCTTCTGGGCCGTCTTCTTCCTCTCATTAACTTCACTGAAACCTCATTAACTTCACTTAAAGTTCTTCCTGCCTCATTAACTCTTTCATGCGATGGAATCGAATCCTCAAATCAATCCACATTCAATGATCGTGGATTCTGTCAACAACCATGCACCGTCTGATTTTGTATCAGAAACAGAGCATGAGAGTGAGGATTCTGGATCTCAAGGTTTGTACATGATTTTTTAACGCCGATGATATAGTATTGCCTAGTATGTTATAGTACTGTTACATTTCTTAAAAGAGTCTGCTCATGATCATAGGGTTTTATATATTTTAGAAAGTAGCATTTTTTTGTCTGTTCATGTTTATAGTGTTGTCATAGTTATAGTGAGGTAGTTATAGTTGTCTCAAAGTTTCCAATATTTTTCCTTAACAGGGTTACATAGTGTTAGGATGTTTTTTACTGGGTTTCCTAGTACCATCATCTAAGTTATTTTTTTGTTTTAGTGTGGTTTGTAATGTTTTATATTTTTTTGTTGTTTACAGGCCTTAATGCTGGTTCCTCATCTGGGTCTTCATATTTGTTGAGGAATGTTGATGGAGGGGACCCTGTTGATGGAAATCAAAGAGGAGCAAATGAAGAGATATATGCAGGTGTTGAGTTTGGTAAGCAACTTTTGCCAAACATGGACTTTACTACTAGTGGGTGTGGTGGTGATAGCTATTTTTGGCCAAAGCAGACATTTTTTTAATTATGGACAGAATCGACATTATATATGTTACATATGTTACATAGAAGCTGTTTTTTGTAGCAAATTTTTTATCTGAATATATATTTTTTATAGCTTTTTTTGTGTCTTATATATTTTAGGTACAACATGCTAAAAAAATGTAGACTTATAACGTATGTAACACAACCTTTCATAAACTATAGTAATCTATCATGATCAACCATAAATATAGAAATCTAAGATGTTTTTTACTTAACAGGTGAAAATGAAGGCATTGAGCCGTGCTATGTTATTGCAACCCCGAACGACACCCAATTCTGGATCCCCAATGTGAGCCCCCGGTATTTGCCTGCTACTGGTCAGACTTTCCCGACCATTGAGGCTGTAATGTCCATGTATAAAGAATATGCATAGCAGGCCGGTTTTTCAGTTCAGAAGGGACAAACCAAGGTTTGGATGGGGGAACCGACACATAAGTACATACATTGTTGCGAATATGGTAAACCTCAGGTTCACAAAACCTTTGACACTTTAGATGAATCTTCTGTTAAACCCCGTAAAACTTCGTTCAGCCTTTCGAACTGCCAAGCCCATGTGATAGTGTCAATCACTTGTGGGGGTTCGTTGTTTAAAGTCATTCGTTTCAATGATGTTCATAACCATCAGCTATGGGATAAAGATAACATTGACCTTAGTAAGATTTCTCGTAAACTTTCTTTCTCAACCAAATAGTTCATTCATAACATGTATCTAAATCGAGTTGGACCTGTGAAAGCTCATCGGTACTTAGTGTCTCTTAAAGGTGGTCACCATAATGTCCATGGAACTGCTTCTGATTTCAAGAACTTTAGTAAGGAGCTTCGAATTTTTATTGGCGAGAGGGACTCGTCTTTATTCCTTGACTTCTTGCGTGATCGGCTTGAAAATTTGCCAGACTTTTTTTATGACTTTGTGGTGCGCGATGGTAAACTGCACTCTGTTTTTTGGGCGGATGAAATTTCAAAATTGAATTATAAGGCATTCGGTGATGTTGTGGCATTTGATGCAACATACAACACAAACAAGTAAGTTACTTTAACGTGCGTTACAGCTTTTATGTGTTGCATTTTTTACTGCTTAACATACGTAAATAACATGCATCTGTTCTTATAATGTGCAGGTACAACATGATATTTGTCCCTTTCACTGGTGTGGACCACCACAAGCTGTAACACCCCAACCGATGGCGGAAACATCGGGGTGCCACGTATTGATGATTGTTTTCAGTAGCACATGGTATAATATAAATTTTAAATAATTTATTCAAACATAATATCCAAAATGTGAAATAATGTCTAAGAATTCAAATACATAACATCCAAATAATAACTTCAAAAACTTCAAATAACTTCAAGATAAATCCTCATGCTAACTCAAGCCTCAGCTTCATTGTTACCTGAAACATGTTAATTTTGAAAGTATTTTGGGTCAACATAAGTTGGTGAGAATTACATAGGTTTTTGATGATAAAATGAATAAAATGTTATGCAATTCATGTGTCATGTTAATCTAGCCCATATGTGAGAAACATATTAGAAATAAATCGAGTGCATAATCAACCCTGTTGACTGTTATAAATAATACATACCATACACATATGGTCCCAATGAATAATGTTATGCGATAACAAACACCCACGTAACCTTTGTAGGAGGCACGTATCCGGGTGGGATTGTCAGTCCAATAGATCTATCAATGTATACCGTCGGCTGATCAATGTTAATGATTATGCTAGAATGTGCTTACTCTAATCATGTTCAAGACAATATGCAACATAGAAAACACATAAACACATTGATGATTGAATTGCAATGAAAAGTGTTATAACATGTTTCACCCCAAAAAGTGGTGATAAAAGGGGCTATGTAAACTCACCTTAGCAAATGTTAACTTGTTTGAGAGATATGATAATTGTGTTGCCCAAAGTGATTCCAAATATTACCCTATAATGAGGTAATATATAATAAGTCTAAGTCTATATAACTAATATGTGTATCCTAGGGTTTCGATTTGGGGATAATCAATTGTTAAATTTAATTTTAAAAATGTTAATTTAATAAAGAAAATTGGATAATTAATGAAAAATAGTCTTTTTATAAAGTTTGAATTTTGAGTGTGCACATTAAAGTGTTTGAAGCAATAAAATAATTTTTATAAAATTATTTCATTTAAAATAGATTTTTAAATCTATTTATTTATAAATAGTCAATTATTAACTTTAATATTCAAAAATACTAAAATTAAAGAAATCTATTTTAAAAATCATAATTCTGTTCTAAATGATTAAAAATAATTTGTATAAAATTTTGGTGCGAAAATGATGAAAATTGGATTTATTATGAATTAAATATGATTAAATCTTACAAAAATCGATTAAAAATAATAAATAAATGATTTTACTGAATTAAAAATTATTTCAGTAAAGTTTAACCTTATAAAAAGTTAGGATAATTTTTGTGGAATTTAAATAAATCGTTTTGATATAATAATGGATTTTTATAATTATAATAGTATAAAAATGATTTAATTATTATAAATATTAAATAAAAGAATTTCTGAAAAATAAAAGTTGTAAATAAATCTTTTATATCAGATTAAGTAATAATAATTTTTTTAGAATTTATAAAAGAGTTTAGGTATTTAAAAAGAATTTTAAAAGATTTAAAGGATTTATATATATATATATATATATATGATTAATGTTTGATAAATAAAAAGAAAAGAAAAAGAAAGACAAAAAGCCGGTCAGAGCCGGACTCGAACCCGGGTGACCCTTGTAGCAAACCAGAGTCACAACCACTTGGCCTAGGCCGGTGGTTGTGATGGATCTGGATATATAATTATTAAATACGCGATGAAACAGAAGCCTTATCCCCAAATACAAACACGATGAACCCTAGATTATCAATTGATTGATTCAGGCAACAATAGCCCGATTAATGTTAGGGCTATTGTTGCTTGAACGCCGATGAACTAAACCCACTAAAACAATTAAACTCACAGTGTGATAATGATGATGATGATCGGGTCAACTGGAAAAGTCAAACCACGAACAGATAGATCAAATCAGAGAGATTTAGAGAGATGTAAAGATTGAGAGAGAGGTATGAGCGAGTTTTCAAGGTTTGCAGAGCCTCAATTTATACTAATTGATTAGGGTTAGGGTTAATTGTATAGTTGACTTTCCTTATAATTATACACGGCCAATTAGACGATTAGGGCAACAATTGCCGTGTAATAGCTGTGTAATCGCGTTGTAATGGGCCGGATAATGCACGAGTTTACCATAATTATAGAAATCACGCGTTAATTCTTGGATTGATCAACAAGGCAATACCACAGTTGACTTTTCCTTGTCAACTGTGGGATTTTAACACGCGTATAAGATTAAAATGAGCCGGGTTTATCACAAACAGAAGGCCAGCCCAGCTGGTTGGGCTTGTGTGTTTGTTTGGACCGGCCTTGGCGCGGGTTCGAATCCCGGCCAAGGCAATCATTTTTTTTGATTTTATTTTAACACACACACATATATATATAATAATATATATATCATTAGGGTTCCACAAAAGTGACAAAAATAATAAATGCGAGGAAAATTATGAAACTTGACGTTTTATTAATTGTCATGCGTAACGTACAAGAATTAAATGCGTAATGTTACAGTCTCCCCTACTTTTAGGAACTTCGTCCCGAAGTTGGAGTTGGAGAGTCTGGTGGAAAAAGATGCGGATACTTCGACTTCATCTGGTCTTTACGCTCCCAAGTGAACTCTGGGCCTCGTTTAGATTCCCAACGAACCTTAACGATCGGAATACGACTGCGCTTGAGTTTCTTGACTCCAGTGTCAACAATCTCGACGGGTTTCTCGATAATGTGCATGCTTTCATCGATTTGCACATCCTCAAGAGGAACATGAAGGTTCTCATCTGCTAAGCATTTCTTGAGATTCGAAACATGGAAGGTCGGATGAACATTGCTTAGCTCGGGTGGAAGCTCAAGTCTGTAAGCCACTTTCCCAACTCTGTCAAGAATCTTGAAGGGGCCTACGTATCGAGGAGCCAGTTTTCCCTTTCTACCGAAACGAATAACTCCTTTCCAAGGGGATACCTTAAGTAGCACAAGGTCCCCAACTTGAAATTCCAAGGGTTTACGACGTTTATCAGCATAACTCTTTTGGCGACTTCGAGCCTTGAGAAGATTATCCTGAATAAGCTGGATTTTGTCTGTGGTTTCCTGGATTAGTTCGGGTCCAGTAATACGAGCTTCACCAACCTCGGTCCAACAGACAGGAGAACGACATTTCCGACCATAGAGTGCCTCAAAAGGAGCCATGTTAATGCTGGCGTGATAACTGTTGTTGTATGAAAACTCAACCAAAGGGAGATGAGAATCCCATGCGCCACCAAAATCGATGACACATGCCCTGAGCATGTCCTCAAGTGTCTGGATGGTTCGTTCAGTCTGACCATCCGTTTGAGGGTGATAAGCAGTGCTCAGGTTCAACTTGGTACCCAAAGCATCTTGTAGAGATCCCCAAAAGTGAGAGGTGAAACGACCATCGCGATCAGAAATAATGTCCAAAGGTATACCGTGACGACATACGATTTCACTTACGTACATCTTTGCCAACCTTTCCACAGAATACTTCTCACGAATAGGTAGAAAGTGAGCTGACTTGGTCAAACGATCGACGATTACCCAAATACTGTCAAAACCTTTGGGTGTGCGAGGGAGTTTGGTGATGAAATCCATAGCTATGCTCTCCCATTTCCAGACAGGAATCTCTGGTTGTTCAAGCATACCAGATGGTCGTTGATGTTCAGCCTTAACCTTGGAACAAGTGAGGCATTTTGCGACGAATAGAGCAATGTCTTTCTTCATACCAGGCCACCAATAAGAATAACGAAGATCTTGGTACATCTTGTCAGCTCCAGGATGAATAGAATAACGAGACTTATGAGCCTCGTTCATGAGAAAGGTACGAAGATCATCACGGTCGGGAATCCACAGTCGATTAAGAAAATAAAGGAGACCATCGGGTTTGGTTTCAAGTTGAGTCTCAGCACCACAAGACATTTCATCGTACATGTTACCTTGGGTGACTGAGGTGTGTTGAGCCTGGAGAATGCGATCTTGAAGATCAGTACGAACTCTCGCACATTGGAGTTTGACACGCTCTTTACGACTAAGTGCGTCAGCCACAACATTCGCTTTGCCAGGATGGTAGCGAATTTCGCAATCATAGTCGTTAAGTAATTCAACCCAACGTCGTTGCCTCATGTTAAGATTCTTCTGGTCGAAGACATGTTGGAGACTTTTGTGGTCCGTGAACACCACACATTTAGTCCCATAAAGATAATGTCTCCAAATCTTGAGTGCAAAGACAACAGCGCCCAATTCAAGATCATGGGTGGTATAATTTTTCTCGTGAATCTTGAGTTGTCGAGACGCATAAGCAATAACCTTTCCTCGTTGCATGAGAACACAACCGAGTCCTTGGTTCGATGCATCACAGTAGACCACGAAATCATCATTACCATCAGGTAGAGATAAGACAGGAGCTTCACAGAGTTTCAGCTTAAGAGTTTCAAACGCTTCCTCTTGCTTAGGTCCCCACTCATAGGGTTTACCCTTGTGAGTTAAGGTAGTGAGAGGAACAGCGATCTTGGAGAAATTGGCGATGAATCGACGATAATAACCAGCCAACCCAAGAAAAGAACGGACTTCTGTGGGAGTGGTAGGAACACTCCAATTCTTCACAGCTTCGATTTTCGTAGGATCAACATGAATTCCGTTCATATCAATGACATGTCCCAAAAATTGAACTTCCTTAAGCCAAAATTCACATTTGGAGAACTTGGCGTACAGTTGTTCTTTCTTTAGGAGACTCAGGATAGAGTGAAGATGTTGCTCGTGATCGGATTTTGACTTAGAGTAAATCAAAATATCATCGATGAAAACGATCACGAATTTGTCGAGATAAGGTCTACAAACCCGATTCATCAAATCCATAAATACCGCGGGAGCATTGGTCAAACCGAAAGGCATAACCATGAATTCATAGTGACCGTAGCGTGTGCGAAAAGCCGTCTTGGGAATATCTTCATCGTGGACTCTAAGCTGATGGTAACCAGAACGAAGATCAATCTTCGAGAAGTGGGTTGCTCCTTGAAGTTGATCGAAGAGATCGTCAATCCTAGGAAGCGGATAACGATTCTTGATAGTGAGTTTGTTGAGTTCACGGTAGTCAATACACATCCGAAGAGAACCATCCTTCTTTTTAACGAATAAGACAGGGGCTCCCCATGGAGAAGAACTAGGGCGAATGAACCCTTTATCAGAAAGTTCCTGTAATTGACTAGCAAGTTCTTGCATCTCAGAGGGTGCAAGACGATAAGGAGCTTTAGCTATAGGATTAGCACCAGGAACAAGATCAATACGAAACTCCACTTGTCGAGCAGGAGGCAAACCAGGTAAATCCTCTGGAAAGACTTCAGGATAGTCACGAATAATAGGAATGTCTTGGATACTCTTGCCTTTGTCCTTCTTCTCTATCACGTTAGCTAAGAAGGCTGTATACCCCTTTCGTAAGTACTTTTGGGCAGTAGTACAAGACATAAGCTTAAGCTCACCACAGGGTTTCTCACCATAGATCTTCAAAATCTCACCAGATTCGAGAGGAATGCGTATGACTTTCTCGAAGCACAGAATTTCGGCACGATGAGTTGATAACCAGTCCATGCCTACTATAACATCAAAACTACCAAGATGCATGGGAATAAGATCGATAGGGAAGGTATGATCATTGAGATTCAACAAGCAGTTACGAATAATAGATCCGATCGAAATAGACTTCCCGTTAGCTACCTCTACCACAAAAGGGTCTTCTAGATTAGTGTGGGGTAAGTTAAGTAAAGGTTCAAACTTCAGTGACACGAATGACTTATCAGCTCCTGAATCAAATAGTATGGATGCATAGTGATTATTAATGAGAAACGTACCATTCACCACTTCATTGTTGTCACGGGCCTGATTAGCGTTGAGATTGTAGGCGCGACCTCGAGCACCTTGGTTCTGGTTGCGGTTCTGGTTTTGGTTTTGGTTCTGGTTCTGATTTTGGTTTTGGTTACGGTTACGGTTAGGACAGTTGTTGATGTAGTGATTCGGGTTACCACACTCGTAGCATTGACCACGAGGAGGCCTGTTGTTTTGTTGATTTTGGTTGGGAGCTGGGTTGTTGTTGTCTTGGGCAGCAGGAGATCGACAGACGTTCACCAGGTGACCATACCTTTGACACTTAGTACAGAATCGACATGGCACCTGTGTGGGATGGTGATACTTGCAAGTGTTGCACAAAGGGTGAGGTCCGGTGTATGGTTTCTTGGCTGGGTTTTGGGCAGCAGGTGGAGTAGCAGCAACCATATAGTTTCTAGCCTTGCGCTTCTTGTTGCTTGAGGTCTCAGGCTTGACTTCAATAGCAGGCTGTGGAGTATCTTTGGCAACAGTCTTCTTAGAGCCCTTGCGAACCAGAGTACCATTCTTCACATGATTATCAGTAAGAGTGGCCGCTAGACGTTTGGCCTCTTCCAGAGTTGCAGGATTTCTACCCCAAACAGTGTCCTGGATTTGCATGGGCAGACCACCGATGTACTTCTCGATGGCTACCGGCAGAGGAGTAACCTTGTGTGGCAACAGTAAGCTAAGCTCATGAAAGCGGGTGTTGTAGGCAAGATTTTCCCCACTATCTTGAGCCAAGGTGTGAAACTCATCCTCAAGCTTTTTGACTTCATTGCGAGGACAGAACTCCTCCTTCATGATCTCTTTGACCTGGTCCCAAGTCATAGCAAGAGCAACCTCGGCCCCACGAGTACGCTTTTCTTCATTCCACCATGTGAGTGCTCGTTTATGGAGAACACTCATGGCGTAACGAACCTTGAAATTGTTGGGGCACTCACTGTTGATGAAGGTATTTTCAATACCCTCAAACCATTGGAGAAGTCCAGTAGCTCCTTCTTCACCGCTGAACTTTGGAGGGTTACAAGAGTTGAAATGCTTGAGGGTGCAAGCTTGGGGTCCATTTCCATTACCATTGCCATTGCCATTCCCGTTCCCGTTGTTGTGACCATTCCCATTCAATTGGATGACCTGAGCAAGCAAGTTAGGAACCAGAGTTGCGATTTGCTGCGCCATTTGTTGAGAAATGATTGCAGCCAGTTGAGCATCGACCCCATTGTTGTTGTGGTTAGGAACTTGGTCATGGTTGTGGTTATGGTTATCACTACCTTCTGCGGGGTTCTCACCATTGCTGTTGCGAGTGCTGCGACGAGGAGGCATGATCTGTAATAGACACAATGAAATGAATGAGAGTTCATATAAGGAATGTAATCATTTATTCATTAATTAAAACGAATAAACGAAAACGTTGACTTATCAAAGATTCTAAATTCTAATAACATATGAAGACATGCTTTAGCCTATAAGTGAACACTCATCCCGAGAATTCCCAGGTAGGCATCCGGGTCCCTCGTCTGATTGGGATATATGCGCAATGCCAGCCTAGACAGAAGACTCAGAATACAGGCGTTCACCCTTCCAGATTGCACGTGTTCGTTATTAAAATCTAGAACTTCGACGAGATCTCAAGGGGGTTCAGGTTAAACCTGAGGATTTTGTCCTATTAATCTAGTGGTGGATCAGGATTGCAGCAGACAATTAAGAGTAGTCACATGTAGGTTTAAGGCATAGGATAAGGATAGGATTAGGGAAGCAATTAGGGTTACAAGTAGGAGAAGCAAGTACTGTTTTAGTCCCTAAGGTTATAGTCTAGATTATTTCTAATAACCTAATTCCCTATAACCAAGGCTCTGATACCAATCTGTAACACCCCAACCGATGGCGGAAACATCGGGGTGCCACGTATTGATGATTGTTTTCAGTAGCACATGGTATAATATAAATTTTAAATAATTTATTCAAACATAATATCCAAAATGTGAAATAATGTCTAAGAATTCAAATACATAACATCCAAATAATAACTTCAAAAACTTCAAATAACTTCAAGATAAATCCTCATGCTAACTCAAGCCTCAGCTTCATTGTTACCTGAAACATGTTAATTTTGAAAGTATTTTGGGTCAACATAAGTTGGTGAGAATTACATAGGTTTTTGATGATAAAATGAATAAAATGTTATGCAATTCATGTGTCATGTTAATCTAGCCCATATGTGAGAAACATATTAGAAATAAATCGAGTGCATAATCAACCCTGTTGACTGTTATAAATAATACATACCATACACATATGGTCCCAATGAATAATGTTATGCGATAACAAACACCCACGTAACCTTTGTAGGAGGCACGTATCCGGGTGGGATTGTCAGTCCAATAGATCTATCAATGTATACCGTCGGCTGATCAATGTTAATGATTATGCTAGAATGTGCTTACTCTAATCATGTTCAAGACAATATGCAACATAGAAAACACATAAACACATTGATGATTGAATTGCAATGAAAAGTGTTATAACATGTTTCACCCCAAAAAGTGGTGATAAAAGGGGCTATGTAAACTCACCTTAGCAAATGTTAACTTGTTTGAGAGATATGATAATTGTGTTGCCCAAAGTGATTCCAAATATTACCCTATAATGAGGTAATATATAATAAGTCTAAGTCTATATAACTAATATGTGTATCCTAGGGTTTCGATTTGGGGATAATCAATTGTTAAATTTAATTTTAAAAATGTTAATTTAATAAAGAAAATTGGATAATTAATGAAAAATAGTCTTTTTATAAAGTTTGAATTTTGAGTGTGCACATTAAAGTGTTTGAAGCAATAAAATAATTTTTATAAAATTATTTCATTTAAAATAGATTTTTAAATCTATTTATTTATAAATAGTCAATTATTAACTTTAATATTCAAAAATACTAAAATTAAAGAAATCTATTTTAAAAATCATAATTCTGTTCTAAATGATTAAAAATAATTTGTATAAAATTTTGGTGCGAAAATGATGAAAATTGGATTTATTATGAATTAAATATGATTAAATCTTACAAAAATCGATTAAAAATAATAAATAAATGATTTTACTGAATTAAAAATTATTTCAGTAAAGTTTAACCTTATAAAAAGTTAGGATAATTTTTGTGGAATTTAAATAAATCGTTTTGATATAATAATGGATTTTTATAATTATAATAGTATAAAAATGATTTAATTATTATAAATATTAAATAAAAGAATTTCTGAAAAATAAAAGTTGTAAATAAATCTTTTATATCAGATTAAGTAATAATAATTTTTTTAGAATTTATAAAAGAGTTTAGGTATTTAAAAAGAATTTTAAAAGATTTAAAGGATTTATATATATATATATATATATGATTAATGTTTGATAAATAAAAAGAAAAGAAAAAGAAAGACAAAAAGCCGGTCAGAGCCGGACTCGAACCCGGGTGACCCTTGTAGCAAACCAGAGTCACAACCACTTGGCCTAGGCCGGTGGTTGTGATGGATCTGGATATATAATTATTAAATACGCGATGAAACAGAAGCCTTATCCCCAAATACAAACACGATGAACCCTAGATTATCAATTGATTGATTCAGGCAACAATAGCCCGATTAATGTTAGGGCTATTGTTGCTTGAACGCCGATGAACTAAACCCACTAAAACAATTAAACTCACAGTGTGATAATGATGATGATGATCGGGTCAACTGGAAAAGTCAAACCACGAACAGATAGATCAAATCAGAGAGATTTAGAGAGATGTAAAGATTGAGAGAGAGGTATGAGCGAGTTTTCAAGGTTTGCAGAGCCTCAATTTATACTAATTGATTAGGGTTAGGGTTAATTGTATAGTTGACTTTCCTTATAATTGTACACGGCCAATTAGACGATTAGGGCAACAATTGCCGTGTAATAGCTGTGTAATCGCGTTGTAATGGGCCGGATAATGCACGAGTTTACCATAATTATAGAAATCACGCGTTAATTCTTGGATTGATCAACAAGGCAATACCACAGTTGACTTTTCCTTGTCAACTGTGGGATTTTAACACGCGTATAAGATTAAAATGAGCCGGGTTTATCACAAACAGAAGGCCAGCCCAGCTGGTTGGGCTTGTGTGTTTGTTTGGACCGGCCTTGGCGCGGGTTCGAATCCCGGCCAAGGCAATCATTTTTTTTGATTTTATTTTAACACACACACATATATATATAATAATATATATATCATTAGGGTTCCACAAAAGTGACAAAAATAATAAATGCGAGGAAAATTATGAAACTTGACGTTTTATTAATTGTCATGCGTAACGTACAAGAATTAAATGCGTAATGTTACACAAGCAGTGTGTGACCTTTGGTGCAGGATTTATAATTAATGAAACCATAGATTCCTACGTGTGGTTGCTTGAATGTTTTTTAAAAGCTCATGGTTCACAGCCCAAGCTAGTGTTGACTGACCAAGACCCATCGATGATGCAGGCAGTACCACAAGTGTTCAGTGAGGCTCGCCACAGGCTATGTATATGGCATATAATGAAAAAACTACCCAACAAGGTAATGTTATGTAGGCACGCATGTTCTGTATTATGTTATGGTATAGTTAGATCCTCACGCACATTTATGCTTTTGCACTATTGGGCCAGATTTTGGAAGGTTTGCGTTGTCTTGAATAATGTTAGTGTAGTATGTGGGTTTCGGCCTTAGTGGCCCATGTATTGTGACCGCCCTATACAAGTATAAATAGGGGGTTCCTTTGTTATTTTGGGGTTGATTTGTCTTGTGTAATTCTCGGCAATAGTGTACCAGACGTCTCTTTGAAGACGTGTGCACTTCATCAATAAAATCCTTCTTTTTCAAGTTTCTTTCTTGTTCTTCACATTCAATCTTGTTTTCCGCACTCGATTGGGTGTGTTTGATACCCGGTAGAGAAGATCCTGGACTTACAATTGGTATCAGAGCCTAAGAAGTCTTTCGAAGGCTCAGTTTGGTATCAAAAAGGAGAAGATCAAGGAAGATATCATCGTAAGAAAGGTTGATTTCATGTTTGTTTTTATTGATATTGATTTCATTATTATGTGTTATGGCTAACCCTTTTTGCTAATAGTGTTCTTGTTCATGTGTTTTTTTTTCTCGTCCTATTTTGATCAGTTTATTTTTGTTTTTCTTCGCATCAAATCTTCAAAAATTCAGATTTGATTCATCCTGATGAGAAGTCAAACTTGTTTCCTAAAATCAAGGAGATAATTAGTTTTCAAAAAAGGAAGTGTTTTTATTATAACATTATCTCCTTAAAATTTTAAAAAATTTTCGAAAAAAATTCGGGAAAGTTTGTTGCAAATCTTATGCAGGTTTCCATATTCAGATGAGTTCGACCTACCTGAGTTCGACATAGCTGAGTTCGACCAAAGAATGCCTGAGTTCGACATAGCTGAGTTCGACCAAGATTGCCTGAGTTCGACCTGCCTGAGTTTGACCTGCCTGAGTTCGACCTGCCTGAGTTCGACCTAGCTGAGTTCGACAAAGATTGCCTGAGTTCGACCTGTCTAAGTTCGACCTGTCTGAGTTCGACCTTTTAGCCTGAGTTCGACCTGACTGCCTGAGTTCGACCTGACTGCCTAAGTTCGACCTAGCTGCCTGAGTTCGACCTAACTGGCTGAGTTTGACCTGACAAACTGAGTTCAACCTATTGTACTGAGTTCGACCTCTGCTGAGTTTGACCCACTGGACTGAATTTGACCTTGGACCAAATCATACAAACTGATCACTGGACTTGAATAACTGCTGGACTAAAACCAAGTTATATAATTTTACACTAATTTTTTTAATTTTTCTTTCAGCAATGGATCAAATGGTTAACCAAACAAACATGAATGGATTTAATACTGATCAATTACTTGTAGCTGCTCAAGTGGACAAAGCCATGGAATCCGTCATTGGTACACATCAGAAAATACATGTTCTTCAACTTGGGATGTCATATTCTGAGTGGAAGTTCAGGTTCATTCAAGTCATGAAAATAAAAGATGCAAAGGCTCTACGATCTATCCTGAATGGACCATGTGTGATCACCTATGTGGTCAATGAAACAACTGGAGCCACCGCTATCAAACCACAGATTATGTACACCGATGAAGATCATGAGAAGACTGATATTGATGAAAGGGCAATTGCTTACCTTCATCAAGGACTTTCACCTGAAGTATCAATTGGAGTTCGTGACAATGCCACTGCCAAATAACTTTGGGAAGCTCTTGAAAATTTGTATGAGGGAAATGAAGAAATGAAGGAAAGCAGAAGGGAGATGCTGAGTCAGAAGTTTAACGCCTTCAATCACATTCCAGGAGAATCACTTGAAAGTCAGATTCAGCGTTTCGTGGCATTAGTGAGTGAAATGAAGTCAAACGATAGGGTGGTAGACAACTCCGTCATGAACAAAAAGCTACTCAATACTCTTCCAAGGAGTTGGGACTCAAATGTCACCCTCATCAAGAGAACTAAAGATCTAGCAAGACTCACTCTTTCTGAGACCATCTCTTTAATCAAGTCATATGATCTTGATGACAGACAACGTTACATGACTCAAACTGCCAGTTACAACAATGCAATCATTGCAACTCCCAGCAATGCTTTAATGTCTCAGTCTGAAACTCAGCGTCCATCATTGTACTCTTATCCAGCAAGTGGCTCCTCGTATCCACCTATGTTTGCACCCAGTGCTTCAAAAGGGTCAGCTGTACCTTCTTCTTCTGCAACTACTACTGCTGGATCTTCGTCATCTGCTTCACTTTCAGCTACATCTATGGCAGCAGTTAAAATTCCCAAGGAGCTTGAAAGTAACCTAGGATTATTTGCTGGATTTATGAATTGTTATAACGCATTTCTGACAGGTCAACTTACAGCAAAAGATGTTGGAGCGTGTGACTTAAATGACGTTAATCAAGACGATATTGAAGAGATGGATCTGACTTGGCAGATAGCTATGGTAGTGCATAGGGCCAACAAGTTTGTGAAGAAGACTGGCAGAAACGTGTGGGAAAACACAACAAAGAAACTAGGTTGGGACAAGATGAAGATGCGCTGTTACAACTGCGATGAACTTGGACATTTTGCTCGTGAGTGTACCAGGCCAAAGAAAGAAGGAGATAATTGATCGCGTGTCGAGTGCTAATCAAAAACTATTTTAAAAACAACTCCTTAGCTACAAGGACTGCAGTATAGGGAGTAGGGTTGTCGAACCACGAGGAGTATGTGGTTAGTGTTGATAGCAATTTTATTAGTTAAACTAATTAATTAAAAATAATATTTTATGAAGTATAATGTTGTTGTGGTTGCAAAAGTTGATTAAGTGATTTGAATAGAAAACAATAATAATAAAGAAGAAGTAACCCCCTCTAAACTTCAGGGTTTAGGTTTCACACAGTTTTCAGTTTATAGATTGGGAACCACATAAACATAGTTCTGGAAATTAGTTAATTAACTGGTAGCACTGGTTCTTGTCATCAAACCCTATTAACTACCCAATTGTAAGCGTCAAGTCAACCCTCTTTATGTCACCCAACCCGCTACTAAGTTTTGTCATCAACCGAACAAGTTGTAAAGAAAGGACTCAAAACACAAATCAATTGTTTGCTTAACTAATGCATCAATAATGTTTAAGATGTTTGTCATCACAAGCAAAAACAAAATCCAATACTTAAATAAACATAAAAAGTGTAAAACCTAATCGAACCGTTCGTCTAGAGGAAGTTACAAAGATTTAGCCTTGCATCTTGGTCGCGTGCATGCCTCCCCTTTATTCCTATTGTGCGATCTCTCCTCCACAGCCAAGAGGGCTGCGCCTACTTTCTCCAATTCTCCTCGTCACAAAGAATAATATCCTCCCCCAAAATATCTGTCACCTCCCCTAATAATAATCCTCTTTTTCTTGCTTCTGTCAATTGGGCCTTGGGCCGTTAATTTCTTGTCAAGTTTCTTTTATTATTATATACTATTATTTATATATATTATTATTACTCCATGCTTTTTGTACCGGATGTCTGCGACTTGACCAAAGTTCGTTCGTATTAAACTCATATTTCATGAACACCTACAAAACACATGTACACCAATAAATAATTAAGGACGCCTAAAAATACACAATAAAAGACTAAAATATATACAAAACTAACATATTGACAAGGTGTGTATCATAACACATCACACCCCCACACTTATCTTTTTTCGTCTCGAAAAAATTATCTACACTCTGCTCAAGACATTGTCACAGACTAGCACCCAGTCGCCCCATCATACCTTAGCTAAGGTACAAAGTCATACCCCATTTACAGATCAGCATTAGATGTGTTAATTCAGCAAGTCAAATTGATTTCCATTTAAAAACAAAATTTGCCCGACTAAGCCTAACATGCTTCCGGCTTTTATTTTCATGCAACAAACCCCTCACAATTTTTCACTCCACTCGGTTTAATATCTGGATTAGCATGTAATGAGCTAGTATTATTCACTCAAAACCAAACATGTAACTCTGTTATCATAGGCTTGTATAACAATCACACCTCAACTGTAGACAATGCACGTATCTAAAGGACTTACGGGTTTTGGGCTTAGGGTAAAGGTATGAATTATTTGGCTAGAAAGTGGCTAAAATAAAACTGGTGTAACCAAAGTGACTGACAATTCTTTATTCATGATAAAAACTAAACAAGCGAAACATAGGATAGGATTGACCCATAACGAACAACTTCTCTTTATTTTTCTTTCCTTTTTTTTTCTTTTTCTTTTTTTTTTCTTTTTTTTCTTTTTTTTTCACATATATATTTTTTCTAACATAAATACAATCACTTAACACTTTGGATGTCATCACACTTGGTAAAGGTACTGGTTTCTTTGGGTGATTATGTGGTTTAGCAAACGAAAGGGTATAAGGCTCAAAATTGGCTACTAATGGTAATATTTTTGGGTAAACCGGTTAACACAAAACAAATAAAAGGTGTCAAACAAAAAGGGAATCCTAAATCGCCTTTGTCATGTATGCGCATATCTAGTCTACAACCTTAGCATGTATCAAATCACACAAGTTCTACAATAGAGAAACATGTGGCCTACTCTCAACAAACGAAAATATATATAAATCAACCTATCATCTAGTAGGCTCAAGATCTCACAGAAGTGGGGAAATGGGTTACCGATGTGTGCATGCATTTATTACCAATAGCTTGTTAAACCTAGTCAGGCAATTCTAAACTTTTTTCCTTAAAAACACCTGCTGAAAACGGTTCATATTACTTGTCCACAAATTAGACCATGACTAAGGACCTACTGCCAAAACAATCAAGAAACAACCGGTATGTACTGAAAGAGCTGCTTTTATGTCTGATTAGAATGCTTTTTAAGAACAATTTTCAAGACATTTTCAATTTTTTATTATTTTTTTTTGGAGATTTTTTTAAGACTAAAAAATAAATAAAAATGAAATTTCCCCACCCCCACACTTGAACGACACATTGTCCTCAATGTGAACTAGGGAATAAAATAAAGTAGGAAAAAAATTGTACAACAATAATAAATGGAACAGACTCCCCTGGATATAGGCAGTGCGTGTATGAGTTTCTGGAGTCCCTCCCAATCGAGCCGTATAGCATTTCATTCGCGACCGATAAATAAACCTGAAAACTAAGACTCAAAAGAAAAAGAAAAATAAAAACATAAAATTCTGGGATGCCTGATACACCAATGATGTACAGCTTTACCCCGCCTGAATGGAGATTGAGTACAGGCGAAGTTATCTGATTGCAAGTTAAACTCCAAGCATTCCCAGAAATCAAAAGAGACTCAAAAAACTAAAAATAAAAGAAAAAAATAAAACAAAATATATAAATATACAAAATGTACAAAAATCATACCTGATGTTCATTCATGGTGGTCTCAAAGAACATTTGCCTACCGAATTTCCAAAGTATGCTCGGTAGTTTACATGCCAAATAAACAGATGTTTAAAGATTGACATGTGAATTGGGCGCTTTTTGTCACTGTGAAATAACCATCTCACTATCCTTTGCCCGATGTCTTGTAACCTCACATTCCTAATATTTGTCTTTGGATCTTCATCCCGAACCTTGTTTATGAGGGTAATCAGTGCGGTATGAGAGTTATGAGAATCTTGAGCAAGACTTGTGACACCTGCATCAACAACAACAACAACAACAACCTTTTCTACTTGTAACTCTTCAACAAGTGAAGTATTTGGTGTGGTATTAGTCTCCACATCCCCATCCTTAACTTGAGAATAGTCTCTGATATCATCAGGTAAGGGAGACATAGACTCTGCTATATCTATCCTTGCCGATAACACATCGCATTTCAAACTTAGGTACTTAGTTCTTTGTTGAATTGAGAGGTTGGGTGTTGATAAAAATTCCTCAAGCTTGGATAATATCGTTTCTGCTCGAGCAAGGTTATTTTCCTCCTTGCTTTGATATGTCATCTCTACACTTTTGTCTTCATCGGGAGGAATTTGATATTGATCTTGATAGTAACCTGGAGAAAAACATGATTGTAAGTTTTCAGAATAATAAAAATAATCCTCCTGGTTACCTGAGAAAGGTGCCTCTTCGGGGTCATAGTTATAGTAACTATGGTCATTTTCTTGACATGGAGTTGCCCGATACCCCGACTTACACATTTCATTCCAATATTCTGGATCACTCCAAAATATTGTGCAGTCTTCATCCCTATGTATTTGTCCGCAACAAAAACAATAAGGATCTACTGGCGGTAGAGGCTTTGGACAATCTTTACAATCTTCAGTCCAATGAGCAAAACTTCCACAACTATAGCATGGTTCATTGTCTTCATCAACCCAATCCATAGTGTTCTACACCTGTAAAGGAAAAACCTGCACAACTAGAACACCCAAAGTGAAATCAAATAAAATTAAATAACACTTTTATATACACCTTTTTTTTTAGTTTTTTTTTTTAAGTAAAGACAACTAAAACTAAAAACACTAAGCGCACGCACTCCCCGGCAACGGCGCCATTTTGATCGCGTGTCGAGTGCTAATCAAAAACTATTTTAAAAACAACTCCTTAGCTACAAGGACTGTAGTATAGGGAGTATGGTTGTCGAACCACGAGGAGTATGTGGTTAGTGTTGATAGCAATTTTATTAGTTAAACTAATTAATTAAAAATAATATTTTATGAAGTATAATGTTGTTGTGGTTGCAAAAGTTGATTAAGTGATTTGAATAGAAAACAATAATAATAAAGAAGAAGTAACCCCCTCTAAACTTCAGGTTTTAAGTTTCACACAGTTTTCAGTTTATAGATTGGGAACCACATAAACATAGTTCTGGAAATTAGTTAATTAACTGGTAGCACAGGTTCTTGTCATCAAACCCTATTAACTACCCAATTATAAGTGTCAAGTCAACCCTCTTTATGTCACCCAACCCGCTACTAAGTTTTGTCATCAACCGAACAAGTTGTAAAGAAAGGACTCAAAACACAAATCAATTGTTTGCTTAACTAATGCATCAATAATGTTTAAGATGTTTGTCATCACAAGCAAAAACAAAATCCAATACTTAAATAAACATAAAAAGTGTAAAACCTAATCGAACCGTTCGTCTAGAGGAAGTTACAAAGATTAAGCTTTGCATCTTGGTCGCGTGCATGCCCCCCTTTATTCCTATTGTGCGATCTCTCCTCCACAGCCAAGAGGGCTGCGCCTACTTTCTCCAATTCTCCTCGTCACAAAGAATAATATCCTCCCCCAAAATATCTGTCACCTCCCCTAATAATAATCCTCTTTTTCTTGCTTCTGTCAATTGGGCCTTGGGCCGTTAATTTCTTGTCAAGTTTCTTTTATTATTATATACTATTATTTATATATATTATTATTACTCCATGCTTTTTGTACCGGATGTCTGCGACTTGACCAAAGTTCGTTCGTATTAAGCTCATATTTCACGAACACCTACAAAACACATGTACACCAATAAATAATTAAGGACACCTAAAAATACACAATAAAAGACTAAAATATATACAAAACTAACATATTAACAAGGTGTGTATCATAACACATCAATAATTCTACTCCTGCAGCTGCGTCTTCCAATGCCACTCAAGGAAGTCAATCAGCGACCACTCACACTGGATCTGAGTCCTCCAACTCTAACAAAGCCATGGTTGCTCAATCAGGAGGTGGATGGGATTGGTCTTCTCAGATGGAAGATCTAAAAATTGTTGAAGATACTGTGTACAAGGCTCTCATGGCACAGATGGATGATGACTACATTCCGTCAGCGGCTGAGGTACATTCTGAAATTTTAGCTGAATCATGTTGCACTGAAAGGTGCAAACTCAAAATTAAGGGTTTTAGGGAAGAAACTCTCTCCACATACAAACAACTTGAATATGAAAAAATGGCCTCTTGGGACATTAAAAAGAAATTTAACTCTTATAAAGAAATGGTCGAAAAACAAAAACTTGATATCAAGCGTTTGCATCAGGAGGTGAGTGATCATAAATGTCGATACTTATACTTCAAACGACTTTCTGACACCTTAACCACGGAATTGATCGACTTGAAATCAAAATTTGAAAATGCAGACTTTCATTTTAAAAAATTTGATTGTTCTAGTCCTAAAGTTGAAAAAATGATCAATACCCAGTTAAGGTACAGACCAAAGGACGTGAGGAATAAGGGAATTGGATTTGTGGAAATTCCTCCACCTTTCAATGAAAACTATTCTTCAATTCCTATGTCAGATGAAGAACTGTTGGCTCTTCCTTTGAAAGGATATGGTCCACCAATAGAAGAGCCAACCAGTCGACCATCACGGGATCAAGTTGAAATTACTAAACCTGCATCGATCCCGATTAGAATCTCTAAACCCAAACAAAAACAATCCAAACAAGAGATGGCTCCCTCAAAAACGTTAGTTAAGTCTCAAGATGTTTCAAAGCAGACTGAGACATTAAATTATGAGAAAAATAAAGAGGTGGACAGAGTTTTTGAGGTTAGCAAAGATGAGGTTCCATCCTCATCTGAATCCGATGAATTCGTAGGAGTGTCTAGAGAATCTAAACATGAAGATTTAAAAGGAAATGAACAAATTTCTGATTCAACCACTTAGCAAAACTCTAGTGCGAACTATGAGTTTGATTTCATGAAGCAAATTAGAGAACTTTGTGTAAAGCAAATGCAGATGGTGAAAATCATCTGACTAACTCTGAGCCTCATTCAGATGATTAAAAAATGACTGCACCTGAGTCTGAATCTGATCTAGACTCAGAAAAGACCGACTCATCCAGTTATCAGTCATGTGAAACTAAAGAATCATCTGAAAATATGCTAAAAGAAAATGTCTCTGTGTCCACTTTAAACTCTTTTGATTCAGAACAAACATGCTCAATGTCTTCTGAATCTCCCACTTCTTCTGTGGATGAAAACTCTTACTCAGAGAACTGCTAAAATGTTACTAACAATGTGAATGTTACTAATTTGGTTGATTCTTGTGCAGAAAAAGTGATTGTTGAGGATTGGGTAGATGATGGGGATGAAGTCGATGACACTGATTCACTTGCATTTAATAATAAAAATCAGAAAAACGATTTCTCAATTTCTGATAAAGACAACAATATTTGTGTGGGCTCGTTTGTTTTGAGCATAAAACCTTGTGACTTTTCATCTGACTCTTTGTTTGTTCATTCAGATTCTGTTATTTTACCACATGCTTGTGATAAAACAAAAAATCTTTTGGTTAAACAATCAAGTCGGGACAGGACAGAGAAATATTCTCACCAAAACAGGTTTTACCAAAATATAAAAAACAGAACTTTTCAAAACAAAAGACTCATTATTCCAAAACTGCTTCACACAGGTATAGAAATGTCTCCAAGCTTTCCGAACCTGGAAAGTATGCAACATCTCAGGGGGATCCACATGTCAAACGTCAAACATGTTACACATGTGGAATCCCAGGACATATTGCCAGAAATTTTACAACTGTTCAACAAAATCTTGCAAGCTGGAAACATCAGAAGGCTCCAAACGGGAATCATAATCATACCAAGCCAATGCAGGTTGAAAAACCTAAGGCAATGCGGAATGACAAATCCAAGGTGAAGCCTTCTGATGGTGATTGGAATAGAAATAAACTGATCAAACAATCTAATAAAAGATCAAATTCTCAAACTCTGCCTAGCATGGCAGCATCTAGTTCAAACAAAAGATGGTTTTCTAAGTTCAAATCTTACTGGAAGCCAAAACGCTCTATTCCAATCTCTTCCCCGTCTGTAGGTTCTTCATGTTCTGTGAATGATAAATCTTATTACTGTGCTAATGTTTCAAACATTGACATGCAATGGATAAAAGTCCAATATACAGATACCAAAGTTGTACCCAAAACGACTATGGCCTGGGTACCTATGACTAACTAATCCTGCATCATGTGCAGGAACGGCTGTGGAGGACTATCATTCGTCTCTGGTACATTGATAGTGGCTGTTCAAGGCACATGACAGGAGACTTGTCCCAACTCACAGATGTTGAATTTTTCAATGGTGGATTTGTCTCCTTCGCAGGAGGTGAGAAAGGTCAGATAACACAAAGAGGAACGGTAAGAAATGGTGCTCTTCAGTTTAATAAGGTAAATTACGTTCCTGAATTAAAGCATAGTTTGCTTAGTGTATCACAAATCTGTGACAATGGCTACTCAACTCATTTCACTGATAAAGGTTGTTTGATATTGAAACCTGGAGTAGTCATTCTAGATGAATGGGTTTTACTGAAGTCGGATCGTCGAGGTGACGCTTATGTCATTGACATGAACAAACCTCCTTCCGACAACGTCACATGCCTTTTCTCTAAAGTTTCTCAAAATACTGCTATTCTTTGGCATCGTCGTCTTGGACATGCAAATGCTAAGAATCTGAACCGAGTGGCTAAACTGGGATTGGTAAGGGATTTGCCAGTACGTGATTTTATAACAATTGAAAAATGTGTTGCTTGCGCGAGAGGAAAGCATCATCGAAAACCACATTATTCCAAGTTGGTAAATACTATTGATTCCTTACTGCAGCTACTTCATATGGACCTATTTGGCCCAGTGAATGTACTCAGTATTTCTCGTAAAGCATACTGTTTGGTAATAACTGATGATTACTCACGTTTTACCTGGGTTTTCTTTTTGGCTAACAAGAGTGAAACTGCAGAAATAGTCAAACAGTTTATAATATTGATGGAGAATCAGACCAACTTGAAGGTGAAGGGTATTAGGTGTGACAACGGAACTGAATTCAAGAATGCTGAGTTAAACTATTACTGTGCTCAAAAAGGAATTGCACGTCAATTTAGCTCAGCAAGGACACCACAGCAAAATGGAGTCGCAAAAAGAAGAAATCGCACCTTAATTGAAGCTGCCCGCACAATGTTGTGTGACTCACAACTTTCGACTTTCTTTTGGGCAGAGGCCGTCAACACAGCCTGCTATGTGCAGAACCGAGTTCAAGTCAACAAAGCTCGGATGAAGACACCCTACGAAGTGCTGTTTGGTACTAAACCCTCCGTCAAGCATTTTCGTGCTTTTGGTTGTCCATGTACACTGCTACATTTGGACGCTATACCAAAGTTTGATGCGAAAGCTGACGACTGCTATTTTGTCGGTTATGCTGGCAAAACTGCATATAGGGTCTATAACAAACAAACTAGGCAAATCGTAGAGTCGTTTGACGTACGTTGGCTTGAAGAAAATGCAACAGATGCTAGAGTGGGCCCAGATTGGTTGTTTGACTATGAAACTCTCTTCTGATCTTTGATGATGTTTCTAGTAGTGTAAATACAGGTTTTGCAGATTCCTCAACTTTCACTGCTGGATCCTCATCCTCCATGATTGATAATGCAACGGATGAGGGGGATGGTGCACCCACATCTCAATTACCACAGCCACTCTCAGTTCCTGCCGAACCATTCAAATCCTCCGCGGATTCTATGCCACAGGCCGATGATGAAAATGTGTCTGATGAAACTTCAATTCCCACATTCCATGATCCCATTCCTACTGATTGCATGGTGGAGCATAATGATGCAGTCGCAACTGATCGTGATTCTATGGAAGAGCCTGCAGCAGGCAGTATCACAGTTCTCCCTAGAGCTTCCTCAGTTCCAGACATTGTCATTCCCACTAGCATTCAACGAGACCACCCACTAGAAAACATCATTGGTCCAGTAGACGCGGGCGTTCTCACAAGGAGCCAAACTGGTGACATCAACAGATGTTTGTATTCGTGTTTCATTTCTCAAATTGAGCCAAAGTCTACCGCTATGGCCATGAAAGAACCAAGCTGGGTTGATGCAATGCAAGATGAATTGAACCAGTTTGAGAAATTGAAAGTTTGGAAGTTAGTTGAATTACCTCCAGGAAAACGACCACTTGGCACAAGATGGGTCTACCGAAACAAAAGAGATGATAGTGGGGTCATTGTAAGAAACAAAGCTAGGTTAGTTGTGCAAGGGTTCAGACTGATTGAAGGACTCGATTATGATTAAGTATATGCACCGGTTGCAAGATTGGAAGCAATCAGAATTTTTCTTGCATACGCATCATTTAAAGGGTTTACTGTCTATCAGATGGATGTTAAAACTGCGTTTCTCTATGGAACAGTGAAGGAAGAAATCTATGTTGGTCAACCACCGGGTTTTACAAATCCAAAGTATCCAGAGCATGTGTACAAACTCGATAAAGCGTTGTATGGGTTACATCAGGCACCTCGTGCTTGGTATGCTACCTTGACTGAGCACTTACTTGCAAACGGATACACTCGTGGTGTTATTGATCAGACTCTATTCGTCAAGACAGTAAATGAAGATCGTATTCTGGTGCAAATTTATGTGGATGATATCATCTTTGGCTCTACCAATGATGCTCTGTGTAAAGAGTTTGAAGAGGTGATGAAAAAGCAGTTTGAGATGAGTGCTCTTGGTGAAATGACCTTTTTCTTAGGTTTGCAAGTTCGTCAAAACTCCAAGGGTATCCTGATTCATCAAGGAAAATACGTGGACGACATTCTTGCAAAATTCAGCTTCAATGATGTAAAGCCAGCCGACACACCAATGTCTGAAAGACCAGGTCTCACTCAGGATCTGGAAGGGGAGGCTGTAGAAGAAACACTCTATCGTTCAATGATTGGTTCGCTAATGTATCTGACTGCTAGCAGACCAGACATCATGTTCGCAGTGTGTCAATGCACACGTTATCAGGCCAATCCTAAAACTTCTCATTTACATGCTGTCAAGAGAATCTATAGATACCTTAAGGGGAAACCCAGATTCGGTCTTTGGTATCCTAAGGATTCTCCTTTTGATTTACATGCTTTTTCTGACAGCGATTTTGGAGGTTGTGACATTGACAGGAAATCTACTTCTGCGGGGTGTCAATTCTTAGGCGATCAGCTTATTGCGTGGCAATGTAAGAAACAGCAAACAGTATCCGTTTCAACAGCGGAAGCTGAATATGTGGCAGCCTCCGCATGCTGTTCTCAAGTCATTTGGATACAACATCAGTTGGTAGATTACGGTTTGGATTTCTCTCTTACTCCTATTTACTGCGATAATGATGCTGCTATCCAAATTGTGAAAAATCCAGTTTACTTTTCAAAAGTCAAACACATTGCTATAAAAGAACATTTCATCCGAGACTCTTTTAACCAAGGTTTAATTGTTCCCACACACATTCACACTGACGACAATGTCGCAGATCTGTTTACAAAACCTGTTAATAGAGCTCGTTTTGAAGCTCTCTCTGCACTGCTTAAAATGGTCTATTTCGAGGACTGAACTGGTCTTGTTTTAAAAAAAATAATAAATAAAAAGATAAAAAAATAAAAAAAATTGTGTCTCATGCTTTTTCTTAGTCTTAGGTTTGAAAATTTGTTCTTTAAATTCTCAATTTTAAGCACAAATTTAGGGGGATGTGTCCTAAGAAAAGATCAAAACAGTTTTGGTCTCAAAACGAGAGATGAAATGAACTTTCACAAGTTGGATTAAGGCTGACACACGTAAGACGTGTATCGAAACAGTCTGGCTCTAGTGTGATATGTTGGTAGGCTTGGTCCTGAAGGCTGAAATGTTAATGATCTTGTGAAGCACTTAAAGATAAAGACACGACCTCAGTAAGGAACATCACTTAGAATCAGGTGCAATCTCTATTTGAATGCTTGTGTGATGTCCTGAAGCATAACACTGTGGTCTAGGTCTGAAACCTTCTCTGAAAAACTCGTGTATCTCCTCTGTTTTGTGTAAGCAAGGACCTGGAGATGCTAGGCAATGAAAAACTTCTGCTGCATCCAGATATATGCTGACCTAGTTTTTTTTCGTTGTCGTGCTTTAGATCATCCTTCACCTAAAAAGAGACCTCAGTGTCCAAAGATGTTCTGACTGCTCCTCTGCTGCATCCAGATATATGCTGACCTGGACACAGTCAGGATGTCATAAAAGAGACCCTCTAGAGTCCAAAACCCAAAGGCCTTGTCATTTGAGAAATCATCTGACTTGTACTTTAATCTAAATCTCTTACTGGTCTATTCTTTTCTTTTCTCAATCCAGTCCCAGTCAAGGTTTCAGAATTCTAGAACAGATACTGTGAAAAATATGTTGTAGGGAAACTGCTTGCATGATAGAGTGTACCACTAGATATTCTAGGAATTGATTGTGACTTGCTTGAGCGTTCGTACCAACATACTAAAACATGATAAATAACGTCACAGATCCCTATACGAGAAGGCCTAAGGAGATAAGTTTAAGTGGACAAATATACTGGCAATTGCTACGACCAACTGGAGTAGATTAGAGTTGATAAGTGTAGCTCGGCCCGAAACACAGTGATTTGATCTCGTTGATAAATTTATTTTTAAGTATTTTACTTAGATATTTTTTTTGTTGAGTTTAAGTTAGGCCAGTTCACGATCTGACTTGGACCCGGTTACTAAAATACACCAAAATTGTTTACAAATGGCATTGGGATGTGAGAGGGGCCCACCACACGTTTGGTGGGCCACCCAAATCTCGGGTGAACAAAAAGGTGGGGGCGACGGTTAGAATCAAAATCATAAAAAATATAAAAAAATTGAACTCTCACACTCTCCCACACACACACATACTCATTGTTGATTCACCATACTCGGGAAGAAAAGAAAAGAAAAGAAGGTAAATCTTTATCTTATAATTGTTGTTATGATTGTGTGTTGGTCGTTAAGTGATTTGCAGGTGTGAAGACGTGTGATTTGGGCGTTGGAATGATCATCGGCGACGAAACAGTGAAGCTTGATTGTCTGAGACGGCGGCGCGTGAGTCTCGTGCGCCTGGAAACTCGAGTTCGAAGAGGCGCGTGACCTCTACGCGTTGGGAGTTCAACCTCAGATGAGGGAAAATTACAAGAATGCCCTCGAACTCTATCCTTTTGGTTGAACTCATGGGATATTTACCAAAATACCCTCGAACTCAGATGTGGTCATTGAACTCAGATGAAAATTGACCAAATTGCCCTCGAACTCAGACTTGGTCGTCGAACTCATCAAAAATTACCAGAATGCCCTCGAACACATATCATGTCATTGAACTTACTCCTTAAATGACTGAAATGCCCTCGAACACAGAACAACTCATCGAACTCACCTGTCTTTTGACCAAATTGCCCTCGAACACTCATCACTACATCGAACTCTGTTCTAGAACTCGAACTCCCATGTCCTTTTACCAAAATACCCTCGAAAACTCTCAGGCCACTCGAACTCACTTGTTGTTGGACTTTCTGTTGACCCGAAGCCCACATGGGTTAATTTCACAACGAATATGGGCATGATTTGTTAAAATTTGAAAAGAGAGGGGTCATACAACCATGTTTTTATTTTTAATATCTTGATGTTTAAAACTAAATGTCTAATCCAAGTTGTTTTGTGCAGATATGACAACTCTTCATGTGCCCAAGTTTGAGAACAGTCACAACGTTGTGTGCTATCTATCTGATCCTCCTGAAGAGTATTTGTAGGAATTCAAGTCTTTGACTGTGGGACTCAACACATGTAGAGTTTCACACGCCATGAGAGAAAATCCAGTCGTTCTCACTGACTGGATTATGGAGTTTTGGAACAATTCAGCAGCCAACAAGGGAGACACTGTGATTCGTTCAAGGGTTAGAGGAACAGAGGTGACGGTTACAGAACAAGATGTTCGAGATGTACTGCTTTTTGGTGACTCTCCCGATGACCCTGTCAGTTTTACAAAAGATAAACTTGTACCAGTATTGCAAAGGATGGGATATGAGGGTGAACTGTCAACACCCCCTTATTTGAAGAAGTTATTTCCAAGCTATTGGAGACTGTTGGTACATATGTATTTGGCTAGCTTGGGTGGAAACAAAAGTGGATTAGATCAAATGGGAGTGAGATATGCTTCTGGAGTAGCGGCGTTGATTGAAGGTTGGGATTACAATTACTCAAAAAGTATTTTTGAGGATATGTTGACAAATGTGAAGACTCTTAACAAGAAGTATTTTTGCAAGTTTCCGAGGTTTGTGCAGATGATTCTAGAAAGCAAGTATCCCAAGTTCGAGAGGACAGTTGAAACATATGATAACAAGTGCATGTCATCATTGATTTTTGGGTTAATTAGACAAGTTCGCAAAGACTCAAGACAGGTGTTTACTGGGAAACTTCCACTTATCAAGTTTGGAAAGTTTAGTGAGATTGTGGAAGAAACATCAGAATTGCCATCTGCTCTTGTTGCTGAAGAGCATGATGTTCAGATTATTGATCCTCCACAGGCAGAGCAACGTTCTCCTCCTGAGAACGTTGACCTGACTGAGATAGAAAGTGAAGATGACGTAGAGAGCGAGGATGAAGAGAAATTAAAAGGGGACAAACTGAATACAGGAAATGAAGATGATCAGTTTGAGAACTTTGAGTTTGATGATCTGAATGATGATGAGATAGATGACTTTATTCTTGACAATGCTGAGATAAAGTCTGTGACTGACACGGAGAAAGAGATGAGTGGAGAAGAGATTGTGACTCAAGCTGCTGATATTGCTACTTCAGCATCTATTATTCCTCAAGCAGAGGTATTGTCAAACATTTTAGATATTGTTCGATAGGCTGAACAAAGGATTCCTCCATCCTTTGTTGCAGCTGAGACAGTTGTTGACGCTGAAGTTGTTGAAGATACAAGTTTAGATTTACGGCCAAGAAAGCGAAGCAAAAGAGACCCACGACTAAATATTACTACTGAAGTTTCCATTGAGGAGACTATTCCTGTTACTGCTACTGACACCATTATGACTCATACTGATATTTCACCTGATATTCCTGTTGGCACTATTAGTTCTGCTACTTCACCAATAATTGCAACTGAAGCTTTCTCTCAATTCATGAGTAAGGCACCTATCACTGGGAGACTTAGTGAGGAAACTGAATCCTCTGGTGCTTCTGGTTCTGGAAAGGTTTTGTTTGATGAAGAAGCGTTTCAGAAAGCTCAAATGGCTTTTCTTGCAGATAAAGAACAAGGAAAGAAGGTGGACGTGGAATTTCTGACAACTGAAGAAAGAGAGAAAAATCAAGAAGAGATTGAAAGTGATGAAGATATTTTTGCAGAAGTGGACGTTCACAGGTTACAAGCTAAAGTGTTAAAACTGGAGACTGAGAATGTTTGGTTAACAGCTCAGGTGCAGAGCTTGATGGAGACAGTTACTGAAAAGGAAAAGAAGATTGCTGAATTGGAAACCGGTTTGGGCGATGTTTCAGCCAGATTGCTCAATTTGACTCAAAAACTCGAGAACAAGTTTGGAAAGGAGTTCTCTGAGACATCATCCTTTGTTGATAAGGTATTGACTCCAGCTGAACGCGAAAGATCAGAGAAAGAACATGAAGAACACATGAAGAAGTATTTCGAAGATCAAGTTCCCAGAGTTAGAGATCGTCGACCTGGAAGTGCATACGTTCTCAAGAATTTAGCTGAACCGTCTATTGATCCAATGGAGGAGCATCCAGAACGATATGTGACGATTACCAGTGATAGGTATGACACGTACGGTAATCGAACCGGGATAGAGTGTTGGAGGTATAATGATGATAAAGGAGTATTCGTGGTTCATAGAAAGAATGGAGCAGTTGAATATTATGCTTCTACGTCGGCTTTCAACTCCTGGACGAAAATTGACTTGACTGAACTTGCTAGAGCTCCTTTCATAAATCAGACAAGGAATCCAAGGAATAAAATAGGTCTCATGTTTCATAAGAGGATTCAGGAGAAAGCGAAAGTGAATTTCAGGGATATGAAGACTGCTAGTTCGATATTGGTGGAATATAAAGGTGTGCAAGGTGCTGATGGAAAGCCTTTTAAGACTGTTCAATGGCCACCAACTGAGAAATTGAAGACTATCCCTTTGACCAAACCAATGGATAGAGGTTGCTTAAAGGACATGAGATTCTGGGTATATGATCCTACCTCTTCATCTGCAATGATTGTTTGTGATACGGACGAATTCAGGATATCTGATGCTAGAGATTTGATGAGTCTGCATTCGGAAGATGTTCAAGTTCTAGCTAGACATCAGATTCAGTGTGACCCCACTTATGAGGTCTGTGCTAAATCATTTACTAGTGCTGTAGCACAAGTTGATAGACTGGGGTTGGCATCTGATAAGAGAGGAAGGGTGGAGACGGAATTGTTTGGTCCGTATGTTGGTAAGTCGCCTGAGGAATGGAAGAGAGCTATGGAAGCAAGAAAGAAAAGCTCGAAGAAGCGCAACAAAAGCAGTAAAAAGCATTGAAGCCGTCACAAGTCAACACAAACCTAGGGGGATATTGTTGGGCCAGATTTTGGAAGGTTTGCGTTGTCTTGAATAATGTTAGTGTAGTATGTGGGTTTCGGCCTTAGTGGCCCATGTATTGTGACTGCCCTATACAAGTATAAATAGGGGGTTCCTTTGTTATTTTGGGGTTGATTTGTCTTGTGTAATTCTCGGCAATAGTGTACCAGACGTCTCTTTGAAGACGTGTGCACTTCATCAATAAAATCCTTCTTTTTCAAGTTTCTTTCTTGTTCTTCACATTCAATCTTGTTTTCCGCACTCGATTGGGTGTGTTTGATACCCGATAGAGAAGATCTTGGACTTATATGCACCTAGGTTGCTGCTGATGTTTTAGCCAACACTGAATTTCGGTCCTGCATTCACAAATTGGTGTGGAACATTTACATAAAACCTTCAACATTTGAATCTCGATGGAATGCGTTGCTAGAGACATTTGGTCTTGAGGAAAACCAGTGGTTGAGCGATATGTTTGCAATCAAGGAACTGTGGGTGTCGGCGTACTTCAGGGAGATTCCAATGTCATTCTTGATGAAAACAACATCCAGAAGTGAGAGTTCCAACAGCGCATTCAAAGTCAACTCCACTGGTGCACACATACTTGTTCAGTTCATGTTATGTTTGGAATCCCGTCTCGATAGCCAACGTTACCTTCAGCGTGTTGCCGAGTACAAAACCTCATCGACGGTTTTTTATGGGTCTACGGACTTAGCCATTGAGCAGCATGCGTTTAGTCTGTACACCAATAATGTGTTCCAGGAAGTTAAGAAGGAGATTGTGAAGGGGAAGTTTTCGTGCTACATATCGAATGTTGATGAACAGGACAACATGCCTACCGTATTTTCAGTCACCTAACTCGATAAGCGTCGTGATGTTACCAATGTTTACCAGGTACCCATTTTTTCAACTTCCTGTGTTTTAGTTTTTTCTGTTAAAAACTACTAATATTATTGTTATAAATGTTTAAAAAAATTTTGTTACATGTGTAACAATTTAGTTGTACCACACCATATCAGGGGTATTCGACTTTTAATATGGTCACTATTGTTAGGTTTTTCTGCCCAAATTATAAATATTATTGTTAGCCATAATAAAACCTCATGCTACATGTGTAACAAGTTACTATGGTTTAACACTTATCATGTACCCATTTTTTCAACTTCCTGTCTTTTAGGCTTTTCTATTAAAACTACTAATATTATTGTTATAAATCCTTAAAAAAATGGTGCTACATGTGTAACAAGTTACTTGTACCACACCAATCAGGGGTATTCGACTTTGTACTGTAGCCCCTGTGATTTAGGGTGAATATTATTGCTAAACATAATAAACCCTCCTGCTACATGTGTAACAAGTTAATTGTACCAAACACCATATATGGTATTTGACTTTTTTTGTACTTCTTTTTATTTAGGTTCTCTGTCAAAACTCCTTGAAGTTTCTTATAAATGCTAAAAATTTTGCTACATGTGTAACAAGTTACTTGTGCCAAAACACTTTGTCAGTTTACAGTTTGTGCATGACTTTGGATTATACAGAAGTTATAATTTAGTAGTTTTAATACTTGTTGCATTCCATAGGTCTTATCAATTCTACAATGATGCAGGTGCGGTTTGATAGCATTGATTCAACGGCTGAATGCTCATGCCGAGGTTTTACGCGTCTTGGCTACCTTTGCCGCCATGTCTTTGCAGTTTACATGATTAAGAAAGTTGACCGCATCCCGCAGCAATATGTGGTCGACAGGTGGTTACGTGATATTCTACCCAAGAAAGTGTTCTCCATTTCCGGCCGTTATGGTGTTGACACTCATCCAGGTTCTCTATCGAGGAATGAGGTACTTGAACTCGTAACTGAATGTGTTGATGTTGCCAGAATAGATGAAACCGCGCTGGCGGACTTGGTTGAGCAGCTCAAATCTATCAAACTACACTTGTTATCCAGGGAACCGATTTCTGTTATTCCGAATAAACCGTCTCAATCGGATGTGGAAGACATTATTGGCCAATCGGCTGATACTGAAATTGTGGTTGCCAATCCTGATGTGGCACGCAACAAGGGTTGTGGGAAAACTCGAAGAATCTCTAGAGCTAGTGAGAAGGCCAACACAAAGCGTCCGAAAATGCCTAAGGCCCCACGCTTATGCAACAATTGCCACCAATATGTCACGGATCATGATGCAAGGAATTGTGAGAAGGTTTGCTGCGATGAAAAGGGCCAAGGGGGAGGCGGCACAAGCCCGGAAAGCCTAAAACAAGTTGATGGCAATTGATGGGAAAGCATTACTAATCTCTGCTTTTTGAACCATGTTGGACACTGGTAACAGTTAGAAACACATGCAGTCCCTTGTTGTTACGTGTGTAACATGGTTGCCACATTTTCATGTGTTTGTTGTTCCCCAGCTACTTCTATGTTTTTTTGCTACAACTAGTTTTATGTATGATGTTCACCCACTAGACATGCTATTTTGTGTTTTGTAATATATAATGTGGTGTGTTTTACTTATTATGTTCTGTCTTTTACATTATTGGTAACAGGGGCCCCATTGGTAACATACGCAAAAAAAAGTAGCTGGGGCAATCTGATTATTATATTACATCCCCTATATTACATATCATTTTTTTGTGGGCCCATGAACAGGACACATGGGTATGTGTTGTAGATTTGGTACGGAAGATAACCTACCAAAATCTAATAAAATAATGATAGACAAAGTAACAAATGAAGAGAATAAAATATAAATTTAACACTCCCCATCACCCAACAACTTTATGACATGTTGATTTGACATAAAGCAAAGACTACCACTATACCATTAAACACAAATTAAATTATCACCAACCACCCAACCACCCATCCTTGAACTTACTTTATACCCCATTTTGGTTAATAGACTAAAGTTCCATTCCATAATAATACTGTTCCTAACTTACCAAAAGAAACACTTTCTGCAAATGGAATGCCCTTCAAACCCTCATGCAGCCAAGCGCCAGAAGACAAAAAGCGAAGAGGGGGTCACTTCAAAAGTAACTAATTTTTGGTTACTGGAGCGTACCGAACACCAAGCCATTCATGGTTGGAAGAATGTTACTGATACCAACGAGAGCACACTACCGAACAAAGGCGTCAACACCACAATGATAGAAGATGGTTATAGTACACAGGCGACATCGGGCGATGCACAGATGGAAGTTGATGGAGGGGTGTCAGTTGGCACTACGTACTCGGTAACCAAAGAGGATGTACCAATATCGCCCGTTGAATGTCCAGGTGTTGAGTATGATCACGAGTATTGCGGTTGTCTATTGTGTCCAAATTCACCAAATACCCTCGCTAGGTGGGCAAGCTATAACCCTTGGGAAGACGAGGACAGCGAATTGTCGGAGCTGAGCTTGGAAGCGCAGTATGGATCATTCTCGCCATAACGGCTGCAACTTACGATGGTTATCCTTTGGTTTTTTAACTTCTTTTCCGGGGTAGTCTTACTTTTTTATGTGTTGTTGTCTACGTACGTTCCTCATTAAGGACTGTCTATGTAGTTTTTTTATTATCATGGGTTTGTTTAAGACCAGTAGGGTATGTCACACTCTGACCGTGTAGCTATCTGTTATGTATGTAACAGATTTGTTAAGTAGTAAAATAACATATTAACCCTCTCTTATGTAGTATCCTAGAACCCACTATCAACAACACTCAGAATACCTTACTACCTTAACTTGTTAAACGATATTAACATATCTAACACTCTTACATAACATCTGCTAAAAACACTTTAACATATGAAACTATATACATATTATAAGCGACGCAGTTAGGCGTTCAACAGGTGACCATACTAGTTAAGTTATATTATAGAACCCAGCAGTATGTTAGGTGTATTATCACCCAAAAAACAGTTTAAAACACTACACAATTGTCATACACAGTTGAACAACCCCCCCTTCACGAACGTTCCTCCTTACTTCAAATGTGACCCAGCTTCCACCTCACCCTTCTTTGTGTTAACCGGTGAACACAAAATATGTGCTGTGTACTTGGACCGTAGCTTGTTGATCTCCCCTTCTTTAGTGCGCCAATGCTTACTGAAATTGCATTCAAACGGTACATGAAGCCCCATGAATCTCTCCATGTGTCTCATTAGGTAGACGCCACAATCCGTGGCATTACCAACCGTACCCCACTCTACATCCAACCTATGTATCTCTGCCCCTCCGATCTTTCCCGCCTTCGGATGGTTGATGCTTTTAAGGAACTCCACAAACATGTGCTTCTGCAATAACCGTGGAACATGAAACCCAAAAATAATACGCCAGCGAATAAAACATTTGTTTTAAATCACCAATGTTTTTTTATTTACGCTTTTCAACGGTGATTAAAGCAACTTACATATTTGTGTACAGTATCCTTTTTGTGAAACTCAGCATGATCCTTGCACGTTCGCCTCCCTCACTTTTTGTCATTATCAATCAGCATTATGGCAATATTCTTCAGCTCAAAGACCAATAAGTAGTAGTGGGCCCTTTCAAGGATCGGGAAAAAGACGATATCATATCGTTTGAAGTCACGGTTGGTCTCATAGGCCGGCACTGCAGCAGACATCGCGCCTGAAAACCTTGAATTTCGTTGGGTCGGATCACACTTGGTATCATTAAGCATCCATGGAACCTATTTTTTTTGTTAGCAAAATAAAAAATGGCCTCAATAGCAGTTTCATAACATACGTAAACCGATGTTGGCTTTTTAAATAACTTACCACTGCGTTTGTGCTTACAAACAAACGAAGAGGTGCCCCGTCCGATTTCAACCTCTCCTCGTAGTTTAATACATCCACCCAACAGTCAACTATCACATCCATCACCTGCTTCCCCGGCTTCAAAGTTTTGATCATGCTACGTGTGGCTTCCACGTTACATAAACTTCTAAATAACACCTCACTGTATATATTAACCAAGATAAATTTAGGAAGCAATCTTATAAGTTTAAAAAAAGTCATGGTCTTACTTGGCAAGCGCATTATCTATTTCATCATCTGGTATGTCTACATTTTCCACCTGTTCTCCATGCTCTAGACTGAAAAAAAACAGAAACCAAAATGCCACATGTTACACATGTTACACCAGTTCAACAAGTTATTACCACATACATTGTTCAACTTACTTACCGATTCCTTATGGCTACCCTCCTTCTTTCCTCAGAACCACACAACATATTCAACGGATCCTCGTCCCTGTAAACAAAGTTCCACACAGCATCATCATCCTGTGTGACCCCCTCTCCCAAATTTACCCCCCTTATGTGAAAAGGTGACTTATGAACGTAGGTCACATTCCTTTCACGTAGGGGGTTTCGCTTGGTTGCATCCATCTTTGCAATCATTGCTTGACGCATCGCCAATGTCATGTTGTTGTCATCTACCTCCAGATTACCACAAGGCCCATACTCATTGTAAACCTGAGTCTGTGCGTCATATGAACTCACGGGTTGCACCAACGGATACACCATTGATGCGACAACGTCCTTATCAACTGTCTTTTCATTTGGAGCCACACCGCCACCATCTGTAACGTACGTCACAACTTTTGTTAGTTGAGTTATCTGTTCCAGCAGTTCAACATTGGTAACATATAGAGTTGATACCTGATTCACCTGGTTGGTCCTTCAAACCACATTCCATTTTTTGAGACAGTGTGACAGATCCTGTAAGATAAGCATTAAAAACTGTTTAAAACACAGAGCATTTATCTAACATTTCTGTATATTTATTTTAAGAACTGAATTCACACCCGACTCCCCCTGGTCTGCTGGTTCTGGCTGTGTTAGGCCAAAGCTAAAAGTTGGCGCATCGTTGCTATCTGGTGTTGACATACATGGAAATATCCAGGACATTCCTGCGAATGTATTACCCAAAATAATTTGTGGACCTTTTTGTGGATTATAAACATATTTCATTTTTCTTTTATTTGCGTACCTGCTTGTGTATCTTCCCCCGCTTCAGCATAGGGGTGTTCAGAATTCGATTCGAATTCGAAAAATTCGAAATTCGATTTAGTTCGATTCGATTACCAAGAATTCGATTCGATTATTAAGAATTCGAATTCGATTCGATTTGAATTCGAGTCTAGTAAATCGAATACGAATCGAATACGAATTTATGATTTTAAATTCGATTCGATTCGAAATTCGAATAAAAAATTGTACATGTATATTTTTTAAATATATATACACATATACACATTATTATATACACAAGTATACACATTGGAAAAAAAACTTCAAAATATTGGTCAAACTCTAAGAACCCATAGTGTCTATAACTTTTAGCATAACCATGTTTTATATATTTACCTTATATATCACAAAACTCTATAAAACTATACTCTCTACTATTTTTACTATTCTCGTATTTTACATATTGTTGTTTATCAATTTTGTAGATTTGTATTTTATATGTTAAAAATAATGAGTTTGTATTAGTTTTAAAACTTAAAGTAAAACAATTTGTTATTTAAGGTGAATTTGAACTAAATCGAATTTATTCGAATTCGATTCGAATTCGAGTTTCTTATTCGAATCGAATACGAATCGAATAAATTGAATTTTAAACGAATACGAATCGAATACGAATTCAGGTAAAAATATTAAAAATTCGAATAATTCGATTCGAATAATTCAAAAATTCGTTATTCGATTCGTTGAACACCCCTACTTCAGCAACCTGCTTGCCCCTATCACTAGATTCTGCCCTATCCGGCTGTACTTCTGTATGACATTTTCGCACGAGCCCACTTATAACACATTCATATCAGCTATGCATGTACTTATAAAATTTACAATATCATACCTGACTCTTTGTTGCTGGTTGTGGTCACTTCTGCTTCGCTGGTGGAAATTTTCTCACCGCCTTAAATACAACGTTAAAAATACGTGCTTAGTATGTTGTTTGTTTACCAACTTTTACTAGTGGATATATATGGTTTTATAATAATACTTGTTTTGTCCTCTTGCATTTGTTCATCTGTTTTTGTGTCTCCCACCCTCACACTTGATTCATCCTTGGTGTCGTCGGCAGTATCTTCATGCCCTGGAGTGCCGCCTAAAAATAATGTAACATACGTCACCAGATAACAATCATCAGACAGTTGTATACATTAGCAATTTTATAATACTCCACGGGCATACCTATTGGTTCACTTGGTGTTACTGCCCATGGTTGTGTGCTCAGAAACTCGTGTTCAATCTCATTGGTTGGCGCATCCGGTTCTGAAACAACAATATTATCCCGTCCTTAAAGTTAATTAACATTTCACACGTAGTCAATTTTCAGAATTTGGATTATACGATTTTACATGTGTATAAAAAAGAATTTATTTTTTACCTAATTCTTCGTTTTGTGTTGCAGCCAATGGTTGTGTGCTCACCAATTCCTCTTCATTGCAATTGGGTACCACATCATCTAACACATTCTCAACAATTTGTCTGCTGGCATCGACATCTGGAACAGATCATAACATTACAATCTTAGCAAATACCCCCCACCCGCTGACCTATGTGAATACTATGCGTATGTAACCGAACCTACCCTAGCTACTCTGCTTACCTTCTTGTTGTAGGTCCCCTGATTGTCCTGCTACATGCTGTTCATTTTTCCCGTCTTCACTAACCTCAGCAAATTTGCTGGTTAAATTCCTGGCCAGATCTTCATTTCCTGTTAACATATGTTAAATACATAAACAGTCAAACACAATGTTTCCTAATGATTGGAATTTGAATAGTGTTAAATACATAAACAGTCAAACACAATGTTCCTAATGATTGGAAGAGTCAAACACACCTGTTTTTGAACCATCATTTTTTTGCTTTGCACTGTCATGCAGATTCTTCCTGTATTGGCTTAGAATTGGACTTTCCAATGCCCCCGCCTCGTCCGACGTGCCACCAACGGTTTTCTTTTTTGATCGTGTAATTGGGGACTTGTTCAGCGAAGAATCACCCAAACTCAAACCATCATCCTCGTCTACTTGTTTTTTGTTGCTTTGTTCAGCCTTATCTGCTGATTTCAGATATAGATGTTCAATGGATTTATAGTTTACAAAATTGGGTATTGGGCATAAACATCAAACTTACCTGTACCAATGGTCCTACATTTACTTATGGCTGCTAAAACAGAGGAGATTTCTCCATCAGCATTTACACGCGCAACAGCTTCGACCTCATTCGCCTTCCCCATGTCTTTAATGAACGCATCATACCTAGACTTGACAGCAACAACTTCTTTTCTACCTGGATACTCCTCATCTAATTTGCAGATGGCCGATTCAACCCTCTTTCTCGTTCTAATCAAAACATCTACCAGATCCCCCACACTTGCTACCCTTTCCTGTTTTTTATATTTGTTAGCATACCATATATATGTAATACGGGGAATACATGAACTGTTTTGTTGGCAATACACAACATGTTACAAACCTCGATGCTTGGTTCATCTATTCCAACCTTCACACCCTCGTATGAAGTTAACGGTTTCACTGTACCCCTTCCGAAACCCCCTCCTTTTATTTCAATCCTTTCTCGGTCTCTTAACCTTTGGAATGTCCAGAAACTCATAGGGACCACTGAAGAATCAATATCAATACCTCTGCATTTAAAACTATCGACGTATAAAAGCTGCAAAATAGATGTCGTATACATGATTAGTAACAAGAAAAGAAATACTTTCAGTAGTACCTATGTCACTATGTAACAAACGTAAAAAAATAACTTACTGTCAAAAAGGTTAGTGGGCCTATAAAAGGTGGATCCAAACTGTCTCGTCTCCAACCAATTTTACAACTCCTTAGGACCTCCACTACTAACTCACACCAGTCCAGCCCGGCAAAATCCAAGTCATCCGTCAAATAGTCTAGTATGTTGTCCTACAAACTGCCTTGTTTGTGGCAATCAACCATGATAGTATAGAAGCACATTATAAAATCCATACGGAAATTAAAGTCATCCTCACCATTGGACTCTTTCTCAATCATATCAACCATTTGTTTTGGAGATATAAATCTGCTCGGCGGGTACCTCTTTTTCCATTTAGATATCCCTTCATCATGTTCGTCCCTACTCTCTAGCGCATTGAAAGACACCCCTCCAATCGGAATACCGAGTATCTTGTGCACGACCTCAGCATCAATGGCAAGAGTCGCAGACGGCAAGGTCAACTCCAAACTATCCGGGTCGAAGTTATCCACAACATAATGCCCTAACTTCGTTGGTATCCCATCCATTTTTAGACTGAGTAGGCGGCCAAACCCCATTTCCTTCACCGTCAGCCGTTGTTCGTCGCTTAGTATTTTTATGCACCTTGTAAACTGTGTTGGTGATTATCTAGTACGTATTCCCAGCCACTCGTTCAACTTTGACCTTTTGCGCTGCTTACGAGGCTCAAGTCCATCGTTCCACGATTTCTTTGCCCTCTTACGTTTATTTGCCTTCTTTGGTTTGACATTTTTGGGCCTTGGTATTTCAGATGAAAGTTGTATCGCTCGTGCTCTTGATCGGGTCATCCTAACCGGTGAGCTAGAGGACACATCATAGATAGGCATGGTTTGTTTACCTGTTACACATGTAACCATTTTAGGTCCTAACTTTTTAGTGACAATAGTAGTGTAAATATCAGGTTATTATCTAGTGTCAACTCACCTTTCTTTGCTTTTGTTTGAACTGCTCCACATGCTATATTCTTGTCTGCTTTTACAAAACATAAAAATCAGGATATATGGTTGTACGACATCACATAAAACTGATTTACATACGTAACCGGAAAAGAATCGAAAACACATTTAATCACATACCTCTATTTTTCGCCGCTTGTCGAAGACGTCGGTTACAAAAAAAGGACGGCTTCTCTGCTGGACACAAAACACAACAATTAGCCAATTAAAGCATAGTAATCTACATGGTTTTAAAATCTATTTTTAATACCGACCCTTATCCTTATGTGCCTTCACGCTTGACTCATCATCATCAATTTTTCCCGCCCCGGAAAACTCCGCATCACTATCATCAGACGCTTCAATGGATGTTTGTCCTCCCTCCTCATCATCTGTAGGTTTCCCCGTAGATGGCCCTGGATCATCATTCTGAAAATATTTGACGACTCTTTTACACCGTCTCTTTAAATTGACAAGCGGTGTGTCCGAATCATAATCTAACAACACAACATTTATAAAGAAAATATCATCATTAATACATTAATACAAGATTAATACAACTACAAATAGAACCAAGGCAGACTATAATTACATTCTATCATTTATAAAGCAAAATATCCTCATTCATTAATATCCATAATATATGTAGCACCTACCTAATTGACGTTTTACTTCTTCATGGTCAGTAGTTGATTTTCTAGTGTGTTTACCATGCCTTTTTGATGTTGAATCCTCAGACAAAATGAGAAGTTTTCTTTTCCTCCCATTTCAAACAAAGTATATAGGTATTCAGGCCATATCAACTTTTAAACATGAGTATGTCACATTCACAAGATACCCTATAATTATTCATACCCTAATAAACAATTTCGAGAACCCCCAATTCAGGCCATATCAACTATTGCAAATTCAAAAACTTCGATACTCAATAATTTATTGCACCAGACTCGAGAACCCCCATAACTTTTTTACAGTAATAGTAATGGTAATAAAAAACATTAAACACATACCTTTTTGAACTTTTCTTCGAACCTAACCGTCGAGCAAACGAAGATAGGCTCCCCATGAATGATCTCATCCTTTCGTTGATGGGTAATCACTAATTGTTGTTATTTGTTTCTTCAAAGAATGTTGTTTTCTGATGAAGAACCACTGTTGATGCACGATTAGAGAGAACAGGGTTGGAGGGGATTTTTGAATTTGGGAGGTTTGTATAAGCAATAAGAGAGAGGGAGATGTTATTGATAGAGAGAGGGAATGATTTGACGTTGTCTGCAAAGCATGCAGTAACCAACAGGCAAGCAATGGTCAATTACTCTAATACCCTTCTTAATGCCCTCTCTCCTCCTTTAATGTACTTTATTGGATTATAATATGGAGAATAAATCTAGACCATCCATCAAGTTTAATCAATGGCTATAACTGGGTTTACAAGGTTTCTTCATTTTAGGTGGGTTTTTATTTTAACCACCCCTATATATATATATATATATATATATATATATATATATATATATATATATATATATATATATTAGCTACTAACTTTTGGGTTAACTTTATTTTCTGCCACTAATTTTTAAGGTAACTTTATTTTCTTCCAATTTGACCATCAAAATTTTAGCTTTTAGGAGTTAAAACTTTGACCACTAACTTTTAGCTTAACTTTATAAACTTTGGTTACTAACTTTTAGCTTAACTTTATTTTCTTCAAATTTGACCACCAAACTTTTAGATTTTAGGATTTAAAACTTTTACCACTAAACTTTTAGCTTTTAGGATTTCAATCTTTGACCACCCAACTTTTTTAAACTTGCATTGCACTTTGGGCAAACTTTTAGCTTTTAAGATTTTAAACTTCGACCACCAAACTTTTAGCTTCTAGCCGCAAGTTTTTTTTTTTAAGCCAACGCGAGAATAGCAGTCACTTAATATTATCTTTTTTGTCCACGAAACCCTCCACGTAACATGAGCTCCCACAGCGACGCGCGACCTTTAACGTCCACCAAACTCTCAACGCAACATGAGCTCCCACCACAAAACGTGGGGTAATAAAATCCTAGTTGAATAATAAAGACAGGTTGGAAGGAAACAATGTCAAATTGCGTCTAAAATTTATAAACTAAAGTTAAACTGAAATAGTCAAACATGTCAAAAGATGGCATTTAATAGTAGTATTCTACTATTCTCACATGTGAATCTAAGGGTGCGTTTGATTCGTATGAATTGAATGGAATTCAATGTAATTGGAATTTGAATTCCAACTTTTTAGGTGTTTGGTTCATTGAATTTGTTGGAATTGGAATTTCAATTCCAATCTTATGTGTTTGGTTGACAAAAGAATTGGAATTGGAATTTGGTATGAATTCCTTCAAATTCCTTTATTTAAGGGAATTCAAAATCCTTCCAATATTAGAAGGAATTCAATTCAATTCAATTTATTGTAATCTTCGAACGGTTGGCATCATTTTGACACGAACCGATTCGAACCATGCCATTTCAACGCAAACCGCTTAGACCCGAACCAATTCGGACCGTACCAGTTTCGACCGGTACCGTTTCGACCCGAACCGTTTCGTACTGTACCAGTTTTGACCGGTACCGTTTCGGACCATACCAGTTTCGGACCGAACCGTTTCGGACCAGTTTCGACCGACACCGTTTTGACCGGTATCGTTTCGACCTGTACCGTTTCGCCCGTAATGTTTCGAACCGTACCAGTTTTGACCGGTACCGTTTCGGACCAGTTTCGACCGATACCGTTTCGACCGGTATCGTTTCCACCTGTACCGTTGCGCCCGTAACGTTTCGGACCGAACTGTTTCGGACCGTACCAGTTTCGGTCGGTACCGTTTCGCCCGTAACGTTTCGGACCGTACCAGTTTTGACTGGTACCGTTTCGACCGGTATCATTTCGACCTGTACCGTTTCGCCCGTAGCGTTTCGGACTGAACCATTTCGGACCGTACCAGTTTCAACCGGTACCGTGTCGGACCAGTTTTGACCGATACCGTTTCGACCGGTATCGTTTCGACCTGTACCGTTTTGGACCGCACCGTTTTGAACCGTACCAGTTTTGACCGGTACCGTTTCGCCCCGTACCAGTTTCGATTGGTACCGTTTTCGACCCGAACCGGTGCGGGTCGAAACGGTGCACGTTGAAACGGTACAGGTCGAAACGATAGAGGTATCAACAGTTCGAGTCAAAACGGTACTGGTCGAAACGGTACGGGCTGATACCGGTCGAAACGGTACGGGCCGGTACGAGGTGAAACAGTTCCGGCCGGTACGGGTCACAGCGATGCGGGTCGTGGGGGCAAAGGTGATAGATTCCAATTTATTAACCAACCAAACACAATAATATAGGATTTGAGAATCCAATCCCAACAATTTCCAATTACTTTTGGAATGTTTGAATTACAAATCCAATTCATTCCAATTCCTTCACAAATTCCAATTCCAAACAATTCCGTGAACCAAACGCACCCTAAAATAGTAAAATCTAATGTTTTCTTTTCATTATTGATTTGCTTGCTTTTTTTCCAATTATTGATATCGTTTTCTTTTCATTATTGATGTTTTTTATTGCTTTCTTTTAATAATGTATTTTTTTTGTAGCCATATGTTCTTGTTTTAATTGCACGTCCCACATAAATCTGCCATGCGATATTCTATTTTCACTCAAAACGTGATTTTTCACTTGAGCCTTTTGTTGTTTTATGGAAATTCCACACCTACCAACTAAAGTACGGACACAAGTTTAATACTTTTAATCACTAAGGGTGCATTTGGTTCACATTAATTGAATGGAATTCAATGAAATTGAAATTTGAATTCCAAGTCTTGAGGTGTTTGGTTCATTGAATTTGTTGTAAATGGAATTTCAATTCCAATCTTGTGTGTTTGGTTGACAAATGAATTGGAATTGAAATTGGAATTTGGTATGAATTCCTTTAAATTTCTTTAACCAATGGGAATTCAAAATCCTTCCAATATTAGAAGGAATTCAAATCAATTTATTAGAATCTTCGAACAGTTGACTTCATTTTGACTCGAACCGATTCGAACCGTACCATTTCAACGTGAACCGTTTAAAACCGTAACGCTTTTAACCCAAACCGTTTCGGACCGAACCGTTTCGACCCAAACTGTTTCGAACCATTCCGGTTTTGACCCGTACCAGTTTCGGACCATACCAGTTTCGATCGGTACCGTTTTCGATCGAAACCGTTTCGGACCATAACAGTTTCGACCGGTACCGTTTCGGACCGAACTGTTTCAGACTGTACCTGTTTCGACCGGTACTGTTTTGACCAGTATCGTTGTGGACCGAACCGTTTCGACTGGTACCGTTTTGGACCGAACCGTTTCGACCGGTACCGTTTCGGACCGTACCAGTTTCGACCGGTACCGTTTCGGACTGTACCAGTTTTGACCGGTACCGTTTTGGACCGAACCAGTTTCGACCGGTACCGTTTTGACCGGTACCAGTTTCGACCGGTACCATTTTCGATCGAACCGTTTCGGACCGTACCAGTTTCAACCGGTACTGTTTTGACCGGTATCGTTGTGGACCGAACCGTTTCGACCGGTACCGTTTTGGACCGAACCGTTTCGGATCGTACCAGTTTCTACCGGTACCGTTTCGGACCGTACCAGTTTCGACCGGTACCGTTTCGGACCGAACCAGTTTCGACCGGTACCGTTTTGGACCATACCAGTTTCGACTAGTATCGTTTCGCCCCGTACCAGTTTCGCTCCGTACCGGTTTCGATTGGTACCGTTTGGGGTCGGTACCGTTTCGAACCGAACCAATTTCGACCGATACCGTTTCGGACCATACCAGTTTTGACCGATGTCGTTTTGGACCGAACCGTACCAGTTTCTACAGGTACCGTATCGGACTGTACCAGTTTCGACCGGTACCGTTTTGACTGGTATCGTTTCGCCCCGTACCAGTTTCGACCGGTACCGTTTCGAACCAAGCCGTTCCGACCCGTACCGTTTTCGACCTGAACCATTTTGACCCGACCGGTGCAGATCGAAACGGTGCACGTCGAAACGATACTGGTCGAAACGGTACGGGTCACAACGATGCGGGTCATGGGGGCAAGGGTGATAGATTCCAATTTATTAACCAACCAAACACAAGAATAAAGGATTTGAGATTCCAATTCCAACAATTTCCAATTCCTTTTGGAATGTTTAGATTTCAAATCCAATTCTTTCTAATTCCAATTCCTACACCAATTCCAAACCATTCTTCGAACCAAACGGTTCACATGAATTGAATGCAATTCAATGGAATTGGAATTTGAATTCCAACTCTTTAGGTGTTTGGTTCATTGAATTTGTTGGAATTGGAATTTCAATTTCAATCTTGTGTGTTTGGTTGACAAAGGAATTGGAATTGGAATTTGGTATGAATTCCTTCAAATTCCTTTACCTAATGGAATTCAAAATCCTTCCAATATTAGAAGGAATTCAAGTCAATTTATTGGAATCTTCGAACGGTTGGCATCATTTTGACCCGAACCGATTCGAACCGTACCATTTCAACGCGAACCGCTTACATCCGAACCAATTCAGACCGTACCAGTTTCGACCGGTACCGTTTCGACCCGAACCGTTTCGTACTACACCAGTTTCGACCGGTACTGTTTCGTACTGTACCAGTTTCGACCGGCCCGAACCGTTTTGTATTGTACCAATTTCGACCGGTACCGTTTCGGACCATACCAGTTTCGACCGGTACCATTTTGGACCGAACCATTTCGGACCAGTTTCGACCGATAGCGTTTCGACCTGTACCGTTTCGCCCGTAACGTATCGGACCGGACTGTTTCGGACTGTACCAGTTTCGGCCTGTACCGTTTCGGACCGAACCGTTTCGGACCAGTTTCGACCGATACCGTTTCGACCGGTATCGTTTCGACCTGTACCGTTTCGCCCGTAACGTTTCGGACCGTACCAGTTTTGACCGGTACCGTTTCGGACCAGTTTCGACCGACACCATTTCGACCGGTATCGTTTCGATCTGTACCGTTTCGCCCGTAACGTTTCGGACCGTACCAGTTTCGACCGGTACAGTTTCGGACCAGTTTCGACCGGTACAGTTTCGGACCAGTTTCGACCGGTATCGTTTTGACATGTACCGTTTCGCACCGTACCAGTTTTGACCGGTACCGTTTTGCCCGATACCGTTTCGCCCCCGTACCAGTTTTAACGGGTACCGTTTTCGACCCGAACCGGTACGGGTCGAAACGGTGCATGTCGAAACGGTACAGGTCGAAACGATAGAGGTATCAACAGTTCAGGTCAAAACGGTACTGGTCGAAATGGTATGGGCCGGTACTGGTCGAAACGGTATGGGTCGGTACGGGGCGAAACGGTTCGGGCCGGTACGGGGCATAACGATGCAGGTCGTGGGGCAAGGGTGATAGATTCCAATTTATAACCAACCAAACACAATAATATAGGATTTGAGAATCCAATTCCAACAATTTCCAATTTCTTTTGGAATGTTTGAATTCCAAATCCAATTCATTCCAATTCCAATTCCTTCACAAATTCCAATTCCAAACAATTCCGCGAACCAAACGCACCCTAAGGGTGCATTTAGTTCACATGAATTGAACGGAATTCAATGGAATTGGAATTTGAATTCCAACTCTTTAGGTGTTTGGTTTATTGAATTTGTTGGAATTGGAATTTCAATTCCAATCTTGTGTGTTTGGTTGACAAAGCAATTGGAATTGGAATTTGGTATGAATTCCTTCAAATTCCATTACCTAAGGAATTCAAAATCCTTCCAATATTAGAAAGAATTCAAGTCAATTTATTGGAATCTTCGAACGGTTGGCATCATTTTGACCCGAACCGATTCGGACCATATCAGTTTCGACCGGTACCATTTCGACCCGAACCGTTTCGTACTGTACCAGTTTCGACCGGTACCGTCTCGACCCGAACCGTTTCGTACTGTACCAGTTTCGATCGGTACCGTTTCGACCCGAACCGTTTCGTACTGTACCAGTTTCGACCGTTACCGTTTCGACCCGAACCGTTTCGTACTGTACCAGTTTCGACCGGTACCGTTTCGACCCGAACCGTTTCGTACTGTACCAGTTTCGACCGGTACCGTTTCGACCCGAACCGTTTCGTACTGTACCAGTTTCGACCGGTACCGTTTCGACCCGAACCGTTTCGTACTGCACTAGTTTCGACCGGTACCGTTTCGACCCGAACCGTTTCGTACTGCACCAGTTTCGACCGGTACCGTTTCGACCCGAACCGTTTCGTACTGTACCAGTTTCGACCGGTACCGTTTCGACCCGAACCGTTTCGTACGGTACCAGTTTCGACCGGTACCGTTTTGACCCGAACCGTTTCGTACCGTACCAGTTTCAACCGGTACCGTTTCGGACCAGTTTCGACCGATAGCGTTTCGACCAGTACCGTATCGCCCGTAATGTATCGGACCGAACTGTTTCGGACCGTACCAGTTTCGGCCTGTACCGTTTCGGACCAGTTTCGACCGGTATCGTTTCGACCTGTACCGTTTGGCCCGTAATGTTTCGGACCGTACCAGTTTTGACCGGTACCGTTTCGGACCAGTTTCGACAGATACCATTTCGACCGGTATCGTTTCGACCTGTACCGTTTCGCCCGTAACGTTTCGGACCGAACCATTTCGGACAGTACCAGTTTCGACCGGTACCGGTTCGGACCAGTTTTGACTGGTATCGTTTCGACTTGTACCGTTTCGGACTGTACCAGTTTTGACCGGTACCGTTTCGCCCCGTACCAGTTTCGACCGGTACCGTTTTCGACCCGAACCGATACATGTCGAAATGGTTCGGGCCGGTACGGGTCACAACGATGCGGGTCATGGGGCAAAGGTGATAGATTCCAATTTATAACCAACCAAACACAATAATATAGGATTTTAGATTCCAATTCCAACAATTTCCAATTCCTTTTGGAATGTTTGAATTCCAAATCCAATTCATTCCAATTCCAATTCCTTCACAAATTCCAATTCCAAACAATTTCACGAACCAAACACACCCTAAGGTACCAACTTGCAAGAAAATTAGTACATAAGGGGTTGGGGTACTTCACGGCAAGGGGAGCATGGTTAGATTACTGCGCGGAAACACCGCCGCAACCCCCTCGGCAACTCTCAAAATGTGCCTCTATTAAGTGGGCTAGCACCACATTGACATGATACATTTTAACAATGCATATACGGGTGTAGTTTGCTGAATTACTAAATAGCGGATTCATCTCAGTCTGATTTTGGAATCGCAAAATGCAATAACGGTTCCATGTAATTGAATGATAAGTAACGAGCTTATCCTGACTTCTTTTTTTTTTTTGAAAGGCTAATTTCTTCTATTTTTACATCCTTTTTTTTCCTTTTATGAGGTTTGAATTCCCAATGTCACTTTTGAAATCCTCACCTTTACTATGTCTATATTTGGTTGTCTTGTAGGTCCAATTTAACACCCCCTGCGCGGGATAAATGGCTGGATTTTGAAATATTCGATATGTTGTAATTTTGTCGTGGGGGTCGTTGTACGTTTTGGGGTTCTCCAGTTTCTTGCTGGGCCTATATATATATATATATAGTGTTTTCGCTGTTAAAAAAACTACTACACCAACTCAAAGTTGAACAATAAAGACAAGTTGGAAGGAAACATTGTCAAAGGAATTTTGGAACCATACATCCGTTAATTAGGAATGATACACCCTGGTCCATATCAAGCACCAATAGGAAGATGCCACATACCATAAAATGTGATGTCACACCCCTAAAATGTGATGTCAAAACCCATAACCCTTGTCAAATTGCGTCTAAAATTTATTCTCACATGTGAACCTAAAATATTATGTTTTCTTTTCATTATTGATACTCTGTTTTCTTTTGCTTGTTTTTTTTTTTCAATTATTCATATCGTTTTCTTTTCATTATTGATGTTTTCTTTTGCTTATAGACACATGTTTTTGTTTTAATTGCACGTCCCACATAAAAGGCAAACATAAACCCTAAACATAATGTTTAAATACAAACCAATACGTATCTCAAGTTTATATTTTTTTTCATACTGTGACACATGCCAAATCTACTAGTCGAGTCTGTACAATTAACTGGTTTGCTTCACTATGTGCTTAGGATAAGTGTGTCAGTGCGCCTCATTATTTGAATGGTTATGTGAAAATAAACTCTACCCGAACACCATGACCATCATAAGGATCAACAAAAGCGTACGGATTTTCATATAATATTTTATGAGACTAAAACTATATAATTTTTTTATATGCAAATACATGTGTGTAGATTCAAAACTTAAAAACAATATTATGCATACACACATACATATGCATATATATTATAGACAAGACAAAACTATGTACATGTATATATATACACACACGAATGCACACAAGAAAGCATTAAAGATGTGCACAATTCTTGTTCTTTGACATGTCCTTTTCCATGACAACTAATACCTTCTAGATGAAAAGAACTTAGCATAAACTAGATGATAACCATGTATACAATCATCTTTGAAAGGGACAACACAATAACTACATATACACATACATACACGGCATATATACACACACTAGGTTAGTACCTGTGCGATGCACGGGATTACCTACATTATTATTCATAACGAATATAACTTATTATATAAAGAAACTAACTTACGATGTTAATTGATTATTGACATATTCAAAGATAATGTCATAGTTGCATTGGTAAGTTCACATAGTAGCCAGTGTTAAAAAAAAGTTTACTATAAAAAACATGGAAAAAGACAATACGACCTAATTATCCAACATTAAAAGTTTCTCTTTTGGTCCTGCGCGTCTTAATTTCTCGTTTCTTCATTTTGAAAATTGAAGTTAGCACCAACATACCTTCAGTCTTGATGTACCTAAACATGGCCAACGCTAAGTAATGTAAACATATAAGTAAATAAACTTTTTTAATAAATTACTAATGATGTTATATAAAGAGGAAAAAAATACTTACAATGCGAGTCCAATCAATAATGGTGAAGTCATGATAAAGTTAGCATTTACTTTAAGTGTCTAAACACTTCTTTGTAAAACAACATTGGTCGTCTTATTCGTAACTTCACCATCTTCGTCTAAAATTAGTATTTTTTGCTCCGGATCTACTCTTTACTCTTGAAAGAGCAACATATAATTGTCTGTGGGTGAATACATGTTGTTTTAAAAACAAACCAACTCGAGCAAGTGATTGTCCTTGACTTTGATTGATCGTCATTGCGAAGCAAACACATATTGAAAATTTTCTTCTCTGGAACTATAATGGAATCTTTTTGTCCGATGGTATCATAGTAATTCTTGGAATATAAGTTCGGGTTCCAATGGTACCTCCAGATATTATTTCAACCTCTACAACACGTTTACCAAGTGATTTAATTTGTAGCTTTGTACCATTGCATAGTCCATTTTGTTGATCAATATTTCTTAACAACATAATAGGAACACCAACCTTCAACACCAAATGATGATTAGGCAACCCAGATACTTTCAGACTTTTTAGAACATCCGGAGAATATACGTAATCATTTGTCTCTTCATTTCTCTCCTTATCCGGACAAAGACAATCCGCGCTCAAGTACTCTTTTTCTTCACCAGGAAATATAGATAGAAAACGATCATTAATCTAATTGACCACTTCATTTTTAGGAACCAAAATTGCATGTTCACGAAAGAATTCGGGATTTTTATAGTTTTGTAGAATATCTGGATAAACAAAATCAATTAGACTTTCAATAGGATTAGACGACGACTTTATTAAGAGATCATCAGGAATTTCTATAATTGCTTGGCCATCGTTATCACCTCCAATATTCCCCTCATCGATGTCCAACAACCATTTTGCAAATCTTGCGATTTCTTTCAAATCACTCGTATTAGATCCAACGGTTAGCCTCATGTTCTTAGTTAACCTTAGCACTTTACAATTCGAAAGATGTATTCCCGGATCTCGTTACGATTGAAGACATTACAAATCGGCCAGTAGAACTTGTTGGCGTACTATTATTTTCGATACGAACAATCGTACCTAAACAGAAAACAAATATAAAACATTATAAATCTTATTAGATAATATGTTAATATAAGTAAATATTAGTTTATTTGACAATTTAAAACATATACCACTGCTGATATCATTCAACGAAGTTGTATGGTTTATTGGCGTTGTATTTTGTTTGGCGTTTATTTGGATTTGTATTTTCTTTATCCTTAAGAATTGACAACCGTATGCTGGATGTAGATAAATTGCTATTGGTGGCTTTACCTGAATATAATGATATGATTACAATGTTAATGTTAATATTAATAAGAATAACAAATTGATAAATTTAATCGATACAAAGATAAGTAACATAGAATTACAATATGTTTTGTGATATTAGACAAAAAAATACGTTCTGTTGAACCTTTTGATAAAATAGGGAAAAAAGTCTAAATTGGTAAAACAAAATTTTCAAATGAATAAAAACTTAAAAAAATATTGAAGGTAAAAATTATTACCGAAAGCAGATGCGTTAAATGAGGTGTTGAAGGTTGATCTAGTATGAACTACATTATTAGTATTGACCTTCTGTCTCTTAGCATCCAGTTGCAATTTTCTATATTTGCGACACTCGGCCGCATTGTGACTTTTGTGGTGATTCGTACCAACTGTGTAGAAAAAGTAATTAATTGCATCATATTATGAGCATATAAATAAAGAAGCTGAACATATGAAAATGTTTTACCGTTTAAGATATTAGATAACGGTCTTTGTTCCTCATAACCTTAAAAATAAAATAATCTATTAGTTAGAAGAAATAACACAAATAATAGAAATAGAAATACATTGTAAATAAAACTAAACAATTATCATTTGAAATATTAGATAGTGTTTTCGTCCCATTTCACCTAAAAGAAGGCAAATTCTACATAAGATGAAATGTTTGACAATCATGTTTGTATCTGTAGCAAACAAAATGAAATAATTGTATTGCAATTAAAGTTTGTTATAATACCTGTTTAATTTTTTAAGCTGTTTATGTAAAGTTACCCCTGAATGAATCTTGGTCTAGATCCTCCACCCACTGAAATCTTGGTCAAGATCCGCCACCCTAAAATGTTGGTCTAGATTCGCCATTGTCCCTAAACACACAAATAACATAAAAAAATTAAAGCAGCGCAACACATATTAGCACAAATAACATAAAAAAAATTAAAGTAGCGCAGCACGTATTAGCACATCTTCTTGAAGTAGCGCATTTGTGAATTGTGAGCAAAGTAGCGCACCTTCTATTCATTTGTGAATTGTGTTCAACCTTGTACAAAGTAGCGCACCTTCTATTCATTTGTGAAATGCAATGAACACAAAACTCATTGAATTCATGAACACAAAATATTTATTAACAAACCTATGTATAATTATATTTTATTCATAGCGCGTCTCTCTTTTTTTAGCAGTAGCGTATCTCTTCCCTTTTATTTTATCATAACTAATTCACAAACTGAATTATAGGTGTAATACATCCTCAAGTCCTCAACCACAACTGATATACGTTAAAATATGCATATTTAAGTCCCCGATTTAACTCCCAAATTACGCGTTTTCGACCATAATTGCACGAATTCGGTACTTAACCGCTTCATATGTTTATTGCAGGTCTTAAACGACGTCCCACGAGCAAAGTCGAAGTAACCGGGCGAAAATCAGACAAGACGAAAAGATTCTGCAAAATTAGCTAAGTCTGGAAATAGTGCACGGCCGTGCACCTCAGGTGCACGCCCGTGCGGACTTGCTTGGCTCGGACACAGATGAGCTGCACTGCCAGTGCAGCTGGTGTTCCCGGGCACCCTGATCAGCACTCCCGTGCGGGTGCCTGTGCGACTCAAACTTCTCGAGTGCACTGCCAGTGCACCAGGCAGTGCACCATCAGCACTCGGCCACAACCAGACCCGCACGCCCGTGCACCTATGGTGCACGACCGTGCGGAATATCTAGATATTTCCATAAACGAGCCAGGCCACTTGCTCACTTGCACGTCACTCAACTTGATAAAGTGCACGGTCGTGCACTTTATGCGCACGGCCGTGCACAAAATCAAAGTTTCTATAAGAACAGAGCAAAACCCACTGATCAATTATTGGGTGATCTCTGGGCGATTTGGGGCGATTTTCTGGACCTGTGAGCAGCTGCAAAGGCGAGGAACGAGCTCGGGAACTCATCTGGATCATCGATCATCATCCAATCCATCACATTCAAGTTTTATGGTTTGATCTATTAAGCTTTTAGTTAATTCAAATCTGTTTGTTTTAGCTTGTTTGTGTTGTTTATGTATTACATTATTGTCTAGTAATGTTGTTTAGTAATCGTTAGTAGAAAAAACAATCGTTAGTATGTAATCAAGTTTTTGTATAAATTTGGCGTTTTTCATGTTTAGATCTTGATGATCATAGCGCAACCTTGTTTCATTGTTGATGGATTTGTAGCTGTATTTGAATGACTTTAGCGATTGTCGAATGTGTTAGGCGGATAAATGTTGAAAAAACCGTCTGTTTAATCGTCCGGGAGTAGACTAGTTAACTTGTTAAATAGTTTATGCCATGAAACTGTAACCGGGTATTGGTTTGGTTAAAGTCAGTCGAATAACGGTTAAAAATGCTTACCGGCACGTAAAAGGGTTTAAAAAGCCTAATGGTGTCGTTACTAGTCTTTGACACGATTAATGATCTTTGGTAGTTATTTTGGTAAAAATAGCGATCTTAGTAGATCTGGGTTCAAAGTTGGTAAAATGGAATAAGTTGTTAAATGCTCTACTTTATGCTACTTTAGGTGGCTGTATTGTGTATTCGGTATCGCTTTCCTGTTGAGGTTAGAATACTCTTAACAGATGACTAACTTATCTTTAAAAGATCTGCGTGAGATTATATCAGCTGCTCGCTAATAAACGACTTGAAGCGGTTAACGTGTGTATTCGTGTTAACTTTCTGTATAGTTGTCATGTTTGGATGCCCGAAAGGGACACTAACTGTCGGAAAATGGGAATGTTGATCACACGCCTGTATTACTTATTATATTTAGATAACATGCTAGGATTGGCAAATTATAGTTTATATAGTTATATTTTGTATTTGGAGTCTTACATATGTTATTTATGTGTTTTAGAATTAAAGTAGTTAAAAACAACAAACTCAACTTATCTTTTCCTACTGGTAAATCGGGGACAGAGTTTTAGTACTATTGCTCCGCGCGCGTCCATGGATCGATATCTGGTTCTTATCTGTACGTTACTACATATATGACAGGGTACACTTGCCCTATTGTGTGTGTTTTAATATTAAGGTCTAAACCATTTTTATAAATATTAAAGCAAAACGTGTGTTATTTCATCGCTAAATTATGCGTACTAGTATACACGTCAAGTTTTTGGCGCCGTTGCTGGGGACGCGACGAGCTTTAGGAACGAACCGAGTCAAATTTTTACCAGTGTACATGCTTGTGAATACTTGTTTATACTTCTTTGATTCGTTATTTCATTCATTTATTTGCATATATGATTATTTGAATTTTTATTAAATTTATCTGTTTGTAGATATTTTGGATTAATTTTAGATTGGTTTATAGGTTGCATATAGATTCGTTCATTTATCTGCTTATAGGATTATTTGATTTGATTTTTCGCTCATTAGGATGTTGATAGATTTAATTTATTGAATATTGGATCAATTGGTTTGTCTATGAATTTGATTTGTTCGTTATTTGATTAATTAGATTTATTTGTTCGTATTTGAACTAATTATTAATTTCATTCTTTGTATAGTTTTAGGCTTAGTCTGCTTATTTCTGTTCATTTTATTGATTCTATTAGTTTATATTCGATTTTCTTGAATATATTTGCTTTCCGTTATTTTCGCATGAATTTATTGATTCTTTATTTCATTTATTTATTTTTCTGTCTTTTATCGCCTTTTGGGTTTGTCATATATTCGCTTGTTGCAACTGTATCATTCTTACATGCAGGTTGATGTCCACAAACCCTGGGTCTTCTTGTGATCTGTCTGACGAGGAGCGAAGGCGCCTGAGGAGAAGCGAGAGGATTAGACTTCATAAGTTGCGTCTTGTTTCTGATATTCCTATTACTGCTCCTATAGTTGAGGTCCCAATTGACGAGGCGAGGCACGATCTGGCTGACGACGAGGGGTCGGAAGCCCACAGTGACATTATCATGGCGGACGACGACATTCCGCTGAATGATAGTGGTCGTCCAGGAGGAGAAGGACTCGCACCGAGTATCGTCCGGCCGGCTATTTTGGCTGACCATTTCGAGATCAAATCAAGTATCGTGAACATGATACAAAACTCGGTGTAATTCGGTGGACTGGAGCACGAGGATCCAGGCCGACATATTGCTGCATTCTTAGAGGTTTTAGCAACCTTTAAGATGACGGGCATCTCCGATGATGCTATCCGTCTCAGACTCTTCCCATTCTCACTGCGGGACAAAGCCCAGACTTGGCTTCTGTCACAACCCGCAGGGTCGATCACGACCTGGGCAGAGTTGTCGCAACAATTCATGCAGCAATATTTTCCTCCTGAAAAGACACAAAAATTGAGGAATCGCATCATGACGTTTCGTCAAGATGACGAGGAATCATTACACGCCGCGTGGGAGAGATTCAAAGACCTACTCTTGAGCGTCCCGCACCATGATATCTCAAAAAGACATCTGGTGCAAATGTTCTATCAGGGACTCGAGTTTGATTCACAGGAACGCCTAGATGTATATGCTGGCGGGAACATCGGAACAAAGTCCCCCAATGAAGCATGTGCCATTATCGAAAAGGCGTCCCAAAAGTCAAAATCAAGAAAGAGTGACCGATCAAGGTCTTCTTCTGCCCGATCGGGTGTACATGCCGTGGATAACTACACGGCCATTTCTGCACAGATAGAGGCGCGCTGGGCACGAGATTTGACAGATCTCAACAAAGCGTAGCCCAGGCCCAAAGTCTGTGTGATCAGTGCGGGGTGTCTCACGAGCCTGGCTCGTGTGCTCAGGGGGTTATGTATACTGGCCATGAGGATGTGGCTTACATGGGGAATCATTCGAGACCCCAAAATAATCCCTACAGTAACACTTACAATCCGGGATGGAGGAACCACCCAAACTTCGGGTGGAGATCTGGTACTTCGAACCAGAACCCTCTCGGATTTCAGCAAAGAGCATCCGCACCACACCAATCTCACCAATCCCAGCAGTCCCAACAACAACAGCCTTACCAATCTCATGGCCAATCCTACCAACCCAGACCGAACCAGTACCAGAACCAGGGCGCCGGGGGCAGTTCCCAGCAGCACGCCCAGGGCGGTACGTCTAGGTTGGAGGAGATGATGTCTCAACTCCTCACCAACATAACAAATTCCAATCAAATTGCTGAGCAGCGCTACCAGCAACACGAGGAGCGTTTCTCCAATTATGAGGGAGAGATGAGGGGACAAAAGGCGTCCATGCATGCCATAGAAAACCAGGTAGGCCAGATGGCAAAGATGATGTCCGAGAGACAGCAGGGCAATCTCCCGGCCAACACTGAGCCTAATCCGAGGGGGCATTTAAATGCCATTATGACGAGGAGTGGTAAAACCACGGGACCTGACACATCGGGCTCACCACCGATCACTGAGACGGTCCAGACTGAGTCTTCGGACGAGGTGCACGCTAGGCGAGTCCCAGCAAGTACAGCACAGTTGCCGAAGCCAGTCACTGACTACACTCCTCCTGTTCCATACCTTGGCAGACTTAGGAAACAGAAAGACGAGGCGTAATACGGGAAATTTCTCGAGCTGTTCAAACAGCTACATATAAACATCCCGTTTGTGGAGGCCTTGGCACAGATGCCTAAGTATGCCAAATTCCTGAAGGACATCCTCACCAATAATCAAAAACTTGAGGACCTGTCCTGTGTGCTTTTGAACGAGAACTGCTCTGCAATTCTGCAGAATAGACTGCCCATGAAGATGGGAGATCCAGGTAGTTTCACCATCCCTTGTCTGATAGGGAACATGTCTGTCAGTAATGCATTGGCAGACTTGGGTGCGTGCATTAACCTTATGCCTTATAAGGTTTTTGAGAAGCTGGATCTAGGTGAGCCTTCACCCACCAGGATGAGTATTCGTCTTGCTGATCGTTCGATCAAATATCCTCGGGGATTTGTTGAGAATATGCTTGTCAAAATTGACAAATTTGTATTCCCGGTGGATTTTGTCATCCTTGATATGGACGAGGACTCTAAAGTGCCTCTGATCCTCAGACGTCCTTTCCTTAACACGGCTAGGACGATTGTTGACGTGGCTGCGGGCCAAATCACACTCCGGGTGAATGATGAGCATGTGACTTTTGATGTTCAGAGGTCGATGCGTCATCCCGAGAGTCAGGACGACACACTATACTATCTTGATATAGTAGACCAGTGTGTCAGTTCTCACTTTCGAGGCACGATAGAGGGAAATGTTTCGGGCACACATCTGTTGTGTGGGGACTTAGATGGCATTATGAAGGAGGGCCATAGAGATGAGCAGCCGGTCTATCAGATCGGTGATGATAGTTCCCAGAGCCCGGAGCGTTTCGTGGAGATTGAGCGAGAGGATAGCGATAAGTCGAAGCCGTCTGTTGAAGATCCGCCGTCGTTAGAGCTGAAGGAGCTTCCACCGCATCTGGAGTATGCATTCCTTGACGAGGAGGGTCGTCTGCCTGTTATCATTTCATCTTCTCTATCTGCTGTTGAAAGGAGCGAGTTGCTTCGTGTGCTTAAACTTCATAAGAAGGCAATCGCCTGGAAGATCATGGACATCAAGGGGATTAATCCCTCATTCTGTACTCATAAAATCTTGATGGAAGATGTCTATAAGCCTTGTGTGCAGCACCAGAGGCGTCTGAACCCGAACATGCAAGAAGTGGTTAAGTCCGAGGTCATTAAGTTGCTTGATGCTGGATTGATATATCCGATCTCGGATTCTGTTTGGGTTAGTCCTGTGCACGTCGTGCCCAAGAAGGGTGGCATGACGGTGGTCACGAATGATAGGAATGAGTTGATTCCTACGAGGACCATCACTGGGTGGAGAGTTTGCATTGACTACCGCAAGCTCAATGACGCCACCCGCAAGGATCACTTCCCGCTTCCATTCATCGATCAGATGTTGGAACGACTGTCGGGGAAGTTGTACTACTGTTTTCTTGATGGTTTCTCTGGATACTTTCAGACCCCTATCGATCATGTGGACCAGGATAAGACGACTTTCACATGCCCTTTTGGCACATTCGCCTACAGGCGTATGCCGTTCGGGTTGTGCAATGCGCCGACGACCTTCCAGCGTTGCATGGTTGCCATTTTTCACGACATGATCGAGGACTCCATGGAGGTATTCATGGATGATTTTTCAGTCTTCGGGAGCTCATTCGATCAATGTCTAGGGAATCTAGAGCGGATGCTTCAGAGGTGTGAGGAGACCAGTCTTGTGCTAAACTGGGAAAAATGCCACTTCATGGTGAAGGAAGGAATAGTCCTGGGGCATAAGGTCTCCCAAAGTGGGTTGGAGGTTGACCCAGCCAAAGTAGATATCATTTCTAGGCTCCCGCCACCCTCCTCTGTCAAAGCGATCCGCAGCTTTTTGGGTCATGCGGGATTTTACAGGCGATTCATCAAAGACTTTTCAAAAATCGCCCGTCCGATGACCCGTCTGTTGGAAAAGGATGCACCGTTTGTTTTTGGTGCAGAATGTGTGAAAGCCTTCGGGCTTTTGAAATGTTTGCTTGTGGAGGCCCCTATATTGGTAGCACCTGACTGGGAGCTGCCATTCGAGATTATGTGCGACGCGAGTGACTTCGCGATAGGGGCGGTCTTGGGACAGCGGAAGGACAAGCACTTCCACCCGATCTACTACGCTAGCAAGACTCTTCATGATGCTCAGGAGCAATACACCACCACGGAGAAAGAGCTTCTAGCTGTAGTATTTGCATTCGACAAGTTTAGATCTTATTTGGTGTTGTCGAAGACCACTGTCTATACGGACCATGCAGCGATCCGATACCTTTTTACCAAACAGGACGCGAAACCGTGCCTGATTAGGTGGATCCTGTTGCTGCAGGAGTTAGATATAGAGATTCAGGACAAGAAGGGTGCCCTGAATGTTGCGGCTGACCATCTGTCTAGACTCGAGCATGAAGATGCCGAGAACTCCGCGTGGGATACCATTAATGACAATTTTCCCCACGAGTTCTTGATGAGTGTCGAGTCGGTGGAAGATGTATCGCCATGGTTTGCGGATTTTGCAAACTACCTCGCGTGCGGGATCCTTATCAAAGGATTGTCGCACCAGCAAAAGAGAAAGTTCTTCGCGGACCTTAAGCATTACTTCTGGGACGACCCATTTTTGTTCCGGGTCAGGGCGGATCAGCTGGTTCGCCGTTGCGTGTTCGGGGTAGAGGCGGCGCAGATCTTGCGCGACTGTCACGAGGGGCCTACCGGAGGTCACCATGGAGCGAATTACACTGCTAAGAAAGTGTTAGACTCCGGGTTTTACTGGCCCACACTCTTTCGTGACTCTCAGATATTGGTTGGTGCATGTGATTCATGCCAGAGAGCGACGAACATATCGGCACGCGACCAAATGCCGTAGAACCCATCCAAGTATGTGAAGTCTTTGACATTTGGGCATTGACTTCATGGGACCATTCCCCTCCTCACGGGGCAATCGATATATACTCGTGGCTGTTGATTACGTTTCAAAGTGGGCCGAGGCGCAAGCCTTACCCACAAATGATGCCCGAGTTGTAGTGAGGTTTGTTAGGAGCTTGTTCTCGCGGTTTGGTGCCCCAAAGGCACTGATTAGTGATCGTGGTACACATTTCTGCAATGCGCAGCTTGCTCGCGCGTTAACACGTTATGGTGTCCACCACATATTATCCACCCCGTATCATCCACAGACAAGTGGGCAGGTGGAGGTCACTAGCCGTGGATTGAAGCGAATCCTTGAGCGGTCAGTTAATCAAAACCGCAAGGATTGGGCGGACAAGCTGGATGACGCGTTATGGGCCTTTAGGACTGCCTACAAGACGCCTATTGGGACGACTCCCTTTCGGCTTGTCTATGGCAAGGCGTGTCATCTCCCTGTCGAGTTAGAACATAAGGCATTCTAGGCTCTTAAAACAGCAAATTTGGATCTTAAGACCGGCGGTGAGACCCGTTTCTTGCAGATCCATGAGCTAGAAGAGCTTAGGCAACAAGCCTATGAGAGCTCGATATTGTATAAAGAGCGCACAAAGAGATTGCACGACAGTCTCCTGAAACACCGAGAAGATTTTCAGGTAGGCGACTTGGTCCTGCTTTACAACTCGCGCCTGCGTCTCTTTCCAGGAAAGTTGAAATCCCGATGGACAGGACCGTACACTGTTAAGGAAGTATATCCTTACGGAACTGTCTCGATTGAAAATTTGGAGGGTGTGACTTTCAAAGTCAACGGTCATCGCCAGAAAGTTTACATTGACGGGCCGGTTGACAAATCCGTGGAGATGATCGATCTCTACGACCCGCGCGCCTAATAAATGTGGGGAAGTGAGTCTAGCTAGCGACTCGTTAATAAATATAGCACGGCGTGTATGGGCGCGCCAAAGGGTAAATATGTCATTAGTGTAAATATTTATTGTTTTTCGTAGTTTAACGTTGTTTCGAGTCATGTGCAGGTTCGTACGAGTATGATCAGAGCCGGAAGGAGCCATGAAGCGCAAATAGTCGCCAAACAAGTTTAACTTAGCTATAATGATGATTTCGGACAAAATGGGACACTTGCAGCCTCGAAACTGCAAGTCTTCAGGTCATGCATGGTCAAGCGCACTCCCGTGCAGCTGACCGTGCATAACCCAGTGCACTGGGGGTGCAAGGGGTAGTGCGAAGGATGTGCACGGTCATGCGCACGACCGTGCGGCAGACCGTGCGGGCCAAAAAGCCCAGCCCAATTTCATGGGTATTTAAACATCCTTAACTTCATAACCCTAAAAATATAAGCACTACCAGCTACACCCTCGTTCCACACTTCAAAAAAAAACCGATTGATCATCATCTTTAGCCTAGAATCTTCACTCCTTTCCTTCCAAATCAACCAAGGTACGAATCCCTTCATAATTTTGCAATTGTATTTTGAATTTTTAGATTAAATGTGTTCTATTTTCGTATTATAGGGCAAGATTTGGGGGTTTCTTCATAAAATTTAATAAACCCACTAATTTTGTTTAGTTTTTAGTTTAAAGTAGTTTTTATTTTTTGTTGTTGTTGATGTTGATGTTGAAACCGTGCACACCCAGGCCCAAATCATTGTCATTATGAGTTTATTTGAAAAATATAAGGGAATGGGTGCTGTTGTGAAATTTTTTGAAGTCCTGGGAGTGTGCACGGTTAGCTGCACGGTAGTGCGCATGACCGTGCGGGCCGAGAAAATCAGGCTGCACTGCCAGTGCAACCCGGCGTGTAGCCTCTGACCTGACAAATAACCAAGGGTGCACGACCGTGCACCATAAGCGCACGGCCGTGCATCAGATGCAGATTCGGGTCAGAATGCGCGCAGGTCCGTTTTGGACATCCGGGACCTCCGTTTTTTGTGTACTAACAGCTGTATATTAATTTTTGCATGCAGATGGCCCACGTCTACCTCGGCTTTGACAACCGTGACAAAAGGGAAGGGCCATGTATCAACAAGTTCATGAAGCTCTGGGCTAGGAGGAACTCATTCGGTGTTCCTATTCGGCTTAACTTAGACCTACTCACCGCGCTGAATCAGCGTGAAAGATATGATGGATTTGTCTCGCCACAGATGGCGAAACTGCTGAGTATAAACCAGCCTGTCTACAGAGAAATTACGATCGAGTTCTTATCATCCTTCTCCTACAAAAAACCAAAGGAGGGGTTGTATAAGGACTTCCATTCGAAAGAAATTCGGTTTAGGCTTTGTGGACAATGGTACCATTGGTCGGTTGCGCGACTGGGAAGGAGGCTCGGGATCTATGAGCATTTGGAGACCGACTCTGAAGATTTTTGCGGGATCCACGGCTTCGTGGATAATGACGAGCGGGCCGCATTTTGGGCATCCATTGCCGTTGGTGGACCTTATAATCCAAGGTCTGCCAAGGCCACTAGGATTAAGGACCCGCTACTCCGCCTCTTGCACCATGTGTTCAGCCACACGATCTGTGGCCGAAAGGACAGTTCGGGGAACTGTCCCACTCCCGATCTTCTCTATTTGTATCATTTTTACGAGGGTGCCCCGCTGAACTTGGCCGCACGGATGGCCGAGTTCTTTCTCACTGCTGGGGGCACCAAGGACGGGAGTGAGATCCATGGCGGGGAGTACGTCACCCAGATCGCAGTGGCATTGGGAGTTCTGACCGATGAGGTCAGGGCCACGCTGACATTGGAAACTAATGGGGTTATGTTGGATTTTAGATCACTCAGGGCTCAGAACCTGCTAGCTGACACGGACGGGGGTCCACGACTTATTAGTCAGGATATTATATGGGACCCCGTGCCAGCAGAGGACGAGGAGGATGAGAAGATGCACGAGCAGCACGCAGGAGGCAGTGGTGACGCGCCACACGACTCTCCACACCACTCTCCTCAGCACTTCCAGCCCCAGGACCAGCAGTGGCCTCCAGGCATCCCGACATACCCTGAATTCTACCAGCGGTTCCAGACGATGGAGCTGAACATGCACAACATCGGTGCAAACCAGGTGCAGATCAGGCAGGACCAGCAGTACATGCAGTCCACTATGGATCAGGTGTAGCAGGATGTCAGACACAGCTTTGAGTACCTCTTCGCCGGGTTAGAGCAGGTGCATCTGGGTTATTTCAGGAACCCGCCCTTATTCCCTTATGGTGCTCCTAGCGACCAGCCAGGAAGCTCCGGTCAGCACCACGGAGACGACGCCGACCAGTAGCCACGACTATCTCATGCATGCATTTGTTAGTACTTCTTTTATTTTATGCTTTCAGTATTGTATTTTCGGGTCTGCGTACCCAAGACTTTTTAGTATTTGTAGTTGAACTGTTTCTTTTCCGTATTTCAGTATGTTAGTTTATTTTATTTTAGTTTGTTTTGTGGATGTGAATGATGGGTTTGATGAGTTTTTTTGTGTCAAGAATGTTGATTATGCAGGTAACTTGCGAGCACCGTTATCGGGGCTCATGCCGTCTATTTACCCGGGGCGTTTCTTCGACACAAGGGGAGTATTATTCTCCTTTTTCCCACTATAGATAGCTAATTCATAAACGCTTTCTATTGTCACATTGGGGACAATGTGAATTTCAAGTGTGGGGAGGGATTATATCTTATATGTTTGTCCTCTTGTATATAAAAAAAAACCTTATAAGTAAATATATGTGTGTATATATATATATTCATACAAACATCAAGCCTAACTAATTTTTGATAAAAATAACTTGAGGCGCGACAAACAGATGAGATACGAGCGTGTTAGATTCGTACACTTGCACCCATTTCCTTCCGGTTACGTGAGCGTTTGAGCCTTAGAATAGATTACATTTCTTTGACATGCTTGCGAGTAAGCCGGATGTTTTGTGCAGTTTAGAACTTGTCACTAGTATACTTGTTTAGACCAGATACGTGTGAGATTGTACGAACATGATTGAGGCATTTAGGATACCCTTTTGATTTAGCCTTTTCTTTTCGTTCTATCTGTTTCCCGCACCCATATGTTATCCACTAGTTAACCATGTTGAACCTAATCCCGTGTTTTTCTTATATACCACACCATTTCACCACTAAAACCAAACAACCTTTTTCTTTTAAACCCTTGTGTTAAAACTCGGTTTAGGTTATCGTTTAACTAGTTTATGTATTGTAAATGGTTCGTTCTCGGGTATATCTGTTTAGATCCCGTATGTTGATATTATTTCAGTTTCAGTTCATTATATATATCATAAATATATATATATATATTTAAAAAAATCTAGAAAAATAGAACACCCTAAAATAGGGTGAATTAGCAGTATTCGAGCAGTTTTTAGAGCTTTAAAGTTAAGAATTATAAGTTAGCTCGATTTAAAATAAAAATCGCCTATATTCGCGTTTGTGTTGTACAGTTGTATTAGTTGATATTATTTAGACATAACCGCCGAGTTTTAGTTGATTCGTCACTGTAAATATCCATTCCATACCCTTACCTATGCCTAATATTACAACCCGTACAAGACCTCTTGATTTGTGCATTTTCACACGTTAGTTGGTGAAGATTAGATCTTTTGACAAGCTTATGATATTGCACGATTCATTGTCTTGGCAATGGAGGGATTTACACATACACATTACACGTATGTATCATAAATAAAACCGAGTGTGTGTGAACATTGTGAGTCGTGTACGGGTTTGCGCGTTTATAGATCGGAAGTGAGTCGTTGCTTTTTAGTTATCTTATCACCTGTTTATATATCTTTGTCGGCTTGTCTATTAATGTCTGTACAGGTTATATTTTGTCTTTGTTGCCACTTGGCGAGTTTTTCGTTTATTTCTGTTTAGTCGTTTGCTTGAGGACAAGCAAAGTTCAAGTGTGGGGAGGTTTGATATACGTTAAAATATACATATTTAAGTCCCCAATTTAACTCCCAAATTACGCGTTTTCGACCATAATTGCACGAATTCGGTACTTAACAGCTTCATATGTTTATTGCAGGTCTTAACCTCAGGTGCACGCCCGTGCGGACTTGCTTGGCTCGGACACAGATGAGCTGCACTGCCAGTGCAGCTGGTGTTCCCGGGCACCCTGATCAGCACTCCCGTGCGGGTGCCTGTGCGACTCAAACTTCTCGAGTGCACTGCCAGTGCACCAGGCAGTGCACCATCAGCACTCGGCCACAACCAGACCCGCACGCCCGTGCACCTATGGTGCACGGCCGTGCGGAATATCTAGATATTTCCATAAACGAGCCAGGCCAGTTGCCCACTTGCACGTCACTCAACTTGATAAAGTGCACGGTCGTGCACTTTATGCGCACGGCCGTGCACAAAATCAAAGTTTCTATAAGAACAGAGCAAAACCCACTGATCAATTATTGGGTGATCTCTGGGCGATTTGGGGCGATTTTCTGGACCTGTGAGCAGCTGCAAAGGCGAGGAACGAGCTCGGGAACTCATCTGGATCATCGATCATCATCCAATCCATCACATTCAAGTTTTATGGTTTGATCTATTAAGCTTTTAGTTAATTCAAATTTGTTTGTTTTAGCTTGTTTGTGTTGTTTATGTAGTACATTATTGTCTAGTAATGTTGTTTAGTAATCGTTAGTAGAAAAAACAATCGTTAGTATGTAATCAAGTTTTTGTATAAATTTGGCGTTTTTCATGTTTAGATCTTGATGATCATAGCGCAACCTTGTTTCGTTGTTGATGGATTTGTAGCTGTATTTGAATGACTTTAGCGATTGTCGAATGTGTTAGGCGGATAAATGTTGAAAAAACCGTCCGTTTAATCGTCCGGGAGTAGACTAGTTAACTTGTTAAATAGTTTATGCCATGAAACTGTAACCGGGTATTGGTTTGGTTAAAGTCAGTTGAATAACGGTTAAAAATGCTTACCGGCACGTAAAAGGGTTTAAAAAGCCTAATGGTGCCGTTACTAGTCTTTGACACGGTTAATGATCTTTGGTAGTTATTTTGGTAAAAATAGCGATCTTAGTAGATCTGGGTTCAAAGTTGGTAAAATGGAATAGGTTGTTAAATGCTCTACTTTATGCTAGTTTAGGTGGCTGTATTGTGTATTCCGTATCGCTTTCCTGAATTAGTGAGGTTAGAATACTCTTAACAGATGACTAACTTATCTTTAAAAGATCTGCGTGAGATTATATCAGCTGCTCGCTAATAAACGACTTGAAGCGGTTAACGTGTGTATTCGTGTTAACTTTCTGTATAGTTGTCATGTTTGGATGCCCGAAAGGGACACTAACTGTCGGAAAATGGGAATGTTGATCACACGCCTGTATTACTTATTATATTTAGATAACATGCTAGGATTGGCAAATTATAGTTTATATAGTTATATTTTGTATTTGGAGTCTTACATATGTTATTTATGTGTTTTAGAATTAAAGTAGTTAAAAACAACAAACTCAACTTATCTTTTCCTACTGGTAAATCGGGGACAGAGTTTTAGTACTATTGCTCCGCGCGCGTCCATGGATCGATATCTGGTTCTTATCTGTACGTTACTACATATATGACAGGGTACACTTGCCCTATTGTGTGTGTTTTAATATTAAGGTCTAAACCATTATTATAAATATTAAAGCAAAACGTGTGTTATTTCATCGCTAAATTATGCGTACTAGCAGACACGTCAACAACAAAGTGTTTGCTTAGATAACAATAAACACGAAAACAACAGAGTAAGAAAGAAATGAAGAAAATAGAGGAAGAAGATGAAGTTACTAGATTGTTACCTGATTTTGCCGTCGATTTTGGATAAGATTATGCTTTCTTTGATGTTAAGGAGGAGAAGAAAGCTAGGGTTTAGAAAGAGAAGTTCTGTAGAATTTAGGAATCATAGAGTATTTAAATTTTAAATTTGAAGCCCATAATACATCTGTTGATTTGAATTTTAACAACAGATGTTGACTTGGTCAGATGTTCTTTCAATTCTTCAACAACAGATCTTTTATGAGTGGCCCATATATTATCTCTATGACATGGGTTATACTCAACAGATGTCTGTTCTCTCTCCCTCTTTAGAAATTTGAAAGTGGAGCTCAACAGATTAAGATTTGAGATGTTGCTGAACCATTAAGCACTGAACTATTAAGCCCTGAACTAGGCTGAATCTTAATGAGGCTCTCCTACCAATGTGGGACAAGAATACTAACCATTAAGAGGTCCAACTTAATGATTCAGCACTTAACCATTCAGACCTCTTAATAATTCAGCACTTAATCAACCAATCAGCCCCTTAGCAAACAGATCATGTTTAATAAACAAGTCATGTTAGACGACCCAAAACTTGTTTATTTAGGTGACGTGTTCAACTAGTTCTAGGAATTGTTGACACTGGTTGTCATCTTTATAAATGGTAATTGCTAACCCTTTAAGGATGTATACCATTCATATGCTTACAAGCCATGACAATGAACGTTATGTGTAATTTGGTGTTTTGATTACAAAGTTTATGTATCACACACTTGCACCATTGAGGGTTTTATTACTCTCGACAATGATTCATACATATTGGAATCATGAGAGGCGTTGATTTATACAAAAGGCATTTCAGTTTCCATCATAAGAAAGTATATTGATATATTTTAAAAAAATTATACGTATCTTAAGGGGGGGTCGGGGCACTCTCGGCAAAGTTTCTTAGCCCATCCCAACCCCTCTTTGCCATGTCAAAATCATCATCATCATCATACTCAGTTAATCCCACCAATAGCAAAGCTAAGGTAAAGTCTGAGGAGGGTAAGATGTAGACAGCCTTACCTCTACCCCGTGGGAATAGAGAGGCTGCTTCCAGTGAGACACTCGGCTCGATAGTGGTTTTGTATCAAGCCTTGGACCTAAGGCACATAACACTTAGCAATCGGGACAAGCCCGATTGGTGCATGTAACCCCTTGTCTTTTGGCTATCAACGCCCCTACATGATGCATGATTAACTATTCGTCGTTTTTAACGTTATTTTCATGAAATTAGTAAAATAACGTTAAAATTAGTGCAACTTTACTTTTGCCCCCCGAGGGCCACACATATATACATTATATGCGCACAGCCGTAAGCGGGGCTAAAATCATCAAAATTGTGGTCGCCGATCGGTTACTTGCATGTTGCCGAATGCTGAAGATTTTGGGAGTTGCTGAGGGGGTGGCGACGGTGTTACCGCGCAGTAATCTAACCGTGCTCCCCTTACCGTGGAGTTCCCGACCCCTTTATGTACTAATTTACTTGCAAGTTGGTACGTTACCGATTAAAAGTGTTAAACTTGTGTCGTACTTTAGTTGGTAGGTGTGGAATCTATAATAATAAAATATAATAAAACAAAATAAATTTCTTCACCTGGCAAGATCTAAGGCCATTAGAGTTCTCAAATGTCGCCCAAATTTTTTTAACACGCATCTCCTTTGCACAGACCTAAGACCCGGCCCCTTCAACTATCTTTACCACCTGTGCATTTGCCTATTCACATTCCAAAAACCCTACCTCACAATCTTAAGGAATAAACCAACAATGGGTATGTTTAAATCTCAATCTTTTAATGTTGTAAACCTAAATCCTTTGATGATTCCTCTGTAATCTATGTTTATTCTTCTCATCATTCATATACGTTCATATTCTAGGGCTTTTTAACCAATCAACAATCTCGAATTGTGTTTGATGCTTTTCATGTATGTTGATCTTTGTAATGTTTCAACTCTCGTATCGGTTCTTAAATATCGAATCGTGTTTGATGTTGTTGAATCCTGTTTGATGTTATTTGTCATATATGTACATCTCTTGATTTCTTTTTCAGTTTGTTTCTTCTGAACCGGGTATGTTAAAAGCCCTATGTTTTTTTTGTATAGATATAATTGTATTTGTCTTTGATTGATTTTACATTCTTTGTCTAAGATACAATGACGATTTGTAGAGTATGCATGTATGTGTTTGTATCTTCTCAATGATGAGTATAGATATGCCAATAGTTCTCAATGAATGATTTATATTTGTCTTGATGACGATTATATTGGTTTGTATGTGTCACACCCCGCCTAAGGCAGAAACGCGAGGTGAGACAAACATGGTGATCACAAACATTGTTTACATGAGAAATACTAAATTTCATTTATTTCACAAAACAATCAAGGTCATGATGTCACACAGAGTTACATGCCATAGCAAATGAGTTCAACAACTACATCAAATAACAAAACGAAAGACTTCTGCAGGCATTCCTAAGCTCGCCTTCTTACTATCCTTACTTGGTTCCTGAAAAACATGCTTAAATGTGTCAACTAAAAAGTTGGTGAGTCTGTAGGTTTTGTTGACTCGATAAAACAGTTTGTTGCTCAGAAAGTTTCGTTGTCCGTGTCCATGCAGAATATAGTTACCATGAGCACCATAACCAAACCACGACGTTCGTGTGCACCCCGCCCCAATGCCTTATCGCGAGACATTGTAAAGTATGGATAATATGCATTCATATGTGTTAGCGCGACTAACACCGAAAGGGGGTGTCAACCCAAATAGTACTATTCATATGATCCACAACTTATTGCTAAGCTAATGGTTATGATTGTTTGGGGAATTTGTTGTCTGCGATAATTGTGGATCTAACTCATGTAACACATATTGTTGTCATGTACATATGTGGGTCTGTAGGATGTTTCTCCCCCAAAGTGGTAAAACAATAAAATAGTAAAAGGGGCCACGAAACTCACCTGATGTCTGGTTATATGATCTAGCAAAGCAGAAGTAACTACTATTCCGACAAAAAGTGCCCTATAATGTCAAAGATATCTTAAGTTTTGTATACTTGTCGTTTACCATACAAGTTGTTCACCCGACTTGTGGACCCTTGTGTCATGTATATGTGGGGCCATTGCACGTGATAATTACTACGCATCTTGATTGTACCTTGTAAAGTGTATTGTTTTGTGTAATACGGGAGTTTTGAATATGTGCAACATTATATGTGATCGTGTATGTTTTGATTCAAAAATCGGTTCCTTGACAACTATTAAAGCCGAGTGTGGTTTATAAAACATTAATCATGATGCGGGTGATATGCATACATGCGATTATATATAAGTGTACATGTGTGTGTTCCAAAATCAATCAACAATAAACAAGACAATGCCTTTAGAAAATCATTAACTTATATGCAAGATAGGGTCGATCACTAGACGACTAGGGGTCGAGGGTCGGGTAACAAGAGGGTCGATTGTTTTTAAGATAAAACTAGAAGTAATGGGGAGTTGACAATGTACCTGGTTGGTGCAAGAATGTGATCGAATGCTTGGACCTTCGGCTTCTAAGCGAGCTTCCTAATCTTGAGTTCTTGAAGCTTGAAAGGGAAGAGGGGTATGGTTTGGGAGTGTGCCGAGAGTAAGAGAAGAGAGGAAGAGAGTTTTGTGTAGTAGTGTAATTGATTGTGAGTGTTGGTGCAAGAAATTTGAGTGAAGGTAAGACCCTTTATATAGGCAAATATTAAGGTAAGTTGCCATTGATTAGGAAGTTGTAAGCAAAGGTAGTTTCCTAATCCATATAACAGGTTTGGGTGTCGATTCTTGTACCCCATATGTAGGCCGATTGTCATCAAGAAAAGAAAGAGTACATATATCAAGTCCTTATCAAATGTGTTGGAAGGTTTAATCAAGAAAGAAGAGTGTTATCTTAGGTGGAAAAGTGAATCATTCATAGCTTCATGCCTAAATTTGTATAAGTTCTTACATCATCATCCCCTTGGCCGATTACATCATGCATCCAAGTGTAGGTTGAAAAGCAATTTTGACATGTGGAGATAGATATGATTGGTTATGAGTGTATGGAAATGATAGGGACAAGACATGGAGACAAGGATTGATCAAGTGAAAAGGATGGTTCTATGTTTCTTCTCCTTTGGCCGATTTATATGCAAAAGAATTTAGGCACTTGTCTAATGTAGTTTAGGTAAATGATCATGCATGGGAGTAGGTTTAGTGGGTTGTAAGGCCTAGATAGGTGTAATATAGCATGAGTTGTTAGTTTGTCTAACATTTGGAAGGTTCCATTTTGTCTCATGTTGTCACCAATGAATCAAATGCAAGTGTGCTGAAATGTGTGTATACATTGGCGGGCTTATATAGAGCCCAAGGGGGGAGGGCACCCACCTTGAAAAAAAAACATAGTGTTATATACGCGCGTTAATACCGTTCGCACCCCATGAAATTTTTCAGTCGCACCCCATGAACTTTTGAAACCGACCCCCAAGAAAAAAATATATGTTAAGAGTTAGCCCATTTTATTAGTTAGTAGCCCAATTCTAAGAATGGGCTCAACCCCAAAATTTATAATAAGCTGATGTGTGTAAATGTATATATAAAAATAACACAAGCTTTAAATAAAACGACTCACCTAAAAACCACACACGCACGACAAGTGTATCGGTCGCAAAGCAGTAAACAGATAAGACCGAGTATCGAACCCAAAGACGCGAATGCAACTCTAGATCACAACCTATACCAAAATACTAGTCTAATAAATATATACTTAAATGAGGGGTTAAACTAATGATTATAACTTAGAATAAACTAAATATAAATAAAATAACCTTAGCTGCTTATAGGAACTAGGAGCTTGGAGAAATCAGATAGGAAGAATGCTGGTTACTTAGGTAAAATCCCTAGACACTAGCAATAAATCCTGAATCTGGTAATTAACTTGAGACCCTATTCTTATCTAATAAACCTCCTGTCAAGGATAACTCACTAGACTCAAGGCGGGACAAGTGTAGAAATGCTAAAATGAATCTGGATCGCCCTAGCGTACCAAAATCCCACAGAAATCAGATTAAAACCTATCCTGGATTAAAACCCTCAAACTATGAAGCAGACTTAAACTCTACTGAAGAAAACCTAGGAAAACTCTAAACATGGACAAGCAGCGACTCCCGCCCTAGCGCTTGCCAACTACCGAACAATGCCTAGTTAGTTACCTAGCAAACTCGAGTTAGATTTCTCACATTCAAGAATGGACTGCACGTCTTAGTTAATTTATTATATTAGTTTGTTATACTTGTGTCGTACTCCAACTCCAAATACTAGCACGCTAACCTAAGTTGACGAACTAGATTGATTTCAAGACCTAGGGGGTATCTCTACATGCCTAGCTCCACAAAACCAATAAACAAACTTCAAATAAAATTAACACCAACACACATATATCAAATCCAACAATAAACTTAAAATCATGTAATTCTACACATCAAATTAAAAACCAAAAATCACTAAATACCGCATAAAACGTGTGTAGTTCATAAACCTAAGCAACCATAAAAGTCTAGTTCATAATTATAATTAGAAACATAGTCATAACGTCTCGAAAAACAATAATAAACATGTCTCTAAATAAATAAAAACAATTAAACAAACCACCGGGTCTTCAAATAATTAATCTTTAGCGCACCTCGGACCTTCTCTGTCACCAAAAATCACCAAAGCTCCTTCTAGTCGTCTGGCTTCTTGGTCGTGCCCCCCTTTTCCTTTTTGCGATTCAAAGTCCTCTCCAAATAATATGCATCGATCCATAATATTAATATGTGTGCCGCTTTCTAATTAATATCCCTCCTCCACAAGAAATCGTGCCCTCCAAATTGAGGTGGGCCTTGGGCCGATTTTGTGACTAAAGTCACATTTGAGTTTCTTTCCTTTTTTTTATCTATTATTATTATTATTATTATTATTATTATTATCTTTAGTATTATAACTCGGTGTTCTACACTCGGGTGTTCTTGGTTTAACCAAAGTTCCTCGTTTACGCTCCAACGTCCACACGAACACCTACCAAAATATAAATTAAATAAATAAGTACTAAAAATGACTCAAAACTAATAAAAATCTATAAAAACTTATACTAAATAAAATAAACCAGTACAAGCCAAAAACTAATAAAAACACTATCTAAACGACTCGAAAACTATACAAACTTTACACTGGAAATAGATGTATTTTACAATACGTCAAATATCCCCACACTTATCTCTTTTTCGTCCCTGAAAAAGAATTATGCTATGGAATCACAATCAAATAATCTGACCTCAAAACATAGGTTACTTTAATTTTAAAAATCTAATTACGTGCCAACTGCGATTGCAGGTATACTTGTCCTCTTAAACCCAACCGCCGGATTGTAAGCCCCTTATCATGTTAGTTTAATTTTAGGTTCATTTAGTCTACCTAGGGTCTCACACTAAAAAAACCACAGTTTCACCTAATCCCGCCTCAAGCTTATGAAACAAAAGGAACAACCAATTGACTATTCCTAACCGTTTTATGTAGAAAACCGAGAGAATTTAAAATCATTTGTTTTTTTTTTCATTATCATCTCAGCATACTTAACTCAGAGGGTGTGACCAATCCAAGTCGCTATCCCAGTGGCCAGGCACCTTAAGCTTCAGCATTTTCGCTTTGATTTCGAATTAATTCATGAGCTTTTTTAGATATTTATTTTCAGACAATCCTAGAGGGAGTCGAGTCCGGAGTCACTATCCCTAGAAACGACACCATTGGCCTTGCCCTTATTTTATGTCCAGCTCTTTTTTTTCAACTTTTGATTAGAAATTCTAACGGTTTTAAACTTATAACGGTATTCCTTATACTATTATTGGCGATTTCAGCTTCCCCATTTTTTTCCTAGATGAGAACCCACAAGGTATCCTAATATATTTAGGTGTATTAGCTCAAAGGAAACTTTTCTACCGGCTGGGCCTACCCACACATCCCAAATCAACACGCTTTCGATTATTTATTCTTCTAATACATATAATATTTGAAAACCAGACACTTGATTTTATATATCATTTCCCATATTTTATAATGCAAACTTCAAAATCAGGGACATTTTTTTTAAAATTTTTTCAATTTTTTTTAAACTCAAAACGACTCTATATACAGACTAAACGACAGTTTCCCATCCCCACACTTAAACTCTACATTGCCCTCAATGTAGGAATAGAAAACGACTCAAAACAAAAAATAAACTCCGAATACAAAAATAAAAAGACGAGGGCAAATTGAAAAGGACTTAGCTGGTTAATTTTTTTTTGCGTAAGCTCTAAAACACTAGTCCAATCCAGCTCGATCGTATAGCATTTCATTCGCGATCGGCTCTGACACATGGTAAACTCTGGGCTTGCCTTGATAAATGATAAACAGCTTCGGAATCACCCGAATGGTAAAATATATATAGAGATAAATACATGGGATCCGCTCATGACAAAATTTCCTCCACCTAAGCAAACACGTAAACTTGCGAACAGACTCAAAGACACAAAAACAAAGATAAAATAGAATGATAAAAACCTATGAACCACTACCGAAGGACGGACCACGAATAAAAAAAATGAAAAGCTAGAAAAAAAATAGGTATATATATAAATTTACAAACTCTACAGAGCCTCCCCACACTTAAACTTAATCAGGGGGCTTCTCTTTTATCTGGACCCGATCCAACCCGTTCAATTCCACCTGGTCCATATTATTTAGAAAAATTACATTAGTGGAATTTAAAAATATTTTATCGAATTTAAATGGGTCGGACCACCAATATTTAAATTTACCTGGACCAAACCTGATTCTTGGCATGTAATGAGGGAACTTGTTGTCTCTGCAACTCCTGGCCCTCACCCTGTGTCGGTCCAGGTGCCTCTTTGCCTTCTCCCGTGATGGTGGCCATGGTGGTGGCACTAGTAGCAGTGTAATATCCAATGCTTGCACGGGCCGGCTGTGGTGTTTTTCTTCTTCCACCACTGCTTCTTTCTCATCTTCCTTGTTTGCTGACACTTGGTCAAACTCTTTGTCCACTTCTGGAGCTGATAAATCAACCAACTCGTCACCAAACTCTGTTTCCCCATCAGCTGCTTCTTCAAGCAAGTTAGTGGTGTCTTCCTCTTCCACCACTTCTTCCTCAAACAGCCAGCCTGTGGATTCTGAAAAATCCATATCTTCCTCAGCCTCCCCTATCTTCTCCATCATGGCTTTCCTATGTGCGTCCCAAGCTATCCTTTCTATCTCCTCATCATCACTCCAGACATCTGCCTCCCAAGGGTATGCTACTGAACTAGAGATCTGGCAAGGCTGCTCATCCTGCTGAACCAAAGGTGGGACTAAGGCGTCCATTATGGTCTCTGGCTCTAACCCTGAATCCTGCAAAATATCATCCTCACAAGACAAGTGTAAAGAATCATATGGGTCAGTTAAATCATGCACAGAATCAGATGAGTAAGGACAAACAGTTTCAGCAACGGGACTAATACAATCAGGTAATGTAAGTGTTACCATCTCGTCTGGATCATCATATGTGAGATAAACCTACTGAACTGGAGGTGGGACTTCAACGTCCATTATGGTCTTTAGTTCATCCACCTGAGCCTCTAGGCTCTTAAGTGCCGCATCTTATTCCCTCAAATAGCCGGTGCGCTTGGATAGCAAAGAATCGATATCCTCGAGCATGAGTTGTTGGTTAGCAAGGAAGGCGGCAAAATCGGGTCTAGTGTGAGACGAGACATCCCGATAATCGGAATGTGGATACAAATGTTGGCTAGGTGGATACTCTGACGAGCAACCACCATGCCTTTCCTCATACATCTCAGCTTGTAGACGATCAGGCCGACTTTTTATTCTATCTAGTGACTCAGATGTTGCAAGGTTAAACCACCGGTTAGCCTGTGGGTATGAAGGCTGGTATGACTGGTATGGCTGCGGCTGCAAATACATGTTAGCATAGTAATCCGTGGAATACCCCGATGAATATGAATGAGGGCATCTTATGGTAAAGTGGGGTCCTCCGCAGATCTTGCACATCATAAAAAAAATATATATTACGAAAAAAACAATAATAAGAAAAAAATAAAAGCAAAAATTATTGACAAAATAGTAGACCAGAAACGGATCGGATGATTCTCAAAAGTGCCAATTGCGTCCCCGGCAACGGCGCCAAAAACTTGATGTGTGTACATGTATATATAAAAATAACACAAGCTTTAAATAAAACGACTCACCTAAAAACTACACACGCACGGCAAGTGTACCGGTCGCAAAGCAGTAAACAGATAAGACCGAGTATCGAACCCAAAGACGCGAATGCAACTCTAGGTCACAACCTATACCGAAATACTAGTCTAATAAATATATACTTAAATGGGGGGTTAAACTAATGATTATAACTTAGAATAAACTAAATATAAATAAAATAACCTTAGCTGCTTATAGGAACTAGGAGCTTGGAGAAATCAGATAGGAAGAAGGCTGGTTACTTAGGTAAAATCCCTAGACGCTAGCAATAAATCCTGAATCTGGTAATTAACTTGAGACCCTATTCTTATCTAATAAACCTCCTGTCAAGGATAACTCACTAGACTCAAGGCGGGACAAGTGTAGAAATGCTAAAATGAATCTGGATCGCCCTAGCGTACCAAAATCCCACAGAAATCAGATTAAAACCTCTCCTGGATTAAAACCCTCAAACTATGAAGCAGACTTAAACTCTACTGAAGAAAACCTAGGAAAACTCTAAACATGGACAAGCAGCGACTCCCGCCCTAGCGCTTGCCAACTACCGAACAATGCCTAGTTAGTTACCTAGCATACTCGAGTTAGATTTCTCACCCTCAAGAATGGACTGCACGTCTTAGTTAATTTATTATATTAGTTTGTTATACTTGTGTCGTACTCCAACTCCAAATACTAGCACGCTAACCTAAGTTGACGAACTAGATTGATTTCAAGACCTAGGGGTATCTCTACATGCCTAGCTCCACAAAACCAATAAACAAACTTCAAATAAAATTAACACCAACACACATATATCAAATCCAATAATAAACTTAAAATCATGTAATTCTACACATCAAATTAAAAACCAAAAATCACTAAATGCCGCATAAAACGTGTCTAGTTCATAAACCTAAGCAACCATAAAAGTCTAGTTCATAATTATAATTAGAAACATAGTCATAACGTCTCGAAAAACAATAATAAACATGTCTCTAAATAAATAAAAACAATTAAACAAACCACCGGGTCTTCAAATAATTAATCTTTAGCACACCTCAGACCTTCTCCGTCTCCAAAAATCACCAAAGCTCCTTCTAGTCGTCTGGCTTCTTGGTCGTGCCCCCCTTTTCCTTTTTGCGATTCAAAGTCCTCTCCAAATAATATGCATCGATCCATAATATTAATATGTGTGCCGCTTTCTAATTAATATCCCTCCTCCACAAGAAATCGTGCCCTCCAAATTGAGGTGGGCCTTGGGCCGATTTTGTGACTAAAGTCACATTTGAGTTTCTTTCTTTTTTTTTATCTATTATTATTATTATTATTATTATTATTATTATTATTATTATTATTATTATTATTATCTATAGTATTATAACTCGGTGCTCTACACTCGGGTGTTCTTGGCTTAACCAAAGTTCCTCGTTTACGCTCCAACGTCCACACGAACACCTACCAAAATATAAAATAAATAAGTACTAAAAATGACTCAAAACTAATAAAAATCTATAAAAACTTAAACTAAATAAAATAGACTAGTACAAGCCAAAAAATAATAAAAACACTATCTAAACGACTCGAACAAACTTTACACTGGAAATGGATGTATTTTACAATACATCATAAGCCCACATGTGTTTTAATATTAATTAAAAAAACGCTAAGCAAAGAATCAGTCACAATTAAAAAAACCTTTCGCCTAATCGTTCTCTTGCTTCTTATAATTTTATCGCCAACAGTTGGATAAACAAAAGCCAAAAAGTAACAAATATTGGATTATTGGATTTGGAAATTGGAAGGCTCTGACATTAACAAGTAAGTGAAGAAACATTGCAGAAAGTTTTGTATTTATATTAATATGTTATTAATAAACGAAGATTTGGTAAGATTATCTTAGGGAATGCATAAGGGAATAACCAAATGACAAGTCCAAAGATTCAAAATGGTCTTAAACATTGTTTTGCTCAAGAGATACTAAAACAAATCTTTCGAGTTTGTATTCTACTTACACTTGATGTTGCATATTCTAGACATGACAAATACATTGTTCCAATGTCTTCAAAGGAAAGACCAAGGTTTGTTGAATGCGGTTTCATTAGTTTCTATTACCAAGAACCAACTTACAAAGTTTAGATTGGAGGGTTTTGACAAGTTCCTAGAGTTAGTTAATCGTTTTTGTGATGAGTATGAACTTCAAGTGGTAAACATGGATGCTGAATATGTTGACATAAGGATGCCAAGAAAAAAAGACGAACATTACACTTCGCCACTATTATAAGGTTGAATGCTTCAATTCGGTTCTAGATATGCAAATCCAAGAGTTTGGAAACCGCTTTAACGAGGTAACATCTGAGTTGCTTGTTTGTATTCATAGCTTGAGTCATTGTGATAATTTTGGCGCGTTTGATGTTACAAAATTACTACGATTAGCCGAGATGTATCCTCATGATTTTGATGATGAAGAAAAAAGAAGACTTCCGGTTGAACTTGAGAGCTACATTGATAATGTAAAAGCGGATACAAGATTTGCCAATTTGAATGGTTTATCAAGTCTTGTACAATTGATGGTTGAAACAAAGAAACACCTTAACTTTATATTGGTGTATCGTTTATTGAAGCTAGCTCTCACATTACCCGTCGCAACCGCAACCGTTGAAAGAAGATTTTCGGCAATGAAATTTGTGAAGAACGATTTGTGTAATAGGATTGGTGATGAGAATTTAAATGATAGCTGTATTGCTTTTATTGAAAAGGAGTTGCTTAGAAATGTGGAGATTGAAGATGTTATAGATAGATTTCATAAAATGAAGACCCGAAGAGAACAACTTTAGATTTATAATTTTGTTATGCATATGTAATGACGTTTAAATTACTTTTGGGCTTTTGGTTTCCTTTATTTGATAATAATTTTAGTATTATTATTTTTGGTATACGAGTTTACCCGACCCGAAGCGGACCACCTGATGGATAAACAACCTATATAAGGTCTATGATTCCGCACCCCATGAAAAAAATTCCTGGGTCCGCCAATCTACTATCTACTACTATATATAAATGAAACCAAAGTTGGGACACATGGCATACTCTCAAGCCATCTAACTAAGTTTTTCCCGCTCATTTTATCGGGTCAATTAAATGGGTCATGGATATTCCATCTACTATTAAATTATTTTCTCTCTCTCTCATGTGCATAGCACATGCACTTTCCCCCATGATGTTTAAACGTCAATAACTTTTTTAAATGAGATTTTTTTTTGAAAAAAATTACACCAAATTAACGAGCGTTTATTATCTTTCCAACGAGTACCATAGTGCTATATAAAAAACAAAAAAAACGAGCGTTTTATTATCTTTCCAAATCGAGAAGTAAAGCATTTGTTGCAAGCAAAAGTCTGTTTACTAACGTCTGTTGACTAGAAAGGTTCAGCTTTAACCATTCCATTCAGAAGCTGAAACAAACGCGTTGAATGCTGAATCATTCAGTGTTGAATTGTTCAGAGCCTCATTAAGAGGCTTACCAAACAACCCCTAAGTTGGTTAACCCGAACACGACTTGTTAAATTAATAAGTTAAAGAGTTCACTTGTAGAGCTTTAAAACTCGCATTTAGATTTTAAAGATGGATGGTATTGAAATATAAACTCGGATATTCTATTCTTTCATCCTGTTTATTTTAACAAATAAATAAATAAATAAATAAATAAATAAATAAATAAGCAAACCTTTGGATAAAATCCTGGCACAGGATAATGACCATAACCCATAAAAGATACCAACTCCAAGAAGCCTGCAAAGCAAACCTTGCGCGGACATCAGCTCCGCGTAGCAACTCAATGGAGTGACGTCATCGCCATGAAGGAATCTACGTGCATCATCACACGCGCGAAACAATCAGGAAACATCGTCTTCAAGTACAGATACGTACGGACGATTATAATTCAGAATGATCCGGTCAGATTCAGGGCGCATGCTGCGTCGTACGTATTGTGTATTTATGTTTCTGCATGTATATATGTTTAGACCGGTTAGTAAGACACATGTCTCGAATCAGAACCAGTTTGGGTCAGTTTTGGTACCTAAGCTGGTTTCTTTCACCTTTACTACATAATATGTTCTAGGCCTTTGGGCCCAAAAAAGAACAAAAGTGTGAGAATACAAAACGCCCCATTAGGTTTTTTTTTAAAAAAAAAAACAAGAAGAAGCCCACTAGAATCTTCACGTCCATCTTGTATGTGTTCCGACTAGAGAATTGCACAAAAGCTAACCAAATGTAACGATCGAGCTGGAAACGTGTTCCGACTAGAGAATTGCACAAAAGCTAACCAAATGTAACGATCGAGCTGGAAACACAGGGATTCCGATCGCACTTTGGTAACATTTAGCTCAAACGAGTTGGTTTATTTTTGTACATTTGTTTCATAACTTAAACTAGCTAATAGTTTAAACGATCGCACTTTGGTAACATTTAGCTCAAACGAGTTGGTTTGTCTTTGTACATTTTTTTTCATAACTTAAACTAGTTAATAGTTTAAACGATATTATTTTAGACATAACTTGTTTAATTGACTTAACCTACTAAACATAAAAAGTGAAGAAGAAATTTTTTTTACCATCTGCTTAAACATGTTTTTTTTTTTTTTGCTTTTTAGATTAATAAGATAAAAATGTATTAGCGTAATTACTCTACAACAATAATTACCCTACAGTAAATTTTTTTTATATTTCGGTATGTTTAACAATATAAAAAAATCCAAAATAAAAATACTCTCTTTCACTTCCCTAAGCTTTTGTTCCAGAGTTTCATTAAAGGATGGAAGAGAAATGATCTTTCTCCTCTTTCTTTCTCTCCAGTTCCTTTCAAATTGAAAAGATTTAAAATCACCTTAAAAACCTCTTTATTATCCATCTCATTCCCCCTCTTTCCCTTCTACAAAGGAAGAAACTTTGTAACACATTTTTCCCCAGTTTCTTCCCAATTATTTCAATCATTTCTCTTTCATCTCTTAATGAAACTCTAGAACAAAGTGTAAAGCTAAGCTAAAGGACCATTTATACAGGAAACTTCATCTTTGTATGTATTAATAATCATTTATTGTTACATATATTTTGTATAACAAAGACCCAAAAAAACTACAACACATTGTTTTTTCTTACACCAAACTTGGTTCTCATTAAAATCAATCATGTTCGTAATTATTGTGACTTCTCCCAATTGACCCCATCACAATGTTTAACCTCCACATGACTCAACGTCCCGGGATCGACACACCGATACGTAATCCCGATTCCGCTATTAGACCGCGTCGTATAAAACGATGTTATGCCACAAACCTTACAAAAAGTATGTTTTGCTGAATGAGTACCAAAAGTGTAGGTGGTGATGAACTTTTCGGAGTCTCCGAGAAGCTCGAATCGGTCGAAAGGGACGACGAAATGAGTGTTGCGTCTCATGGAACAATCCGAGCAGTTGCACCGCCATGCAACGACGTTTGGTGGCGCCTCGGCGCGCCATCGAACGCGTTTGCAGTGGCATCCGCCGTGGTGGACGACCGTGGATTCCGACATGGTTATGAAGGTGTGGTGTGATCGGTTGTGTGTGATGATTATTATCTTATTGAGGATTAAGTTTAATTAATATGAGTTGGATGAGGAAGTATAGAAATTTGTCATTGTTTAAAAGTGACACGTGTAGAGGTTGGGTGACTCATGTTACCATCCATCTTTTTTTTTTTCTTGCAAATTAATTAATGATTAAGGTATATATAAGGGGAGGCATGTTTCCCAATCGTCTGTTCTAACGAAAATCTGTTTAGTAACATCTATTTCTGTGAAGAAAAATATCGTGAGACAACTAACAACATTACTTAGTTATCTAATCAAAACTACCTTTTTTATGTACCGTAGATAATTCTTGTATTTGTATTATTGGCTCATGTAATAAAAAAAGTACCATGTTATACAACTTTGTATTTTTCTAACAACTAGTGTTTTAGCTCAGTGCCGCGTTGCGGCACCTCAAATCGCATCTTAAATTTAACCTCTCAAATGGTTGACAAAACCATAATCAAAGCAATATATTTAATACTAATCAATCTAACATACACATTGGCCTGTAAATCACATTTGGGTGTAAATCCAACAAACTTCATCCACTTGGTTTTGCTCTGAGATGCAGGCTGCTTTGGACCATCATCTAGACCTTAACTCATTCCATCTGATGTCCTACCACCTGCTATACCACCTGCTATATCTAGGAGAAAAAGAAGACCATGGATCATTATCATTGATGTAATATTCATTAATATAACGCCAGGAATGTGTGCCTATCATAATAATTGATATAATACTTATTAGATTATTAAATCTTTTTTACCAATGAGTATCAAAGAATCTAATCTATCATCCTTACTAAAAAAAAAATAACTATAAAAGGCAAACGAAAATTGATGCACAGTGGTATAATTAAAAAAACATACCGTTCCATCCCACGATTCATTAGCCTTTCTCCAAAAGTCAAAATCCGCAAAAAGTATACGATTACCCAGTGAAGGTTGCAGGATCGATGGAGAGGGTTTGGATTTGAGAGAGAATATAATAAACTTGAGAATCAATACATAACTAAAATGATACAATGTGTTTGGTATTTATACAAATGAAGGGGTGTGTCCCCAATGACTCTAACCGACACAATGGTTAGTTAATAACCAACATACCTATTCAACTTAGGATAACTAATATGTCACACTATATATGTATATATATATATATACTTAGGATAATTGAGGGAAATAAGAATTATGTCTAACATTCTCCCCCCCTAATTCTTGATTTCCCCAAGGTCTTCAATTCCTATGAGACTTCGCATCTCTATGAACTTTATCCTTGGTAATGCCTTGGTGAGGATGTCGGCTTTCTGCATCTCTCCACTGATGTGATCAACTTGTATCTGCTCGTTCTCTATGCATTCTCTGATGAAATGATACCTTGTGTTGATATGCTTTGATCTTCCATGAAACACAGGATTCTTCATGAGTTGTATTGCTGACTTGTTATCTACTCGTAGAGTTATCTTCTTTGGTCTTTCACCGGTGAGTTCGCTTAATACTCCTTGTAGCCATATTGCTTGACATGCTGCTGATGTTGCTGCCATAAACTCTGATTCACATGATGATAAAGCTACCGTGCTTTGTTTCTGACTTGTCCATGTGATAGGTGAATCTTTGTAGTAGAATATTGTTCCTGTTGTTCCTTTTCCATCTTCTTGGTCTCCATAACTGCTGTCGCTGTAACCAATGATTTCTGCTTCTTTGCCTTTGCTGTATTGAATTCCATAATTCAATGTGCCTTTGATATATCTTATCAAATGTTTAACTGCCTTCATGTGAGTCGTCTTTGGTTTCTCCATGAATCTGCTCACGTATCCAACTGCGTAAGTGATATCTGGTCTGGTATGTGTAAGGTACCTTAAGCTTCCAATTAGCTTTCTGTATTCTGTCTCATTGACTGGTTCACTCTCGTCTTCTTTGTCGAGCTTCAGACCTGGTTCCATTGCTGTCTTTGTTGGATTGCAGTCTTCTAGTCTAGCTTCCTTGATAACTTTCTTAGCGTAGGCTGATTGCTTCAACTGTATCCTTCCTTGTGCTTGGCGCACTTCTATTCCTAGATAGTATGTGAGTGGTCCTAAATCACTCATCTCAAACTTGCCTTGCATTTCCTTCTTGAAGCTTGATATGTCCTTCATTGAACTTCCTGTCACTATTATGTCATCGACATAAACTCCTATAATGATTGTTGATTGTCTTGAAGTTCTCTTGTAAACTGCTTGTTCTTGTGGACATTTGATAAATCCTATCTCTTTTAGGATGTTGTTCAGCCTTATATTCCATGCTCTTGGTGCTTGCTTCAAACCGTATAGAGCCTTCTTTAGCTTGTAGACTAGTTTCTCTTTTCCTTTCTTTATGAATCCATCTGGTTGTGATACGTAGACATCTTCCTTTAATTCACCATGTAGGAATGCTGATTTTACATCCAAATGATGTACTTCCCATCCTTTCTGTGCTGCCAATGCTAGTAGTAGCCTGATTGTTTCCATTCTTGCAACGGGTGCAAATACTTCATTGTAGTCTATACCTTCTTGTTGTACATATCCTTTTGCTACTAATCTGGCCTTATGCTTGGTGATCTGTCCACTTGCGTCTCTCTTAACCTTGAATACCCATTTTAGACCTATTGGTTTCTGACTTGAGGGGAGCGTAGTCAGTGTCCAAGTGTCATTCTTCTCTATGGAATCTAACTCGCTTTCCATTGCTTCTATCCATTGTGGGTAATCTGCTGCTTCTTTATAGTTTGCAGGTTCTTCATCATATGCTAGATAAAGATGTTCATAATCTTCTGGTCTAAGAGGTTGTGTGGCTGCATAGATGTCACTAAGTGATCTAAGGGCTCGAACTGGTCTATTTAAAGAGCCTGGTGAGTCTTCTAACTCTTGAGTACTTGTCTCAACTGCTGGATCACTTGTCGGTGTCTCTTGTACCGTTATTGGAGTTCTTGTAGCTGTGATTGGACTGCTGAAGAAATCATTATCACTCTCTTGATCTTCACTGTCGTCGTCATTCTCTTCTTGTACAGCTTCATTCTCTGAATCTCCATGTATCTCAAATCTTGTCCAAGATGGTTCTTCTTCGCTTCCTTCTTTCAAGTAGTTGTCCCAATTCCATGGTTCATTTTCTATGAATTGGACATCTCTACTGATATGTATCTTCTCTTCTATGGGATCATATAATCTGTAGGCTTTGGAACCATTTTCGTTTCCTAGATGTACCATTTTCTTGCTTCTGTCTTCTAACTTCTTTAAATAGGGCGTCGTTACCTTTGCATATGCTATGCATCCAAATACTCTAATGTGCTTGATATTGGGTGCCTTTCCATTCACTGCTTCGTAGGGTGTCATTCCCTGTACTGCTTTAGTAGGTAACCGATTTAGTATGTAAATCGCCTGTCTTGTTGCTTCTGCCCATAAGTTCTGTGGTATGTTCATAGCCTTTAACATGCTTCTTGTCATACTCATTACTGAACGGTTTTTCCTTTCTACTACACCATTTTGCTGAGGTGTGTAAGGTGCTGTAAGCTGTCTGAGGATTCCTCTATCCTCACAATACGTGGTAAGTGCTTTAGAAGTAAATTCTCCTCCACGATCCGTTCTTAATCTCTTGAGCTTTTGACTCGTCTCTGTCTGAGCTTCACTTAGGAATTTCTTGAAATTCTCATAAACTTGATCTTTTGACTTAAGCATGTAGATCCACATGTATCTTGAATAATCGTCAACTATCAGGAAGAAATAGTTGTTTCCTGCTAATGATGTGGGTGAAATCGGTTCACATAAATCTGCATGTACGAGCTCGAGAGGTCTCGTTGCTCTAAAACTTGCTTGAGAGGGAAACGGAAGTCTGCTTTGTTTTCCCGTAATACATGCATCACATACTTGAGATGGGTGCTTAATCTTTGGTATTCCACGTGCCATTCCTTTAACGCTTAACTGTCTTAGTGAATCAAAATTCACATGTCCCATACGTGCATGCCATAACCATGCAGGTGATACTATTCTGGCTTGTAAACAAATCGGACTTGTTATTCTGAGCCTTACTTTATAGAGTCTATTCTTAGCTCTTGGGACTTTCATCAATAGGTTGCTGTAGGCGTCATAAATCCATAGATAATCATTCTCCATAATCACTTTACATCCATTTTCTGTAACTTGCCCGAGACTTAGGATGTTGCTTTGGAGTGTTGGAATGTAGTAGACTTCTGTAACTAGTCTTTGTTCTCCATTGTTGCATTCCAATAAAATTGAGCCTTTACCTTTGATGTTGACACATGATCCATCTCCAAACTTTACACTTCCTGCTATCTTTTCATCTAATTCTGTGAAATAGGAGCGTCTTCCTGTCATATGATTGCTTGCTCCATTGTCCAAATACCATATTTCATTTCCATTATCTTCACTATGATAACGTTCTGGTATGACTTTCTTTTCTTCTAGAACTACACTTCTTTCTTCACCGACTGCCATAAGTAATGTGGGATCCTCTTCTTCCATTACTAGGTGAGATTCTTCTTGCTTACTTCGAGGTTTAGGACATCTGGGAGCTATGTGTCCTAATTCATTGCAGTTGTAGCATCTTACACTGCTGCCATCCTTCTTGGGCTTGTAACTACTGTCGTCATGACGATTCTTAGTGGGATTTCGATCACTTCTCTGATCTTGATGGCCATTTCTGTCAAAGTTCTTTCTCTCATTTCTTTGACCTCTATTGAACTTCCTAAAGTTCTGTCTACCTCGATTCTGATTGTAGTTCCTATTGTTGTTGCTGAAAGTCCTTCTTTCTTGCCTTGTAAACAACAACTTCTCTTGACCTGATGGTCCAAATTTCTTCTCATCTCTTGACTTAAGGCGTTCCTCATAAGCTTTAAGTCTACCAAGCGCTTCATCTAACGTCATGGTATCTATATCTGAATATTGCTCTATGGATGCAATAATCTGTAGGAACCTCTCTGGTACGGAGTCCAGCAATTTTCGTACCAACATCGACTCTTCAATAGTCGTTCCTAAGGTTTTTGACTTTGTACTAATCGCACTTAACCTACCAGCAAACTGGTCTATGGTTTCTGTCTCTCTCATTGTTATCATCTCGAATTCTGTGCGTAATGATTGAAGTCTTGCTTTCTGGACTCGGTCAATTCCAATAAATCTTAACTTTAATGCTTCCCAGATTTCTCTCGCTGTAGGATGTGACGCCACCTGCATCACCATATCCTCTGGAATTGCCTGAAAGAGATAGGCAATCGCTGTCCTATCCTTCTTTACATCTACCGTCGACGTGCCTTCTTCAGGTTCCACTACTTCCCAAAGACCATTTGCACTCAATATTGCTTTAACACGAACAGCCCAAATCGTGTAATTTGTAGATGTCAACATTGGTGTCTGGAGGTTGAAAGTGAGAGTCTCCTTCGTGACTGTCTCCTTTGACGCTGTCTCTTTCGACATTGTGGGTTTAATGGGCGTCTGCTTCTGCGGACTTTTGTTCTTCTTCTTCCCTATTGTCCAAAACTATTATGGACTATCCCACGCTTCTATGGAACTTTGTTTGACTAGCTTTGTCAAACACGACTATGATATGTCTGAAGAAAATATTCTTGTTTAACAAAGTTTGATGTTTTGTCGGGCCCACAACAAAATATCAAGATCCTTGCTATAATATTTCTTTATACCACTAATGTTCCAAAAAAAATCTAAAGTCAATCCTATGACTTGATAATCCTCCAACGATGATTGATTAGTGTCCTTTAACAACACCCTTTGTCAATCCTAAACACCCTTCTTAAACAAATCACTTGTTTTTCTACTATGCTTCAATCCTTTTTCTTTTCTTTTTTTGTTTAATCAGTGATAAATTCCAACAAACAAACACTGATATAATACCCTTTACAATAAAATACCCTCAAATAAAATATTATAACTTCTGTTTGACTTTGAAAAAAGTCAACTTCTCCTTCTTTGTTCTTTGCGAACCCTACTGCCCGAAAAAATCTTTCTGTTTTGATCCCCTTTGATCAAAACAATGTCGAAACAACTAATCTATGTTCCACTAACACTGTTATCTTGGATTCTAATCCAAAAATAACGATCGAATACGGAGAGAAAAATTTTAAAAAATAAAACCCGGTTCTTCAAGAACCCGATTATAATCTTAATCTTTTGTTTATTTGAAATAACAACTCTGTTTTCGTATGTATAACTGTTCGAAACAACGCAGAGGAATTTTTATAAACTTGTTTGAAAAAAAAAATTTTTGGCGGGAACTTTGGTTCGAACCAGAAACAGAGTATCGAAAAGAAAATCAAAAAAAAATTGATTTTTTTGATTTTGATTAAGATTACTTGTATTCGATATTAATTAAAACGAAAGGCAGGGATAATTATAACCGTTTTCGCGATTGAAACGAGGTTTCTGCGTTATCCGGTATCTCGCCGGAATTTTTCTGGTTTGGCCGGAATCTGCGTTTCCGGTCGTCTTCTTCCTTGAACGGTTATAGGACTTGATGTATTGATCTTCTACGAATCCTTGATGGCTTTAAATAATTGTTCCGATGATCTGCGGCTTTGATGCCTTCTGTTCTTTCTTTCGAATGAAAAAACAGAGTATTGATAAAACTTCTTCTTCGTCGCTGAATAATTGTATGATCGGATAGAACAATCTAAGTAACCGCTCTGATGCCAAATGAAGGTTGCAGGATCGATGGAGAGGGTTTGGATTTGAGAGAGAATATAATAAACTTGAGAATCAATACATAACTAAAATGATACAATGTGTTTGGTATTTATACAAATGAAGGGGTGTGTCCCCAATGACTCTAACCGACACAATGGTTAGTTAATAACCAACATACCTATTCAACTTAGGATAACTAATATGTCACACTATATATGTATATATATATATATATATACTTAGGATAATTGAGGGAAATAAGAATTATGTCTAACACCCAGCAACTTTGGCACATCAGCAGCCAACACTTTGGTGTAATAAGTCGTCTGCAGTGGCCTCCTATATTCACACACACAAAAAAAAAAAAAAAACAACATTCCTGTTCACAATAAAAAGAATCAAGTGTTGAGTAAATAATTTGCTATTTTTGAGTATGAAAAGGCATCAATGTAAAAAGTTTCTTGAAAAAGAAACATACTAAAAAATTGTAACAAAACGATTCGGCTCATATCTGCATAGGTTTAAAGTTTTAGATAATGCTTGTCAAAGTTTAAAGTTTTAGATAATGCTTGTCAAAGTTTAAAGTTTTAGATAATGCTTGTCTACAAAAAAACATCGAATCTTTTTTAAATTGATGTTTAGGATTGAACTATTGAAGTATTTGACATTTTGACAATGATCTTGGGGGAAATTACTATTCAGTCTCTACGGATCAAACAGGGGATGAGGGGAAAAATATAACTTTCAAATATGAGCCGAATACTTACCATGTAAGTGTTCCAACCATGTGTAGGGCCAATGCCTTGGGAAGGAAGAAGAATAATCAGTAGGTAAGTCTGAGGATCAGAAACATATGTTGGTCTAGGTAATGACCATGCAGGAACACCAGACGAAGGTACTTGTGTCGATGGATATGGTATGCCTCCCCCATCCACTGATGGCTGTGGGTGATGGAACTTGCATGAAACTCCAAATTTACACGATCCAGTTCGTAAGTAATGTGGACACGCCTTCTCTTCCTAATAAGGCAACATTAGTTAGCAGCGTCAAAATATTATTTGAATTGAGTGATTATTAAAACACAAATACCTGTCGCATAGGTAGCCCAACCATGTTCAGCACAACTGGTCCAGCACCATGCCTATCACGAGGATGATTGTATTTGCATGTTGATCCATATTTGCAAGTGGCCGTCTTTAGATAATACTGAAAACGATAAAAGAAATGTTCATTTTTTACTGATCTTGATCTGTATACCTTTCTACTTATGAATTAATCGTGTGTTTGGGTATGATGCAAAAACTATAACTCTGAAGCAATTTGGCATAACTGATTTCGATAGTGAAATTTTTGTTTTTTAAAAGGTAAAAACAGTTTGGACTTTTCTTGCTTTGTAAAGAAAAATCCAAACTGTAACATAAGACAATTTTTCTATTCTAGTTCTTGATGTTGTAACGATGACTTAAAAACAAACATCCAAACACCCCCTGATCACCTTATTGTGACATTTACGGGACCGTTCTTCAAAGTCCAAACAGATCACACACACAAAGTAGAAAACATAAAAAAGCACCAAAGGGAATGCAGACAACAGCTGACTGCAACAAAAATGGTTTATGTATCTCAAAGAACAATAACTGTTTCAACTAAAAAAGTAATTTAGGATGTTCGGTTTCAAACCCGACATGGTAAATTGGTAATAATAGTCACTCCTATAATACATTTTGCAAAAAAATATTATCCTAAATATCTCAAAGATCACAATTAAAACCACAAAAGATATTGCAAACATAAAGATCATGGCACCATAAACATGTATGAACAACCTACCACGCAGTTCGGCTCTCCAACTCTTTCCGGAAGCTCGCCTACATGTTGATTGGCCTATAAACAATTACAAAACATTATGCAACATGCTACAAAACCAATAATCTTTACGCAACTCGTTTAATCAACATTTTATTCAAAAAAAAAAACTAATCATGAAAAATAAACACAATTTAGAAGAGGGTCCATTTCTTTACCTGCCCAATGTGGGTAGGATGATTAAACCTAGAACTATTTCCATAACCGCACATGCTGGTCCTTATATAAAATATGCAATCAGGTTCACCTGGCCGGTCCGGATAACCATCCTCTTTCTGAATCCTCAACTTCCTTACAGCCTCTAAAAATCAAAACTTTATATTTAATATCAAACAATAAAAACTAAACATTCAAACTATTCAAACAATTCATGATCACAGTCAAAATTATTGTACGGAAAATTAAAATTCAAACATATGCAAATAAAGTAATAAAAAAGAGAAAATAACGGATAAAACAACAAATGATGATCATATTAAAACAGGGTAACATTAAATAAACACATAAACTAAACAAAATTAACCATTTAAAGCTTATGATCACATTCTTCAAAACATAAAAGTTGCTTCAAAATCAAGCGTCAATCTTTATCAACAATAAAATAAAAATTATTAAAAAAAATTACAAGTAACCATACCTTCAAGATTATTAACAGACGGATTTTCAGAAGAATTAGTGAAGCTACCATTCCTCTGAACACGCCGATTATCCGGCATACCAATAACCTTTTATTATTCTTTATAAAAACAGATTCAAATATATCAAAATTTTATAAAAACACATACCAATAACCCATTCCTCTGACCACACCGATTATCCTCCGTCCCCTGTTGCCGAAACCTTAAGCGTCGCTACTGATGAGGTTTCATCTATGAAACCCTAGGCGCTGTTGTTACCAGACAACAGGGGACGGAGGATGAGGCGTTGACGGAGGACGGTGGCGTTGATGTTGATGGTACCGATGTACGGATATGGTGGTGACAACTGGTAAAGGCGTGGCTGAGAGGGTTGGGATGAGATTTGAGGTTGGAGCTGGTAAAAAGAAAATGGAGAGAAGACTGTAGAGAGAAGATTAAAGGAAAAGGTGATGAAGGAGAGAGACACGTGTATATAAAATATGAAGTGGTAGATGAGCTGGTCATTAGCATTTATTGATTTACTGTTCATTTGAAGAGTACTGTTCAATAAGTTTGATTATTAATAGATTGTAATAATTCCATTATATTAATACTAAATGTTTAGTTGTAAAAATAAACAAATGCAAAAAAGGAAAATCTAGAAAAATTACCAAATATTCATTAATATATTAGCAAGATTCTTACAAAAAAATCATGCTTAAATAAAATGTTTAAGACCACCAAACAACTTCTGCAAGTGGCGGACCTGATTACTGTCAACAACTATTAATTGACAAAACAGCCACAAAAACCACAACAAACGATTTCGAAAAAAATCTAGAAAAATTACCAAACATTCATTACTATAATAGTAAGATTCTGACAAAAAAATCATGCTTAATTAAAATGTCTCTGCAAGTGGCGGACCTGTTTACTGTCAACAACTATTTATTGACAAAGCAGCCACAAAAACCACATCAAATGATTTCAGAAAAATCTAGAAAAATTACCAAACATCCATTGTTAATATAAAAAATAATAATTATATGCATAATTTACTAGTACATTGTTTTGAATCATTAATACTTGCTATTTTCAAGTTACATAATTGTGAGATTAATTTAGAGTCTCGTTTTTTTAACAGCCATTAATTTAAAGTCTTGTATTGCAAGTGAAGAGGTTTGTGCTGTTTTCTAAAGCAAAATTTGCTTACAAGGTTTGTATTAATCGTTATATCTTTGTAACATTGATGCATTTTATTTATCCTTATAGCATCTGTAAACCTCGGCTAAATCAAACAAGGCAATTGCTTTGGGCCCTCCAATTTTCAAGGGCCCCATTTATTTGTCTTGTTAGGTAGAGAACCGCATGTGTTCATCTTAGTTTAATATCTTTTGCAGGTATATCTTCTTCGGTTCTAAACCTATGTTGCAAATAACCAATCTTCTTGCAGTTTGATTGTAATTTGTTTGATAATTTCATAATCTGTTTGTGGGTTCTCTTTTGAAAAAGGCCCCAAATTTTCATTCTGTTTGTGGGTTCTCTTTCGAGCATCTGCCATCTAGACCCAAGGACATCAGCCACCTCGGCTTCGTTTGTCACCCTCCATGGATGGCTGCCACCTATGCCACGGACCCCAATTGCGGATGGTCTTATGCATTGCATAGGGCCTTCCACAATTCAAAGACGAGTGTTAATCATGACTTTGTAGATGGTCAAAAAGCTCGACTTGTACGCGCTTAGCACGGTTGTTCTCGACTCATTTACACCCTTATCCATATTAATGGAGAAACACAACTCTTATTATTCTAAGCCCAACCAAAGGTTGCCCTCAGTTAAAGTAACAACCATTGTAAACTAATAACTAGCTACAAATAATCTAAAGAATGCCATCCCTTATTTTAGCTGCAAATAATCTAAGTTCTCGCGCCTTCTTCGCATGTTCAGGCGATATCTCCATCTCATATTCGCTCAAATCAATGACATCAACAGCTAGATTTTTCGAAGTACAAACAACCGAACATGGGCTCACAAGATCAACAATCTGTGCTTCAACTGTTCGGTTTGTTTTTGTTACTAAAGGCGTAGACAGATTTACAACCTCTGTCTCTATATCACAGCTGCAGTTTTCTGCCACCTTAACTTCCTCGATATTTGCCTTCATGTTTACTAGTGGCTCATCGATTAACCGATAGTTTTGACTAGAAGAACATGTACCTTTCATTTCCTCTATGTTTGACTTCATGTTGACCAATGGCTCATCGATTAACCGATAGTTTTGACCAGAAGAACATGTACCTTCAATTTCACGCATTAGTTCTTGAAGTTTGGCTTCAACTTCACTCACAGATTTGTTTGTCTCGGTTTTCTTTGGTTTACGCGGTTTTGGCTTCTTCTTTTCGGCGATTCTCTCTTCAAACTCGACTATCTTTTCTGGGCATGCACTGTTTTTGAAAATATCATAGAACTGATTATTTAATATCGAACGATCTTTCTAAAAGAAGACAAAATGACGGTTATTAGTCATTACCTATGGACAAGTTCACCTGGTACAATAGAGCTGCTAAGTCCATCCATGTCTTCCCATGAAACCTCAAAGCATTCTTTTCCTTGAGCTTTTCTGCGCTTAATTATGCCAGAAATCGGACACTTCACTGCCATCTGTAGACATGTTATTAACCCTTGCTTTTAAAGAATTATATTAAAATTGTGAATATATAGTTTTTGTATTCATATTTTACTCTCTTGACCTGTTAAACAACCGACCCATTTTGCCACCTTTAGCACAAACCATACAGTTAAAAACGTTGGAGAGGCGGTTATCAAATTCTTTGTAATTGTATATTTTACAGTTTTTAAACAAAGGATAATTATTGCGAATAGAAAACGAAAAGGTGGTTATTTTTATTTCTTGTTGCATCTACATTTCTGCAATTTGTCCCTATTTCATTTTTGCTAGCTATAGTGGATTTTTAGGCGTTTTGGCAAGAACAATGGCTAATTTGAGAAAAAAAAAATATATTAATAAAATGCAAGGTAAGGATGCGTATAGCAGCACCAAGGTGGCCCGGCCAACACCCCTGGACCCCACATATGCGAGAGCTACGTGCACTAGTTTTTCCAAGGGCTGGCGCAGTGGTAAGCGTTTGATTCCCTTCTAGCTGGGATCTTAGGGTCGAATCCAACTTCCACCGGTTTCTTGCCTTAACACTAACCCCTTGAAGGTCACCTGGTTAGGTATAGGTGTGGCCCATGAATTTCCCTAACGGGTCATTATGATTTAATGAAAAAAAGAAATATCGCACAGCGAAAAACCTCACAAGGTTAGAGTATCACCTCATCTAAAGGAAGCCGAACTCCTAAGTCAGAAGAAGTGCTCCGTAGGTTTGCAAATCGTCTCAAGTCTCTTTCAGCAATCTTTGGAAGAATATACTCATCTAAATCACAAATAACACATGCCCATTATTTATATGTAAAATACAAAAAAAAAAAACAAAACAAAAAGAGAGAGAGAATAATGAATCATTCTTCATTTATTCTGTTTGCTAAGTTTGTTCAAAGACACAAACGGACCTGTTTTCTCAGGAGACCACTCAAAAAACCGATGACATGTTTGCTGAAGCCTCGTCCGTTGAAATGGATGCATACCAAGAACCCTGCAACCAAAGTAAAAGTTAAAACTTTACAAAATTCTACTTTTTCACATTTTTGCATATCTCATTTATAAGTTTTCATACCTGATTTTAGAATTTTACTATTTTAGTCATCTATTGTGAGGATTTATAGGCCGTAATAAAAATGTGACATGTTAAAATATACCTTTGGACCGTTTGAGAGTCAGCTGAATGGCATTTCGGTTTGAGGTATGCATCCATCACTTGCAGAAACTGATGATTTTTTGGTACATTACTTTTATGCCCTCCTACAAAAACAACACATTTCTAAAATCAAACCGCTCATAATAATCCCGTGAACCCTTAAATTTTCTAATTTTGGATGTCCAAAGATCATTTATGAGAAATATAACTTATTCACCTATAATGTTTGATTCTTGAGGCGGTATGTTCTCTTTATTGTTAAAGCCGGATACTTGATTCTGTTTCTTGGAACACTTAGCTTTCTTTTTAATCAATAATTCTTCTGATGCAAGTCTTTGAAGAACTGCGGATTCACCAAAAGATCTAACAATCTGGCATGCCAAATCCTGCATATTAGTCCATATAGATATTAGTAATGATCAATGAGAAAAAATTAACAAACAAATGATGAGAGTTTCAAACTTACTGGACCGATCCCACGGACACCTGGCGAGTAATCACAACCAAGGAGGACAGCTAGAGCAATCTGATAGCCAGTAAGTTATGTGAGCTCAAAACGGTATCGCAAAATATGCAATGGTTATTTATTTGGTAACACTTTTGTATCTAGTTTACTTTTTTCTGACTATTAATCATTACTTAAAATTTCTTGCAATGATTTCGGCCAATCTTTATTTTATATTGTACTTATCAAGAGGCATTTTCGACGTTTGGGACTTTGGTCAATAGTCATACATAACTCACCAACGAGTTTCTTCCAAGTCCAAGTTTTTTCTTGATGTCATCCATTTCATAACAAACAACATAACCACCTTCACCTAAACATATATTCAGAAAAAGGATTGAAAAAATCAGCATAATGGTGAAGAACTTATTCAATTGAAATCTGCACGCGCTGATACACAAAGCCTAGTAAGTGCCATTCAGTGATAAAGAGGGATATTGACTTATTGGAAAGACTTTGTTAGGTCCCGAAATATCCCACCTGACAGTGAGAGCATAACGAGGAAAGGTGATGGGTTTTAAAAAGCGCGCCTAGGCACGAGGCGCAACAAGAAGATGCCTAGGGCGCTTCAAGGATCTGCGCTTACACAATTTCCTGAAAGCACAAAAAAAGCTCATTTTTTCACTATTTTTGGTTTTTTTGGCCCTGAGGCGCACGCCTCTCGTACACCATGTGTTTTTATGAATAAAAATGTTGTACCTTGGTTTTTTTGGCTTGTACATATAGGTAAAATCATACAAAAACCTTATTTATAGCTATATTTTGGGTAGATGAAGCTAAAAACCAATGGGATATATATGAGATATATAAAAAATTATATAATTAGTGCGCACTTCGGGTTCAAAAAGCCCACCGCTTTTGCGCTTGGTGTTTCGCGCGTTGCGCTTAGACCTCGTTGCTTTTGTGTACCTAGCGCTTTTTAAAACCAAGGAAAGGTGGCAATTTCAACCTGAATTTATTGATTTGGGACTTTTGGTTATGTTTTAACCATAAGGGGTCAGGTCAAATGCCCATATAAAAAACAGTTAAAAAAGAACTATGTCAAACGGGTCAAAAGTCATAGAAATGTGTATTCTCAATGCATACAACCACCTAAAACGGTACATGAAAGAAATATAGATTACCTATTTAATAACATGGCTTTTATGGTCACATTTAAAGCACCCTTTACATACAAAAAAAATAAAAAAAAAATGGTAGACAAAGTGTTTTGTATAATTGTATGAACCCAACAGAAAGTTAAAATATAACCAAAACAGAAAGATATGCTAACCAAGGCATATATCTCTGTACACAGTTCTTGCTCCAAAGAGAAAGATATCCGAGTCTGAAGAGAAGCATCCATCCTGAAAAATCACAAAAGATTGTAAAATGTACTTCAAAGAAACATGATATCATAAATGTATATATCTTGTTTTCACTTACACATAATGACTCCGAATCCAATAAAGCACACTGAGCTTCACCTTCCTCAATACTGTATAGTAAAGAAGTTCAAAAGGTTAACTAACGCCTTATTCATAAAGTTTTGTTCTTGGTTCTACTATTCTAGTAATCTAAATTTCTGAACATAATGAATGAGGAGATTGTATGAATTAAATACACTTAAGGGCGACTTTCAACCCATATAGAGATGAAACATAAACCGAAGCAACCCATAGAAAAGAAAAAGGGTCAAATTTGACACCTCTAGCTTGAGCTCTAGTAAAGTAAATATACTCAAACTATTTATAGTGGACAGTGGTTACCCATCTAAACATGGAACGCCTAATGTTAAGCCAAGAATCTTGGCCTCTTTTATCATACATGAGAACTCAGAGCCCATATTCCTTTGAAGGGAAGCATTTTTGTTTGAAGAAGATTCGTCCTATCATGACAAATAAATGTAAGATCAAATTAATGCTACAAGATATACAATATGCCAATGAGAACGAAATGAACGATATCATAGACATTAAACTGTTACCTCATTGTCCAAGTGTAGACGCCTTCTATAGGTAGCTACTTTAATTCCCGGGATTGATCCATCTATGAATTACCATAACCCATTCAGATAAACAAACCATGAATAATAAAATGTGTTCAAGAAAATATTGTGGAGGTAATATATAATGAATGCAAACACATAATATTGTGGATTATTTTACATTGCTTTTATGTAAACATGCCCTGTTCTCCACTTTTACTGAATGTATCCGCTATCATATCAGTCGTTATACTCATCGTATGAAAGGGCAAGCATACTTATACGGGCTCTTATTTATGCAGGGCGTATAAAAGGAAGACATTCATCCTACAAGCCGTATAACCTTATTTTTTAAATTAAAATCAGTCAAATTATATAGGGAGTGCACTCAATAGTAGGAGGTAAATTTAGCCAACCTCTGTCACATTTATAACACTAATAAGTGTATGTTGACCCTAAAATTGGAACAAATTACTTTTACCGAAACAGTAAATCCTTAGTTTATTGCGACTTCAAATAGCAATATCAGGTTGTGTTGACCCGCTAACATTTTTTTTGGTCCATTTTTCACATACAATGAATGCTTTAATTATGCTACGAAAACAAATTTTTGAATAAACGATCTAGCAGGTTGCGTGCACTAAGAATAGAATCCGAAAAACATCCAAACAGCCCCAAAACCATAGTTGATCCGGATAAAGATTCCAAAACTCCTGCTAAATCATCCAAACAACCCCTAAATCATATTACATCCAAATAAAGATGACAAAATCCCTGCTAAATCTTCCAAACAACACTCAAACTACAGAAAAGAAAACTCATCCATCGGGTGCGATTTACATCATTTAAATAAACCACCAAACCCATTTAAACTTTCCCTCAGAACCCACCATCAAAATATGATTTTTAAATCAAAAGATTTAGAATCTTGAATAAAACCATCATAAAAATGTGATTTTTAAATTATAAGATTTAAAATCCTGAATAAAACCACCATCAAAATGTGATTTTTAAATTAAAAGATTTAAAATCTTGAATAAAACCATCATAAAAATAAGATCTTTAAATAAGTGCACCATACCTGTAACAAAAATAAGGCTACAATTCAAGGCGATAAGAGCCCGAATCCGATGAAACAAGCCCTTGAGATAAAGCTTATCTTTCAAAGAACAGTGGGATTTATTCACATTGTGAAGTTGAACCATCCAACATGATAGATCTATGCAGACCCTCTTGTTCCTATATATATACACAAATAACAAATTACAGTTATTGATGCATAAATAATAAATAAATGGGTATGAAAGATATTAGTTAAAGAAGTTACTGGAGATGGTTAAGAGGAAGTGTTTTCTTGCAAGATTCTAATATTTCCCATAGGTTTTTTACTCCCATTTTTGGCTTGCTTGTTTTGTTGTTTTGAGTCGAACGTTGGATGTGTAAAGGGATGAGAGGGGGGAATTGCAGTTTTTGATAATATGCAACATTCAAATGTTTGGTGGATTCTTCGTTTTTTATTGGGCTTATAAAGATTACTTTAATCGGGCTTTCTCCGTGCTTTGCGACGGCGACGGGTACTCGGTTGGTGTTGGTTCGTTATGGTGTAGGCACTCGCTATAACAATCGAAAGAAAATAATCAAATGATCAAAGCGATATCGACACGTGTGTTATTTGACAGTGGTATTTTTGGGATTGAATGAAAAAGGAAAAATATTATGAAACAACAAAGTAAGTAAAATTTAATTTGGTCGGTATTGGTTCGATTCATTACGGTATTGATACAGAATCGACATTGGGTGAAAAAGAAAACCCAAAAATTATAGCCTTACCATGCCAAAAAGGATGTCAACACGTATTTACGTCGATTGGAAACCATGAAAATAAATATGAATAACTGTTCAGATAAAACTGGTACGGGCATCGATATTGTTCAATAAGATTATTAATTAAGTATAATTATGTTAGGAAGATGAGTTGGGTGTCTTGGGAGAATGTGACGAAAGACATCAAGCATGGCGGGTTGGGAATAGCTAGATTGGAGGTGAATAATAATGCGATGTTGGCCAAATGGGTCTGGCGCTACTTAAACGAGAATTTAGCTATGTGGAGAAAGGTGATAGTCGCGCTTCATGGGTCTAGCCGGGGTTGGGGTATGGTTCCGGTTAATACGTCTTTAACGGGTGTTTGGAAGAACTTAGATAAGTTTTGGAACATCCATAAGATTGAAGGTATGGGTTTAAACAGCTTGATCACGGCGAAAGTGGGAGATGGTAATTTAGTCCGATTTTGGCTAGACTCCTGGATGGGAAATCAACCTTTAAAAGATATATACCCGGACCTTTTTGCTTTGGAGCGGCACAAAAGAGTGAAGGTGAAGGACCGGATTGACTCGATAGGGGGTGTTCGGAGATTTATATGGGAATGGAGTCGCGCGCCGTTTTCTGCGTTGGAAACAAGTCAAAGACAGCAGATTGAGGCTCATCTAGATCAAGTTGTTGTTGGCGCTTCTCTTGACGTGTGGCAGTGGGATGGGGGAAAGGGTGAAGGTTTCTCGGTTAGTGCAGTAAAGAAATGGATGCTCGGTGCGGTAAATACCGGGGATCGTTTTGGCTTTTCGTGGAGTAAGTGGGTGCCGAAGAAATGCAACATATTTATGTGGAGGGCCTACTTGGATAGACTTCCTACCAAGGAGGCTCTTAGTTGTAGGGGTATTATGGTGGAGAATCCGCGCTGCGGGTGGTGTGATGGAGTGCATGAGTCGGTAGAGCACATTCTTACCGGGTGTTGGTTTGCGTCCGGTGTGTGGAATGCGGTTACGAGTTGGTGCAAGCTACCGGGCTTCTTTGTTTTTCACGTGAAGGACATAGTTGCGATCCATGATTCGCATGGTTTGGTTGGGGACAAACGGTTGGTGGTTCATGGGATAATGATAATCACGTGTTGGAGGATATGGAAAGCAAGGAACGAGAAGATTTTCGAGAACAAAGACTTGAAGATTGTCGATGTTGCTGCGGATATCAAGATCATGGGGTTCTTTTGGTACAAGAATAGATTCAAAAATGAGATAGTCGATTGGGATAGATGGATTAGATTTGATTTTATGTAAGTTTGGTTTTCTTGTATTGTGGTTTTCGGCTTCTTTCCCCGCCTTGGGGATTGGTTGCCGGTTGGTGGTTTAATAAAAGTTTCCTTTCAAAAAAAAAATTAAGTATAATTATGTAAAATATATATTTGGAGACACTAATGAGAACCGGGGTGGGTGTAGTGGATCTAGGCCCGGATAAGAACATCACTGAAACACCTCAACCGATGATGAAATCATCAAGGTGTCACGTAGTGACGATTGTTCAATACTGAAACACCTCAAAACCACCCCATGAAATCATCGGACAATCTCTTATAACACACATTAGATGTATCCTACTAAGAAATATGGAAATGTTGTAAAGTTTAGGTGCAATGCTACCAGGGCCGGCTCAACGTTATTTGAGGCCTAAAGCAAACTCTAAACGTGGGGCCCTTTCCAGTTTTTAACTAATATTATTTTTATTGCTTTATATCAAGTATATGGTGGTATTCTTATATAAAATAATGTTGTTTAAAAAAAAACAAAAACAAACTAGATTGTGCTCTTCTCTCCGGCCCAACACCTCCCTACTCATATTTAACCATTCTCATAGCCTATTCTGTAAACCAATAAGACAGTGAATATGTGATTTTTTTTCCTAAATTGAGGGGCCCAAAGCAAAGGCTTTAATTGCCTTGCCTTTGAGCCGGCTCTGAATGCTACTATGCAATTATGTAAATTATGTATTATACAAATGAGCAAAATCAATTTGATTGTATGGTTTGTACTTGTTTGAACGGCGTTGTACTTATCTAAAATATATGGATAAAATATACTTAACAATGGCCAAGGATTCTTCGATGAAAAAAAGGGAATAATCAACTTGGACGGGTTGTAAATTCAAATAGCGTTATCCAATGTTAGGGTCAGCTTTTACATGATTAATGATCCTACTAAGTACAAATGTACCACTTTGACAATGGTAAAATGATGGTTCTTTGCACTATCCCTGGGGTCAAGTAATTTTTTGATTGTAAAATATGTATTGCTGTACAAAATAGCAATCTTAATGATTGGATCATTTTGCATGCCAACTTTACACATGAAATGAGGCTTAAAGTGGGGTAATGTAGCCTCTAAATGGGTGTTTAGCAAAAGTATGGTTTTAGGCAGAAGTAAACATTAAATCTTAAAGGAAAAACTTGATTTTTGAAAGTGTATTAAAACCATGTGGTGCATGCGTTTTGGTGTTGGTGTTATAATAGTGAAAAGTCGATAAATCGACAAGCTTCCGGCTTAAAAATGGATGATAACATAAAACTGATTTTGTTCAGAAAATTTTGAACATAAAATGTAAGGTTTAAACCATATGTGAAGATGGTAACATGTTTGTGTTAGTATACTACGCATGATAAAACACTAATTGATGAGTTTCAACATCAAAAGATTAACATTTTGAAAAATGATTTAGATTAGTAACTTTGGTCATATTTTAAGTCTAAAATGTGTGTTATAAGAGATTGTCCGAGACTCCGAGTAACGACTAGTAGCGGTATTTCCACTTATGGAAAAGCAAGTGGTTGGAGGACTACTCCATTGGTGCTTTGATGGAACCGTTGTAAAGATTCCTAACTTGTGGTCGCATTTTGATGGACCATTTGGGGTAATTCTATCATGATGTTTCAACAGTGATTAAGGGCGACACCATTCAATATGTATGGCCATAATAAATCATTAGCGTTCGGAAATGCAAACTAATGAAACACTTCAATTCTTTTGATAAAAAAAAAACTCAACAGTGGAGGTTGGGTGACCATGCAAGAGAAATTATCATTACTGGTGCACACATAATCATAACTTGCAGGTAGGGGTGTAAATGACACGTAGCGGCTCGAGAGCTACCCGGGATCGGCTCGGCAAAAAGCCCGAACGAGCCGAGCCTTAACGAGCCCGAGCCTGAGCCTGAAATATGGCTCGTTTAGTTATCGAGTCCGAGCTCGATTGGGCTCGCGAGCCTAAACGAGCCCAAACATAATTATAAGTTATTTATATATCTCTTATAATTTATAGCCCACATCTCCAAATCCCAAGTCCTTATTTTATAGGCCCATTTAATAACACTCGCGAGCCGAGCTTTTGCAATCTCGAGCCGAGCTTTGAGCTCATTTGAGATTGTTCTCAAATCACCTCGAGCCGAGCCGAGCTCGAGCTTTTGATTTTGATAGCGAGTCGAGCTCGAGCTCAAGATTGTAGGCTCGAACTGAGCCGAGCTCGAGCTCGAGCTTCATAAAACCATAACGAGCCGAGCTCGAGCCCAGTCAGGCTCGGGCTCGGCTCGACTCGTTTACACCCCTACTTGCAGGGAATGAGAACTCTAATGAATTCAATAGTTTCAGGTTCATCTTCTTGCGAATCTTTTAATTCGTTACAAGAGGTTCAGCCTCCAATAGAATGGATGTTAGTTAGTTAGGGTGGCCTCGATAGCGCCTTATGATACATCGACCTACTGTTGTTCATCTGAAAATGTCAACGTCTTCCTTTTCTATCTTACCTTGGCTGGATACGAAGTCACCATAGACAAAATTGGCCAACCATACTAATGGTATCATTCTTTGCCCTACAAGAATGTGTCATGAGGTTCACAATGCATCACCCTACTCATAGGAGTAGTAATTATAGAATTTTTCATTCTATAATTGTCAGTCTACCGATGTTGAATGTGCTCGCTAGTTTAGCACATGTTAGTATGTGACTTCATTACTTTATTTGTCTAAGATCCCCGAAGATTTTTCGTAATTTTGTTGGACTCACACACGTCTAGAGATGAACAAAAAAATGGTTCAGAAACCAAAACCGGTAAAACCAACCCGAACCGAAACACGTACAAACCGGTTTCACCTAAAACCAGTTGAAAAATCCCAAACCAAGAACCAGGCTAAAACCGATGCTGAAACCAGTTAAACGAGCCGAAACCAAAACCGGTATACAAACCGGAATCGATACTACTAAAAACCGAAACTGGTTTAAGAAAAAAAACGAGTTTGGCCATAAACACTAGGGATGGCAATCAAACCCGAACCCGATGGGTAAACCCGAAACCCGACACATTTGGGACGGGTTTGGGGTCGGGTAATCGGGTATGGGTCCGGGTATGGGATTAGTTTTTAATTTTTTCGCGGGTTTGGGACGGGTTTGGGATTTGATGATATACCCGTTTACCCGATAAAGTATACCCGTTTACCCGATTAGACACCCAATATAATTTCTAATATATCTTATTTTAAATATGTATGCATAATATATCTAATTGTCCATCTACATTGTCATTTTGTGCTAAAATTACCAAAAATTAGTGTATACTATTTGTTATCTATGTCTTTGATTGTTTTTATATGATTTAAGTATTTTATATTTATACACTATAATCATTTACATGTATATTTAATAATGGTAAATGTAATTTGTTAATAGTTACCTAATAAATGTCCGTCGGGTTTTTGGTCGAATATACTCAATGAGTAAGTTTTAAAATTAATGGGTTTACCCGAAACCCGCTGGTATACCCGATACCCGATGGGTATTTACCCGACACAAACCCGACGGGTTTTGGGCCGGGTTTGGGACAAGCATACCTAATCGGGTATGGGGTTGGGATTACCTAAACCCGTCCCAAACCCGACCCATTGCCATCTCTAATAAACACAAATAAAATTATGTTTTCTTTGTATTATTTTCACTTTTATTGTTTCAAAAAATCTAAAAGTTAGAATTTTTATGTAGTTTACTGTTTATATGATTTTAAAAAGTGCGAACATGAATTGGTGTGGAACCAAAACCAGGTAAAAAAATTGATTCACAATCGACCAAACCAGGACGAAATCGAACCAGTTTCGAACCAAAGCCGGTTTGGCTTGGAACCGGTCAACGTCAAACATGTGTTTAAAAGGGAAAATCACGAAAATAAACGTTGACCATCCATCAAAAGCAAGGATAAACATACTTTGCGTCTGACTGTTAGGGACTTATTCGGACAAAGGCTAATGTACAGATTTTACATTTAGCCAATTAAATAATGCCACGTAGTCGTTCCACTTAAAGGTCTCTTGATCCTATCCGCTTCCACTAAATGTCTAAGCCACACAAAATCTCTAACATGTAGTCGCTATCATTCCAGACACATTGCATTAGGCGGCTCTGCTGAGGGTCGTGTCTAATGTTTAGACATATGCTTCATGTTTAGATCTCAAAGTCTTAGACGCGTCCATATCCTGTTTAGACGCCATCTTACTAGACACACTGATGTTTAGACGCTAACTATTGATTTTAGAGGTCAACTCTACATCTCTCACCCATTGATGTTTAGACACAAACTATTGATTTTGCGTCTAAATGAGATGTAAGCTAGAGGACGCATCTTTACATGACACATCTAAAACTTTGTGTCTAAATGAGATCCGATGAGCCCTATCAGATGCGTCTAAAAATGAGACGCGAGTCACTAAAGCCATGGAAAATGTTAGCGACTTGGGATTTTGCATGGTTTAGAGTTTAGACGTTTTAGTGGTTTTTACCTAGGTGAATAAAATAGTCTGTACATTAGTCTATTTGAAGTCCTTCCATTAGCACATCTCTTCTTTTAGCGCACCTCTTGTTTTAGAGCATCTGGCAGACAAGCTTTAGAGCATCTTGTTTTAGAGCATGTGTCAGACAAGCTTTAGAGCATCTGTCAGACAAACCCTAATACACCTCCCTGCCGCCACACTTTTGCCATCATGACCAAAACAGATCAGGGTCCCACCGAACTATCCTCCGCCAAACCCCAAGCTCTCCACCCAGCGTATTTTGTTACAAACATCCAGTCGAAGATTCGGACCCTGGATGGATCCACTGTCACCTATTCTTAATGGGTGAAGATGTTTTACTTGCACGCAATCGCCTACAAAGTCATCAATCACATCGATGGCTCTCCTTTTCATGATATCGCGGCTGTTGTATACGAGTCCTGGAAGGAACTTGATGCCCTCGTACTCCAATGGATTATCAACACTATATGAGATAAGTATCTGGATCGTGTCCTTGATAAACCCACAACTGCTAGGGATGCGTGGGTACAGCTTGAGAAAAATTTTCTCAGCAACAAGAAGGCTCGGGCTGCTACCCTTGAAACCCGATTTTGTTACCTGACATTGGCTGCCTGCTCTTCCCTTGATGACTACTGTCAACAACTAAAAACTTTGGCGAATCAACTAGCAGATGTTGACCACCCCGTCAGTGAATCCAGACTCGTCCTCCAACTTGTTCGTGGCCTCCCACCAGAGTATAACACCACTGCATCCTTCATCAACAACCGCGATGCGGACTAGGATTTGGCCCTCAGTTTACTTCATGATGAAGAGATTCGGATTGAAGCACAAATTCGTTCATCATCTTCGGTCCTTGTCGCTACCACCACACCCACCAACCAACCGCCTTCGCCTTCTAATCCCCCTGATCAGCCACAAACTGAGAACAACCAGTCTTATCAGCCCCGCAACAGCCGTGGAAGGGGCCGCGGGGGTCGGTATCGTGGGCGAGGGCGAGGACCCTCCGGACGCGGGTACTACTCGGTCCCTCCCAATGGTTACGGCCCAAACCAGCCTCCCACTTACCCCAACTGGGCCTGGTGGGCCCCACCCTCGTGTCCATATCCGCCGCAGCCCACATGGCGACCCACAAACCATTCGGGTATTTAGGGTTTGTCTGACAGATTCTAATGGGCTTATATTTAGGGTTTATATGATATTAAATACTCGTTTTTTTAGGGTTCGGTGGGACCCTGATCTGTTTTGGTCATGATGGCAAAAGTGTGGCGGCAAGGAGGTGTATTAGGGTTTGTCAGATGCTCTAAAGCTTGTCTGACAGATGCTCTAAAACAAGATGCTCTAAAGCTTGTCTGACAGATGCTCTAAAACAAAAGGTGTTCTTAAACAAGACGCTAAAAGAAGAGGTGCGCTAAACAAGAGATGCACTAATATCTAAGGGAAGGAAAAAAAAACGGGTATTCAAGAGCCGTAGACAAAGAAAACGTCATATAAACTCGTTTTTTTTCTAAGACTATCCCCATTCACAACCAACCCAATCCAACCTTTTATTAAAAAACTAATTTCTCTCTCTTCAATCTACACAACCCAACCTTTACACACATTCACAATCCAACTCAACCTAAAAATATTTTTTTTAAAAGAACTCGATTTTTAATAAAATTTATATTGGGATGTTCACAAAAAAAAGTTAAGAAATACAGTGTATTTAGTTTTTTTTAAAACTTAAATATTATAAAATATTTAAGTAATTAAGTTAGTGGAGGGTTAAATTCGGTTGCAAACAAGGTTGCTAGAACAAACGGATTGGAGGTTTGTTTGCAAACATTTGAATTTTTTAATATTATTTCCACAAACAATCAAGAGATTGTTCACCATTGTGGATGGTCTAAACTCTAAACCATATAAACTCATTTGAAAAGATAAGCCCATTAGAATCTGTAGACAAAAATCCTGGGCCTGTACGGCTATACCCAATAAAACACCCTAATCTAATCCCCCAATATCACCGATTTCCATTCACCTCGTCAACAGATTCCACAAAACCCTAACCACATGGAACGATCGAGCCGTAAACACAGGGACTCCGATCGAGACAGAGACCACGATTCAACCAAAGACCACAAGCATCGAACCACCAAACACACCGACGATCACCACCGCTCCAAACACCGATCAGAGGATGTCGAATTACACCGCGTAAAGCGTGAGAAATCGCACGATCGAGAAGGCAGTAAGGATAGGGAACATAGAGAGAAGTCGGTGGATAACAGACGGCATCACAAGCGAAAAGAAAGAGGAGACAGTGAAGAAGACGATAGGTATCAGGAAGTTAGAGATAAGCGAGTGAGGGTTTCGGATGAGAGGAAGGAGAGGAGGAGGTTTGAGGTTAAAGTTGCTGCTGCTGAGGATGAACGAGATAGAGAGGAGAGGAAGGAACGAAGGAGGTTTGAGGATAAGGTTAAGAAGGAGGAGATTGATGGAGATAAGTTGAAGGTGAAGGTGGAGGATGAAGATGATTCCGTCCCTGTTTCCGGTGCCAATGTAAGTTTTGTTTGTAGGTTTATGGATTAGTTTTTGCGGTTTGATTTGTAAGAATTATTATGCTGTATAAATTAGGGGGAAGGGTAAGTTTTATTAAGTAGCTCTTGCCTATCAGCAAGTATATATTAAACTATAACTCTATAGCAGTCGGTTGGTGAGGTACCGACTAGCGATTGATCGGGATTAGTAGGGATTAATCGGATTGGGATTTTATATGTAATTTTCAGTTATATATAGTTTTACTTAAGTAGGCATGTTTTAATCCCTTTCTCGACTCATGTATTTAAATATATAGGATTAATTGCCATAATTTAGAGGTTTTGGTCGGAATCTGGCCAAAATGTACATATTTTAACCGCAATTAGCTGGAACGCTAGACAGCCACCGGCTAACGATTAATCAGTGTTTAGTGTTTACTTGGTGAATCTCCGACTAGTGACTAATAGGAGGCTAGGTGGGATTTTTACAACCATGCTCTATAGAATATGATGGTAAGTATTAAGTAAGCCAGTTGACAACGTAGTTGTTAATAGTGGGCATAGAGTTCGGCCGCATGCTATTAGCAAATAGCATAGTGAAGCAGGAGTATGTCTCCAATCTCCATATGATAGTTGGTGACTAAATAGCGTGAAAATAGCAGATTTATTGTTTTTGTTAATTATATTTGGTAACTAGAGATAGTGATTGAAAAAAGAAGCGTATGTTCTTCCATCTTTACCAGACTTATGATAAAATATACATGTGAAATATTTCTGAAATTTTCTTCTAGTGTATCACTAATATGAAACGGCTACAGCTATATCATTGCTATCGCTACGTAGCGTATAGGTAGGTTGTTGCTATCGTTCATAATTCACTATTGACAACTATGGTTGACAACTTATAACGTGGCGTTAGCCTTGGTTTTAAAAAGCGCGCCTCAAGTGCAAAGCGCGCCTAGGCGCAAATCCGTGCGCCTTATGTAACCCTAGGCGCGCTTTTTGACACATGATGTTTTTGTACTTAACATTGTTATACATGTAGCTAAAAAGGTTGTACATCTTAGTTAAATAATATATATATATACCTTATTTGTATCTATATTTTGAGTAAATAATGCTAAAAACCTATAGCATATATAAAAAAGAATTATATAATTGTCTTGCGCCTCGCGTACGAAAGCCCACCGCTTTTGCGCTTTGCGCCTCGGTTTTAGACCTCGTCGCTTTTGTGCGCTTCGCGCTTTTTAAAACCAAGGCGTTAGCTTTTATTATGATTTAGGTCAACATGTCTGTAGCTGAACAGCCTGACCTGAACCCACTGTTTCTGTGTCCTGTATGAGTAATTTAACCTGATTATCAAACTTGGTTGATTTAGTTGCAATTTTGTCTTTACTTGAACATGGTATATGGATTGGTTTCTGTAGTTTGATTTGTAAGAGTTATGCTATATCATTTAGGGGAAGATATAATTATTAAGTAGAATCTGCCTAACAGCAAATATATATTTGACTATAGTGGTAAGTAAGCTAGTTGACATCTTATGACATGGTGTTGGATTTGATCTTTGACTTGAACTCCATATATATTCTTAAGAAACATTTTGTGATAGTTACTGCTTTAGACACTGCCCAAAGGGTGCACCACCTTTTTGTACGCGAGGCATAATATATTTATGTAATTTTATTATAAATTTTTAGCATCAGTTACCCCAAATTTAGACAAATAAGATACATTTATTGTTCAATTTGTGACTAACCTATATGTACAACCTGAAAAGCCATATGTACAACACCTTGATGCACAAAACCTTTCCCATGCAAGAAGCGTGCCTAAAGTCTATGCCACCGTTTGTACACACTCATCCCTCACCGAGTCAGAAGCGAGCTTTGGCTTCGGGTGCACTTTTTAAAACTCACTGTTGTGTATGCACTTGTGTTTGGTTGATATTTTTACTGGACAATTGGACATTCATGAAGACTCAATTTTAGGGCTAATGCTATACAAGTACAGTATATATTATCTCTGTTATCTGTATATGCGATATGTTTTTCTGTAAGAGCAGTTATGGTATCTATGATTTAGTTTATTTCTTAATTATTACAATCTTTGCTATGTGGTATCATCTTTACTTCATATTATCTTGTTTATGTATGTTGACTTGTGTCTCATACATTTTGGCTGCAGGGTGGTGCACCGGGATTGCGCAGTAAGACACTTGGAATCCCACATGAGACCCCTTCGGTGCCCGACCACCATCTTCCTAAGGTATCTTTGATTTCTACCAAAACTGAAAATGAAGGAGTTAATAGTAACAGATCTCATGAGGTTCCTGGGAAATCCAGTACAGATGGAAATTCTTTAGATGCTGGCAAGAGTGGTGGCATTTCTCTCGATGCCTTATCTAAGGCTAAAGCAACTTTACTGAAGCGAAAGGAGCTTGCGGAAAAGATGAAGAAAATCCCCTTGGTAAGTTAAAACAAAAGTTCTAATTCGAGCCTATCCCCTTTTTATAAAATAAAAGTGCCCCTTGTTAATCTTAATGTTTATTTACCATTGAAATCGGTTTTGAGCTTATAATAAGGTGTGGTGGTGGTTTATATTTTGTGTTTGTTTTGGTTGCAGTTGAACAAAAGTGCTGACTCAAAAGACGGTATTAAAGTTCCATCCGGGTCAGGGGCACTCCATGGACCTTCCCAAACTCTAAGCACAAGCACACAAACTTCGCTTTCTGGTTCCACTGCATCTACGCAGCCACTTGGTGGTGGCGTGCCTCAACTTGCAGGACTTACTGCACCCAAGTTTGAAGCTGTAAAACGTGCACAAGAGCTTGCTGCCAAGATGGGATTTAGACAGGACCCAGAGTTTGCTCCACTGATAAACATGTTCCCTGGACAGATGCCACCCGAGGTGGTACTTCAACCTAAGCCTGCTAAGGCTCCTGTTCTTCGTTTGGATGCATTGGGAAGGGAAATCGATGAACATGGCAATGTGGTGAATATACCAAAGTTAAACAACTTGAGCACTCTTAAGGTCTGTACTTTTATGCTTTTATGTTTTTTTTAAATTTTATTTATATTAAGATGTAATATTTATGTTTTAACGCATGCTTCTGTTTTTTCTTTAACAATCCAGGTTAACATTAATAAGCAGAAAAAAGACGCATTCCAGATTCTAAAACCTGAATTAGAAGTGGATCCAGACAAAAACCCTCACTTTGATCCTCGAATGGGCATTGACAAAACCAAGCTTTTAAGGCCTAAAAAGATGACTTTTCAGTTTGTAGAGGAAGGGAAATGGGCTAAGGAAGCAGAGATCATCAAATTGAAGGTACTTATTCTGTTTTGTTGATTTTCATTTGGGTATATTTAGGTTCGTTCCTAACCTGCTGTTTGTTGGCATTCATGTTTGTAGAGTCAATTTGGAGAAGCACAAGCAAGAGAGTTCAGAGCAAAGCAAGCACAACTTGCTAAGGCCAAGGCTGAACCTGATATTAATCCCAATCTCATTGAGGTGGCACAGAGAGTTAGCACTAAAGAAAAGCTGAAGGACCCGATTCCTGATGTTGAATGGTGGTAAGTTATTCAACTTTTACAAGTATTCCACGTTTTATGCTTTCTCATCCCTTCTTTTAGAGTAAATTACTTAAGTAGTCCCAGTGGTTTGTCAAAAGTAACACAAACTTCAAAAGGTTGCATTTTGCGATCGATAGTTGTCATTTTGTAACATCTGTGGGTCTGACACATTCGCTACAAATTTTGTTAACTTCTTCAAAATGACGGTTTATATATTTTTAACTAAAACTGCCATTTTGGAAAAGTTGAATAAATGTTTAATAGAAGTTGGTGTTGCAACTTTTTAAAATAAATACCCCAAATGTGTTACTTTTGACTGTTTTCCGCCTCTATTCATATGCAAATATTTAAACATGTATTTTGTTGGAGCTCAAATGTTTGCAGGAATCTGACTTAAGCTTGGTTTGAACTTGCAGGGACGTACCTCTTTTGAATTCTGGTTCCTACGGGAACATCACAGAAGATGGGTTAGCAGAAGATATACTAAAGAAAGAAAAGATCACCTTATATGTGGAACACCCCCGTCCTATTGAACCACCAGCTGAACCCGCTCCACCACCACCCCAACCTTTAAAACTCACTCAAAAAGAACGCAAGAAACTCCGCACCCAGAGACGTCTTGCTACCGAGAAAAACCGTCAAGAAATGATCAGACAAGGCCTTCTAGAACCCCCCAAACCCAAAGTCAAAATGAGCAATTTAATGAGAGTTCTTGGTGCTGAAGCAACCCAAGACCCGACTCGCCTGGAAATGGAGATAAGAAGTGCTGCAGCCGAACGTGAGCAAGCTCATGTTGACAGAAACATTGCACGGAAGCTGACTCCGGCCGAGAGGCGTGAAAAGAAAGAGAGGAAACTTTTCGATGACAATAATACCCTTGAGACTATAGTTTCCGTGTACAAAATTAACGACCTTTCTCACCCTCAGACACGGTTTAAAGTTGATGTAAACGCCCAAGAGAACCGGCTGTCGGGCTGTGCGGTTATCTCGGAAGGTATATGTGTTGTGGTGGTGGAAGGCGGTAGTAAATCCATAAAGCGTTATCAGAAATTGATGCTGAAACGTATAAACTGGGCCAATGCTGTGAACGAAGAGGATGAAGATGAAAATGATGAGAAGCCGAAGAACAAATGCGTGTTGGTGTGGCAAGGGAGTGTTGCAAAACCGAGTTTTCATAGGTTTCTGGTGCATGAGTGTATAACCGAAAATGCTGCTCGCAAGGTGTTCTCTGATGCTGGAGTCGGTCATTATTGGGATTTATCACTTAACTTCACAGATGAGGCGTGATTTCATTTCCGAGCTTCTTGTTCAAGGTGCAAAAATCGATATCTTGTTTAATAATGAATCTGTGTTCATGTTGAGCTTTCAGCGACTCAGTTTAGACAAATGTGTTTAGTGTATACATGCTTCCACATTGAAATGAATCTCTTTATGGTTAAAAAATAACTAGTATGCTAGTGAAATGTTAACTACAAACGATAACAAGATATAGAAACTATGACGTGGCACTGTAGAAACTATGACGTGGCACTGTAGATTGATCGTAGATTCGTAGAGATATTACAGAGAATCATTGCAACAGTTCGGTAGATCCATGGGTTGATTGGAGAACAAGCACTCATTAGAAAAGGTTTCCGAGTTAAACCTAACCAAGAAAACATGGTTCAAGTCTAAAGGCTTAGTGTCTAAAATTTTCGCTATTCGGTTTTTTGGTCCAGTCTCTCCACTAGCCGAAACTGAACCACACTTGCACATAACTGCAGTTAAAACATTTAGTTCTGTTTCTTTACTCAACTGTACTGTTTAATCAATAGGATTTTTTTGGTAAGCTTCAAACTCCAGATGCCCTTTCAGGTTATGATTGCAATATAAGTAGTTTTGGAAGTTTGCAATTATAAGTAGATAAGACAGATTTCCCACTGGTGTTCTTGCGTCATTAACAGTTCATGTATTGTTCAATGAGAATGAGGCCAATGGGTATGGGGCTTGTGAGAGGCACCTGAATAACGGGTAGTGATGGAGGGTGGGGTGATGTGCCAATGACGTGGAGGGTAGTGATGGTGGCTAGGAACGCGATCATACTATATGGCCTAACAACTCAAGTAGTCAAGGGTGTTTTAAGTGATAACAACTAAGAGGGTGTTTGGGATTGCGTTTTGAATCTGATTTTTAGATTATTGCGTTTTGAAAACACAGATAATCAGTTTTTAGTGTTTGGATTGCGTTTTCAAAACGCAGATAATCAGTTGTTTAGGCTACCAAAACGCAATAATCTATAAGCAGCTCCACCCCTGCTTTTTCAAAATGCATAATCTGCTTTGAATAATCAATCCCAAACATCTCCTAAAACAATTCTTTATACTTAATGATCTACTAATGGATAAATTCGTTTGACTAAAAAGGAGTTATAAGTGGCACATAAAGAAATAAATAGTTCGAATAAAAAACTTGCTTGAACTTGGGCTTATATAGGGTATGTTTGGCAAGGAGCTTTTAAGAGCTTTTAGGAGCTTCAAGCTTCAAGCTTTTAAGAAAAAGCTCTTACTTAATAAAAAGCCTTGTTTGGTTGAAGGGGCTGGAAGCTTTTTGGTTAGAGAAAAAGCTCTACAGTGAAAAGCTACTAGTAGTAGCTTTTAAGAAAAAGCTCTACTAGCTACAAGCTTTTAGTTAGTAAATGACACAAATACCCATTCTATTTTAAAAATAAAATAAAAACCTTCTTTACAATCTTTTAATTATGACCATTTTGGTCATTTTATACATTTTTTTAAAAGCTCCAGCTACTCTGCCAAACACCAAAATATATTTAAAAAGCTTCGAGCTAACAGCTTCCAGCTACCAGCTTGCAGCTACCAGCTTGCAGCTTCCAGCTACCAGCCTCCAGCTAGTTTTGCCAAACATACCCATAATCGACGAGGTGAGGTCACTGCCTCACTCGTTGGGTCTGATGAGACAAATTGACCATGAATTTTTGGAAATTTCTAAAAAAATCAATATAAACGATGCTTCCTCCAACACTTGACTCACTCCATTCCTTCTAAGAACACATGGCTTTAATATACTCTTCAACGATCAATTTTCACAAGAACTTTAAATCCTTCTCTCAATATGCTAGTAATTGAAGAAAAGCTAGAGGAAAATCATAAAATAGAACTAGACCCATATCACAACTCGGTATGGTGCTTGATCGTTTTTAAGTTATAGCATATGAGATGGTACTTGGTTATATACATGTACGCGTCGCCAAGTATCCAAACCTTGTATCTTCCTATATTACACTAACTAAAAGATGCGACTTTGGTGAAAACTTGACTTTAATCATGAGCGTACAGTTTATGGATAACAATAAAACTAGAAGGAGAAAATCAAAGTTCAAAACAATCGGGATGAATAACAACAAAACTACTCATGTGCGTGAATCACAATCCTTAACCCTTTCCGGGGCTTAAAGTGCTAACAATCATAATAACTACCATCAGTGTTGGTTTAACATCATGATAAACATCCCGATCAACTTCATTGAATTGAATGACACCTCATAAATTATCGAAACAACTCCCCCCCCCCCCCCCCCATGTATAACACCACAATTGTTGGCCATACTTTCGACCGTTGTCGTCACCACTTACCATCACCGTTAAAAACCATACAACGTTGTATGATTTGTTGTTTTTCTCATACTTGACCGATTACTCGCCGAGTACTCGTTACAGGGTGTGTCGCCGAGTATAGCCAAGTTGGTTGAATATTCCGAGCACTGCCCGCATAGGCCAATTCGACCCCCGAGTACTCGCCCGACTAGGGCGTGTACTTACAACTCCCCAGTCAGCCGAGTTGGTAGCGCCTAGCGAGTTCGGCAACCATGGTTTTTCTACTTATTTTTTAATTTGCAAATTATTGAAACATTTATCTCTTTAATCTTCTTCTTTCACTTTAAATTTTAGAGTTTATAGGATAATAATTTGTATGCAACAAGTAATCTATCTATGCCCAATAAATAACTGACTCATATCACAATTATGTGAGCTCAAATATCTCTCTTGCTTCTTTTATTTATCCAATTAGTATTCTATTTCTTTATTTTAAAATTTTAGTTCTAAATTTTTATTATTAATATTCAATATTCAATATTGGATATTCAATATTTTCTTTATGATGAATTTTTAACATAGTTTATAGTAATATAATATTTTTCTTAAAAAAATATAGCATATGACATTATAACCTAGTAAAGAGATATGTACCCGCGCGTGCGCACGACCTTACACTCACACACACGTCAGCGCAACAACATGACGTGGAATTCTAGAAGACGGCACACGCTACCTAATACAGGACAGGTGTCACCCGACAATAGCAAGGACACATAGCCAATCAGAGACGTTCAATCCCTGCTCCATGATCTCCTGCAGGTACGAGGTACAGAAAGGACAATCACAGGACACGTTGACCAATTACAGAGCGACAACGCGAATGATGACAACGACTGTAATCGTACGAGCCAGCTGTCATTCTCCCTACAACCAATCACAGACCACCTCAGGGGTCTATAAAATACCCTCCTTAGTCATTAGAAGAAGGGATCCAGTCGGCGAGAGAGAATTCATCACATATAGCTGTGAAAGATAAATTATAGTCGAAACTCTGTAATAGTCTATATAAGAGTCTTGTATTCGTTCTGTTACATATGAATGAGAATCATGTCCTTTCCTGCCCTCATATACATGTACTGTTATATTTAGATTGTTAGATTGGTGTTTCTTCACCTAGTAACCATTTGGTTTTAGGTTTGATTTTCACAAGGGCGATTTTCTAAAATTTACTGGGTTTCTTTCTAACAGGTGTTTGGGATTGAGTTTGAAAATGCAAAAGTGTTTTTAGTCAGAAGTGCTTATTGGCTTATAACTTTTTAAAAACGAGTTTTAAAAATAATGTTTGGATTAGCTTTTGAGATGAGAAACGTCAAAAAGTCAATAGATTGTCTTTTTTAAGTGTTTTGCTTAACTTATTGTGAATATTGGTTGTATGAGTGATAGATTTGTAATTTTTTTTCAAAAGTCAAAAGCCAAAAGTCAAAAGTCAGGATTTCTAACTTCTCAAAAACCGTTTTTCCACCCTTATAAACCAAAAGCCAAAAGTTAAAACAAAAAGTGTTTTTGAGTTACACAAACAACTTATTGACTTATAAGCAAGGTTTTGAAACCCGGACTGGACTGGCCGGTCCGACCGGTCGGACCGGGAAACGGACCCCCGACCGGTCCGGGTCACCACATTGGACCGCCCATGCATAGGACCGGAGGTTGAACCGTCGAACCGGCGGTTGGAGCGGGATTTTGACCGGTTGGACCGGGATTTTGGTCTGTTGGACCGGTTATTTTATTTATTTATTTTTTTTGGTTTTGGTTTACTTTTTGGCAGTGTTTTGAAACCCGGACCGGCCGGTCGGACCGGTCGGACGGGGATCCGGAGCCTAAGCCGGTCCGGGTCAGGGTATTGGACCGCGTGTGCAATGGACCGGTAGTTGGGCCGGTAAACCGGGGGTCGGACCGGTGAACCGGTGTAAAATGGTCGGGCTGGTCTTCTTTCTGACGAGTATTTTAGGATCTGTAATGTCGACTGGCCGGTTTTTTCTGGCTTTGAACTCTGAAGGTAGCTGTTTTAAAGGTGGTAGCGGCTACCATATCCATTGGTATTGTTTGTGCCTGAGAAACGAAGTAGGAGAGAGAGAGAGAGAGAGAGAGAGAGAGAGAGAGAGAGAGAGAGAGAGAGAGAGAGAGAGAGAGAGAGAGAGAGAGAGAGAGAGAGAGAGAGAGAGAGAGAGAGAGAGAGAGAGAGAGAGAGAGATCAGGTAGCTGTGTCGGTAGTGAACCTGGACAAAGGAGCTGAAGCTTCACGCCAAGAAATTGTCGTGCCGGTAGCCAACGTTTTCATCTTCGTATATGAGACTTGAGAAGTTCAACTAATAATAAGTAAACACAATGGTTTTTGAGTTGGAGAAAATAAAGAGTCAATGACTCTATGAGAGATGTAATGATACATTCAAAACCAAAATCAGATTTGAGATTCATTTCACGTTCACAAAGCACATTCGGAATTGCAAAATTCACATTTTTCTTTCTTATTAATTGCCTATCAAGCTTTTATATAAAAATGAGTTACTTTTGTTTAAACTTAGGTTATTTTTTATGTTGTTAAATGTTTAAACTTGTTTGTGTTTGTTGAATGTATAAATAATTATGTTTGAAGTTCTATAAATATTTAAAAAATATACAGTTTTCCGTATATATATATATATATATATATATATATTATATTATATTATAAAAAATTTATATTATTTATAACGCATCCGGTTCTTAAATCCGGTTGAACCGGTCCGACCGGTCTGACCAATGAACCGGTAAGACGTCCGGCTTAATGTCCGGTCCGGTTTTAAAAACATTGCTTTTTGGGGTGGTTCATTGGGCCGGCCGGACGGGTCGAACCGGTGGACCGGTGACGACTCCGGTTCGACGCCCGGTCCGGTTCTGAAAACATTACCAATTAGTCAATAAGTAGTTTTGAAACTAAATTCCAAACACCCTCTAAATTAGTATATAAACATTATTACCTAGTGAAAAATAAATATACTCGGGTGGTTTCGTTCGTGACACGATAATACTCAGGATCACTAGTAATCCAAATTTGCAGTTAAAAAAAAGGCGCAGTTAACCAATTTTCTGGCCCGTTATGGCTCCGTCGTTTTCCGGGTTTAAATTAGTGGGTAATCGGGTATTCCACAATACGTGATTCGATTGTTATCGGACTGTGTAATAACAAAATCCAATCAAGCAGCGACGACGGAACACCGTAGCTTCCTCACCGGAGGAACGGTAATCACTTATATATCACTCTCTCTATCACTAACTCTATATTAATTTCATCAATTTATTTATATCGATTGCAACATATGAACCGAATACTACTTACTGTAATAATCTCTAACCTAACCCTAATCTCCAACTAAAACATATTATTTATATTTTAGTAATTTAACCTAAACTAGATTTGTGAGATTATATATCTAACTGATGTTTAGATTATTGTTGCAGAGTAATGGATGCGCAAGCAAAGAAGAAGGCACTGTACCGTGCTAAATTGAAAGCACAGAAGCAGGATAAACGTATTGATCATCCTCTCGTAAGGTATTTAACTTTTAGTTTTTTTTTTTTTTTTTTTTTTTTTTTTTGTGATAATATGATGATTCTGTACATTAATTATTTTGTTACTCAGAAATAGGACATGGCATAAGCAGGTCAATTGTTAATTTTCATGAATTTTATAGGGTAACTATTAGGCATTATCTAGGTAGTCCAAGGTTCTAGGTGCACTCAAGGCGGTACGGGTGAGCCTGGGCCTAGACGCAAGGCGCTTAGAAAAGTGAGTGTAATTTAAGCAAGGCACATAGTATAAGTAGACCATTTTTAGGATGTTTTATACCAGGTTTAGACTTTTAGTTGTTCAGACCTGTTCAACTGGAGTCTGGATGGAATTTGTAGAATCTGGCCGGAGTGCCTTGATGGATGCAAGGTGGTATGGATATGCTGGGCCTGGGTGCCTAGGTGAGCGTTTTGTGTGCTTTTGACTACAATGGGCGTCGTTGACATGCTTAGCAGGAGAAAAGTTTTATGGCTAATTGGCATCTGGCTTTGGTTTAGATGTAACATTCATTGCACTTGCTAATTTTCTTTGGGCGCTCGTACAGTGCTACTATGTTACTTTAGGTTGTTGTTATGACTTATGCATGTTATGAAGGATTATGATGAGTCAAGGTATCACTTTAAGTTTGTGAGAGTTTTGAGTTTGTATGGCCATCTTGAAAGTGTTTTGACCTGATTGACATACCTATGTGGACACAAGGACGCCTGATGGTTAAGTTTTTGTGAGTTTTCAAGTGAATTATCAACATATAGTCACTCAAGGGGCATTTGATAATTGATAATATAAGATGTATTGTTAGTTAGGAAAACCTACTCATGGACGTTTATTGTGGTCAATTCAGCTTTCACGGGCTTATGGATCCATTTGGGCTTAGACTTCTCATTACATAATATCAGTTTTCACATATATCTCCATTGCGATACAAGGTTCTTAGTTAATAATCAGATGACTATATCTCTTATCTTTCAGTGCCTTTGCGTTGACAGTTCAAGTTTAGTATGACTTTAGCTCTGCTTACATTTGATAAATTTTAATCTGTTTGCATTATTAGATCATTTAAAGTTCCGGTTAGCTATGCACTATTTGAATTTTAAAAACAGAAGCTGTTATACAATCAATAACTTTTTGTTGTACTCTCTTTCCTCTGCCTCTAGGTACAATGAATCTGACCAGCCTGTCTGTAAAGCATGTGATATTGTTCTAAAATCCGAGTCTGCTTGGAGTGCACACCAGATATCTGCAAAGCATCGTGAGGTAATATGATTTAATGTGCATGTGGACTTCATATGTGTGCATGTGTAATGTGTATACATCAAATAAACACATGATGTGGTTGGACCGTTGGACACCCACACAAATATATGTATATATGTGTGTCTGTGTGTTTTGTGTATCCGATATATCCTCACGTTATTACATTCCCTAAATATGTATGCTGATTTTATTTAACATCAAGATGAAGTATGTCAGTGTAGTAGACTAGTAGTTGATAGTGTTGGATGTATTATCCCCTTGTTTAATTTGTACCATATATATTTTGATGTTACTGTACCTTCAGCTTGCTTCTTCATGATGAGAAGAATAAAACATATTTGATATTAATATGCATTGTTGTGTTAATAAGCGCACCCATTTACTTTTTTTTTTTTTTTTTTTTTATCTTTTTTTGCTGTCCCCCCCCCCCCCCCCCCCCCCCCCCCCCCCCCTTTGAGTTATTAATAAGGCTGCTCATTTTAACAGGCAATTAATAATTTAAAAGCAAATGCTGCCGCAGCTAATAGAGTTACCAACGTGAAGCCTGGGAATTCTTCAGAACTTAATAAAACTAAGTCTGAGCAGCCTGCTGAGTCATATAAAACTCAAACCAAACCACCTCAAGCCCAGTCCGAATCTGCACTTCCTTCTGACTTCTTTGATAAGCCAGGGCGTCCTGCTGAGTCATATAAAACTCAAACCAAATCAGCTCAAGCCCAGTCCCAATCTGCACTTCCTTCTGACTTCTTTGATAAACCTGAGACAAAGACAAAACAAAATGGTAAGAGCACATCACATTACTTGATCATCATAATTTGACAAGCATTTTCTACCTAAATATTGTTCTGAATGTTCAAGTGGAGTGGGAAGGTGTGCATAGACTTGGTATAAACTTTAAGTGGTCTGGGAAGGGTAGTGGGTAGTTCTCTTTAAATTTGCATTATATATTTTTATTATTATTTGGCTCGTTAAGGTACCACATGAAATACTGGATGCAGATGTTCTATTTTAATCTGGAGTGAATGAGTGATACTTGGTTTGTCTTTTGTTTTTAACTTGTCGCGCTTGAGTACTTGCAGGAATTAGTTACATCTTTATTTACAGCAAAAAAATCTTCCTTTTTGCAACTAGCCATTGAGTATAATAGCTTAGAGTTACTGTTCCTTTCTAGGCACTTCATGATACAATAGGATAGTTTTTGTGAACAATTACAGTATACAACCTTTTGTTCTTTTAACAAATGTGAAGGTTGGTATATAGTGAGTGATGCCAAAACATTTTCTTATTACCATGAAGATGATATCTTGACTTATTACTTATATACTCTATACTGACATTGAGTGTCGTGTCTTGGCTAGAAACGAGTAATGCAAAGCTAGTGGACAACGATAAAAAGAAAAAGTTGGGTTCTGTCCAAGCTCAAGTTGCATATCCGTTTGATGAGGATAAAAAAAGAGTTCAAGTATCTAGTGGCACAGTTACAGAGACAGTAGGTGATGAGACTAAGGCTCCTCAAACACGGGCTCTTCCCCAAGGCTTCTTTGATGATAAAGATGCTGATCTACGTGCACGTGGAATTACACCTGTTAAGCCAGATATCAAGTAAGTCCTGAAATGTGTTTTGTGTATTGGTCTTATTATTATCTATTTTTTCTGATAGTTTATTTCCAACACAAGTAATTGGTTTATCAAATCAAGGGTCCGTTTCTGACTATTGGTTTATAAAGCATGTCTAAAATCACCTTTAATTTTAAAAAAAAACTGTTTTAAGTCAATTTCTGCTGTTTGGTAGAAATATGCCCTAGGATGCCAATATGTCAAAATCTAATATTGAATATATAGAAGTGATAATCACTCAAGTACTCCATATCTTTGTTAGAAATTGTTACTTAAGTATGTATCCTATTCCTTTGAACGTACTTGAAAAATATGAAATACAGGTAATACACTTTGGAGTTGATGACCATTTTTTTTTGTAAACAATAAAGAGCTCTTACATTTACACCAGTATTATTATACTAATAATAATGAAAAAAGCTACCATTTCTTTTGGTCATTAACAGGAGATAAACCATAAAGCACAATGACTTGTTGCTATATAAACTGGGTGTAATAAATTTTTTGTTCCACAATATGAAGTTTTGGATGGACAGTGAAATGGCTTTGTAAATCTCACTTGAACCTATATGTCAGATTGTCAGTTATGAATCACTTAATCCTTTATTCTTGTCTTTTCCCTATCTATGGCAACTGAGTATCAATTCAATTCAAATTATCATTACGTGCACATATAAAAACTAGAAAGCATCAAGGGTGACATTTGTTCTGTACCTTTGTTAGAACTAACATGTCTTGTGCTATGTGAAGTATCATAGCATTACGCCTACAATAAAAACATAAAAAAAGACGTTTGGTGTATAGCTGCTAGCCTGCTTCTGTAAAACCTCTTAGGTCCTGAGAAAACATGTTCGTTTTTGTACTTCAAACTTTTAAAGGGACCGGCAAAAGTCTATCCTTGTACATCTTGAAGAAAACTTTGCCATAGTTGATAGTTGTAACATAACCCTTTAGTAAATGTTAATTGATCTTCATCAATGTGACTAAGTAACAGTACAAAAAAGGGAATTAAATTGTAACATTTCATGAAGCACCTAATTTAATTCATGAAAAATCTGATCAGAGATGAGTACAAGGAGTTTGAGAAGTTGATACAAGAAGACTTGAAGGAGGTGGACAACCGACTTGAAGAAGAAGAGGTTTGAAACTTTGGATTAATTTTTTGATGAATGTTAAATATTCTGTTACGCACATAAACTTTTGAATATGGTTCTGCCATCTAAGTGTTGTCACTATAGGTGGCAGTTTGACCCATTTATTTATGAACGGGGCCAATCTATGTTTTACTTTTATCTCTAACGGGTAAAATTAAAATAATTAGCTAAAAGGAAACAGGTTAAATCGGTTGAAAGTCACCATAGTGTAGTGTTCAAGCATGCAACCTACTAAATTGCTTTGCAATCATATTTATCTCACACTATTTATAGACCGGAGAAAAACTTTTTCAAGTCAACCCGACTTGAACCAAAAGTATACCTGGTTCCAATCTGTTACTCACCAGCAACCTGTTCTAATGTTTTCTTTTGTAATGATAATCATGTAGTATGATGCAGCTGAGATGATTGAAGAAGCAGAAACAGTGGAGCAAAAGTAAGTAGTGTTCAGTGAAGTGTAAAATTGTAAACCGGAAGTTTGTGATAGATCTAGAGTAACTGAAATGCCTTGCAACTTATTGCAGGTTTTGCAGGGAGAGAGTGGAAATGTTCAAGAGGAAAAAAATGGAGTTAAAGGCCGCCAGATCTGCCAAGCGTGTTAAAGATTCCAAAGTGGTGGAGAAGGAAAGTAGTGTTGATGAGTCCTCAAGCGATGAAGATAGTGATGATGCTGTTGACTGGAGAGCTAAACATCTGTAGACTTAATTTACTTGGCGATGCTGGTAGCCTTCTCTTTCCAATCCATTTGTTCCTTCTTGTTGCATGATAATCATTATCAATTTAGAGGTGGCTAAGTGGGAGGGGGTTTGAACGGGTCGTGTAACAGGTCAGACCTAAAGTTTTTTTTTTTTTCTGTTGGTCAGGTTAACCTGCAGTAATTTTCTTTAAAAAGCAGTATTATTGGGATAATTATCTAAAGTTCAAAATTAAGGTGATTCAGAATGCGCATTGACCCGTTGACTCATTTCATTCCTTAAGGTATACCCATTCGGTATGTTAGAACTAATGCATTGGGATTAATCGACAGTCGGTAGTTAATTGATTAAACTACACCCAGTCCGACCTAAAATCGGTAATCAGTTAAAGCAGTCAAAATTTGAAGCGTTTGAAAAATAATACTTATTATCCAATCAATAAGTTTGAAAAATTATATGTAAAATCTTGAATAATTGTTTACAAGTTTGAAAATTACATATAAAATTTTGATCCGATTAATCGCGAGTCGGTACCTCACCGCCTGACTAGCTCCTAGCAAGTTTTACAACCATGTGCATAATCAATATCAACGACTCGTTAGTGAATGGGTTGAAACGGCCATCTCTATCTAGTGTGTTTGTACTCTTTTGCATATATTCTCACCAAGACTGTTTTCGGTTTTGTTCTCTTTTTTTTTTTTTTGGGCAGATTAAAGTTTTTGACCAACACCTTGAGCTCCTCGAGTGAAGCTATCAACGTTGTTTGAAAGTTGAAACATTGAATGAAGAGATGAAGCGTAGCACTGTTATTGTCGACGGTCTGTTGGCGAAGTAGACGTTACTATTGTAAACCGAACTTCATATACATACAACGAAGCATCAAGGGTGAACGTGTGTGATATGTGATTTGTATCATTCGTACTTGTCATGTTATGCGCATCTTTGTTCCTACTCAACAGCTTTTTGCAAAATAATAGAAAAGGAAAATTAAAATTATTAGGTCTGGAGAATTTGATAGATATGGAACATATAATATAGAGTTAAAGAGCATTCGCGTCAGCTCCACTTTATTTTGTGAGTGAGTTTTTCGTATTTTAAAAAGTAGTTTTAGGGGCTGTGAGTGAAAAACAGAGAAAATGTTACTCTTAGTCTTTATATTTGTAAGAATAATGTTCCATACTTCTTTTTTTTTTTTTTTTTTTTTTTTTTTTTATATTTTAGAGTAAACTGCCACAATGGTCCCTGAGGTTTGGCACAATATGTCACTTTAGACAGAAAATTTATTTTTATCATTGGGAACCTTGATGTTTGTATTTCTTGCCATTTTAGACACTTTTTTTTTAATGTGGTTAAGAATATCAGTTAAGTTTAGGGGTAAAATTGTCATTTCAATTGACATTTTTTATATCCTTTGTTTAATATGCTTCTTCGTTTCTCTGCTCATTACTTTTGTTCCCAAAGGAAACCGTAACATTGACTACAAAAATCAACCTCAAACATCAATTGCAAAATACAATTCTAACATCATTCAACGAATTCAATGATAATGTTTGTAATTGTGGTGCTCATACTATCATTCGTGTTTCTAATACATCAGCAAACCATGGATGTCAATTTTTCTGCCACAACAAGAAAGGTAGAAGTTTTGGAACCACCTTTGGGTGACAACTTGATACATGGGTTGCTGCAATCTATCCACGAACATGAAGAGAAGAAAGGAGTTTGGCATCCGAGAACAAAAAGGTGAAATGTGTTTTATTTGCATCTTTGTTTGTTGCCATGTATTGGATCATGTTTTAGTTTGTTGTTTTCTAACCTTCATGTAATTCCATGTCAATTAATGAAATGAATTAGTTCTTTGTTGTTTGATGATGTGTGTTGTAACAACCATGTTGTTTGATGAATAATGTACTATATAACACATATTAGATGTAAATGTCAATTAATGAAATGAATTAGTTCTTTGTTGTTTGATGATGTGTGTTGTAACAACCATGTTGTTTGATGAATCATGTACTATATAACACATATTAGATATAAATGTAACACCTCAACCGATGGTGGAAACATCGGGGTGCACGTAGTGACGATTGTTCAAAAGCTCATGGTACTAAAATGTAAATATTTGATTATTGAATATTGTCTTACAAGATGTGAAAATAATTACACCACAACAAAAATAAAGATAGTTGATTTATTTGATCTAAATCCAATATCCTATGTAAAGCGTCAAGCAAGCTTATCCTGAAACATGCACGGAAATAGATTTTTGTCAACACATAATGTTGGTGAGCATTACCTAGCTTTGTACATATAGTATAAGTTTAAAAGGAGGTATAATTCATGTGTCGAGTAAATCAAAGCGTTATGTAGACATGTAAGTAACAAACAAATAAGATTCAAGCATATCGTTCACGAATGTAATATTGAGCATCTTAACACGCGTAAAGTCTAATAGAGCACCATAATCGAAGTTATGTCTGATAATGCACCATAGCCAAAGTTATGTCTGATAGAGCACCATAACCGAAGTTATGTCTGAAAACATGCAAGTCACGTTCACGTTCAAACACAAGCATGAAGATAAACAAGACACGTATATGAATTGTAATTGATCAAAAGTATGTGTATGTGAATGTGCAAGTTTAGATAAGTGTGCATGAATCACCCTAAAAGTGTGAAAATGAAAAAGGGGATAAGTAATACTCACAGTTTATGTAGAAGCTTGATTTTACCGAACAGTAAGAGTTAAAATAATAAAGATCCCAAAGGATTAGCCTAAAGGAATAACAATTTTATAAGGGAAATAATCTTAAAATATAAAGATCAAAGATTGAGCCCTTAGGGTTTCATAGACTAGTGTCACACCACGACAACGGCGGAAACACGTGGCGTGGACGCGAAAGAGAAATGCTTCATAGCCAAGATTAAACAAACACATAATTTAGATAATAAACATTCATTAGACGACGGAAAGTATTTTTTTTAGATACACGTCCCAAAATGTAGTTTTTAACAAAATAAGGATTTTCAACTATTTCCCAATCCCATAGGAAATATTAGTAAATCCCTAACAAAAGTCCGTCTCGTCTTTATTTCGCCCGCCTTAGCCATTTCACGCCTTCGCATTCTTAGTTACCTGAAAGATATGTTAGGGAAAACGTCAATATATAAATATATTGGTGAGTTTCACAGGTTTTCACACACAAATAAATTAACATTCATTTGTAAATAAGTGTGCATAACGAAATAAGAAATGTGCTACATATGCTATTAGGGTTGCAAGTCCTAATACCGATGGAATCCCCATAGGCCCGTAACCAAAACCAGACTATTTTACTTTGCCCCGCAAGTTGTTTACATGGTAACAACTAATTTTAGAATATCGTCGCACCCCGTGGTCCTTCCGTGTTGATCGCTAATCAACCAGGGTGGGTCTCGTCAAGAACCAATAGTACTATTCCCATATTCTACGGCTACATCCCTTTGTATAAATGGTTACAGTTAACTGCGGAGACTTCACGTCCCATGTGACTTTACCGTTACCCATGTGCCCATCTTATGTACCATTTCATACTTTTACATGTTATCGCACATTTAATTCTTTCTTACATATCTTTCCCCCAAGTTTAAAAACAGTAAAACATAAAAGGGCCGTGAAAACTCACCTCAAGCGTGTCACGAAATCAGAAAATAGTCTTTGCCAAGTCCAATGCGAGACCACCTACATGTGTCCTAACTTAATAAGGCACCGGTCCCAAAGTGCGTGTCTTACTGGCAAGTTGTCTTTCCCCAACTCCCGACACCACGTTTATACTTACGGTTTAATTAGGAATATACCCTAGTCTTAGGTCCGTTGGTGATGATTTATCCCGTTACAAGTTTCACTTAACTTATATTATAACCGTTGCTATTAATTACCAAGTTAGTTGGTTTCGTCATCGTGAACCCCGATCATTGCCCGTTTTCCTTACACGTCATGATCTTTAAACATATTTATCAATATGTATTTACTAACTTGTATTAATATTTCGTTATATCTTCCGACTCGACTCACTTTTATTATATATTTATTTCCCCATAAAAAAAAATATACATAGATCTTGTCGAACGAGATTTATTTTATGTTAAGTATTTATTTTTCATATAAGTATACATATACTTATAATAACATACTTAACTTATTTTATTTCTTACAAATTCTCCCATCTCACTTCCAACACTTAGGAAAGTGTTTATGTATATTTTTCACCCTTTATTATCCTTACATATATTTTGTTCACAAAATATATACATATTCTCTTACTTAGAATAGTTAAATTGTAATCGCCGCAATAACGTATGCTCGTATCTTGTAGGAAGTTATACTCGTATACTTATCCGTCCGATTTACGCTTTAGTTCGATTTACACCTTGTTCATTTTATACTTTGTCCGATAGCTCGTCGCATTAACATACGTCCGCTTCCCCGATTTCTTAACTTATATATATATTTTGTAGGAAATCATACTTCTTGTCGGTTTACGCATTTTCATACTTTCGAAAATATATAAATATAGCTATTGAAAATATATTAACTTGGATGTTTTATTTCTAAAAATTCTTACAACACTTTTACATCCCCATAAATGTAAAAATGCTTATTTTTATATAAAACATCACAAGTTGTTTACATTACCATTTTTCTTACAAAAATGTTAGTGTTTATATTTTCCAACACTTATGGTAAATTTATATTTTTATAAAATACTTTTTATAAAAATATCATTCTTACAAAATAAATATTTGTGTAAGTTTCCTTACTTTTACAAAAGCAACCCTTTTAGAATCTAAGTTTTCATTCTTAACCTTTTACTTTCTAAAGTTACATTTTTCAACATAAAGTTTCCAAAATCACATTTTACACCCATGGACTTTTCAAAGTTACTTTCCAAACCTCTAACTTTACAAAAGTCACATATTATTCCCAAGACTTATAAAAATGACAATTTCCACTAAAACTAGTAAACTTTAACATGTCAAAATTTACAATAAGTGTTCTTTTCACCATCCAACACTTTTATTAGTCTCTTATGGTCATTTTAAGTCTACTAACATGTTTGATTTAAGTCTTGGAGTCCATTTGTTCATACTTGTATTTTTAAAGTCTACAACTTTATTTTTGTGATTTTAGCTTCATTACATTTTGTTACAAATATTTCATATTCAAATGGTTTCATTAGTCATAATATAATGATCAAAACCATTTTTAAGTGTATTAGGTGTTACTTTATGTTTTTCATCCAAAACAACTTCAAAAAAATAAAAATAAATACTAGAACATACAATATTGTTGTAACAAAATAACATCACCAACCACCCTAAAACTTATGTTTATGATCATCTTTGTAAACATTTCATTTCATTTTTAGAAAACTCACAAAACCTTGTTTACAACATTTGGTTAAAAGCATCCCAAAACAACTTGCAAGCTAAGCACATAAATAAATAAAACTTAAACAAGATGAGTTTCAAGAAACTTACTACTAGCACAAGGCTAGGGAAGTCACAAAAACAATAGATTATGAAGGGGTTATGTGTGTCTTCCAAGGGTTATGCTCCAAGCACTTGTACACACTTGATTTAAGGTTAAATGGATATGATTTGCATGAAGATTTGTTTGAAAACAAAGATGATAAATAAAAGGGTGTTTGGCCGTAGCTTTTATGGAGGGAGAGAGGAATTTTTTTGTGCTTTGATATGTAGGAGATTATGATCTTATTTAAAGCTTAATTTAACATGTGATTTTTAACACACATTATAATATAAGTAAGCATGCAAGTAACATAATCATAATATGCCTTTTTAGGAGACATTAGGGTGGCTAAAGCCCCCATATTAGAACCGGCCTAAAGGCCATGGTGGGTCCCAAATGCTTTTTTTTTTATAACTCTTAACCTTTTAGTTAGATTTTAAGTGCTTCGGTTCGGGTTTTTCGGGTTTTTACGCGTTCTTATTACGAGCTATTTCGGACATATAATTAACTTTAAGTTACCCTTAAACATACCCTAGTATAAGTATTGGTAAGTTATTTAGGCTCTTACCGGGTGAAATTATATATTTTACGCGCATCGGGTGCTATACGCGAACTTCATTCGCTACCGGGAGATTTTAATTTGGAGTTTTCATTTATAGTTTTGGGGTTCCAAAACACTTTATATTTTATAAAAATACCCTTTATTTTATATCCCGGGAATTCGGGATCGTTTTCGGTTATTTAATTATCGCCGGGTAATCACCAACGTCCGTTTCGGACTAGCTTATTCTTATGCGATTCCGTCGCATTTCTAATTAAACTAAGGCATTCCTATGCCATCTATTGGACTCCGCTATTTTCCGAATACTCTAGTATACTTAATTAATATTAATTCTTGCTTAGAACAGTTAATTATATATATTAATTGCGTACGGATTTACCTTAATTTTGCCGAACGTCACATTCTCCCCCTGTTTAAGGAGTTTCGTCCGTGAAACTCGGAGTGAGCCCTTCTTTCGAGGATTTTTCTTAAACAAGGTGGGATACTTCTGCTTCATTTGATCTTCCCTTTCCCATGTGAACTCCGGTCCACGCTTTACGTTCCAACGCACTTTCACCAATTTGATTCTGCTACGCCTAAGCTTTTGAACTTTCCAGTCCGTTACTTCTATCGGTTCTTCGATAAAATGAAGCTTATCGTCAACATGAATCTCATCAGCGGGAATGATCAAAGTTTCATCCGAGCGACACTTTTTCAGATTAGATACATGGAAGGTATCATGGACTCCACTAAGCTCTTCAGGCAACGTGAGCTTATAAGCAACGGGACCAATCCTAGCCAAGATTTCGAAAGGACCAACATATCTAGGATTTAGCTTCCCGCGCTTTCCAAAACGAACTACACCCTTCCAGGGTGAAACCTTCAACAGGACCTTATCACCGACTTCAAATTCTAGAGGCTTACGCCTATTATCCGCATAGCTTTTCTGTCGGTCGCGAGCCGCTTTCAAACGAGATTTTATTAGAAAGATCTTGTCAGTCGTCTCTTGAATAATTTCTGGTCCGGTTAATTGCTTGTCACCAACCTCTGCCCAACACAAAGGAGATCTACACTTTCGTCCATACAGAGCTTCGAACGGAGCAGCTTGAATACTTGAATGATAACTATTATTATATGAGAATTCAACCAGAGGCAAATGTGAATCCCAGTTACCACCAAAATCAACTGCACAGGCTCGCAACATGTCCTCCAATGTCTGAATAGTCCTTTCACTTTGACCATCAGTTTGAGGGTGATATGCTGTACTCATATCTAAGCGAGTACCCAGAGCATGTTGCAATGATTGCCAAAATCTTGAAGTGAATCGGCTATCTCGATCCGAAATAATAGATACAGGCACTCCGTGCCTAGATACCACTTCTTTGATGTACAAACGAGCCAATCTTTCCATTCTGTCGGTTTCACGAATGGGCAAGAAATGAGCAGATTTCGTTAAACGATCAACGATTACCCAAATAGTGTCGTGACCACTAGATGTTTTGGGCAACTTTGTAATAAAATCCATAGAAATCTGCTCCCATTTCCATTCAGGAATTTCAGGTTGTCGGAGCAGTCCAGACGGTTTTTGATACTCGGCTTTTACTTTCGAACATGTCAAACAACGAGCCACATAAGCCGCAATGTCTCGTTTGAAGTATGGCCACCAATAAAATTCCTTCAGATCTTTGAACATTTTATCAGTGCCAGGATGAATCGAATACCTTGACTTGTGAGCTTCGTCCAAAACTAGCTTACGCAGGCCACCATACAGAGGTACCCATACTCGATCCATAAAATACAAAGTTCCATCCGTCTTAGACACCAACGAATCAACCATACCACGAAGATTTTCCTTCTTCACATTTTTAGGTTTTAGCGCGTTACGTTGGGCTTCACGAATGCGATCGGTCAAATTGGTATGGATCGTCAAGCCCAATGCACGAACACGTAACGGCTTGGCCCTTTCTTTCCGACTTAAAGCATCCGCTACAACGTTTGCTTTGCCAGGATGGTACTTGATTTCACAATCATAATCATTTAACAATTCCACCCAACGTCTTTGCCTCATGTTCAGCTCTTTTTGATCAAAGATATGCTGCAAAGACTTGTGATCAGTGAAAATTGTGCATTTGGTACCATAGAGATAATGCCTCCAAATTTTCAGTGCAAAAACCACGGCACCGAGTTCCAGATCATGTGTCGTGTAATTTTTCTCATGCACTTTCAACTGTCTGGAAGCATAAGCGATTACTTTATCACGTTGCATTAATACACAACCCAAACCTTGATGCGAAGCATCACAATATACCACGAAATCTTCCGTACCTTCAGGTAGAGAAAGAATAGGAGCATCACACAACTTCTGCTTCAATAATTGGAAGGCTGACTCTTGTTTATCGGTCCAAAACTTCTTGTCCTTTTGGGTTAACATCGTCAACGATTGTGCTATCTTAGAAAAATTCTCAATGAATCTTCTATAATAACCCGCAAGACCAAGAAATTGACGCACCTCGGTAGGGGTCTTTGGTGCTTCCCAATTTTTAATCGCTTCAACTTTTGCAGGATCGACATGTATACCCTTCTCATTAACAACATGGCCCAAAAAGTGGACTTCTCGAATCCAAAAGTCACACTTAGAGAATTTGGCATACAACTTTTCATTCCGCAAGAGCTCGAGAATTAACCTTAGGTGATTTTCATGCTCCTTTTTGGTTCGTGAATAAATAAGAATATCATCAATGAACACGATCACGAATTTGTCCAAGTAAGGTTTACACACCCGGTTCATCAAATCCATGAAGACAGCAGGGGCGTTCGTTAGTCCAAAAGGCATGACAAGAAACTCATAGTGACCGTAGCGAGTTCGGAATGCAGTCTTCGGTATATCTTCTTCCTGAATACGCAACTGATGATACCCGGACCTTAGGTCAATTTTTGAATAATAACTAGAACCTTGAAGTTGGTCGAACAAATCATCGATTCTAGGCAGGGGATAACGATTCTTGATGGTAAGTTTGTTCAACTCACGATAGTCGATACACATGCGAAACGTACCATCTTTCTTTTTAACGAACAAGACCGGCGCTCCCCAAGGTGAGAAGCTTGGTCGAATGAAACCTTTGTCCAACAATTCTTGCAACTGGTTGGACAATTCTTGCATTTCGGAGGGAGCTAGTCGATATGGCGATCGCGCCACGGGAGCAGCTCCAGGAATAAGATCAATACGAAACTCAACTTGCCGGGGAGGCGGTAATCCCGGCAAATCTTCAGGGAAAACTTCAGGAAAATCTCTTACCACGGGAATATCTTCGAGCTTACGCTCTTTGGACTTCTTATCAACAACATGTGCTAAGAATGCATAACAGCCTTTCCGCAAGCACTTCTGGGCTTTCATGCAAGTAATGATTCGCAAAGGCGTTCCACGCCTTTCCCCTTGAATAGAGAGAACTTCATCGTTCACTAGAGGGATTTGAATTAACTTTTCGTCGCATACCACGACTGCGCGGTTTGTTGACAACCAATCCATACCAATAACGACATCAAAACTACCCAATTCGATCGGCAGAAGATCAATACTAAACTCATGCCCACAAAGACCCAATTTACAATCTTTCGCTACTTCATCCGTTTCTATAGTTTTACCATTGGCCAATTCTATGGAGTAAGGTGTCTCTAGTTTACTAGTCTTTAAACCAAGAGAGCGTTTAAAATCAATAGAGACAAAACTAAAATCGGCTCCGGTATCGAATAGAATAGAAGCATAATGATTGTTAAGGAGAAACGTACCGGTGACAACATTGGGATCCTGACGTGCTTCACCGGCACCGATAACAAAGGCTCTTCCTTGGGCTTGATTTCTAAGCTTTGGACAATTCTTCCTCCAATGGTCAGTGGATCCACATTCATAGCACGGACGCTTGTCACTAGGAACCACAGGAGTACCTGTATAGCATTTCTCACCACTATGACCAACCCTTTTGCACTTCCAGCAAACAGTTTGGTTTCCACCACCATTACCTTGTGAATTTTGTCTTTTACCACCATTTTGAGTAGTGGCAACAAAACCTTTACCTTTTCGATTAGACCCAGATTTGTTACCAGAAGAGTTGTGGTTCTTGTTTCCCGAAAACTTTCTTTTACGACCAGAAAACTGACCTTCAACCGCAGTATTCTTAATCTCAGAAACTTTTAAATCCGAAACACTACCACCTGTAGCCTTTTTTGACAACGTGCCGATACGGATAGCATCCTCTGTCAGGCTGAGAGCAAGATCAATTGCTTCGCGCATAGTAGCAGGCTTTGAGGGAGCGACCATGCCACGAATTTGAGGGGCCAAACCATAAAGATACCTCTCAATTTTCTTCGACTCAGGAGTGACAAGGCGGGGTACCAAACGAGAAAGATCGTGGAATCGGGAAGTATAGGTAGCAACATCCGCCCCGATCATGGAAAGGTTCCAGAATTCAGTTTCCAACTTTTGAATTTCGCTAGCTGGACAGTACTCCTTAATCATTAGTTCCTTCAAATCAGGCCATGAAAGAGCATAGGCTGCTTCATCGCCCATGGATTGCACTTGACTGTTCCACCAAGACAGTGCATTGTCCAGAAAAAGGTTTGTAGCATACATGACTTTTTGCTCATCAGTACACTTGCTGATACGAATCACAGCTTCAGTTTTCTCAAACCATTTCAGAAGACCAACGGATCCTTCAGTGTCGTTGAAGTTGATTGGCTTGCAATCCAGGAACATTTTGAAAGTACAGGAGGGAACAGGATTGCCAGATTCTGCAACATTACACAATAATGCCATCACAAGATAAGTCAATTTGGGACGTAACCCAACATATACGACATATCAATGATATATACCTGATGTGGATCTTTCGCGAGTATTGTCGCCTCGACTACCAGTTCCGCCAGAGCCCCCGCTTTGAACGGTGCGGTTGGCCTCGAACTGGGCCAGGGCGGCAGCAATTTTGTCAGCAATTAGTTGGTCTAGTTGTGCCTGAGAAGTAGGCAATGGGTCTTGCGTTGTTTGTCTTGTCGTAGGCGGCATTTTATACTTCAATATCAAATATCAAAGAATAATTAGACATATATTTAACCAATATTGTCATGCACGTCATACTCATACAATAAACATCCTACAAGATTCGTAACTCATCACCAAATAATCATCACATCAGAATATGAGAATCACATGGCAAGGATAAATAATAGTTGTAATCATAACAATAATAACAACCATAATGGAAAATAACAAAAATACAATAATATATTTTACCATAATACATCATGATTTTCATTCATTTTCATTAATAACGATTACATCATTTGTTCATACAACAAGAGGTGGTGATATCTAATCCCACATACATCGTTTGAAAACAACAAAATATCATCACATACTACGCTAGTCATAACTAGTCTAGCTAGGTAAAATACAAAAGATACAATATCCATCACTACTACAACCATCTCTAACAGCTACCACGATCCACCATCAACTGGAAACTTGACTAAGGCTGGGAAGGAGGCCGACGAGCGTACTGTGGAGCATTAAGCCGAATGGCTGCGTCCACGGCAGCAATGTGATCATAAATCCGCTGGGCGCGATCCATATGCTCACCAAAAGGAAGACCACGTAAGCTATCCACACGAAGTAGATCATCAGCGACGCGAGTCAACATAGAGTTCATCTCAATGATGCGTGCCCAAATGGACCGCTTCTGTGCATCAACGTGGGAGACAGCGGAAGAAAACGTCTCTGTCAGGGTCAAAAAGTCTTGCTCAAGAGCGAGCAAAGAGGAAACAGCAATAGCAGGCATACGTGCTGCCTCACGGGGCGGACCGGGAGAGAAGCTAACAGGTTGAGACGGACCTACCATCTCAGGGACACCAGGAATGACAGGAGCTGGCTGGGAAGAACCAGCCTCAAAAGGTACACTGGTAACCACAGGGGTAGCAGGGACAACTGGGATAACAGGAGCAATAGGGACCTCAACTGGGTCGACAACAGGCAACACGGGGGAGTGAGGTGGTGCCTCCACCTCGGGGCCGACAGGGACAACATCCCTGGGAGCATCATCACTATCAGTAGCGTGGGCACGCATCCCAGCGCGTCTAAGCTCGCTACTGCGGGCAGGACTGCCCTCCAAAATAACAGCAGGATGATCACCCTCCATGGGCTCATCCTCATCATCTGAAACAAATGCACCATGAGGCGCTACCGGCACCTCACCAACAACATGAAAAGGCTCGACAGGAGCTACGAGAGTGGGGGCAGGAATCGGCTCGATGGGAGCCTCTGACACGACAGGCACACTCGGGCCAGCCTGACCCGATGGCCCAACACGAGAAGAATGGGCGACCGAATCAAAGAATCCCGGAGGGAAGGTACGAATAGCAGGGACAGGGTAAACAGGGAATGTGGGTGCGGGAGCGACGAGTGGTGGGGAAGTGACTGACGCCTCAGACATCGCATCGTCCTCACTAGGGTCCTCCTCATCCTCATCCTCCTCATACTCACCGTCGACCATCATCTCGTCCGGCTCGACCTCATCGTCCGAACTCAATACCACAACAACATGGGCGTTGGGAACGTTCTCCACGATCTGAACACTGCTATCAGAGTCGGACATGTACTCGGATTCTTCAGAAGCAGACATTTTCTTTCCTGGCAAAAGTACCGTACTATATATACATAAATATTTAATCAATTTAAGCAAGAACATCTATACTTCCAAAATTTTACCATCTACTTGTTGTTACTTCCCTTGGCGTGCTTGGCTAGGCGATTCGGGACTTCCTTTTCTAATATATTTTTCGTGTTTGTTTTTAAGAAAATATATTTTTTTTCTCTTTCAAACCAAAAACCGGTTATAGTCTAGATTTCTCCAAAATACTAGTTCGCTATAACCTTGGCTCTGATACCATTTCTGTCACACCACGACAACGGCGGAAACACGTGGCGTGGACGCGAAAGAGAAATGCTTCATAGCCAAGATTAAACAAACACATAATTTAGATAATAAACATTCATTAGACGACGGAAAGTATTTTTTTTAGATACACGTCCCAAAATGTAGTTTTTAACAAAATAAGGATTTTCAACTATTTCCCAATCCCATAGGAAATATTAGTAAATCCCTAACAAAAGTCCGTCTCGTCTTTATTTCGCCCGCCTTAGCCATTTCACGCCTTCGCATTCTTAGTTACCTGAAAGATATGTTAGGGAAAACGTCAATATATAAATATATTGGTGAGTTTCACAGGTTTTCACACACAAATAAATTAACATTCATTTGTAAATAAGTGCGCATAACGAAATAAGAAATGTGCTACATATGCTATTAGGGTTGCAAGTCCTAATACCGATGGAATCCCCATAGGCCCGTAACCAAAACCAGACTATTTTACTTTGCCCCGCAAGTTGTTTACATGGTAACAACTAATTTTAGAATATCGTCGCACCCCGTGGTCCTTCCGTGTTGATCGCTAATCAACCAGGGTGGGTCTCGTCAAGAACCAATAGTACTATTCCCATATTCTACGGCTACATCCCTTTGTATAAATGGTTACAGTTAACTGCGGAGACTTCACGTCCCATGTGACTTTACCGTTACCCATGTGCCCATCTTATGTACCATTTCATACTTTTACATGTTATCGCACATTTAATTCTTTCTTACATATCTTTCCCCCAAGTTTAAAAACAGTAAAACATAAAAGGGCCGTGAAAACTCACCTCAAGCGTGTCACGAAATCAGAAAATAGTCTTTGCCAAGTCCAATGCGAGACCACCTACATGTGTCCTAACTTAATAAGGCACCGGTCCCAAAGTGCGTGTCTTACTGGCAAGTTGTCTTTCCCCAACTCCCGACACCACGTTTATACTTACGGTTTAATTAGGAATATACCCTAGTCTTAGGTCCGTTGGTGATGATTTATCCCGTTACAAGTTTCACTTAACTTATATTATAACCGTTGCTATTAATTACCAAGTTAGTTGGTTTCGTCATCGTGAACCCCGATCATTGCCCGTTTTCCTTACACGTCATGATCTTTAAACATATTTATCAATATGTATTTACTAACTTGTATTAATATTTCGTTATATCTTCCGACTCGACTCACTTTTATTATATATTTATTTCCCCATAAAAAAAAATATACATAGATCTTGTCGAACGAGATTTATTTTATGTTAAGTATTTATTTTTCATATAAGTATACATATACTTATAATAACATACTTAACTTATTTTATTTCTTACAAATTCTCCCATCTCACTTCCAACACTTAGGAAAGTGTTTATGTATATTTTTCACCCTTTATTATCCTTACATATATTTTGTTCACAAAATATATACATATTCTCTTACTTAGAATAGTTAAATCGTAATCGCCGCAATAACGTATGCTCGTATCTTGTAGGAAGTTATACTCGTATACTTATCCGTCCGATTTACGCTTTAGTTCGATTTACACCTTGTTCATTTTATACTTTGTCCGATAGCTCGTCGCATTAACATACGTCCGCTTCCCCGATTTCTTAACTTATATATATATTTTGTAGGAAATCATACTTCTTGTCGGTTTACGCATTTTCATACTTTCGAAAATATATAAATATAGCTATTGAAAATATATTAACTTGGATGTTTTATTTCTAAAAATTCTTACAACACTTTTACATCCCCATAAATGTAAAAATGCTTATTTTTATATAAAACATCACAAGTTGTTTACATTACCATTTTTCTTACAAAAATGTTAGTGTTTATATTTTCCAACACTTATGGTAAATTTATATTTTTATAAAATACTTTTTATAAAAATATCATTCTTACAAAATAAATATTTGTGTAAGTTTCCTTACTTTTACAAAAGCAACCCTTTTAGAATCTAAGTTTTCATTCTTAACCTTTTACTTTCTAAAGTTACATTTTTCAACATAAAGTTTCCAAAATCACATTTTACACCCATGGACTTTTCAAAGTTACTTTCCAAACCTCTAACTTTACAAAAGTCACATATTATTCCCAAGACTTATAAAAATGACAATTTCCACTAAAACTAGTAAACTTTAACATGTCAAAATTTACAATAAGTGTTCTTTTCACCATCCAACACTTTTATTAGTCTCTTATGGTCATTTTAAGTCTACTAACATGTTTGATTTAAGTCTTGGAGTCCATTTGTTCATACTTGTATTTTTAAAGTCTACAACTTTATTTTTGTGATTTTAGCTTCATTACATTTTGTTACAAATATTTCATATTCAAATGGTTTCATTAGTCATAATATAATGATCAAAACCATTTTTAAGTGTATTAGGTGTTACTTTATGTTTTTCATCCAAAACAACTTCAAAAAAATAAAAATAAATACTAGAACATACAATATTGTTGTAACAAAATAACATCACCAACCACCCTAAAACTTATGTTTATGATCATCTTTGTAAACATTTCATTTCATTTTTAGAAAACTCACAAAACCTTGTTTACAACATTTGGTTAAAAGCATCCCAAAACAACTTGCAAGCTAAGCACATAAATAAATAAAACTTAAACAAGATGAGTTTCAAGAAACTTACTACTAGCACAAGGCTAGGGAAGTCACAAAAACAATAGATTATGAAGGGGTTATGTGTGTCTTCCAAGGGTTATGCTCCAAGCACTTGTACACACTTGATTTAAGGTTAAATGGATATGATTTGCATGAAGATTTGTTTGAAAACAAAGATGATAAATAAAAGGGTGTTTGGCCGTAGCTTTTATGGAGGGAGAGAGGAATTTTTTTGTGCTTTGATATGTAGGAGATTATGATCTTATTTAAAGCTTAATTTAACATGTGATTTTTAACACACATTATAATATAAGTAAGCATGCAAGTAACATAATCATAATATGCCTTTTTAGGAGACATTAGGGTGGCTAAAGCCCTGATGCGCGGTTGCACGCATCATGCTTATGTGCTAGTTTTGTATATTTTTTAGTCGATTAGATAGTATTTTTATTAGTTTTATGCTTGTACTCTATTATTTTAGTATTGTATATATTTTATTACTTTTTGGTTGTTTTTACTATTAATTTATTTATTTTATATTTTTGGTAGGTGATCGCATGGAGCGGGGCTAAAACAGTACAAATTATATTCGAGACCCGAACACCCGAGTCAAGAACACGGGGTCATAATACCATTTATAATAATAATAATAATAATAATAATAATAATAATAATAATAATAATAATAATAATAATAATAATAATATGACAAAAGAACTTGAACAAAAGATATGAAAAAAACTCGGTGGAAATTTTTTTGGAAATTCCATTTATTTTTGGACAGCCTTTTATCCAAGGAAGGTTTTCATTTTAATTAAGGGGATCAAGGCATATTTTTGGAAGAGAGGTTTTCTTGGACAGGAAGGTTTTTGAGAGTATTATTACTTCTTGAACAAAAAATCGTGGAGAGTATCAAAAGGGAGGTTTTGGACAGCAGCCTTGGAGGTCACGCACAAGAGGAAAAAAGGAAGAGTACACAAGGGTTCAAGATTCAACTTGAAGGAGCAAGCTTCATGGCCATGAGTGGCTAATCCTCTTGTATCACACTGGGGATGTAAACTTTTGAAGATCTAGGGTTAGCAAATTGGGTATATTTCTTTAAACTTTTAATTATGTTTTTGCGTGTTTGAATTAACCGTGTTGAATTGTGATTAACCTTATGTTGAACTCATTTTAGTTAATTGATCTTGTGCCAATTTCTAATGTTATGAACATGGTTCCTTGCTTTAACACAAACATAGGATTGTATGTTCTAGGTAATGAAGTGTAGTTTATTCTATCTTCGATATTGATAAAACTTGACACCTAAGCCTATTGAGCAATCACTCCGTTAACACCAATCACATTACTATTGTTTACCCATTTGTGAAATCCCTAGTATTCAATTGTTGAAACCCTAGTGTGATATTTTTAATTAAATTGTTTACAACCCATATTACTTTTTTACTCTTACAATATTCAAGTTCTATTACAATAAACAAAATCTTTTAAAAATCAAACTCTTAAATGATAACTTGCACTCTTCATAATTAAACTAGCAACTTCATAAGTAACACTGTTTAATCAACTAAATAATATTCACTAACCACACGCTCCTTGGATTGATACCCTACTTACCCTAGCTACCTAGGTTAATTAGGTTTTGCATGACCCGTAACGACCGGATCATCAAATGGCGCCGCTGCCGGGGAGCTAGTGCGCTTAGTGTTTAGTTTTTAGTTGATTATTGTGATTAACTGTTTAATTTGTCTTTGTTACTTCTTTTTGTTCGTTTTTACACGTGGTGTGTTAAGTGTGTAGGTGACAGATAATGCATGCATGCATGCCACTTGTGTAAAATCTGAAGATTGAGAATTTAGCAAGACTTGATCGTCATCATCACAATGTATTGGGAAGATGATGATAATACTTGTCCTTGTTGTGGGAGCCCATATCATTTGTGGCGAGATTGTCCAGTGGCCCGTAAGAAAATGAAAGCATTTAAAGAACGAGAAGATCGTGTTATTTTTGGGCTCGAAAAACCCGGAGGTTCACATTTATCTTCTTCACCATCATGCAAAACCAAAACAATTTATCGAGAAGGTAACAACCGGCGACCACCCCTTCCACCAACCCTCATTAACCAAAACCGTGCCAATACTCCACATCCACAAAACCAAAACAGACAATATCCCAACCAACAACCTGTACAATACACATTATGCCATCCACACTCTAAACCACCTCCACCACCGGAAGATCATTCTTGTTTTTGTTGCGGGAAAATTCACATAAGTGAAGATTGCCCAGTATTTTGGAGTAATCCAAAGTATTGGAAAGAAAAATTCAGGGCTGGTTATAGGGCAAAGGCATGTCAAGAAAATTACCAACCAAAAGCCAACCACAATTATAACTCAAATTGGGGCTATGAAGGTTATGAATCCAAAGAGGAGCCATTTTCAAGTTACCAAGAAGAATACAATATGAACCACAATGAATGTCCTCAACCGTCATATGAAGAACCTCAAAACTCACGAGATTCCAAGTTTGATGATACCATAAATATGATAAAAGAGTCGCAGCAGCGAAATGAAGTGAGAGACAAAGCTCATGAAGCTTTGGTCATGCAGGTTCATCAATTAGCCGAGGAATTTGCCCAACTTAAATGTGAGCGTGATGAGTTGGCCAGTGGTGTAGCGGTAGATGCTGATATAGATGAAGATGCTGCAAGTCTTTCTGAATGGTTAAACCCAACTGAAGACTTAGCATCTCATGAAGATTTGGTGGCTGAGGTGAAAGTTCCTCACGAATCTCATCCCGTGTTGATTATAGCACCCAACAAAGTGGAGAATGAATGTTTAAAGATGAAGAAGAGGAAGGTGAGCTGGGAGGACATTGGGCAATTTATTGTAAAACGGCCCCGCAACAAGAATCACCAGATTCTCATGCCAATAACTGGGAAGCAATTGTGGATTTGGCATGTGAACTACCGAGTGTATGTTGGAAACTCGGTAGGAAAATGTGGGATAAAACCTTCATGCTTGGACTCGATGGATAAGTTGAAAGAGAATGAACAGATTGAGGCATGGAAGGTAAACTACCGAGCATACATTGGAAACTCGGTAGGCTAATGTTCTTTGAGACCACCATGAATGAACATCAGGTACGATTCTTGTACATTTTGTATATTTATTTATTTTGTTTTATTTTTCTTTTATGTTTAGTTAGTATTTTGAGTCTCTTTTGATTTATGGGAATGCTTTGAGTTTAACTTGCAATCAGATAACTTGCCTGTACTCAATCTCCATTCAGGCAGGGTAAATCTGTACACCATCAGTGTATCAGGCATCCCAGAATTTTACGTCTTTATTTTTCTTTGAGTATTAGTTTCAGGTTTGTCTATCGGCCGCGAATGAAATGCTATACGGTTCGATTGGGAGGAATTCCAAAGACTCATACGCGCACTGCCTATATCCAGGGGAGTCTGTTCCTTTACTATTGTATTTTATTTTTATTTCTACTTTATTTTATTCCTAGCTCACATTGAGGACAATGTGTCGTTCAAGTGTGGGGGTGGGGAAACTTCGTTTTTATTTATTTTTGTGTCTTAAAAAAAATGAAAATGTCTTGAAAATTGTTCCTAAAAAAAAAGCATTCTAATTAGACATAAAAGCAGCTTTTTCGGTACCTACCAGTTGTTTCTTGATTGTTTTGGCAGTAGATCCTTAGTCATGGTCTAATTTGTGGAAAAGTAGTATGAACCATTTTCAGCAGGTGTTTTTTAAAAAAAAAAAAAGTTTAGAATTGTCTGACCATATTTAACAAGCTATTGGTAATAAATGCATGCACACATCGGTAACCCATTTCCCCACTTTTGTGAGATCTTAAGCCTACTAGTTGATAGATTGAATTATATATTTTCATTTGTGAGAGTAGGCCAGATGCTTCTCTGTTGCAGAACTTGTGTGATTTGATACATGCTGAGGTTGTAGACTAGATATGCACATAGATGATAAAGGCAATTTAGGATTACCCTTTTCGTTTGATACCCGTGTATTTGTCTACGTGATTAACCTGTTTACCAACAATATTACCCTTAGTAGCCATGTTGAGCCTTTACCTATTCGTTTGTTAAACCCAAATCAGTTTCTTAAACCGACCTTTTGTGTCACCAGTGTTACTTGACAATCTAAGTATAGTTATTATGATGTTTAGTATTTATACGTTGAAAAAAAAAAAAATTCAGGCAATTCATGAGGCCGATATACCAAAGTAGGTGATTGAAAAAAAAAAAAAAGAAAGAAAAAAAAAAGAAAAGAAAAAAAAAAGACAAAAAAAAAGACAAAAAAAAAAAAAGACAAAAAAATTGTGAGTATTATGTACTACGGGTTGAAAATAACCCGCTGTTTTAGTTATTGTGTTTAGTATGAATAAAAGATTGTCATGGGTCGGTACGTGTCTTCGTTTTAGCCACTTGTTAGCCAAATGTTTCCTACCTTTACCCTAAGCCCAAAACCCGTAAGTCCTTTAGATATGTGCATTGTCTACAGTCGAGGTGTGATTGTCATACAAGCCTATGATAATAGAGTTGCATACTTGGTTTTTGAGTGATTAATACTAGCGCATTACATGCTAGTTCAGATATTAAACCGAGTGGAGTGAAAAATTGTGAGGGGTGTGTTGCATGAAAATAAAAACCGGAAGCATGTTAGATTTAGTCGGGTTAATTCTGTTTTTAAATTGATATCAATTTGACTTGCTGAATTAACACATCTAATGCTGATTTGTAAATGGGGTATGACTTTGGACCTTAGCTAAGGTATGATAGGGCGACTGGGGTGCTAGTCTGTGATCATGTCTTGAGCAAAGTGTATATAATTTTTTCGAGACGAAAAAAAGATAAGAGTGGGGGTGTGATGCGCGGTTGCACGCATCATGCTTATGTGCTAGTTTTGTATATTTTTTAGTCGATTAGATAGTATTTTTATTAGTTTTATGCTTGTACTCTATTATTTTAGTATTGTATATATTTTATTACTTTTTGGTTGTTTTTACTATTAATTTATTTATTTTATATTTTTGGTAGGTGATCGCATGGAGCGGGGCTAAAACAGTACAAATTATATTCGAGACCCGAACACCCGAGTCAAGAACACGGGGTCATAATACCATTTATAATAATAATAATAATAATAATAATAATAATAATAATAATAATAATAATAATAATAATAATATGACAAAAGAACTTGAACAAAAGATATGAAAAAAACTCGGTGGAAATTTTTTTGGAAATTCCATTTATTTTTGGACAGCCTTTTATCCAAGGAAGGTTTTCATTTTAATTAAGGGGATCAAGGCATATTTTTGGAAGAGAGGTTTTCTTGGACAGGAAGGTTTTTGAGAGTATTATTACTTCTTGAACAAAAAATCGTGGAGAGTATCAAAAGGGAGGTTTTGGACAGCAGCCTTGGAGGTCACGCACAAGAGGAAAAAAGGAAGAGTACACAAGGGTTCAAGATTCAACTTGAAGGAGCAAGCTTCATGGCCATGAGTGGCTAATCCTCTTGTATCACACTGGGGATGTAAACTTTTGAAGATCTAGGGTTAGCAAATTGGGTATATTTCTTTAAACTTTTAATTATGTTTTTGCGTGTTTGAATTAACCGTGTTGAATTGTGATTAACCTTATGTTGAACTCATTTTAGTTAATTGATCTTGTGCCAATTTCTAATGTTATGAACATGGTTCCTTGCTTTAACACAAACATAGGATTGTATGTTCTAGGTAATGAAGTGTAGTTTATTCTATCTTCGATATTGATAAAACTTGACACCTAAGCCTATTGAGCAATCACTCCGTTAACACCAATCACATTACTATTGTTTACCCATTTGTGAAATCCCTAGTATTCAATTGTTGAAACCCTAGTGTGATATTTTTAATTAAATTGTTTACAACCCATATTACTTTTTTACTCTTACAATATTCAAGTTCTATTACAATAAACAAAATCTTTTAAAAATCAAACTCTTAAATGATAACTTGCACTCTTCATAATTAAACTAGCAACTTCATAAGTAACACTGTTTAATCAACTAAATAATATTCACTAACCACACGCTCCTTGGATTGATACCCTACTTACCCTAGCTACCTAGGTTAATTAGGTTTTGCATGACCCGTAACGACCGGATCATCAAGCCCCCATATTAGAACCGGCCTAAAGGCCATGGTGGGTCCCAAATGCTTTTTTTTTATAACTCTTAACCTTTTAGTTAGATTTTAAGTGCTTCGGTTCGGGTTTTTCGGGTTTTTACGCGTTCTTATCACGAGCTATTTCGGACATATAATTAACTTTAAGTTACCCTTAAACATAGCCTAGTATAAGTATTGGTAAGTTATTTAGGCTCTTACCGGGTGAAATTATATATTTTACGCGCATCGGGTGCTATACGCGAACTTCATTCGCTACCGGGAGATTTTAATTTGGAGTTTTCATTTATAGTTTTGGGGTTCCAAAACACTTTATATTTTATAAAAATACCCTTTATTTTATATCCCGGGAATTCGGGATCGTTTTCGGTTATTTAATTATCGCCGGGTAATCACCAACGTCCGTTTCGGACTAGCTTATTCTTATGCGATTCCGTCGCATTTCTAATTAAACTAAGGCATTCCTATGCCATCTATTGGACTCCGCTATTTTCTGAATACTCTAGTATACTTAATTAATATTAATTCTTGCTTAGAACAGTTAATTATATATATTAATTGCGTACGGATTTACCTTAATTTTGCCGAACGTCACAACTAGATTTTGAGGATTCTAGGGTTTTTTGAATTATTTTAAATTATGAAGCCATGTGGGATAATTAAATTTATAAATTACAAAATGATTTGAAATTGAAGTATTTGATTTTTGCAAATAAAATGTGAATTAAGAGTGGAAATAAATAATAAATCAAATAAATATAAAAGTTTCAAATAAAGTTTATTTTGAAATAAAAAAAATATTTTAGAATTTTTTAAACCCAAATATATAGTATTTTAAATTGATTTATTATTAGTAATAATGAAATAATTAGGAATAAAATACAAATAAAGTGCAAAAATAATATTTTTATTTTTGAACAGTAGTTTATATGAGTTATAAGTGGGAAATAATTTTATAAATTATTTTCCATATTATGTTCGTTTCAAAACATAATTTAATTGAATTTAATCAATTAAATATATTTAAATTGTAAAAATGGGTAAAAATAATATTTTTACAGAAAATAAAATTACCAAAAAGTTTTATATGGTTAGAAATATGTCCACAAAAATTTTGGTATTAAAATGATTAAAAAGTGAATTTTTATGAATTATTTACAATTTAAACAAAATAAATACGTTAAAAATAATAAATATTTTTCAGAAAAATAAATTTATAACCATAAACATTAGAGTTTTGTGAAGCTAAGATAATTTTTATAAAAATTTTGGTCTAAGTTTGCTATTTTTAATAATTATATGTGTGTATATATATATATACATATATATATAATGAAGAAAAAAACTGCAAAAATGGGAAGCACAGAACCGGCCCTTTAGGGGATTGAACCTGAGAACACGAGTGTATGATGCCACGCCCAAACCAACTGGTCTGGGTGTGTGTTTGTTGTTTAATCTAGATTCAAATCTTATTTATTCTAAAACTTGAAACAAACAAAATCCCCAGCCTATGAAGTCTAATCCACAAATCAACTCAATTGATCTCGAATCTGATACAGTTAACAAAAAACATTATAGGGCTTTTATTCCTTGAATAAAACCGAATCATAAGCAACAAAAATTAGAAATTATAGTGTACCGAAAGTGGCTGCAAGTCGAGCACAAGGTCACGGCTGAACAGGCACAAATTCAAATGATATAGAGCACACAAGTGAAAGGTTGATTAAGGGTTTTTCTAGTCGTAGGTTTATGAGTTTAGGTGTGAGTTTAATCGAAATAATTGAATTCGGGTTTAAGGAAGGTTCATAATGCTGAAATAATCAATCAAATTAATGCACTAAACCGCGTTATTCTTGCCTAGATCGGATCGATTAACCTTAGATTGGATTCAAAAATGGTTAATTGTATTAGATCCCGAAAATAAGGCTAGATTAAAGACGATTTGATCAGATTTTGTCACACTATATGAAATACGTAAACTCAAAAATATAGTTTTCATAATGTAACAACTCTAGCGGAAGCATATAATTTGTTACAAAACCGTGTTCCAATGTATTCAAGACACTTATTTCAAAACGTGAAACTAAGCCTAGACGCCAATGCAGGCCCGTGCGCCTAGTCTAACAGTTGCTACCTTAGCGACCTAAGAAAACATGCCAAAAAAAAAACGTCAACATATATAATGCTAGTGAGTTCACAGGTTTGTTCAATGTGTTACCAAAATGTTACCAAATGTTACCACAGTGTTACCAAAGTGTTACCATGTCCATACTCTATCAATGTTACCAAGTACGCTAGCTAGGCGTATGTTTTTGCTACTACTACGATTGGAAAACCATTACTAGACTGTTACCAATGTTCGGCTCGAGTGTGTTTAGAAATGTTACCAATGTTACCAGTTCGGGACAATATGCACCCGCCCGGCCCTCCAAGCCGTCGAGTGGGCTCTGTCAAACCCAATAGATCTATCCACATTTCCTCCGTTGTGCATCCCCGCACATTCATGGTTTTCCCCGGGACTTTCAAAGATCGTGTAGCAACGCAAAGTTAAACCATAGTATGACATATGTTACCAAAATAAGTTTAGCGCATGTTTTCTCCCCCCAAAGTTAAATCACTAAAAGTGGGGCCGTGAACTCACCTTAGGTTGTGTTCTTCAGTAGTATAAGAAAGCCAAGCCCTTGATAATCCCAACTACCGGAGATCTATCAAAATGTTCACATAAGTGTTCCGACTAATAACCATAAGGTTATCTAGTCCCCGATTGTCCAGATCGTGACCAAGTATGTTTTAAAACGTGTTTTGAATGTTCAACCGACACACTAGACCGACCCGATATCCCGTTGGTGACTCATTACCCTAACTGATCAAGTATACATAGATTACACACAAGGTTTAAGCATAAAACACTTAGTTTGCATCAAAAATCTCATTTTTTATTGTATAGGGTCGAACCAGGGTTTACAGTTCCACCTTCGCCCCTTTTTCTACCACGTTCGACCCTTTTGAGCTACGTTCAACCTTTTTAGAGCCACATTCGACCACAGATGTCCAGGTTTGACCCTGGGGTTCCACCTTCGACCCCACGACTGGTCAAAGGTGCCCAGGTTCAACCATGGCAGAGTGTTTTTCCACAAAACGTTTCAAAAACATCCGAAAACATCCGAAACATCACCATCACAACAGTCAAGTATGAATAACATATCCCCACAAAACCCCACCTATTTTGCCCCAAAACCTGTTCGTTTTGACCCTTTCCCAAAATGGCAAAAATTATGGAAATGTCACATCATGCATGAAATCTTTACCCAATTTGGAAACTTTTTGAAATCCTTTCATAATCATCTTTAACATGCTCAGTTTAATGTGTATATGAAAACCCCCAATAGTTTTTTTGATAATACTATCATGCAATAAGCCCTAGATTTATCAAAATCCCTAAATTTGACATAACATCATTATTCATCTAATTGTAACCTTACACAACCATATATCCCCAATAATAGCTGCCCTAGATCATGTTTCTATCATTAATACAACATCAAATCATTAACAACACATAATATCACATAACACATAATTAACATATGTTTATTGATAGGAAAACCTATGTTTAATGACAAGGTTTAGGTTTAGAAAGATGTTTAAAAGGTTTTTAATGGTAAAAACATCCTTAGAACAGATCTGGACATTTAGGGTTAGTTGAAAACGAATCAAAATGCTATAAGAAGGTTTAGGATTAAGAACACACCTTGGATTCTTGATTAGATGTTGTTTGTAGGTTAGATTATGAAAAACGAGAGCAGAAACACCTTCCTCAGTGATTAAAATTGTTTGAGAGTGTTTGGAGGCATTTAGGGTTTGTGAAATGGTGAAAAATGACAAAGTGTGGTATTTATACTAACTCCACATTCACCCCTTGTATAGGGTAGAAGGTGCCACCTTCGCCCCTTACAAGGTCGAATGGGCTTGTTCTTGTGGTTTGTTCTAGGTTCGCCCCTTAGCCATGGGTCGAACCAAGACTCACTTCCAGGTTCGCCCCCACGCTATGGGTCGAACCATGACTTATGTTTTCCAGGTTTTCCAGTTTTGTTGTTTTAACGTATTTAAGCACATTATAATGTATGATCATGCAATTCTAACACATGTTAAGCACATATAGGCACGTATAATCATGTTCACACCTTGTAGCACGTATTATCATGTTATGTTACACGTGTGGTAATAATCTACTTGTCCGACTTGATTCAGTTCATATAATTTCACCAACAACGGGACCTGGTACTAGTGTATTCCCAAAACGACTCCCAATGATCCTCCAGATCATTGAACCCTGGACAATCCTATCATAACCCGACTCAACTAACCTAGTTAAGTCCGTTTATAAATGTTTCTCGTTATGGTAGACTTATGTTTTACCAAAATGTTTAAGCCGAACATGCTGGGTGTCACATCATCCCCACGTTGAAAGAATTTTCGTCCCGAAAATTGCACGAAGCCCAAAAATGAAAGAGACGAAAAGAAGGAAACGAAAAGAAAACTTACCGGTCGTTACATCATCCCCACGTTGAAAGGAATCTCGCCCCGAGATTCATCCAGTTCAGCGGTAACATGCCTAGATTCGAATGCACGTTTTGGAAAAAGATGAGGATGCTTAGCTTTCATCTGATCCTCCCATTCCCACGTGAACTCCGGTCCACGATTCGAGTTCCAACGAACCTTAACGATGCGGATTTTACTCCGGCGAAGGCTACGAATCTTGTAGTCGAGAATCTCAACAGGTTCCTCCACAATGCGAAGACGATCATCAACCTTGATCTCTTCCAGTGGTACAATAAGAGATTCATCAGCCAAACACTTCTTTATGTTAGACACATGGAAGACGTTGTGAACGCTACCGAGCTTCGCCGGTAAGTCAAGTCTGTATGCCACCGATCCAATCCGTTCCAGGATTGCAAACGGTCCGACATAACGAGGGTTAAGCTTGCCACGCTTTCCAAAGCGTATGACGCCCTTCCATGGTGAAACTTTCAGAAGTACCCTGTCCCCAACCTGGAACTCCAAAGGTTTGCGACGGCGATCGGCATAGCTTTTCTGACGATCCCGTGCGGCTGCCAAACGGTTACAAATTTGTACGATTTTCTCCGAAGTTTCGTACACCAGTTCCGGACCAGTGAGGTGGCTCTCGCCCACCTCGGCCCAACAAAGAGGAGATCGACATTTCCGTCCGTAAAGAGCCTCGAACGGAGCTTCCTTGATACTAGAGTGATAGCTGTTGTTGTAAGAGAATTCCACCAACGGTAGGTGAATTTCCCAACTTTTGCCAAAATCGATAACACATGCCCGAAGCATGTCTTCCAAGGTTTGAATCGTCCGCTCATTCTGCCCGTCGGTTTGCGGATGATAAGCCGTACTCATATCCAACTGAGTACCCAAAGCCTTGTGAAGAGCCTTCCAGAAGTGCGAAGCAAAACGAGAATCACGATCAGAGATAATAGAAACAGGCACCCCATGCCGAGAAACTACCTCCTTAAGGTAAAGTCGAGCTAATCGCTCGAGCCCGTCAGTTTCCTTAATAGGTATGAAACGCGCTGATTTTGTCAACCTGTTGACAATCACCCAAATCATATCGTAACCACTTGGTGACTTCGGTAGCTTGGTGACAAAATCCATCGTGATTCGTTCCCACTTCTATTTTGGAATCTCTGGTTGTTGTAGGAGACCAGACGGCTTCTGATACTCCACCTTGACTTTAGCACAAGTCAAGCATTTGCTCACGTATGAAGCTATATCAGCCTTCATGTTTGGCCACCAATAAAGTATCTTCAAATCCTGATACATCTTATCGGAGCCAGGGTGAATAGAATACCTAGATTTGTGAGCTTCATCCAAGACAAGCTCCCGTAATCCCCCGAACAAGGGAACCCAAACACGCTCTGCAAAATAGTGTAGGCCATTGGACCTGAGCTCAAGATGCTTGTCAGCGCTGTGCATAGTTTCAGCTTTAAGGTTTTCCTCCTTCAAAGCTTCCAGTTGTGCAGAATGGATTCGGTCAGGCAAAGAGGAATGGATGGTGAGCTGTAAGGCTCGAACACGACGAGGTTTCGCAGATTCCTTCCTGCTCAAGGCGTCCGCCACAACGTTCGCCTTGCCAGGATGATACTTAATAGCACAGTCATAATCGTTCAGGAGTTCAACCCAACGACACTGCCGCATGTTTAACTCCTTCTGGTCGAAAATATGCTGAAGACTCTTGTGATCGGTGTATACATCACATTTGGTACCGTACAAGTAATGTCTCCAGATTTTCAACGCAAAAACCACCGCACCCAATTCCAGGTCATGGGTAGTGTAGTTCTTCTCGTGAACCTTGAGTTGATGAGAAGCATAAGCAATAACCTTTCCACATTGCATCAACACGCAACCGAGACCACGAATAGAAGCGTCACAGTACACAACAAAATCATCCGTACCCTTAGGTAAGGACAGGATAGGCGCAGAACAAAGTTTAAGTTTTAGCATCTGGAATGCCGATTCTTGTATTTCACTCCAGTCGAACTTTCGGTCCTTCTAGGTAAGAGTAGTGAGGGGTTGAGCGATCTTCGAAAATCCCTCAATGAAACGACGATAGTAACCCGCAAGACCTAGGAATTGCCGCACCTCAGATGGCGTCTTTGGTGCTTCCCAGTCTTTAATAGCTTCGATCTTAGCCGGATCGACATGAATTCCCATTTCATTAACCACATGCCCTAGGAATTGAACTTCGCGTAACCAGAAATCACACTTTGAGAACTTAGCATACAACCGCTCTCGTCTCAAAAGTTCCAAGACCAACCGCAAGTGCTCCTCGTGGTCCGTCTTGTTCTTAGAACAAACCAGAATGTCATCAATAAACACGATGACGAATTTATCAAGGTAAGGCTTGCAAACGCGGTTCATTATATCCATGAACACCGCCTGTGCGTTAGTGAGACCAAAAGGCATGACCAAGAACTCAAAATGGCCATAACGAGTACGAAAAGAGGTTTTCAGAACATTGGCTTCCCAAACGCGCAACTGGTGATAACCAGATCGCAAATCAATCTTCGAATAGTAACTAGAGCCCTGGAGCTGGTCAAAGAGATCATCAATACGAGGGAGAGGGTAACGATTCTTGATGGTCACTTTGTTCAGCTCACAATAATCGATACACATGCGAAGACTTCCGTCCTTCTTCTTCACAAACAAGATAGGAGCTCCCCAAGGGGAAGAACTCGGTCGGATGAAACCCTTTCCAAGAGTTCGTGCAACTGGTTGGACAACTCTTGCATCTCGGGAGGTGCAAGACGATACGGAGCCCGGGCAATAGGAGCTGCACCTGGAGTAAGGTCAATGCCGAACTCAACCTGACGATAGGGAGGGAGACCAGGTAAATCTTCGGGAAACACATCGGGAAAATCACGAACCACCGGGATATCCTCGATCTTCTTCTCATCGTCAGTCGAAACAGAAACAAGTGCTAGAATGGCCGAATAACCCTTTCGAAGATACTTAAGGGCTTTCATACTAGAAATGATACTCAGCGGAGCACCGCTCTTCTCGCCATGAACCGAAAGAGTTTCTCCATCAGGGAGAGGGATCCGAATGACCTTATCGAAACAAACGATCTCCGCACGATACAACGATAACCAATCCATGCCCACAACGACATCAAAACTACCAAGGGATACCGGCATAAGGTCAATGGGGAATGACAAACCCGACAGTTCTAAGCGACATTCCCTAAGAATATGTGTCGCTTCGATTTTCTTACCATCAGCCAATTCTATCAAGTACTTAGCCTCTAAAGGTGTGGGTACTATATCTAGCAATCGACTAATGTCCACAGATATGAAACTCTTATCGGCACCAGAATCAAACAAGACAGAAACATAGCGATCATTAAGAAGGAACGTACCAGTAACTATGTCTGGATCATGCCTGGCCTCTGAAGACCCAATGACGAAAGCACGCGCAGTCCTGCCGCCACCTCCGTTTTTTCTGTTACCATTCCCGCCCTTCCCATTCTCGCCCTGTCTCAGCTTGGGACAATCACGCTTGAAATGCCCCGTTTCACTACAGTTATAGCACCCCTGCTTTCCTGGAGTCCCCTGAGCAACAGGAACAGGAGCAGCGGCAGGAGCCTGAGTCGAGGGAAGTGACACCCTGCAATCCTTAGCAAGATGCCCCAATTGATGGCATCGATGACAACGAGCCCGATCACAACTCCCAGAGTGATGATAACCACACTTGCTACACTTGGGATGCTTCCCAACATACCCACCCGACTTCTGCCCCGACGAAGACCCAGGTGAATCAAACTTCTTCACCGGCTGAGATGGTGCTGGCACGACATTCTTCCCCACGTTGTCGCACTTCCTCTTGTTCCCCTCAGAACCCTTCACAGTAGTACCTTTAGGAGGCAAAACACCTTCTGCCACCTTCAAGTTAGTCATCCGATGAGCCGATCGGACAACTTCAGCAAGTGTGGGAAGATTCCCGGCTGCTACCAACCCTGCGATCTCCGGCACCAACCCAGAAACGTAGTGCTCAATCCTCCTACACTCGGGTGTGTGCAAATTAGGGCACAACACTACTAGCTCGTTCCTCCTCATAGTGTACTTTTCTATCTCAGACCCAACCATCTTGTAGCACCAAACCTCATGCTCCAACTTCTGTACTTCCTCCCTAGGACAGTACTCACTCCTCAAAAGATGTACAAAATCCGCCCAAGGCATGGCGATAACCTCTCCCAAACCCATGTTCTGGGCAGTAGCATTCCACCTCGACAATGCAGGCCCCTCAAATGTCGCAGTATCATACTTAACCCGGTCCACAGCGGGACAGTTACACATCACCAATACGGACTCAACCTTCTCCAACCAACGAAGCAGTCCCACCGCTCTCACAGTTCCAGCAAAGTTATGGGGCTGACAATCCCTAAACTTCTTATAAGAACACTGAGGTGGAGGTGGATTGACATCAATACTTGAAACATGACACACGAATAAAACACAAAAGAAAAGACATGACACCCAAGAATGAAGCAGAGTCGATAGAAGTCAACTCACCACCCATGGCGTTAAGTCCAGCCTGGAAAGTATCCATGGCCATGTTCACTTGCTGTTCCAACAAGTCGTTTAGTTCAGCTTGGGTCATGTTGATGTTACCACGACCACCACCGCTATCACGGCCACCGCCGCCGCCACCACGACGTCCACCACCGCGAGCACCAGACATGATCTGACAATCAAGAAATCGAGGGATTCAGATTCACCTCTAGTGCCAACCACTAAAAATTACAAGAGTTAACCTAGGGACAAGTCCAGGACTGTACATCCAAACTCAAAGTCCACTGGGATTTTCATGCATTTCAGTTTATAATTTCGTGTGCACCAGAAATGATAAACTGCTCTACATGGTCCTCCAAGTGTACTCCTAGTTCAAACTCCGATCACCGAATATCGTCACCTAGTAACGTGTTACGATAGGTGTAAGTGTAAGAGAGCAAGTGTGTGCAAAAGCCAACTAGTCAGTCCCTTCCTCTTCAAATCCCGAAGAAGAAAACGAGAGTAGATAAGAACCTAAGTAAGAGTGGATGATGTAACATAGGAGTATGATAATGATACAACGACACCCCGACAAGATTAGTACGTATCCCACTAAACAACCCAAAGCATGTGACCGTCTAGTGTGTGTGACTCGGCTATAGGCTAGACTCTACATGTAGTCCTAGTTCACTATAACCATTGGCTCTAACCAATCTGTCACACCCTTAAATTTCTACTGCGCGGTTTTACCGCGAGGCGTATGACAAACCAGGATCCAAGTCAATAGTCACAATAAACAACACTATATGAAATACGTAAACTCAAAAATATTGTTTTCATAATGTAACAACTCTAGTGGAAGCATATAATCTGTTACAAAACCGTGTTCCAATGTATTCAAGACACTTATTTCAAAACGTGAAACTAAGCCTAGACGCCAATGCAGACCCGTGCGCCTAGTCCAACAGTTGCTACCTTAGCGACCTGAGAAAACATGCCAAAAAAACGTCAGCATATATAATGCTGGTGAGTTCACAGGTTTGTTCAATGTGTTACCAAAATGTTACCAAATGTTACCACAGTGTTACCAAAGTGTTACCATGTCCATACTCTATCAATGTTACCAAGTACGCTAGCTAGGCGTATGTTTTTGCTACTACTACGATTGGAAAACCATTACTAGAATGTTACCAATGTTCGGCCTGAGTGTGTTTAGCAATGTTACCAGTTCGAGACAATGTGCACCCGCCCGACCTTCCAAGCCGTCGAGTGGGGTCTGTCAAACATAATAGATCTATCCACATTTCCCCCATTGTGCATCCCCGCACATTCATGGTTTTCCCTTGGACTTTCAAAGATCCTGTAGCAACGCAAAGTTAAACCATAGTATGACATATGTTACCAAAATAAGTTTAGCGCAAGTTTTCTCCCCCAAAAGTTAAAGAAGTAAAAGTGGGGTCGTGAACTTACCTTAGGTTGTGTTCTTCAGTAATATAAGAAAGCCAAGCCCTTGATAATCCCAACTACCGAAGATCTATCAAAATGTTCACATAAGTGTTCCGACTAATAACCATAAGGTTATCTAGTCCTCGATTGTCCAGATCGTGACCAAGTATGTTTTAAAACGTGTTTTGAATGTTCAACAGACACACTAGACCGACCCGACATCCCGTTGGTGACTCATTACCCTAACTAATCAAGTATACATAGATTACACACAAGGTTTAAGCATTAAACACTTAGTTTGCATCAAAAATGATTGTATAGGGTCGAACCAGGGTTTACAGTTCCACCTTCGCCCCTTTTTCTACCACGTTCGACCCTTTTGAGCTACGTTCAACCTTTTTAGAGCCACATTCGACCACAGATGTCCAGGTTCGACCCTGGGGTTCCACCTTCGACCCCACGACTGGTCGAAGGTGCCCAGGTTCGACCATGGCAGAGTGTTTTTCCACAAAACGTTTCAAAAACATCCGAAAACATCCCGAAACATCACCAATCACAGCAGTCAAGTATGAATAACATATCCCCACAAAACCCCGCCTATTTTGCCCCAAAACCTTTTCGTTTTGACCCTTTCCTAAAATGGCAAAAATTATGGAAATGTTACATCATGCATGAAATCTTTACCCAATTTGGAAACTTTTCGAAATCCTTTCATAATCATCTTTAACATGCTCAGTTTAATGTGTATATGAAAACCTCTAATAGTTTTATTGATAATACTATCACGCAATAAGCCCTAGATTTATCAAAATTCCCAAATTTGACATAACATCATTATTCATCTAATTGTAACCTTAAACAATCATATATCCCCAATAATAGCAGCCCTAGATCATGTTTCTCTCATTAATACAGCAGAAAATCATTAACAACACATAATATCACATAACACATAATTAACGTATGTTTATTGATATGAAAACCTATGTTTAATGATAAGGTTTAGGTTTAGAAAGATGTTTAAAAGGTTTTTAATGGTAAAAACATCCTTAGAACAGATCTGGACATTTAGGGTTAGATGAAAATGAATCAAAATGCTTTAAGAAGGTTTAGGATTAAGAACACACCTTGGTTTCTTGATTAGATGTTGTTTGTAGGTTAGATTATGAAAAACGAGAGCAAAAACCCATTCCTCAGTGATTAAAATCGTTTGAGAGTGTTTGGAGGCGTTTAGGGTTTGTGAAATGGTGAAAAATTACAAAGTGTGGTATTTATACTAACTCCACATTCGCCCCTTGTATTGCGTCGAAGGTGCCACCTTCGCCCCTTACAAGGTCGAATGAGCTTGTTCTTGTGGTTCGTTCGAGGTTCGCCCTTTAGCCATGGGTCGAACCAAGACTCACTTCCAGGTTCGCCCTCACGCTATGGGTCGAACCAGGAGTGATGTTTTCCAGGTTTTCCAGTTTTGTCGTTTTAACGTATTTAAACACATTCTAACTTATGATCATGCAATTCTAACACATGTTAAGCACATATAGGCATGTATAATCATGTTCACACCTTGTAGCACGTATTATCATGTTATGTTACACGTGTGTTAATAATCTACCTGGCCTACTTGATTCAGTTCATGTAATTTCACCAACAACGAGACCCGGTACTAGTGTATTCCCAAAACGACTCCCAATGATTCTCCAGATCATTGAACCCTGGACAATCCTATCATAACCCGACTCAACTAACTTAGTTAAGTCCGTTTATAAATGTTTCTCACTAAGGTAGCCTTATATTTTACCAAAATGTTTAAGCCAAACATGCCGGGTGTCACAGATTTGTTTGACCGAAACATCCATGGGTTCAAAATTGGGTTCATGGATGGTTAAGGGTCTTGGGCTTAGGGAGGTTTGGGTTTAGGTTGGGCTATGGTTATGGTTTAGGAATGGGTTTGGTTAAAGATTTTTGTGATTGATCTTGATTAATTGTTTTTATAAGAAAAGTTACTTTTATAAACCACTTTAATTGAATTTCCAATAAATCTGAAATTATATTAGAAGATTACAAATTTTATTTTTAAATAATATAAATTTTGAGAGGGAAATAAAAATTTTTATTATGAAAGAATTAATTTTTAATTAATTGAGTAAACTGCCATTTTCGTCCTTGAGGTTTGGCACTTTTTGCCAGTTTCATCCAAAAGATTTTTTTTTCTCAACTGGCTCCACTAGTTTTCAAATTCTTGCTGGTTTTGTCCAAGAGCCTAACTCCGTTAGTCAATCTCAGTTAACTGAGGGGTAAAGTTGTCAATTCAAATATTATCTGTATTATAATAATAATAATAATAATAATAATAATAATAATAATCCCTAAAAATGCCAAAACACGACACATCATTTGCACCTTTCCTTCTCTCTCTCTCTCTCTCTCTCTCTCTCTCTCTCTCTGTCTCTCTCTTTACATCCGCCATTGAAGAACCTTCATAATCTGTAAATATCATCAATTCCAGGTGATTAATCTCTCACATTGTCTAAATCTCCAATGAATTGATCTCAAAACCTATACACAAACACAGAGAGAGAGGGAGCTTCAACTATAAACGGTGGTCTCCGGTGGTCCACGGAGGAGCCAAGGCGGAGCTCCGGCGGCACGACAGCCAAACAACACCAACACCACCCATCTTATACCCTTTACCCAACCTTATTATAGAGAAAAAGGACCAGATCTAGAGAGATAAAGAGAAGGAAAGAAAAGAGAATCGTAGAGAGAGAGAGAGAAGAGACGCAGAAGAGAGAGAGACAGACGGAGGAGGATTTTGGCAAACTGACAATCTGCAACTCGTTCAAAAGAGAGGAAGGCGCGTTATATGTCTGAGCTTGAGAGAAAAGTTCAGATCTTGCAAACTGAAGCAACCACAATGTCAGCACTGTTGACTCTGTTTCAGGTGATTCTTCTATAGACACCCGTATTTCCAGCATTGAAATAATGCTTCTTCGATTTATAAAATTTTATTTGGAAACAACTTTTGTAAGCATGTCTGAATGGACATCAGTTTGTAAACTGATATTTTCCTTTTACAGAGAGGTAGAGGAGAGAGATAGAGAGGGGGGTAGGACTTGAGAGGGACAGAGTTAAATAAAGATTTTATTTGTTAAACATATAAAATATAAGGGTATTTTAGTCTTTTTATAAAAAGTTAACAGAAAAAATGGATGGAGTTAACGAGTTGGACGAAACCAGCAAGAATTTGAAAACTAGTGGAACCAGTTGAGAAAAAAAAATCTTTTGGATGAAACTGGCAAAAAGTGCCAAACCTCAGGGACGAAAATGGCAGTTTACTCTAATTAATTTTTTTAATAATCATCTCGAATACAAAGACTTGAAATGTAAATAGAAAAATTCGAGGGCTAAAGTTGAATAAATGATAAAAGTGAAGGTGACAGACTGACAGATGTCACAGTAAATTACATACAAAACACATAATAGAGGTTTAACAGATGCAAAAGACACATATTAGAGGTTCAACAGATGCAAAAGACTTACTAAAGGACATAACACTAACACATAGAGTACTCTCAACACATATTACTTCCAATGACAATCGTAACCCGAAAAGTCGTTTGAATATGAACCATGCTCTCTTTCATAAGACTGTTACCTAACATAATAATTTCAAAAATTTTAGCAAAGGATCGATTAATGATATAGATGAAGTAACCGTAAATGATTAACCTTAGTTGACATTTGTATTGAAACCAAAATCATTGTCTCTAGTCTTCTACATTTTGGAGCTTGATGATTCTATTTTATGAGGTGGAAAGCTCAAATGGTGAATTTAGGGGTTTCACAGTGGGGAGTGAAGGGTCGGGCATAAGAGAACAGGGTAAAAAAACTATGTTTTTAAGGGTTTCAACAAAAATGAGCTAAAATGACAATTTTACCCCTAGCTTAACTGAGATTTTTAACCATGTTATGAAAAGTGTTTAAAATGGCAAGAAATGCAAACTTTATGGTTCCCAGTGACACAAATAAACTTTTTTTTTTTGTCTAAAGTGGCATATGGTGTCAAACCTTAGGTGCCATTTTAGCAGTTTACTCTATCTTTTAATGTTATTTGAAAATGGTTGTGAATGGAGGAAAGAGAAAATATAATAATAAAGGTATAACACAATATTATTTAGTTGAAAAAAGAGAGAAAATATAGTCATTTTTAGTGTAATTTCGTTGATGAGAGTGGTGAACCTGATGTGAATGCTCAAAGAAGGATAAGAGCATCTCCATATTTAGGGAGTGGGTACTCTATATTAGAGCATCCACAATGCTATCATCCCGGACCTTCGGAATTCCGGACTCACCAAACCGGACGTTACACCAATGCGCCACCCGCCCGAAAGCTCGTTTGGAGGAGTAGGGTCCGTTTAAGCGGACTGGTCCGCTAGTGAATACGGTGGACCCATCTTTGTAACGGCTAATTTATATATAAAAAAATCTGATGGCTGTTTGTTTTTTAAATAATTAATTTTAAACTAACCTACCTACTACATATACACACATTTACATTACATATCTCACACAAACAAACACTCACTACCCCGAATTTCAAATTACTAATTCCAAACTCCCTTTCAATCACGATGAGCTCAAGGGATGAAGAAACCTCACAACACTCCCAAGCAAGTAGCTCTAGTGATGAAGAATCCTCTCAATCTCAACCGCCACCTATGCTTCCCGTTTTTAGTAATGATCCCAATGTGCTTAATAATCAATTCATACAAACCGTCATGGAAACGATTAACATATTGTTGCAGGACGACATTGAAAAAATGTACTTGTCGATATATGATTCGTTGGGCGCTGAACGGAGCTCAAGTTCCAGATAAGGGGGGGGGGGGTTGTGCAAAGTAATAAATAGGAATTGAGAGGAAGGAGACTTGAGTCTATAGAACGACTACTTTGCCCCACAACTGATGAGTACATACGGATCGGTGAAAATCCGGCCTTGGAATGTAGGGATGAGCAATGAGTCAGAACTAGACCAAACCGACCTGAACCAGAACCGTTTAGTGCTAAATATAAGAACTGGAATCGATCGTTCAAATACCAACCAGTTCAGTTCGGAGCCAGGTTAAATGGTTCTCGCGTAAACGGTTGTCAATTAAATCCTTAAATTAACAATTAAATAAAACAAAACTTTATTCAACTTAAGTTGTGGTATCATATTCATAATAAAGACATATGATGCATTTTTAGAAGTGCACAGTACCAACCACATAAATGCAATGATTGCAATTTTGACATTACGGATAAGATGTGTCATGCACTACTAATGTCACAAGTTACGTTACATCATTGTGCGATACACATTGTTGGATCAGTTTCTTTTTTAACAGGTTCTTATCATGAACACTTGCATATTTTAACTATCAAAGTAACTTGCACAGCGGATTATAAGTTAAGTGTTCTAGTTAAAGATGTACTTTTAAATAGTAATAAATACTCCCCCTTGAGTTACGAAACTAAAGCAGTAAGTGAGAACCTAAAAACAGTTAATGAATAAAACAGTAAATGCTTCAATGATTCTTAGATTTAATGGAAATAATAACTACAAAGGAATGTCTAAAATAGTGGGATGAACCCATCTATTTACAGACAAGAAAGTAAACGTACAAGAGAAGTATTGAAGCAATATAATAAGTAGAAATACTACAACAGGCTATAGCATTGGTACTTGTACAAAAGATCTAAGAATACTAATATTAAACTAAACTACTGAAGTTCAAAGGCGGTGGGAAGCTTCTATCAAAACATTTGATGAGTGACAAACTACTGATGAGTAGTTTGTCTTCAGCAGTTCTTCAGTTGACTTGTCTGGTTTGACTTCAGAACTTCTGATCATTACTCTTCAGCTCTTGATGTTTTCTTCTTCAGTACTTTGAATCTTGTTCTTCAGTGGTTTCCATACTTAGCATTATTTGCAGAAATAGGAATTAGACTAAGGTTTGCAAAAGTGGTTTCTTCAATCCTTTTTGTCCTTACAATCTCCCCCTGGATTGATGAAGCCAAAACCTTATCTAATCCTTTATTCTCTTTTTCTGCCATCAAGCATCTTCCAAATTTCTCTGAACATGGAAGTCTTGAGTTGTTGTAGTTGTTCTTCTATGAGAGATCCCTGTTCTGGTTCATGATGTTGGATTGTGAGCAGGTCTTTTGTAGATAGTTTTTTCAGTTCATTTATAGACATGAAGACCTTGCTTGAACGATCTCTTATTGTGATCGTCACTGAGTTTGGAATCAGTGAATGACCATTTCACTATGTTCACTTTAGATTGGTCAAAGTCTAAAGTGTAGGGAACCATGCTAGTCTCCTGGGTTGATCCTGATTGTGGAATGTTTTCTACTTCAGTGACCCTCAGGTGGGATTCTCTTCCTTCTTCAGCATGCACAGCATCAGGTATATTAAAGGTAGGGAGATGATGTTCAGTGATTACTTTAGTGTGCTTTTTATCTGTTATTGTTTGTTGTAAATGGTAAGCAAATGTAGAAGGATCCCTGAATTGTGTCAGCAGAGGCTTCTCTTCAACCACAAAGTCTCCTTGTACAACTGTATTGCCTTCTAGCAATACCATCTTGAAATCAGTCTTTATGGTCTCCCCTGGCTTCTTTTTGGTAGCAGGCTTTGATGTTGATTGTTTTGCACCAGAAGCTCTAACTACTGAAGTTTGTGATACTTCTAAAGTTTTGAACTTCTCTGGATTTGCAGCCTTATCGGCCTTAAATCTCTTATAAGTGTCATACAAAGTATCTTCTCTCCATTTTGACACTGAAGCTTTTGAACCAAATCCATTGGCTACCAACTCTTCTATAACCTTAGATCGCTTTGCCTTTCTGTCTTTTTCTGTGGCTAGCTTGTCAGATACAAGCTGAGCTCTTCTTGTCAATTCATCCACAGAGAGCCCTTTAAGTGAGTACTTCTTTGTTTTGCTGTTCTTGGTGATGAATGTCATCAGTTTTTGTCTTTTATCTTCTTCAACAACTCTCTCTAATTCTTCTTACTCACCCAACTTTTCTTCATATTTTTCAAGTCATCCCTTGCTTCTAGGCTATCCCAGATCTCATCTTCTTTTGCCTTTTTCTGTGCTGCCCTTAAACTCTTCTCCAAAAGTTCTTTTGACATTGATATGGGAGCAGGGTTTAAGATAGTTGTTTGAGAGGGTGCAGGCATTGGAATTTGAGTTGGAGTAGGTTCAGTTGCCTTAGAAGGTTGTTCTGTTTGAATGTAGGAAGTGTTAACTACTGAAGGGTTAATCAGGCTATCAACTACTGAAGGATTGTCTTCAGTACTTTCTTGGACTTCAGAAGTTTCTTCAATTTAGCCTTGGGATTTCTTAGCTGCTTCTATAGCTTCTTTAAGCAGCCTTTCTTGATGTTCTTTTTGCTTTTGGGCATCCTTTTGTTGTTGTGCCTCTTTTGCCTTTTTACTGGCTTCAAGTGACACCTTTGGTTCTTTAATCTTCTCCCCTTTTTTGGCTTCATCCACTTTTGGTAACCAAACAGGTAGAGGAGTTACACCAGATAATTTAGCAAGTTGTCTTGTGTTGTTATCTATCTTCTATGATAGCTCACCAAGTTTGTTGTTGATCATCTCAAGTTGAGTGTTGGTCTTCAACTCCAAAGCAGTTGTAAATGACTTGAGATGTTGAGATATTAGGGTGCTCATCATCTGGTTTAGGGGACTAGCTGGGTTGCGTAGGTGGTTCTGGTCTATGCTAGATGACCCAGTGAATTGGGTAGACTTTTGTTGCGAAGGGGGTGTTTTTGGGTGATTTTCAAGTAGCCGTCAATTCATGTTGTGGAGAGTTTGAATCATCATCCAAATCAATGGAATCATTTGAATCCCTGCTGACATCCTCAATGAGGACATCATCAGTTGTATCATGAGATAGGCCCAACCTAGTTGTCTCATGAACCTCTTTGTCTTGGTACTGAGGTTTTCCTACTTCAGTCATAAAGCCTTCATCAGTAGTTGCCACATTTGAGGTCTTAACTATGTTACTTATGTCCTCAGATCCACCACTGGATGGTAAATAAGTAGTAGCAGCCTCAAATGTACCTAAAGTATCTAAGTTTGGGCTTAGACACCTTGGTTTATCCTCATCTCTTGGGATAGGGCTAGTAACATCCACATCCATGTCAACTTCTGATGGTTTATCCCCTGTTTGATGTGTTTGTTTGGGATTGACATATTCAAATGAGACTGTTTCTTTTAGCCCAGAGAGAAGTTTGGCAATTTCAATTGTGGTGTGAGATATTTCTAGTTCAGTAGTTTTTGGTAAAGGGTCAGCAGTTTCAAAGGATGGATCAGTAGTTATGGTCTTTTTAAGTTTCTTCCTTTGAAATAAAATGGTAATGGGTGCTCTTTTGGGGGTTTGAGATGGATGAGACTGAGAGGATGTTTCAGTCACATCTTTAACAAGTGCAGATTGCACATCAGCAGTTTCAGGCATCTCAACTTCCTGAACTGCCTTTTTTTAGGGTTTGTGGGTTTTGATTTTTGTTGTTTTGGTTTCTTGGCCTTTTTAGGTGTAGGTTTGGAAGATGTAGGTTCCATGGGGACTGGTTCTTGTTCCCCTTGGTCATCTTCTGGCAAAGTTACCGGTTTGTTATGCCTTGAGTATGCTTGTGAGGTTAATGGGTTTAAAATTAATGCTTTACCCACAAGCACCTCATTTCCAAGTTCTTTAATTATGCATTGCATGATGAACCTTGGATACAACAAAAAAATCTTTTTAGTATTTTGGTGATGCAACACCAACTCATTAAAGAAAAGTGCTGATGCCCTGAATTTTGTTTCATTCACAATGGAATTAAAAATAGGTTGAAAAGTAGAGGGCATCTGATCATAAGATCCAGTTTTGGGACTTAAACACATGATTATGTAATGAAACAAAAGTTTGTACTTTGCATCAAAATATTTCTTATAGATTGTAGCATGTGAGAGAGTACCTTGGTAACCACACTCTGTCATGGTTAATTGAATTTTAGAATTGGGAATATTCTCTGAAGCATCAGCATCATCTAAACCAAGTCTTATTCCCAAAGTAGCTGGTGTGATTGCCATAACCTTCCCTTAAATAGTTGATTTGAGGGAAATCACTTTGTTGTTCACTGTCACTACCTCGGCGTTTGCCTAGAACTCATTGAGAGTTTGTATGTGGATTGGAGGATCAATGGTGAAAGCAGTGGTGTATTGAGATTTGACGACTAAATCAATGATTTCGTCATATTGGGACCAGGCTTCATCCTTCACGAAGTAGCCTTGTTGATTATGTCCCTGTTTCAGTATAAGAGCCATGGTGTTTGTGGATCGAACAGTGTTTTCGATGTTGCAGGGGAGGGTTTGTGAGTGTTTTTGAGAGAGAAGGGGGGAATTTTGCTTTTTGAAAGGATAAGTATGAGAAAGTGTGTTTATGAGAAGTTTATAACTGCCATAGGTCAAACTTCTGAAATGGGAAATGTCTGATTTACCCTTATTGACAAAACTGCTGATGAGGAACATTATTCATCAGTACTTCCCATTTTCTCTTCAGTAGTTGTTAAAAACTGATGAGAATAATTTAAAAACACTTTATTCATAACTTCTGAAGTTTATTTTATCAGAAGTTAATCATTTTTCTGAAAAATATATTCCCATTCTGATGTTTTGTACATCAGAAGTTTCCCTTTTTTTGGTTATCAGAAGTTTTATGACAGATTAGTAACAATGTAAGTGAAAGCAAAATATGTGCAGGAAAATGAAAAACACTTACAATACTTATTCCAAATTTAGCATCCTAAGCATGGATACTAACTTCTGAAATGTTGATGTGTCAAGGGGTTTGGTAAATATGTCAGCTATTTGATTAGCTGTTGTCACATGTTTCACCTCAATCTTGCCTTTTTCATAGCAATCCCTTATGAAATGATACCTGATTTCAATATGTTTAGTCTTTGAAGACTGAACAAGATTTTGAATTATGCTAATGGCAGATTTACTGTCTACAAGCAATGGGGTCTTGGTCTCTTTGATTCCATAGTCCAGTAATTGATACTGAAGCCATTAAATCTGTGATGTACAAGTTGCAGCTGCAATGTATTCTGCTTCAGCAGTTGAAGTTGCCACAAATGTTTGCTTCTTTGATTGCCAGGACACCAAACAGTTTCCTAAGAATTGACAACCACCAGATGTTGATTTTCTTGACATTTTGCACCCTGCATAGTCACTATCTGAAAAAGCTGTTAACTTGGTATTGCTAGAAGCAGGATACCAAATTCCAAGTGTAGGAGTTTCTTTCATATATCTGAAAATTCTTTTGACTGTAATTAGGTGTGATTCCTTAGGAGCTGATTGATATCTAGCACAAACACATGTTGAAAACATAATATCTGGTCTAGATGCAGTTAAATAAAGTAGGGAACCTATCATACATCTTTACATGGTTTGATCAATCTGTTTTCCTTGATCATCTGGTTCAACTTGTGTGATTGGTGTCATGGGAGTGGAACATGATTTACAGTCTTGTAAAGAAAATTTGCTTAATAATTCTTTAACATATTTGGATTGATGTATAAAAGTTCCATTTGTTTGTTGTTTGATCTTCAGTCCCAAGAAGTACTGCAGTTCTCCCATGGTACTCATCTCAAATCCTTATTGCATGAGTTTCTTAAATTCATCACATAGTTTTGAATTTGTTGAACCAAATATAATGTCATGAACATAAATTTGAAAAAGTAGGATGTGATTTCCAACATGCTTTATGAAAAGAGTTTTATCAATGGAGCCTCTTGTGAAGTGATTTCTGAGTAAAAAGTTTGAAAGTGTTTCATACCAAGCTCTAGGAGCCTGTTTTAGCCCATAAAGAGCCTTGTCAAGTTTGTACACCCAATCAGGATGAGAAGGATCCTCAAACCCAGGTGGCTGACAAACATACACTGCCTCTTTTTTTCCATATAAAAATGCACTCTTTACATCCATTTGAAAAACTTTAATTTTGTTGGAAATTGCATAAGCCAAAAATAACCTGATGGCTTCAAGCCTTGCAACTGGAGCAAAGGTTTCGTCATAATCAATTCCTTCTTCTTGAGAATAACATTGTACCACCAGTCTTGCCTTGTTCTTGATAATTAAACCAGACTCATCTTGTTTGTTTCTGAAAACCCATCTTGTTCCAATTGGTTGTTTGTTTGGAGATAAGGGACAAATTTCCCAAACCTGTTGCTTCTTGAACTATAATAGTTCATCTTTCATTGCTTCAACCAAACTGTTGTCTTTAAGGGCTTGCTGATACTTCTTAGGTTCCAACTGAGAAATAAATGCTGAAAATAAGCAGAAGTTGGAAAGCTGGTTTCTTGTAAGTACCTCTGATGCAGTATCACCCATGATTTGATCCAATGGATGATCTTTGTGTTCAATCAGTTGTTGTAAACCACTTATAGGTGTAGGCTCTTGTACTTCTTCAAACAAACCACTGAGGTTGATAATATCTGGTTCAGCTGTTTGAACATCATCAGTAGTTGCAGGAGCTGAATCAGAAGTTTGAGTTTGTACATAAGCAGTTGTTGAATCAGAAGTTTGAGGAACTTCTGATGGTTTAAAAGTTGATTAAATGACTGTATTTGGAGTCCATGATGGAGGACCATCATCATCAAACCCTTGATCACAATAATAAGTAGGTTTAGATGAATCAACAGTCTTTTCAGGTCCGAAATTAAAACTGTCAAGGTCAACGAGTTTAATAGGATGTGCTGGAATGAGTGCATGTTTTAACTCATTGAACTTGACATTCAGTGCTTCTTCAACTATCTTGGTTCTGGAATTGAATACCTTGTAGGCTTTTCTACTTGAAGAATAACAAAGAAAATAACCTGAATCAACTTTAGCAGCAAACTTTGAAATAGAGTCTTTGATGTTGAGGATAAAACATTGACATCCGAAAGCCCTGAAAAAGGAGATAAGTGGCTTAATGCCATGAAGAATTTCATATGCAGTTTTGGAATGTTTCTTGGTGATTAGAACTCTATTCTGAACATAGCAAGCTATGTTGAATGCTTCAGCCCAAAAATAAAGAGGTAGGCCTGAATCAGCTAACATTGTTCTTGCTGCTTCAATCAATGTTCTGTTCTTCCTTTCTACCACACCATTTTGTTCAGGAGTTCTTGGAATGCTGAATTGTCTAACAATCCCTTTAGACAAACAGAATTCATTCAGAGTTTTGTTCTTGAACTTTGTCCCATTGTCACTTCTTATGACTTTGACAGAGAGAGAATATTGTTTCTCTACTTGTAGAATGAAGAACTTGATAATTTCAGCTGCCTCATCCTTGGAAAATAAGAAGAAGACCCATGTGAATCTTGAGTAGTCATCAATGATGACTAAGCAGTACTTCTTCTTACCAAGGCTCATGATTTTGACTGGTCCAAATAAGTCCATATGGGGTAGTTGAAGACATGTAGTTGTTTTTTATTCTTCAATAGACTTAAAGGTGGACTTATGCTGTTTTCCTTTAAGACATGATACACAGTGTTCTTGACACTGGTATACTTTCAAGGGTAGACCTCTGACCAAGCCCATTTTGTGACTTTATTTATGGTTTTAAAGTTCACATGACCAAGTCTCCTACGCCAAAAGGTCTGTCTCTGAAGTTGATGCCTTTGAGAAGAAGCAGACAATGTTGTTCAGTACTTTGTCCTTTTCAATGTCCACTGCATAGACATTGCCACATCTTTTGGCTATCAACAAAGTATGATCTTCAATGATCTTCTCTATCAACTTCTAGCCTTCTGGTGATATGATCTTGCATGTTGTTTTGGTGAAAAAGGAAGAATATCCTTTATCACATATTTGTGACACACTCAGCAAGTTGTACTCAAGGTTTTCAACCAAATTAACCTTGTTAAACTGCATTTTGCCTGAGGATACATTGCCATATCCTAGCACATATCCCTTTGCATTATTCCCAAAGGACACAGATCCTTCTCTTTGACTTATGAAATTGTTAATCAGGTACCTGCATCCAGTCATGTGCATTGAGCCTCCACTATCAACATACCAAATGCTATTTAGACCTCTGGATACCCTTTGCACAAAGAGTAGATTAGTTAGATTTAGGAACCCAAGCCAATTTGGCTTTGGGTGTACTCTTAGAAATAGTAGCAGTTTGTTGTTGACCAATTTTAGAAATCCATGTCTTTTTGGCAATGGATTTATTGTTGAGAACAATGGTAGGACCTTTTTGAGGCTCACCATCAACTTTGGTCATCAGAAGTTTGACCAAATCTATTAAATCTTTGACCTTAGCAGTTTGTGAAACTACTGATGGCTTAGGTCTAACTTCTGAAAAAAGAATTTTGAGAAGAAGACTGTGGTTGAGATTTAGTCTTTCTCTGAGAAAAGGTGTTAATTGGTTGCTGTTTGATGGGAAAGAAAGTGTTTTCAAAATCTTGTTTGATTTGTTTTCCCACAACCATTTGTAAAACTTTCTTGTTGTATTGATTTCCTTTTCTATATCTACAAAATTCTGTTTTGTGGTTAAACAGACCACAAATTTCACAAGATTTTGCCTTTCCTTTTAGATTTTCAAGAGTTTTGGAAGGCAAAGTGCTGACAGTTGTTAAATCTGGAATTTGGTCATCAGTAGTTTTCAGAGTCTCAACTCTTGATGTAGATGAAATTACTGATGAGTCAATGTCAGTCATTTCTACTTCTGCAGGACTTTATTTTTCATTTGTAAGAAAGTTCTGATGAAAAGATGTGCATTCTTTCATGTCAGAAGTTTGTTTTTGAACTATTCTACTCCTATCATCAGTAGTTTTGGGAGTAAAACCAGTTGGTGATTCTGTATGATCGTATCCAATGCCAAACTTAACATTTGATGTTGTTTGTTTGTTAAGCAGCATTTGGAAACCTCTACATGACTCTACCCAATTTTCACAATCAACCTTGGTGTCAGCAAGCTCTTTTCTGACTTTTCCTAGGTTTTCTATCATGCTTTTTATTTGTGCTTGGGTTTCAATAGCATTATTACTCAATTTAGAAATTTCTTTTTTCTTTGGAGCAAGTTTTCTTTCTAAATCACATTTCATTTGAGTGAATTTTCTTTCAGAGTCATTGGCTTTGCCTTGTAGATGCACATTGGTCTATCTTATTAAAGCAAATGATTCTTTGCATGATTTTGAGCAAAGTTTTAAAAGAGACTCTTTAGATACCTGAGATAAGGCAACATTAGAGGAGCATCCCTCAAAAGCCATTAAGGCAAAATTCTTTCTGCCATTATCAGGTTCACCCCAGTTGATGTCAAAGATTTTGTTGTATGCATCTGGACTACACTCTGTTGTATCAAAAGGAAGACTGCTCCAGTTAACATACCCATTTGTGAAAAGGCTTTGTTGAGTGGGTTGTTGAGCAGCAGGAATGGAAGTCATCTGTTGGTGGCTTTGCTGTTGATGAGCAGACATCTGAACATATTGTATTTGTGGCACATATTGGATTTGTGGAGCTTGTGCCTATACAAAATGTGAACTTCCCTATGTTCCAAAGTTCTTATTGTAACTAGGGTTTAATTGGTTTCCAGACTGTGATTGGTTAAAGCTAAAGCTTCTACACTCTCTAGCAAAGTGTCCCAACTTCTGACACTTATGACATCTCAATTTAGATTTGTAAAAACCAATTTTTGTAGAACTGTCCAGTCCTGGAAATTTCCTTCCGTCCTTTTATAAAATTTGTTAGTTTTTATGCTTAACATGGCCAGTTGGTGTAGTATATCCATTTCCTCTAGGTCATCACTACTGATATTTTTTAAATCATCCATTATAAAACACATGTTATCAGTAGTTTGACAGTTTCATCATTTACATAAGCTGGATATGACCTTTCTGATGAGATCCCAACAGTTATGTCAATGTTATTAAAAGAACCAAAATCATTAGAACAAGAAGGTGAGTCTTTGTAACACCCCAACCGATGGCGGAAACATCGAGGTGTCACGTAGTGACGATTGTTCAAAAGCTCATGGTACTAAAGTGTAAATATTTTATTCAATGCTTCAAGTTACAATTACAGATATCATCAAGTACAATTATTATGTCACATGTTGTCTTGATTAAGTCTTTACTAAGTCCACATGTCCTACATGACATATCTCAACAATCAACCTGAAACATGCTCAAAAATATTTTGTCAACATAAATAATGTTGGTGAGCATACAAAGTTTGTATACGTATAATATAAGTTTAAAGAAGATGATTTACAATTCATGTGTCATGATTTATTCAAGGCAAATATGAAAGACACGTAAGTACATAATGCGGGTCAAAATCAAACCTCTTATGTGACAAAGATTAAAGCATTAACAATGACCTAGGACTTCCCACACACATAGGTACTTTCCCCTAGGCGGGTTGTCAATCCAAATAGCGTTATCCATTGTTAAAGTCGGCTAGCTAAGTTAATGATTTTGTAATGATTGCAAGTATACTACATTTATGTTTAAGCACAAAGCACAAGAATTCAAGCATAACACGTATATGAATTATATGTAAAATGTTTATGAATAAGTGCACGCGTATGTTTAATATGTGTATATGAATCACCTCAAAAGTGTAAAAATGAAAAAGGGGATAAGTATACTCACCTTGATGTAGGTGATTTGAGTGTTTGTCCGAGGAAAGTATGTCAAATGGCACAAATAGAAACTACAAGTTAAATCAAGTAATACTAGAGTCAAGAACTAGTTTTGAGGAAAGTCGACGGAGACTCGCTAATTCCCGTTATAGTTTAGAAGTCATGTCAAGTTCTAGTCATGTCTCGTCTATTTGTTTTGAATAATTGAAGTTTTAAGTCATAATTTGTTTGTCATCGCATAGGAATTGGTGATGTTTAGACGTTTCATGTTAGTCATGTTCAATTATCGCCTGACAAAAATAATACTAAGTTTTTTCTTATATATTATATATGTTCTCATATTATAGATCGTCATTATTTGTAAGTCTTGAATAAATGCCACTTAGTGTTTAAGTTTGACGATTAATATTACCTTTATAAGTCATAGTCTTAATATTAACATTACCATACAATGTAAAATAATAAATATTGTAGCTAAATGTTTACGTATGATAATTGATCTAAATATACCAAAGGTTTAATGTGTCATTAACATTTATGAGTTACAATTTCTAGAATTCAAGTCACATTTATAGAATTCAAAGTTGGATAATTATTTTCATAAAAAATTACATTGAGTTTTAACACAAATAAATATAGGTCTTGGTTAATAATTTGGGACCAATAAGTATATGTTACTCTACCAATGATAATATCCCTATTTGTATATATAAATATATGTGTATATATATATATATTATATGCACGATGTATGATTTACTAATAAACTTTTCTAGTCTACAAACATAAATAAATATTGATTTGTAAAGATACATACATTATTTCATGTGACACCTTGAAATAAGAAATTATTCCACTGTTTTGATGTTGGTTCCTTGGAATCTGTGTTAGAGATTTTTATACATAACATATCTTTTATGTGTGTTTGATTTGATGAGAATTAATAAAATATCAAGAATCCATTTTGAATAGTTAATATGAATGGACACTTTTTGTCATGAAAATAATGGTGAAAGGACTATGCATATTGTGTAAAAGCTTATTATTTTTGTGAACGTCTAGAATCCATTTTCACCATGAACATGCCTTAGAGTTTCTTGACATGAATTCTATTATATTGAGAATTAAAAAAATAATAATAATAAAATAAAAGTGTGTATATATAAATGGAGTCACATACCAAAACACAAAATGATAAGATTCAGGATGACACCACACTTGATAACTTGAGTTCTTGATCAAATAACTTGAAAGAATGAAGAATGGTGGTTGTATGTGCGGTGAATAAGGTAGTGTTAGGGGTTGCGCAAAATTTGAAGATTAAAGGAAATACAAGTGTTTTTATATACATGACAAATTTTTTTATGTGTTTCTTCTTCTTTCAACATGAAGAGGTTACTAAGTTGGTATTTAAAAGGATTCATAAACAAGAATTGATGGTGGTCATTAAAGAGCATCGGTTTCATATGTTTTGAGTGAATATAATTAGTGTAGTGTGGGTAGGTTACAAAATAACTCTTATATTTACTCATCTAAAAGCATACAAATCAAAATATTATTACCAACTAATAAATAAATTAACTTGTATTTATATGATAAGTAAAAACGTACATTTTTTTTTTAAAATTGATAATATTTGCTTAAACGTCCAACCACAACGTGTTAAAGTTACGATCCAATGTACGTTTATGATTAATAATGAAACTCAATCCGAACAAAGATGTAACGATCAACGCAACTTCAAGCTTTTTATTAAAATTTGAAACGATCAAGGTATGGGGACTAAAATGTAAATAAAATAAAGTTTAGGAAACATGCAAATGTTACAGTCTTGTCCTAGGAGTGCTGTGCTACCTGGAATATAGGCATCAACAGTTTTTCCAGAGTTTTGTAACTTTTTCTTTTGATTGATTTCTCTTTCAAAAGTAAGTAATCTCCCATGTAATTTTGTGAGTGAGAGAGAATCAAAATTTGGTCCTGACCTGAGAACTATAGAATAAGTTTCCCATTTTTCTGGTAAAGACCTTAAAAATCTATGAAGCCTAGATGAGTTTGTGTAGGTCTGACCATTTAATTTTAACTCAAATATTAATGAAAGGAATCTTTCAATTGCTGTGTTAAAGTCTTTCCATTTACATGAGTAAAAGTTTCATATTGTTGAGCAATGATTTCTCTGGTGTTGGCTATCACCTCATCAGTTCATCCAAACTGTTCTTTAAGGCAATCCCACAGCTCTTTGGCACTTTCACAGTGTAAAAGCCCAACATATATTTCATTTGGGGGAGCCATAGCCAACATAGAGAATGCCTTAGCATCCAGCTCAAGTTTTAGGAAATCTTCTTCCGTGTACTCTTTTGGATCTTTATGTCTTTCTACTTTAGTTTCTGGATCTGTTAATTCTGGTTTATGAGGTCCAAACATAACAGACTTACAACATCCAGTATTTTGTTGAGATCAAGTGTGTGCCAACCTCATTTGCCAGATATTATATTCATTTCTGACCAGCATATGAGGTTTATTGGCAGATCCAGTGTTATGAGGGTCCATTTTTTAAGGAATAAGATTGATCAAAGATTTCTTAAAGTGATGGATTGTTTAAAAAGTGAACTGCAATCCTATATTGAATATCAATAAGAGCCTGTGTCTGATTCTCAATTTGTTAGATTGATATTTGATCAGATAAACCAGTGCTCTGATACCAATTGTTGGATCAGTTTCTTGTTTAACAGGTTCTTATCATGAACACTTGCATATTTTAACTATCAAAGTAACTTGCACAGCGGATTATAAGTTAAGTGTTCAAGTTAAAGATGTACTTTTAAACAGTAATAAATACTCACCATTGAGTTATGAAACGAAAGCAGTAAGTGAGAATCTAAAAACAGTTAATTAATAAAACAGTAAATGCTTCAATGATTCTCAGATTTAATGGAAATAATAACTACAAAGGAATGTCTAAAATAGTGGGATGAGCCCATCTATTTATAGATAAGAAAGTAAACGTACAAGAGAAGTATTGAAGCAATATAATAAGTAGAAATACTACAACAGGCTGTAGCATTGGTACTTGTACAAAAGATCTAAGAATACTAATATTAAACTAAACTACTGAAGTTCAAAGACGGTGGGAAGCTTCTATCAAAACATCTGATGAGTGACAAACTACTGATGAGTAGTTTGTCTTCAGCAGTTCTTCAGTTGACTTGTCTGGTTTGACTTCAGAACTTCTGATCATTACTCTTCAGCTCTTGATGTTTTCTTCTTCAGTACTTCGAATCTTGTTCTTCAGTAGTTTCCATACTTAGCATTATTTGCAGAAATAGGAATTAGACTAAGGTTTGCAAAAGTGGTTTCTTCAATCTTTTTGTCCTTACACACATTATAAGTCAACTTTAAACCTGATAAATGATTTTGTAAACGTTGGCTATCAGTTTAAACTACTTTATTTCCCTTTATCGTACTCTATATGTTTTATAGAAGTTACATAATTCCAATGAACTCCTACCTCAACATGTTTGTTAGATGTTATAGTTAATATAACTTGAACAATACTTTTTATAAAGATTACACCGGAAAACTAAAAATGTGGGTGGTCGGTCCACAGATTACTTGAAAAAGCCCACTAAATTAATAGTGTTTTAAATATAATATCTCAAGTTTTAGCCTAACCCGATTCTAGCAGTTCTTTTGAACGGACCCGCGTTCAAACCGAATTGAACCGGGTACCGTTTTCACCAAAATTAAAGAACCAAAACCCAGACCTTAAATACAAGAATACGGTTCGGATCTAGCAGTTCGGTTTCGGTTCCCCGGTTCTGACGGTTCGAAATAGTGAATTGGTCAGCCGGCTATTGGAATGTTTAAGACATTTTTCAAAGCGTCAAAGGTTGCAACCATATACTTGTACGACATTAGACAAAATCTTATCAACATCTTTAATAAGCCTTGACATATTCTCCAAAGGAACGCTCTTAGTAGCATAGTGATAACCTGCATTCACCCCCACATTAAAACCAACACCATTCACGACATTGTTAACACCTTCTATGGCTTCTATCATCTTTTGGCAACGATGAACATAATGAGCAATAAGTTTGGCTGCCACCGAAAGAAAGAACTTCTTTGTTTCAAAGAACTTTTTTGTTGGGGTAGTATGTCCGATACTCAAATAATTTAACTTACTATCTCGATATGATCCAAAGAGTTACATTTTGAAGGAGAAACAAAATATGTATATTTAAATGTTAAATATATAAACACAATATGTGGTGTAATTAATCGGGGAATAATTAAGTAAAGAGACTTTACTGTAAATCTATATCTATCTATACTATATTATAATGCATGAGTGATGGGTAGTTTAAGATACCCAAAAGTTAAAAAATTATTTTTCATTAATAACCCTGAAATGAGGGTAAAATAGTCATTCTTATATTATTTACATTTTAATACCCTATCTTAGTAACATTTTAATCCCTTAAACTTACTTAACTTTTGCTTATTTAAATTATAGTTAAACTTCTTTTCCTTATTTTAAGCAAACCATCTCCCATAACTTTTAAATAGTCATATTTTTTTGCATACGTTTATGCTTTTATAAAAAATATATTACATGATAATAATGAGCATTTTATTATCTTTAGTTTTAGTATAGTATTGCTATTTTTTATTAAAAATCTTTATGAGCTACGTGATTAACGATATCTAGGGTGAGCAATAACTAAACCGTTCACCGAAGCCAAACCAAAAATTGACAAAACTAAACCAAAATCTATTGAAAACTGAAAACATTCGATTTAACTTAAAATTGGCTATAGTTTTCTTTTTTTTTTTTTTTTTTTACCTTTAGTTAACCCAATTTAGTTAAACTAAAACATGCCCATTAATATATTCATAACAGCATGCCCGCATGATGTGGTAGGGAACACAGACACTTCTAATGGTTCATGGTTGGGTTGGGTTAGGTTCAGTTCGGTTATAAGCCTCAACTGAAACAAAAATCGACATTATTGGTTTATCAATTTTGTTAATCAACCGGTTAATTGGTTCAGTCTATTTGGTTAGATTGTCGTTTTTAGTTCGGTTTAGTTAATTTTGGTTAATAACCAAAACCAAACTTTGGTTAAAATTTTAAATACATGTAATGGATGTATAAAAGGTATAAATATATGAATAGTTTAGTTTTGGTTTGTTAATTTTGGTTAACTTAGGGTACAAAAAAATCGATATTAGGTTAACTCGGTTTTGGTTAATTTTTAGTTCGGTTTTGTATGTTTTTGTTCGATTTCGGTTGAGTTTCAATTATTGTTCACATCTAGATATTGTTAATCACGTAAAAATCAAATTTTTAATTAAAAGTATATAGCAAATTATACTATAATATGGTTTAAAGCTGAGTATATATGTTTATAAATTGTAGTGGCGGTATAAATAGAGGGGGTTTTGAAATTTTTAGCTTTTACACCTAGACATGTAAACGAACCGAATGTTCATTTAATTTTAACCGAACACGAACACATAATCAAACACATTTTTGTGTTCATGTTCGTTCATTAAGAAATTTGTCATGTTCTTGTTCGTTTATGTTCATTCGTTTAAACCTAAACGAACAGTTCACCAACGAACATAAACGGACGTTCACGAAAATAATAAATGTGAACGATTTGTATTACTGAAAAACCTAATTACTAATTGGTTATATATTTATACAACTAGCTAAAGCTCAATTTATGTTTGTATTTATGTAAATATAACTACGTATGTAATTAATAAACTTAAACGGACATAACTAAACGAACATAAACGGACGTTCACGAACATAAATGAACAAACTCAACGTTTGTTCATGTTCGTTCACTTAACTAAACGAACAAATTTTTTAGTTCTTGTTTGTTCATTTATTAAATAAACGACATAAACGGACTTCCCACCGAACAAGTTTACGAACAGCTCATGAACATTCGGTTCGTTTACATGCCTATTTTTTTATCTCTATGTCATGTATTTATACCTCCGTTTCATGTACTTCAAGGCAAAAAAAACTTAGCCAAAGTTTGTTTTTGTTATTAACCAAAATTAACTAAACCGGACTAAAAACCGAAAATCTAACAATACTAACCGAATCAAGGAACCAATTGTTTAATAAGATTGATTAATTGATGACCTTTGATTTTAGTTTCGGTTGAAGCTAATAATCGAACTTAAACGAACCATACACCTTTAGAAGTGTTTCTGTTCCCCGCTGCATCGCGCGGGCACTTTACTAGTATATATATAATAAACGAAAAAGGGATATGTCACATGACACTACATGAGGTATTTAAATCCCTTGATTTCCCTCTAAAATTCCTTTTTAATTATATTTTAAATAAAGATAAGTATTAACTATTATTTTAAAATTTCAAATATGTTAATTAATATTTTTATCTTTACTGTTTCCTTATCTTCCCCCACAATTTTTAAACGTTAGTAACTTTTATATACGGCATTTAAAAAAAATACACCAAATTAACGAGCATTTTATTATCTTTTCAATGAGCACCATTGTGACACCAGTCAATGATCCAGGTCAACATTCGTACACATTTTTCTTGTTACTGTCATTTCATGTGCATAATTAGACACTTTTGCACACATTATACCCCCCGTCTAGTAAAGCCTGAGTTATTGTAGAAATGAAATAGATTATCCGTTTATGCATACAACACTCGGAATATACAAGACAATTGGCGTTGAACAGTCAAGCCAATCACACGCTCAACAAAGAGCAACCAGATACCCGATTACCACACAGGAACAAAACAACATTACACGTGTGATGTGCCTGGTTTTAGTAATTTAAAAAGATATCATTTTCCTGATGCCAAAAACTTGATGTTTTAAATTCCAAAACATTGGTTTTGGGAAAACGATTAATTTTTACTAAACCTTTTAAACAAGTTTTAGATTTATAAGTATACTATATATTCTTAGAAACTAAAACCAACACATAGGTAGAGAACCTGACGTGTATAGTAGAGGTTTCTAGGGTAAATACCGAGTATCGTATTCCTAGAGAAAACACTTTCCCCTACTCAACCTTACATCAAATAACTGATCGGGTTTGAAAAGAAAAATAAAACAAAGGGGTTTTAAGAAGAATAGTTTTAAAAAGGTGATAGGTTTTATAAAATAAAAAGGATAAAATAGTAGAGATAGTAGGCATGCACATCTTGGGGCCCTCCGTATAAGTAGTTAAGTTTACTTATTTGTGAGGAGAACAAGAGTGGACTTGAAGTGTTGGCTTGTTGATAGAGGCGGGGCCACTACTGAATAGTGTGCATAACCTCCTGATGCGTGTCCGCATTAGTTGTGAAGGTTCACCGGTTGAGCCCTGCTTTCACAGGTGCTTCCCAAATCGCGGTCAAGTCGCTGGTCCTCTAACTTATCTTCTTCTTAAAATGGAGGCTTGACTTCCGACCAAGAACACCGTACACCTCCCTTAGCTTTCGCGTTCCGTACCGAAGGATCTCTTCTTACAGTCATCCTGGCAACATCGTATCCGCTAAGTAGGTTAACGGTTATGAACACCGAAGGATCTCTCTTAAAGTCAGCTCAGGCGACATGTATCCCCAATGGTTAACGGTTTTGTACTAACGAGACCTAGATATAGTATTCTTGTTTTATTTATCTTAAAACGGGACACCTTAATTATTTACTGATCAAGTAAATAAAAAGTCTAGTTTAGTGATTTATAACTTAACAAACCCAACCCATAACCTCCCGAGATGAACGAAATCATTAACAAAGGTGGAACATAATCCTAAAGGTGTGTAATCCGAAGATCACTAGTGCACCCGTAGGGAATCCACCTTTTGCCAAGAAAATCATTCATTCATCTGGTAAGTACTAGAAATGTGTCACTTAGATCTGGTCCACTTCAGAAGCCATTGCTTAGAACCCGGTTTGGATATCAGAAGCCCAAAGGATCTGTCTCACTAGCGGTTTCCTCGCCTTGGATCTAGCTCGGGACTACCAGAAGCTGATCAAACCTCATGATAGTTTATTTTATTAATTAAGTTAGGGTTGATTTTAGATGTTTATTAAGTTAATCACTAATTAAACTTGTCACAAGATAAACAAACAAGAATTAGTTAAGAAGATAACACACAAAATAACTAAAAATAAACTACTACTAATAATAAAAGTCAACAAATCGAAATGAGTTCGAAGATAGTGGAAAGATACAACCATAATGAATGATCAACACAAGAATCATGGTTGCTCATAGACAAGCCTTCCATCTTCTTGATACTATGTATCTAATGTAAACCTCACGACCCTTGATGTTTTATTGCATGAACTATTCTATGATCCCATTCTTGGCCAAGATAATCAAGGTAGGGCGAGGCCTAACCTTGGTGGGATGTTAGGATGACCCTAAGGCCTCCCACAAGACCCCAAGATCTCTGGAAAAGTCGACCCAAGAAGGCACAAGAAGGAATGAGATGGGATGCCAAATGATTGAGTGAAGCTTGCTATTTATAGGCAAAGAGGCAAACATATCCCTTTCATGTGGTCTAAAACCTTGCATGTGGGAGCCAAAGTTGTGGTTATATATTGTACCCTTTGTCTCCTAGCCACAGTTTTGTCCATTTTGAGAAGCTTTTTCTTGTCTCCCAAGTTGGCTGCTTTTTCTTCTAGTCTGCAGGGCCTCCATGCAAGTGTGCATGGGCGCGCTGGGCCAGTCTCGGACTGATTTTATCATCGTTTAAGTTCCAGAAAGGTCTTCACACGTACGGGAAATATGCTGCAAGTTTCGTATCCTCCGGAATCTCCGATTTCAGCTGTTTTTACCTGAAAATCACTTGTTTTCGGTTTGGAGCTCCAATTTCCTGAAAAATACAAATAGGTACGATTAAGTAGCTAAAATTAATAATTTAAGCTCAATCTTGCCCTATTTTGAAACTAATTATGCACGTTTTTATGTTCATTTTGTGACACATCAACGTGACATTACCAATGTGGAAACTCACTCAATTCCACTCAAATCCGAACAATCCACAATATGTTTTATGAAATTAAAACACACCAAACCATGAAACATTATCAAGATGCAGACACATATGGACATGAGTTAACACTATCCAACAACATATGTTTGTGCAATTATTAACACATGTAAAGACAACATAGCTTGTATTATTATCATTATTACCATAATGCACTACCCACCCATTAAATCATCCACGTACATGTGTGTTGACACTCAATAACCGATCCTTATACCATGGACAACAAATAGTTACCTAGAACAACACCATGTCCATACTTATGTACATATATAAACCGGCTATATCCTCATTCCATTCACACTAGACTAAACAATGGACATCAATATACATGTACACATAAATACTTATCCATTTAACTCCATAAACATACTCACCCTTGATATGTATAACCGTATGTATGTGTGTAGCTATATGATGACAAACACAACTCACTAAACCTATACATATACACACACGACTACACAAATAGAAACATAATCGGGGTTTAAAAAGCTTCTATCTTCTATCCCTTTTACCAAATATAAAAGTTTTGGATAGAACATAATCATGCTATCATAAGAACACCTAGTCTATCCTTCATTTCCCTCTTTATTTTCGGCCGAACACAAGACACAAACAAGACAACACACTTAGATTTCCAATGACAACTCACTTATACTAAAATGGGCCTTTCATTGACAAACCATCATCCACTGTTTGATCACATTCCAAATATGTTACCCTTTTCCTTTCCTTTGGCTTTGGCCGACTCACCATAAGACACCACCTTTTTCCCTTGTCAAGTGTTATACCCAAAATGGTAACTCATCCAACTCAAGAACACCTTCCAATGTATGAATATATACCTTTCCACACCCTTGCATCTAACAGGCCAATGATAACCACACACACATACGATTTTCATAATAGGAATGAGGCAATCTTTGTCTTGTGTTAAGTCACTATCAAACAATTGTCCAAACATTATACCAAAGTGGATTCTTGACGCTCATCTAAACAAATCCCAATGTATGACAACTTTCCATCTTTTTTTCTTAACCCCTAGAGTCGGCTACAAGAGGACAAGCACACAATTCATTCATTTCTCACATATATACATACACGACATGTTTGATAGCCCATGTGCACAATCCTTGTTCCATGACTAGTCCCAATCTATCGCATGACAACAAAACAACAAAAGGAAACATGGTTTTGGCAACTACAATCATCTAAGCACATTTGGAAGGAGTTGACTTGCCACAAAAGCCTATACTAATATTCTAAACTATCGACCTAAGCATGGAAGCATGCTAACCTCTTTGTCAACTTATTTCATGGTTTAGGAAATCCATTTTAAGACACCACTTCCAATTCCCTTTGGCTTACCATATTGATCCACCTTCATGCCCCAATTCAGCCTATATAAAAGGGATGGCACAATCACTTGAAACCTTGCACCAACAATATCAAAACACACACTAAACTCTCACTTTCCTTTCCCTCTTGAAACTATCGGCCAAATACCACAAGAGAGGCGATCACAAGCCATTTGCTTTCGGCATTCATCCATACGAAGAGTCACAAGGGATCAAGAAGCTACATTGTTGAATCGTGACTCAAGGGAAGCTCTAGATCACCAAAAACACTCACCATCATTCCATTTCCTTGGTATATGATAGATACTCCTCTTAAACCTCTATTTTTAATGGCCCACATATATGTTGATCACACCATGGCCGAACAAATGTAGGTGTGTAAAGACATCATATTTTGTTAAGAAATCCGACTTTTAAACTCCAAACATAAAGTTTATATACACATGAAGATGACACTCTTTTTATACATAAACTTACACGAACATATGTATTATGCACACTTATTTATTCGAAACCACCATGAACAAGTTTATGGAAGTCTATTTTGCTCTATTTGAATCGGATTTGGATCCATAGGTTAAATCAATGATTCGGATATTATAATAACATACGTTAAAATGATCACAACATGTGTGTTAAACACACCTTGGACATAATAGTGTTAGAAAACATGCTAAAACCACTTTTCCACAAAATTACCACACATGTTAGAATGGGAAATGCTCTACAACCCATGACAACATGTGGGACCCATTTTGTCCCTAATAAACGTGTTTCTACAACAAAACTCCTGGATTTCACGAAACCGTAAGCTTTGAAAAGTACATATAAAATAGGTAGTAATTGTCACGTGCACGAACAATGGCCCCACATATACATGTTACAAGGGTCCACAAGCCGGGTGAACAACTTATATGATAAATGATAAGAACATACAACTTACTATGTCCTTGATAATCATAGGGCAATCATTGTCAGGATGGTAGTTACCTCACATCTCAGCTTTACCAGACCACACGTACTGTTATCAGGTGAGTTACACGGCCCCATTTTTACTGTTTTCTATTTTGGGGGATAAACATGCTACATTTCTAGTACATTACATTTTTGTGTGATATTCTATCCTGACTACCATGTGGAACATGAGGTATTCGGTTCATGAGCTCAACAGTCCTCGTACTTACACTTACACTATAACCATTAGCTAACAAAAGCTATGGAACATTTAAATAGATCTATTGGATTGACACCCTCACTCTCCGTTAGTCACTCTAACCGGTTACATACAAAAGAGTGTTAGTATTCTACTATACATACGTTGTCTTTATTGTACAATGCGCGAGGCACAATAGTCAAGAGATTTGGTTATGGGACTCATGGTTTGCACAGTAATCATTCACTTAGCTAGCCTATGATTGGTCATACACGAATTTCATGAACGCTTTACATAGTACATTATGTAACATTTCGCATTTAATTATTTGTATGTTACGAAAAGTCTCATTATTATTATAATTTTTTGGAGATATTCTGAACCCCTATACAATGATAATTATTCATACATATATTTATATATATATATATATAGTAGTAATAATAATATTAATAATAAATATAACAAATCAGGTTTTTTTTACTTAAACCCACTCTTGAGCCCATCCCAGTTCTGGCCCAAGCCCAACACCTGGCCCAACCCAACCCCTCCTTCCTTTATAACCGTTTTAAAACAAAAAAAAAGAAATGCTTCTAACGGGTTTCGAACCCGAGTCAAACCAACAACACCACACACTCTAAACCAACTGGGCTGGCCATCACATTTGATACAAACCTGACGCGCTTTAAATATATCACTTGCTTAAATCCTTCACAGTTGACTTGAAAAGTCAACTGTGACACACAACATACCATAATCAAATCCATTAACTCGTGATTTGGCTGTAATTGGCATCCTTACTTGATTACCGGCCTATCATGACTAAGCAACACGTTAATTGCCATCCAATTGATACCTAAATTAACCAATTTCGCGTATGATATTGATTATTGGTCAATCCTTACCATTTCTGCGACCCAGTGGTTTAAACTATAAATTGATCATTGGCGAGCCTTCACAACTCGCCAATACTCCTCTCATAACCCCCAATCTTCTTAATTATATCCTGTTCTTGATCCACGATCGTTTTCTTTGACTTTTTGATTGACCATTCAATCGTGTTCGAATCATCATTGTAAGTTCAATTATTCCAGTGGGTTATGTTCATCGGCATTCACACATCAATAGCCCTATGATTAATTGGGCTATTGATGTGTGAATCAAACTATTACAGATTCTAGGGCTCGTGATGTTATTTTGGGGATAAACTGGAATTGTACAATGTATTTATTTAATAACGAACGGAACAAATCACAACCACTGGTCTGGACCAAGTGGTTGTGACTGGTTCTTCCATCCCGAGCCACCCGGGTTCGATTCCGGCCTGTGGCATTCTTTTTGTTCTTTTTCATTTTTAAAACAAACAAATAAATTAATTATATATAATACATTTTAATCTTATAAATTCGTTTTTAAATATTAAAACTATTTTATAAATTCTAAAAAAATATATATTTATTAAATCTGAGATAAAAGTTTTATTTACAATTTTTATTTTTCTGAAATTCATTTATTTAATATTTATAATAATTAAATCAATTTTATACTATTATATTTATAAAAATCCATTAAAATATCAAAACAATTTTATTAATTTCTACAAAAATTACCCTATGTTTGTACAATATTAAACCTTACTGAAATAATTTTTAATTCAGAAAAATCATTTATTTTATATTTTTAATCAATTTTTGTTAGATTTAATCATAATTAAATCATAATAAATTCAATTTTTATTATTTTTGCACCAAAATTTTATACAATTTATTTTTAAATATTTAGAACAAAAATATGATTTTTAAAACAATAATTCTTTAATTTTAGTATTTTTGAATATTAAAGTTAAATTTTGACAATTTGTAATAAATAGATTTAAAAATCTATTTTAAAGGAAATAATTTTATAAAAATTATTTTTGTACTTCAAACACATTATTGTGATCATCCTAAATTTAAATTTCATAAAAAGATTTTTGGTTATTTATTTACTAATATTCTCTCATTTATTAAACAATTTTCACATTAATCAAACAAGCATTTATCCCCAATTCGAAGCCCTAGAACTTATACATTTGTAGGCTTGTTAGACTTAGACATATTTATTACCTCATTATAGGGTGATACTTGATACATTTGGGCAACACACTATTTTCAACAGATATAACATTTTACCAAGGTGAGTTTTACATAGCCCCTTTTCTATTTATCACCATTTTTGGGGTGAAACATGTTACAACATTATTCATGCAATTCAATCATCAATGTGTCTATGTGTATTTTCTATGTTGCATTATGTCTTGAACATGACTAGGGTAAGCACAATTCTAGCATAAACATTCATCAGCCAAACGGTATACATTGATAGATCTATTGGACTGACAATCCCACCCGGATACGTGCCTCCTACAAAGGTTACGTGGGTGTTTGTTACTGCAATATAAACGAGTGAACCATGAGCGTATGGGATGTACCACAATTACAACAGTCAACAAGGTTGATTATGCACTCGATTTACTTCTAGTATGTTTTTGCATATGAACTAGATTGCCATGACACATGAATTGCACAACAATTTTATTCTATTATCAAAACCTATGTAATTCTCACCAACTTTTGTTGACCCAAAATATTTTCAACTTAACATGTTTCAGGTTCTATTTGCTTGAAGACTTGGTTTGATGTTTGAAGATATGTGTATAGTCTTGTTCAATTTAATGTACAAATTCTAGAACAATTGTATGTAATTCATTTAAAATATTTAATGAAATTTATTATTCACCATGAGCTACTGAACAATCATCAATACGTGACATCCCGATGTTTCCGCCATCGGTTGGGGTGTTACAGATTGGTATCAGAGCCATGGTTATAGGGAATTAGGTTATTAGAAAAATAATCTAGTCTATAACCATAGGATTTAACCAGTACTTGCTTCTTTTACTTGCTATACTCTATCTCCCTCCTACTTCTTATCCCTACTTTCATTCCTACAAGAAGGTTGCTCTCCATCAGTGGATCTACTCTTAGACTAATAGAATAAAATCCTCAGGTTTAACCTAAACCACCTTGAGATCTCGTCGAAGTTCTAGATTTTAATAACGAACACGTGCAATCTGGAAGGGTGAACGCCTGTATTGTGAGTCTTCTGTCTAGGCTGGCATTGCGCATATATCCCAATCAGACGAGGGACCCGGATGCCTACCTGGGAATTCTCGGGATGAGTGTTCACTTATAGGCTAAAGCATGTCTTCATATGTTATTAGAATTTAGAATCTTTGATAAGTCAACGTTTTCGTTTATTCGTTTTAATGAATAAATGATTACACTCCTTATATAATCTCATTCATTTCACTGTGTCACTTACAGATCATGCCTCCACGTCGCAGTACTCGTCTTAACAGTGGTAACAATCATGATGAAGGGAGTAGCAATCACAATCATAACCATGACACTAACCACAACAACAACAACAACAACAACAACAACAATAATGGTGTCGATGCTCAACTGGCTGCTATCATTTCTCAACAAATGGCACAACAAATTGCAACTCTGGTTCCCAACTTACTAGCTCAAGTCATCCAGTTGAACGGCAACAGGAACGGCAACGGCAACGACAACGGGAATGGACACCACAACGAGAATGGACTTCCAGCCTGTACCCTTAAGCACTTTAATTCTTGCAATCCCCCAAAGTTCAGTGGAGAAGAAAAAAAAATGACTTTTGTTAGTGGGTTTTTGTTCATGTAGAAAGAAAACACAATATGTTTAGGTAATTCATTAATCATATTTAGGCAGGTCATTAATCATGTTAAGATAATATCTATGCTTTTGAACCTACTGTTACATATATAGTCAGCTTAGTAAGAATCTAATTTTTTTTATTGATGTTGCTAGAAACATTTATTACAAATGTTACTAAGCTGGTTAAATATAGCCTATGATTTTTAGTCACCAGAAAAATGTCTAGTTGATAAGTGATAGTTAATCACCCCACTATGCACGCCTCTTAAATCAATCATCATCATGACATATCATTTGATACTAATTTGGTTGTTTTTTTTTCTAGATTCACATTACAGCTTTAGAATGTCTTGAGGAAGTGATAAAGTTGTACAGAGACTTCACTCGAGCAAGATGTGCACACGTAGAATTTGAAATAGGTTTTATGAGTTATCGAGTGTTGATCCTTTAAAAAAAAATCTGAAAAATGACCTATTCCTTTTATGGTACACACATTTTGTTACTTCATATTAAATTTGTCTATCCCGGGAAGCACCCGGGGAAACCTAGTAAGACAATAAGTATTTTATTATTTAAAAGGTTATATGCTTTTTTATTATTAGATAATAAAACAAGTGGAATTTAATTATAAAAAAAGTTTATAATTAAAGTGACCATCACAGGAGACAAGATAGAAGTTTAGGGACGTCAAAGATAAGTATAATGGTGATTAATATATCTCATTATTCAAACCTTAAAGCTAATCACAACACTACCCACCACGTTGCCTCGTCCCAACTATCTCCCTCTCACACGTCGCCTAGTGCAGCCACGTGCCACCCTTCTCTCGTGTGTTCCATTCAAGTGTTGATTTGGGGGTTCGGGAGATCTTGTGCTCTTTGGATAAGGCATCCTTTCAACCCTCAACTTATGATGCCAACCTATCATGAGATTCCGAAACAACAACACAAGCTTGGGTAGCTTGGAGAAGTTGTTGAGATTGCTTTAGATTATTGGGTGTGTCAGTTTTAGTAATATAGAAGATATCATTTTTTCGGTGTCAAAAACTTTGGTGTTTAAACCCAAGACATTGGTTTTGGGGAAAAGAGGATTTGTTATTAAACCCTTACCTAGTTTTAAATTTATAAGTAAACGATAATTACTTAGAAACTAAAACAAACACACAGGCAGAGAACCTGACGTGTGCAGTATAGATTTCTAGGGTACATGCTGAGTATCGTATTCCAAAGAACACACTTTTCCTTACTCAAACTTCCATCACTTTTATTAATCGGGTTTTAAAAAGAAAATAATACGGATGGGTTTTAAAAGAAAATTAGTTTCTGAAGAAAAGTTTTGGTTTTAAAATAAAAGATAAAATAGTAGCCGTAGAAAACGTGCAAGTCGAGGGAACCCTCCAATAAGTAGATTAATTAAATTAATAATAGTAATAGTTTTAATTATTGGCGAGGAAAACGGGTTTTGAATGATCCCTTCAGAGTTAGGATACGGGAAAAGAAATAAACAAGGGATGACGTTCTGGCAACTAAATGGGTCACGCACGGGGGAAGTGTACGAGTCCCCATAAAGGTGTCTTCGGACTGCTGGCCCGTAAGTCGGTCTTCTCCTGGTTGATATCGTCAAGCCTAACGCACACAAGTCATGTAGATTATTGGAAAGTTTGAGTCCTGCTTGTTAGGCACTTCCTAAACCATTACAAAACCACTCGTTTAAGCACTGGGTTCTCTGATTTATCTCCTTAAATTAATATAGAGGTTTAATTCCGACTGGGAATCCCTTCCACCACTCTTAACTCTCGCTTTCCGTACCGAAGGATCTCACATACCATCGTCATGTGTGACGGGGGACCCTCTAAGAAGTTAACAGCTTTGTGAGAATTAGATAAAGTATCATTGTTTTATTTATTTTTACAAGTGACAACTGAAATATTTAGTGATCAAGTAAATATAAGTTTGGTTTAGTGATTACAATACTTAACAATTTCAACCCTTAACCCCCAAGATTTGTGAATGAAATCTTTAACAAAGGTGGAACATAATCCTAAAGGTGTATGGCTCAAAGACCACAGGTGCACCCATAGGGAATTTTCCCTTTGCCAAGAAAACCACTCACACATCTGGTGCGATACTAGAAACTTGTCACCCAGATCTGGTCCACTTCAGAAGCCTTTGCTTAGAACCCGGATTGAATATAGAAGCCCGAAGGATCTGTCTCACTACCGGTTTCCTCACCTTGGATCTAGCTTGGGACTACCAGAAGCCGTACGAACCCCATGACGGTTTAATATTAGTTAAGTGTTGGTTGATTTTAAGATTGTTAAGCTAATCACTAATTGAATCTGTCACAAAAGATAAACAAACAAAGATTAGTTAATAAGACAAACACACCAAATAACTAAAAATAAACTACTACTAATATATAAAAAGTCTAAAAATCGAATGGGTTCAGAGAATACTAGATCGATACAACCATCCAAAGATGAACAACATAATATAATGAAGTCTTCTGCTCATAGAAAAGCTTCCAACATCTTGATCCTATGCGTATTAAGTGATCCTCACGACCCTCAAACTTATTGCATGTAACTGCTCCTACGGTGCCATTTTTCGAGCGCAAACCGAAGCTAGGAAGTATCCCAAGCTTGGAGAAGAATTTTTTTCAGCCTTAAGGCCTTCCAAAAGTCCCCAAGAAGGCTCAAGAAGGGTGGAAGTCGACCCTAAGATAGCACACCAAATGATTGAGTTGATATAGTCAGGATGAGCACGGCCATGCGAACTAGTGAGCACGCCCATGCTTCTGTCCAGGTACGTTCTGTTGCTGCAAGGTTAGTCCTGTCTGTACTTGCTGTCTAGCACGGGCGTTCTTGTTAACAAATGTTGTTTTCTTGTCCCCCAAATTGGCTGCTTTGTCTTTAAGTGCGCAGGGCCTTCGTACTGATGTGCATGGGCGTGCTTGGTCGACCCCGGGCTAATTTTATCATCGTTTTGGTCCCGTAAAGGTCTTTACACATTCTTGAAACATGTCTCAAGTCTCGTATCATCAGGAATCTCCATTTTTATCTGTTTTTACCCTGAAATTGCTTCTTTTCAGGATTGGAGCTATATTTCCCTGAAAACACAAATAAGAACGATTAAGTAGCTTTTATTACTGATTTAAGCTTAATTATGCCCTATTTTGAGACTACTTAGGTATGTTTTATATGTGTAAATGATGGCACATCTATTATCTCTCAAACCAACAATAACTGTCTCATGATCACATCAAATCGGTTGCTTGTGTAGCTTCTTTTTCTCCAGTTTCGGATCAACCCACCTCTGTATACCTCATTGACTAAAAATTTTAAATGAGCCTAATTATACAAAAGCGCGTCATTTAGGTCAGAATCACCCAAACGACGATAATAGACCCGGTTACTAGGCATCCCTATTTCAAAGAATATCATTTTGGCAGACGGAGAATTAATGCTTTGATCCTTATTTTCAACTCCCAGTTAGGGACAAACAAAAAACCCAAGATTATGATGGGGTTTAGTGTGTGTTCTTCCAAATGGTTAAGCTCCAAGCCAAAACACACTTGAAAAGGGCTGAATTAGGGGTGATCTATGTGGGTTAAAGAGGATTGACAAGCCAGTATGAACCTTAGTCTTATATCCTCTTTACATATTTTGCTAAAGTATAGAATCTGCTGAAGAAGAAGAAGACAAAGAAAAGAAGAAGCTGATACAAGTGCTGAAGAGTAAAGATCAGAAGTTCTGAAGATGATCCAGACAAACATATGAAGAACAACTACTAATGATCAAACTTCTGAAGAAACACTTATCAGAAGTTTGTCACTCATCAGCAATTCTTGTAGAAGCTTCCCACCGCCTTTAATTTCAGTATTTTATTATTATATTAGTTTTAATAGCTTTTTTGCTTCAAGTTCCAATGCTACAGCCTGTTGTAGTATTATTATAATCTTTTGTATACTTCACTTGTACGTATTGTTCAGTCTATAAATAGATGGGTCTTTCCCACTATTTTAGACATCTTTGTGCAGTTAACCTTTTCTATTATATTGAGAATCATTTGAAGCATTTACTGTTATATTCATTAACTGTTTGATTCTCTCAATTACTGCTTTAGTTCATTAACTGAGAGGGAGTAATAACTCCTGTTAAAAGTGACGCTTTAACTTAGAACACTTACTTATTCCGCTATGCAATTTACTTTGATAAATCTTTACAAGTGTTCATAGTAGAATATGTGATTAAACAAGCTTTCATGATCCAACAATTGGTATCAGAGCACCGGTTCATCTGATCAAATATCAATCTAACAAATTGAGAATCAGACACATGCTCTTATTGATATTCAATAAAAGATAAAAGTTCACTTTTTTCAACATCCATCACTTTAAGAAACTATTGACAAATCAATCTTATTAAAAATGGATCCTCATAATACTGGATCTGCCAATATACCTCATATGCTGGTCAGAAATGAATACAATATCTGGCAAAGGAGGATGTCACATACTCAATCACAGCAAAATACTGGCTGTTGGAAGTCTGTCATATATGGACCCCATAAACCAGTAATAACAGATCCAGAAACTAAAACTTGAGCTGGATGCTAAGGCATTCTCTATGTTGGCAATGGCTATCCCAAACGAAATATATGTTGGGCTCTTACAATGTGAGAGTTCCAAAGAGCTGTGGGATTGCCTTAAAGAACAGTTTGGAGGAACCGATGAGGTCATTGCCAACACCAAAGAAATTCTTGCTCAACAATATGAAACTTTTACTCATGTTAATGGAGAAACTTTGACACAACAATTTGAAAGATTTTCTTCTTTAATATCTGAGTTAAAATTAAATGGTCAGACCTACACAAACTCATCTATGTTGCATAGATTTTTAAGGTCTTTACCAGAAAAATGGGAAACTTATTCTATAGTCCTCAGATCTGGACCAGATTTTGACTCCCTTTCGTTCATAAAATTACATGGGAGATTACTCACTTTTGAGAGAGAAATCAATCAAAAGAAAAGGTTGAAAAATTCTGGTAAAACTACTGATAACTATATTCCAGGTAGTACAACACTTTTGGGACAAGACTCACCAACTTGTTCAAATGATTTTGGATCTTTTGATCACATTGATATAACTGCTGGGATATCATCAGAAAGATCATATCCAGCTTATGACAATGAAGAAAATAGTTAAACTACTGATAACATGTGTTTTATAATGGATGACTTAAAAATTTTCAGTAGTGATGACTTAGAAGAAATGGACATACTGCACCAACTGGCCATGTTAAGCATAAAAACTAATAAATTTTATAAAAGGTCAAAGAAGAAAATTTCCAGGACTGAACAGTTCAACAAAAGTTGGTTTTGACAAATCAAAATTGAGATGTCATAAGTGTCAAGAGTTGGGACACTTTGCTAGAGAATGTAGAAGCTCTAGCTATAACTAACCCCAGTCAGAAAATCAAGCTAACCCCGGTTATAATAGGAATATAGGAACACAAGGAAGTGCTCATTTTGTATACGCACAAGCTCCACAAATCCAATAGGTGCCTCAAATACAATATGTACAGATGCATGCTCAACAACAATGCCAACAACAGATGCCTTCCATTCCTGCTGCTCAACCTCCACAAGCTCAATAACCCACCCAACAAAGTTTATTTACTTCTGGGTATCTTGACTGGAGTAGTCTTCCCTATGACACCACTTAATGCAGACCTGATGCAGACAACAAAATGTTTGACATCAATTGGGGAAAACCTGATAATGGCAGAAAGAATTTTGCCTTAATGGCTTTTGAGGGATGCTCCTCTAATTCTGCCTTATCACAGGTATCAAAAGAATCTCTTTTAAAGCTTTGCTCAAAATCATGCAAAGAATCTTTTGCTTTAATAAGAGAAACCAATGTGCACCTACAAGGCAAAGCCAATGACTCAGAGAGAAAATACACTCAAATGAAATGTGATTTAGAAAGAAAACTTGCATCAAAGACAAAAGAAATTTTTAAATTAAGAAAAAATGATATTGAAACCCAAGCACAAATAAAAAGCATGATAGAAAACCTAGGTAATGTCAGAAAAGAGCTTGCTGACACCAAGGTTGACTGTGAATATTGGGTTGAGTCATGTAGGGGTTACCAAATGCTGCTTAACAAACAAACTACATCAAATATTAAGTTTGGCATAGGGTATAACCACACAGAATCACCAACTGATTTTACTCCCAAAACTGCTGATGATGGCAGTAAAATAGTTCAATATCAAACTTCTGATATAAAGGTCTACACATCTTTTCATCACAACTTTCTTAAAAATGAAAACGAAAGTCCTGCAGAAGTTAAAGCTGCTGACATTAAGTCATCAGTAGTTCCATCTACATCAGAATTTGAGACCCTGAAATCTTCAGATGACCTAATTCAAAATGCTGAAACTGTCAGTACTTTGTCATCCAAAACTCCTGAAAATTAAACATTGAAAGGAAAGGCAAAACCATGTGTATGCGCGTAGGATCGTCAAATCTACAAAGATAATGATCAAACAAGTTTGATTCAGGTGCGGAATCCCTGAATCAATCACAAAATGATAACAATACTAACAAAACACAGAAATCATCTTTAAAAGCTTCGTTTCATTCATAAACAAACTCAATTACACGTTATAATAAGCTTTACAATCAAAATAAGACGTGAATTAAGTTTACACAAAACCCTAGGGAGAGACTCAAACAGGAGGGAAACAAAAATGACAAAAACTTACATTCAAAATGAACTTGACCTATTTATAGGCCTGCACATTCGGCCACTTTGCTTGGTCGAATGTGCAGGTTCGCCCAAACACTATGGTCGAACCAAGCTATACATTAACAACTAATTCTACCTTCGACCTCCTTCTATCCTTCGCACCTTCAGTCTCCTTCGCCCAAACAAAAACTCTCATTCGCCCATATTCTTCTTCCTTCGACCAATTGACATAACACACTAACATATGTTAATTGTAATCCAAAGCATTAGTCGCACAAAATGCATCTACAAACTCCCCCTCGACTATTGCTTGGATTGTTTACGCTCTTGGTCCATCCTTTTGTTCATAAGCTTTATGTGTAGTAACGTCTTTTATTCTTTGGTCATCACCGGTTCAAAAACTTGTTTCGACTTTTTCTTCTTGACATCAGGAACATCTTGAATCTTCATGAACTTACCAAGCTTCTTATCAAAATCGCATCCAGCATTTATATCATAAGCAAAGCACAGAAATACCACACGCTGGTATTTACTTGCTTGTTCAGCATCCTTCTCCTCACTGTATATCGGATTGTAATACAACATAATGATATCCTCATGTGAAAAATTAACCAACCACATAGGATCAAATATGTGTATCTTCTTGAAATTCTTTTCTCCATCCTTCAAAACAATCACAACCTCTGCAATCTTCCAATCATAATACCACCAGATAAAATCTTTCGCAAAGTGTTGTGGAATCTGCAATAACGGAATGTGTTTCAACACTTTCGGTGGTTTGTACTTCAAAGTCACCTTGGGCAAACCTGTAATAGAATCAATATCTTTCTTGTGAACAATTCGCTTCGGATACTGAGGTTCAAATAGATTCCATCTCGTCCTGCTTTCCCTCGCCATTAGATCAGCAAAATAAGCAATGTGATTGTTCGAAGATCCAGTCAACCGATGTCTACAAATATCATGAATAGCCCAGTACGGGAGAGTCTTTAGATCATGAAATCTGTCAAAATAAAGTATCCCCTTCTCCCACTTAACAGCAACACATTTCAACTGTTTTATAAACTTCCATCCCAACGCTCTTCCTTTAAACATCTCGTTGTGTAGCTTATAAAAACTTCCCTGGACCTCTGCTTTGGGACGATTTGCTTCTTTCTCTTTCAGTTTACTCAGTAACTCCTTCAAACTGTCTGATTGTGCAATATTCGGTTTATCATGCCCCTTGAAAACTTCTTCAACAAACTTCTCACTCTTTTCTCTAGCAACTTTCTCGGCTTCTTTTAGTAACCCTTCAGTGAACTCAGTAAATCCAGAATCTTTATCTTTCTTGAAATATTCTGGATACTCTTCACTGGTTATATCTTCAATTTTCAATCTCCTCAAATGCAGGTACATCACGGTCATCAGAATGATTACCGGCTTCCTTTTCAGGTATATTGGGAATCTGATTATCAGCCAATAGTTCTTCCAAAGTTTTCCTAACCTGCTTCGCCAAACCTTCTAAAATCTCCTTCGACATAGGCGCGGAAACTTCACCATCCTCTAAATCTGGATCATTATACTCCAATTCAAGCATCCTGTCACTGGATTCAAAGATCTCAGAAAATCTACTGGTCATGTCTATCGTCCAGACTCGATCAGTTAGCATCTGGCGATACATCAGTTTATCATCCTCTGACAATTACCTCAGCTTCTCATTCCAAAAGATCGTATCATCATCAACAGATCCTCCAGGAGCTTTTGAACTGGATTCACCTCCTTTTCCAGATCCACGTTTCTCACATTTGTACTTATCAGTATTATCATCATCATCGTCATCGCTATCAAAGCTTGCAGAGCTGTGTCCTTCACCAGATTCACCATCCGAACCATCATCATCTCCATCATCTTTCTTTTTCTTCTTTTGAGGAGCATTTCCAGCATCTTCATCTAGATCCTCATCTTCCTCCTCCTCATTATCTGACGGTTCAAAATCAACCTGCTCCTCATCTTGTTCTTTGTCCTCTTCACCTTCTTTTAGTTGAGGAGCTCGAGAGTACAAGTCTTTAATCAAGTTGTCCATGTTCTTATTACTCTCTTTCAGCTTTTTGTTCTCTTCTTTCAAAGTAATGAATATCCTGGTGTTCCTTTGTTCGTGTTTCAACAACTTCTTGTTTTCTTTGCGAAGTCGTTTAATTTCTGCTTCAAGTGCTTCCTGATTGTCATGAGATGTCTCAACAACGTCTAGCATTTTCTGATCGTTGTTTTTCAATCTCAATCTCTGCTTGCTGCTGATTGATTATCTTCATCATGTCCGCTAGCTTCCGGTTCACAACGTTCATCACATCACTATCAACTGTGACCTTTGGAGTAGAAGCTTCAGCAACAGCAGGCAACTTACCTTTCTTAATCTTTTTTAGCACTCTATCCAGTGCATCATTAAATTTATCAACAGGTAAATCAGTCTCTTTCTCAGTACCTGATGTCGTCTTCTGCTTCTTTGCAACTGGACTAGCAACCGGTGATTTCGAGCTAGATGCTGGTGGAAGTTTCTTTCCAGCAATCAGTGATTCAATCTCTCTAGCTCTCTTCTCCATGGGCTTCAATACCTTCTCCTTCTTCTTAAATTGGGGTTTCTTCTGTTTCTCCCCTTGCATTGGCGATCCAAGAAAATCTCCTGATCCCAAGCCTAAACCTTCATCAGCTTCGTCTAAACGAATAGGGCTCTTATTTTTCTGTTCCTCCAACGATCTGTTAAGACTTGCAGACTCACCAGCCACAGTGGCCTTGGGCGTGGTGCTCTTAACAGTCTCTGCATCAGAATCCCATCTTTCATCTTCTTGCGTCTCCTCTGAATCAACAGACGCTTCATCCACCAAATGCAATCCCTTCTTCGCCATACTCTTGTGTCGTCTTGTAACTTTCTTCTTAGCTGGTTCAGCTTCTGTTTCAGTCTCTTTTCCTTTACCATTTCCACTCTTTGCTCCTACATTCACTACCTGACGCTTTCTTTTTGCCTCAGGGTCAACTGGGTGTAACGGATTGTCTTCGTCAGATGCACTGTCAGCATGCCTCACCTTATCTTTACCAGGATCTTCATAATCTATCTTGATCAGGTGACCAAATAGACGCCTCACAGGTGGTCGTTCGTTCACAGGCACACCTTTATACGCCTTCATTCTAGCAAGAGTATTAATATTCATATGCTCCTGAACAATAATCTGCTTTGGATCTCTCTTCAGTTTCTTATACTTTAAATCAAAAATCATCTGAAGGAATCTAGGATATAACAGAAACTTCCTAGTCCTTGTACCTCTCACTGGTTCCAAAAAGTGTTCCATTAGCATTCCGGAAACATTGAACGGTTTGTTCAATATGAGTGCCACCATCAATGAGCTAATGCTTTTCCTCATCAAATCATAACCACCAGCTGCTGACCCGAAGACATGTATCATCACATGAGCTAAATACTTGAACTGTGGACTGAGCTTTCCCTTATGTAACGAACCATCAGTAATCGGTCCGTTATACTTCATTCTAAGAAAGCACTTTCGTTGTTCAGTCCAGCTGAGTTCTCTGGGATCCGTCTTGACATCTTCAAGCTTCAACGGCTCTCTAATATCATTCTCTGAAACGATTATAAGCTCCCCCTGATTCTTACTAACCAGTGAAGATTCGCCATCCCAGAAGTCCATTTTTGCATTTGTCCAGAACTCCTGTAACAAATCTCGGTAAATGATAGCGGGTGTAGCAATCGCATCGATCACCCGGCTCCGCTTCAAAAACTCAATTATCCCTGTAAACTCCGTGTGTTTCTTCACGTTGCCTAAGTATGCACAACAGTTGTGTGCATTCTCAAACGGTAGAATATCAGTCTTCTCTGTCTCGGCAGCTTGTGAGGATGATCCAGCAGGAACACTCGTATCTTCCTGTTCAGACATGATTAAAACTGCAAAACAAATCAAGCAAACACGTTAGAAACAAACAAAATAAACAAAATCTGAAAAATTGATTTTTAATTTCTACATTCGCCCAATTGAAAGTTCGAATGAGAGATTTTGGGTGCGAATGTGAAGTTTCAAAGGTTCGAATGTAAAATGTTTTGAAAAATTGTTTCATTCGACCATTAATCTTCATTCGCCCAAATAAACTTTCTCCTTCGCCCAAATTTGCACGTTCGACCGTTCGTCAATGGGCGAAGGTGTCAGTTCATAAGTTCAAATTTCAATTTTGAAATCCAGTAAGTTTCAAACTGTCATTTTGATTTGTCAAGCACCTAAAACCAACGATTAAGCTTTCCTAACAATCAATTTTATCAGTTGTTCATTGATTTAGTGTTTTATTTCAAAAACTAGGGTTCGAATGACTTTAATCAATCGATTATGCATTCTGGTCGTTTTTAATCCAATGTTTTTGCATACTCTCCCCTAAAACACTCAATCAATGAAACCCTATCAAAAGTGTGTCCAATTAACATGTTTAAATCCCTGTTCTAATCAGTTAGGGCTCGGACTTGAAAATCAATGATTAAACAGTCAAAAATGGATGAAAACCTGTAAAGGATAGTGCAAAATGATCAGTACAAGCAGACGAACACAATGAAACAAGCTAAATAACACGAGCAACAAGTGGACTTATCACAGATTTTTTGAAATTTTTCTGAATGTGGTCGAATAAGGAGATCAGGGTATATATAGGCTGTTCCTTCGACCGTTCATGCCGGTCGAATGTGATACTGTTGCCTCCTTCGACCCTAATTAAAGGTTCGAATGTGGCAAAAGGGTTCGAATGTGAATTTTACACATGAACACTCACATTCGCCCAATCTTAAACATATGAATGAGCAGAAAATTCCTCCTTCGACCCAACGAAGGGGCGAAAGTAAACTGGAATTTTTGTAAAATTTACCAAATCTCAAAATCGAATCCCGTTCAAAATATTTTCCAACTTTTAAGCATCCGACAATCATTATTTCTCATTTAAAGATTACAAAGCTCAAATGGTCCATCACATTTTAGAAAATCGTCATCAACCACCATCAGCTATCAAAAATAAGATAGAAATCTAAAATCTTTTTGGATTTTCTAATATTATGATAAAACACACCTAAAATCTTTTTGAGTTTTGCAATTTATGATGAGAAATATAGAATGCAGAAATGTAAAGATAAAGCAGTAAATGTTTGGGGATTTCCGGTAAAGGAATCATATCAGTTATTTAGAAATCTGATCACACCGTTGATCTTTTTGATTATTATCATTAAAGACAATGTGTGATCTGGCAACTGCTGATATTGTGATCCACATAAACTCACATGCAGACTTTTGTGCAGTGCTTTAAACTGATACGATTATGTATAGTATAAACATTATTGTCTGTGGTTCCCACGCACACGACATACTCCCGTATCAAGAAGTAAATGCACAAAGACTCATTGTAAAGCGTGATTATGCTTTCGTCATCTGTAATTTACAAGGTATGATGCACAGAGGTATACAGGTCAACAAATTAATGTAGCAAAGTAACATATGCACTCTACCAGGTTGAGGACTGATATCAAACATGATTTGCATCAGTGATTGATACGATGTAATAGATAATCTATGATTATCATGAAACATGGAAAGTACCTCAATTCGGTGACTTTAGGATTTGGCTTAAAGCTCTTTTATAAAGACACCATATCTGATCTAGGTCCGTAATGACTTACAACAGAAGATCAGAGAGGCTATCCCCAGACAAATAATAACATAACGACCAAAAACCTCCGAGTTTTGTACAAATACCCTATCAAACGAAATTACGGTACTAAGACCATATGCCCATGAGGAGTTCATCCACACATCAATTCGTTTGATATGTATGTATCAGGCACGCAGTAATAGGTCTACGAAGCCTATCAACACATCACTCAGACTCAGACACACGCCCTATATTGCATTTCATTTCTTTAGAATGTGTCAGATCCCCACTGATGTACTATCATTTCCCCTTTTTCTCCAGGAAATCATTTTGGGTTTTTCTGATTTTTTTTTTATAAATTATTGAGTTTACTGTTCCCAAGGATAAGCTGGAGCATTTCAAATATGTGACTGCCCAGATATCGTTTGTTCACAGAAATCTGACGGCATTAATCTAAGGGAAGAAGATATAGCAGTCAGCAAAAGTTTTCTAATTTTTATGGATTTTGAAATTTTTCAATGTTTTTGGATTTTCGAATTTTTTTGAAAAACAGTAAAACTAAACTAAAAAAACGATAAACTGAGGTGGTGATCAGTCTTGTTTTTCTTTAATACCGTTAGCTTTCAAAAGATATTTAAATCTTGATTTATCAAAAGCTTTGTTAAAAAGGTCTGCACGTTGATAGTCAGTGTAGATTTTGACCATATCGATCAACTCTTTAGCGTAACAATCACGGATAAAATGGTACTTAATCCGGATATGTTAGCCTTTGAGTGATTTACTAAGTCTTTTGTTAATGCAATTGCGGCTTCATTATCACAGTAAATAGGGGTTTTAAGAAATTGCAAACCGTAGTCCACCATCTGTTGTTGTATCCAAAGAACCTGTGAGCAGCAGCTCGATGCTGAAACGTATTCTGCTTCACATGTGGATAATGCAACTGTGGTCTGTTTCTTGCATTGCCAGGTCACGAGCCTGCTCCCCATAAAATGACATCCAGCCGTTGTGGATTTGTTGTCTTTGTCACAGCCGCCCCAATCTGCATCACTAAAAGCGATTAGGTCAAAATTATCATCATTAGGGTACCATAGTCCTCTCGACGGACAAACCTTCAGATATCTAAGGATACGTTTGATAGCTGCAAGATGACTCTATTTCGGCTTCGATTGATAACGTGCATAGAGACATGTGGCAAACATTATATCTGGTCTGGAGGCGGTGAGATACATCAGAGATCCGACGATTTCTCTGTATGTAAATGGATCAGTTAGCTCCCCCTTAGCGTCAACTCCAATCCCGTGATTAGGTTGTATTGGGGTATCCATCGGCTTCGAATCATCCATCTGGAATCGGCTCAAGACTTCAGAAACGTATTTCGTCTGGTGAATAAAGATCCCCGTTGGTCTTAGTTCCACTTGCAAGCCTAGGAAAAACTGCATTTCTCCCATTGCGCTCATCTCGAACTTTTCCTGCATAACACGTTCAAATTCTCTACACAGAAGTTCGTTAGTAGAACCAAATATAATATCGTCAACATAAATCTGGACTAGAAGCAAGTCATCGCCTGTTCGTTTAGTGAATAGTGTGCAATCTACCAAACCTCGCTTGAATCCTTTTGAAAGAAGATACGTGCTTAGCTCCTCATACCATTGCCTTGGAGCCTAGTGCAACCCGTATAGAGCTTTGTTTAAAACGTAGACCTTATCCCGGTGAATAGGATCTTCAAAGCCTGGTGGTTGACCTACGTATACTTCCTCCTTGACCACACCATAAAGAAACGCGCTCTTGACATCCATTTGATACACCTTAAATTTCTTGAATGATGCAAATGCTAGAAACATTCGGATAGCCTCTAAGCGTGCAACTGGTGCATAGATCTCGTTGTAATCGATTCCCTCAACTTGATGAAATCCTTGTACAACCAAACGAGTTTTGTTCCTTACGATCACTCCTCTATCATCCTTTTTGCATTTGAAAACCCATTTCGTTCCAATCTTCTTTCTTCCTGGGGGCAAATCTGTCAGTGTCCAAACGCCAAGTTTCTGAAACTACAACAACTCCTCTTGCATTGCTTCCACCCAAGCGTCATCCAAAAGAGCATCCTTGTAAGTTCGCGGCTCAACCTGCGAAACATAACAAGCAAAAGACCATTCATTCTGAAAACCTGATTTTTGTATTTTGGCATATAAAGCAAGATTGCCAAGGTTTTCTAGTGAGTTAGCATTCCTCAATTGACCTCTTGTCATTACACCGCTACCAGGATCACCAATAACCTGCTCGATCGGGTGAATTCGATGTATCCGAGATTCCGGATAATCTGGTACTTGGACTCCCGTCTGAGTAGTTAAGTTCTCTGCAGAAACCAGATCATTACCCACATTCGATGATGAAGCACCATTTGTAGTTGGGTTCACTGGTGGTGTCACTGTAGCATGATCTAATATAGCTTCACTTGTAACATCATCGTCGTCATCTTCTGATTCTGATGAATTCAACGTTGTGGAAGCTTCTTGGAATACTTCTTCTTCAACGATAGGAATATTGGTATCATTAGAAGCTGCTTGGGGATTTACGGTGATCGGACGCACCAACGGTGATGTCACTGCGTTTTCGACCTCGTAATATAAACGTAATACAGCCTCTTCAACCAAGCTATCTAGGTTGAATGATTCAAAGAAATCTTTGTAATCAAACATCCAGTCTGGACCGCTTCCCTGTAAATTCTGAGTATACCGTTGCAACGTTAGCCCACTCCTCGACCTGACGAGTCCTTTTGTTGAATAACCGTTTGAGCGGGGTTGCATATCCAACAAAGTATCCTTCCTCAACCTTCTGTGCAAACTTCTCAGATGGATTAAGCATAGTACAAGGAGCTCCAAACGGTTCTAGATACTCTAAATTCGGCTTTCGACGATTCAACAGCTCATAAGAAGTTTTGCCAAACTTCTTCACCGTTAAAACACGATTAAGAGTATAACAAGCTGCGTAAATTGCTTCGTTCCAGAACATTACTGGAAGATTTGAGTCCGCAAGCATTGTTCTCGCCGTTTCTATTAGAGTCATGTTTTTGCGTTCCGCGACACCGTTCTGTTGTGGGGTATACGGAGCACTGTATTCATGATGAATACCTTTGTTTTCACAAAGATCGTCCATCTGTGCATTCTTAAACTCCGTCCCATTATCACTCCTAATCCTCTTGATCTTGAGACCATAAATATTTTCCAGTCGAGTGAACAGAACTTTCAAATTATCAAACGTGTCGCTCTTTCGGTGTAAGCACATAACCCATGAGAATCTTGAAAAATCATCAGTCACCACAAGACAGTACAATTCCCCAGCATGACTCTTACGCTTGACTGGTCCGAACAGGTCCATGTGCAAACGTTCAAGTGGCAGTTCAACGGAATTGACTTTCTTTGGCCTATGGGATTGTTTGTGCTGCTTACCCTTTTTACAACTCACACACTTGTCATTTAAGTGAAAATGTTTAACACGCCTGTGACAAGTTCATTCTTCACCAATTGATTCATCTTTCTTAGGTGAATGTGTCCCATTCTCCTATGCCACATAATTGATTCTTTTTCTGTAGCCTTGGAGAGAAAACACGTGACTTGGCCTTGGGTGGTCATTGCTTTCGACATATCGAGAATGTATAAGTTGTTCACTCTCGACGCCTTTAACATCACCCACTCTTTCGGTAATTCGAAACCCGGCTTGAGTATATAGCAAGATTTGTCGTCAAAGTACACAAAAAATTGTTTGTCACATATCTGACTGACACTGAGCAGATTGTAATCTATTTGCTTCACATAAGAAATTCTCTCAAAACTCACAATTCCATTGCTCACACTACCCTCCATGGTAATATAACCTCCCTTGTTTCCTGCAAACGCTACATAACCTCCATTGATGTTTCTGATATCGAATAGTAGTGAAAGATCCCCTGTCATGTGACCAGAAGCTCCACTGTCAACAATCCAAAGACTGCTCACAGGGCCAGCTGAAGCTCCCTGCACATATCAAGTAAAGAAGTTAGATTTTTCGGGGGACCCAAGCCTGTTTGGTCTTGGGTCTTTGAACAGTTTGTTTCAAAGATTCAGATTTCTCACAAACATCTTGATTTTTATCAACCTTTTTCTGATCACACAAACCTTTCTCATTCTCTGGTTTCACATCTTGTTGTGAAGTTGAAGCACCTTCAGAACCCTTTGGTGACCAAGATTGGTCAGACCGTTTCAAGATCCGGATCTGAGATTTTGGGGTCTCAGCCGGTTTCTTTACTTCTTCCTTGAACGATACTTTCTTGGTTACCTTCTCTGATTTAACAGAGACAGGTCCAACTATTGGTTTGACATTAAGTTTAACAGGAACGTTTTTGTTGTCAACAGTTGCGTTCACCATTGGTTTCTTAAACGGTTTCTCAGTGGCTATCCGGTTGCGGCGATCATATGTCATCGGACGATTTTCCCTCCTTTTGAAATAATTGCTTTGGTTATAAAAAGGTGCTGGTTGAGGGACAAATCGTCTCTGTGGATAACAATGATTATCGACCGGACATTCATACTTCTGCTTCATCTCCACCTCGTGCCTCTTGTGTCTTACGTACGGGCAGTCGGCAAGTAAATGCCCTCTCTCCCCGCACTTAAAACATGCACGGTACTCTTCAAAATTGTTCTTGGCATTCGACTTTGAATAACTAGTGATAGGATATTGATCATCCATACACCTTCTTCTTAAACTCTCAGGAGCGGGGTCCTTTGAGTAAGTCGGCTCAAGAAAACCATTTGACTTATCTTTTGGTTTAATAAATTGTGTGACATTGACCTTTGGCTCTTTAGGAATATCCAAATGAATTTTCTTTAAAATTGCTAGAGGTATATCATTTGTTCGCTCATGCTTCAGAAACCAAATGGTACTCTCCTGCCAGATCTTTTCAATTTTTGAATAATTTACAAATTGGATTGGATATTCTTCATCAGAAATGATCTTATCGGATCCTGGCATCCGATAGAAAACTTTAACAGGTTTATCACACGATTCATTTTGTTTTTCATCTACATTTTCAATTTTCTTTTCATTTTTCTTTTCAATTTTCTTTTCAACTTTCTTTTCAACAGGCTTCACTGATTGATTCTTTCTATGAGCGTTAGCAATGGGATGGACAATCTGAGATGGTAAAACAGGTTCAGTAGTGATTATGTGATTTTCGTCAGGAATATCACACACCTTTTCAGAAACCTTCTCAGACTGTTCATCCTCTTCATCAGAATCATCAGCAGCAACTACACCCTCATTATTTCCCAGAACAGGTCTAACATCAGAATAAGGGTCTCCCACACTAGATGTGTTTGACTCGTCATCCGATGTAGAGTCAGATTTAACTGAGCTCTCCGGTGCTATTGAGTGCAAATTATGGTTTTCAAACAACACCGGAGCTGGGACAGCTTTGTAGTTTGCACTACTAGACTGTGAAGGCTCTTCTATTATGTGGTCAACAACATAAGCGATATGCTTATAACTCTCAAGCTTTTTGTTTACTTTTTCTGCAAAGCACTTGATGATGGCCATTTCTAGTTTTGTGTTTTCTAAATCATTGATATAGTTATTTATGGCCATTTGTTTTAAAGACAAAGTCTTTTTCAATTCTGAAACGTCTTTCTTATAACCATCAAGTACTCTGTTAAACTCTTTTGCTTCTTTTTGATATGATTGACAATTGATTTTTGCACTCTCAAGTTGAACCTTGAGTTGCTTATTCTCATCTGTCAATTTATCACAGGCTTTGCAATGTTTAACACAAGTTGAATTTGAATTAACAGCAGATTCGGTACTTACCTGTTTTGGAGGTTCTGTCATGGCCATCAGTGCAAAGTGTGCTTCCTTCCCAGCGAAAAACTTGGAATAATCAATTCTGGTGCAAGCATCATCCACTATGCATGATTTCCGGGTCATCAAGAAGTCAGCTTTAGCAAGCAACTGGTCAATGTCATCATCCAGTGAGTTAACACTAGATTCAGAATCAGACTCACTCTCCTCATCAGAATAAGTAGAATCAAACTGCTCTGGAATATCAGTAACTGAATCAAGAATCATTCCAGACTTCTTTTCTTCACAATCAGCATTCATCTCTTCATTCAACTCCTCAATCTTCAACTCAGTCATCTTCTCAGTCACAATTTCTTCTTCAACCTCCACCGACTCATCCAAATTCATTTGCTGTGCCACACAAGCCACATTACCAGTTGTGAGTTCTTCAACACCTAACTGCATACCGGTCCAATCAAAACCCTCATCCTTTTGTATCACCAAAGCTTGATTTGGATTCTCGGTTTGGGTTTATGTGTTTGGTGTAGAAATGGGAATGATTGTTCGGTTTGAATTTTGTTGTGTTTGGTTTTGTGTTGTGGATTGTCTAGCATTGTTATTTTGTTGGGTATTTTGTCGGTTTTGATAGTTGTTTTGAGGTTGAAAACTTGAAATGTTGGGACTTTGGTATGACACTTGATTTTGGTTTTGTCGGTTTTGGTAGTTAGAGTTGAATGGATTTCTATTACCTTGTTGTGTTGGCTGTGTGCACTCTCTTTTGAAATGACCTTTCTCACCACAGTCGAAACAAGTGACTTTGGCTTTGTTGAAGCCATAAGTGGTGTTAGGAGAAGTAAAAAGATCAGTTCTCCCGGTCTTTTGAATAAAATCAGTGGCTCTTCTCATGATACTTGCAAAGGCCCACTGAATATCCATGAGTTCCATTTCTTCCTTGTCAATCTGTGCGTAGTCCTCATTGGTCAAATTGTTGTTCCCAATTTGACTAGCAACCAATCCATTGTACGATGCTACCATTGCTGAAACTAATGCTACATGTTGTTGAGCAATCTCAACAGTAACATTGTTTAGATTTGATGTCTCCAACACAATCGGGCTTTGGTTAGTTTGACTTTGGGTAATTTGCATCTGGTTCATTTGAGGATTGTATGGTTGTTGTTGTTGAGGTTGGCTAGCAGAGTAACATGCTGCTTGTTGCATGGGTGAAAATGGTGGAATATAAGTAGTTGTTCGATATGATGGTGAAGTATATGAAGATGTTTGAGCAAGGTAATTGATTGGTGTTTTGGGTGGTTCAACAATGTTAGATACGCACGCGATGTGTGGAGCAACATTAGAAGTAGAAATGGAAGTAGAATGAGAAGAAGATGTACCACCAAGATACAATTCCGGATTCTGAGGAATTTGAGCCCTTTTAGCTTTCCTCTTTTCCTCCATCTCCTTGTTTTCCAGTTTCTGAATGAACTCGTTGATAGTCCAATACTAGTACACATCCTTTTCTTTTAACACCTCAATATGTTGGTTCCAATACGGTGGCAATGCATCGGCAAACTTGTCCACCAATTCGGACATAGGTATGCTTATCTCATAGCTTGAAAGCTCTGTGAGTAAATGGCAATACCTTGGGACCAACTCTTTCAACGTCTCGTTACCCATGTAACTAAAATTCTCAAACTCTTTCCGAAGCTCTTCCATCCTTAGCTTCCTAGTCTTCTCATTTCCATCATGCCTATTCTTCAACATGTCCCACAGCTGTTTAGAAGTTGTGCAAGAACCAAACTGATGAAGCAAATCAGTATTGATAGCTTGAGACAATTGAGAAAACGCCTTCTTCTCAATAGAAAATTTCTTCTTTTCATCATTTGCAAGATTTTCCAATGGAATAGGCTCTCCCGTGTTCTCCAAATCGGAGCAACATAGCCCTTCGCAATCATCTGCCATGCCTCAGTTCCCTCTACACCCATTCCCTCCAGATGGATCTTGAATTTGGTCTTCCAAGTGTTATAATCGACCATTTCCATGAGCTTAGGTGGACGGTTTCCACTCCCCGAGGACAAGTCTTGGATAAGAGTTGATATGGCATTAGTCGTCTGTGAGTGAACCGCTGCTGCTGCTACTCCCCAATAGTCACCAATTGGTTGCAGTTGTGGTTGCGCAACGTGTTGAGGAATAGTACTAGTCATCGCCATGTAATTGATAGGTTGTGATGGTTGACTACACTTTTGGGCAACAACCAACCAAGGATCCCTGGTTGTCTGCTGTTGTGGTGTTGGATTAGGTCGTGGTGTAGTAGGAAAGTTCCACATCTTGATCTGAAAATGATTAAACACGAAAAGATTAGAAAAGTTTTAAAACAGATTCTTCCTTCGTATGTAGCGAGTGGTCGAATGAGATAAAATGTTCTCCTTCGACCGTTTGAAAAGATACGAATGAGAAATACAACAAACACAAATCACTTTCGACCCTTTACACCCTCTTTCGACCGTTTGATTTCACCTTCGACCGTCCGAATGGTCGAATGAGACAATTCTAGTCGAATGAACAACAATACTCTAACAAACTCTAGATTCGACCAGTTAAAACACCACCTTCGACCAAAAATCCCTTGGTTCGACCAAATTAACACACACGTTCGACCATTCTCCCTAGGTTCGACCCTGCACGTTCAAAAACGGCTATTCTTTGAAAATCAGTTAATTTTGATCAAATTTTTTAAAAGTTGAAAGAATATGATTATTCTAATCAAGTTTTGCTTTGGATTTGATTTGGAACAAGTTTATCAAAGAGAATTATGCATTTTATCCATGAAAACAAGCTCTAATCAATCAAATTATCACCAATTCAGTTTTATCAATGAAAATAGAAAGTTTTTTTTTTTTTTTTTTTTATCAAAATAGGGTCCAAATCAGCTGTAAAATTATCAGTTTGTGGTTGTTTGATCCATATGGCTCTGATACCACTTTGTATGCGCGTAGGATCGTCAAATCTACAAAGATAATGATCAAACAAGTTTGATTCAGGTGCGGAATCCCTGAATCAATCACAAAATGATAACAATACTAACAAAACACAGAATTCATCTTTAAAAGCTTCGTTTCATTCATAAACAAACTCAATTACACGTTATAATAAGCTTTACAATCAAAATAAGACGTGAATTAAGTTTACACAAAACCCTAGGGAGAGACTCAAACAGGAGGGAAACAAAAATGTCAAAAACTTACATTCAAAATGAACTTGACCTATTTATAGGCCTGCACATTCGCCCACTTTGCTTGGTCGAATGTGCAGGTTCGCCCAAACACTATGGTCGAACCAAGCTATACATTAACAACTAATTCTACCTTCGACCTCCTTCTCTCCTTCACACCTTCAGTCTCCTTCGCCCAAACAAAAACTCTCATTCGCCCATATTCTTCTTCCTTCGACCAATTGACAAAACACACTAACATATGTTAATTGTAATCCAAAGCATTAGTCGCACAAAATGCATCTACACCATGTGAAATATGTGGTCTGTTTAACCACATAACAAAATTTTGCTGATATAGAAAAAGAAATTAGTACAATAAGAAGATTTTACAACTGGTTGTGGGAAAACAAATCAAACAAGATTTTGTAAAATAATTTTTCTCCCAACAAACAACAACCAAGTAACACCTTTTCTCAGAAAAAGACTAAATCTCAACCAAAGCCTTTTTCTCAAAATTCTTCTTCAGAAGTTAGACCCAAACCATTAGCAGTTTCATAAACTGCTGAGGTTAAAAATCTAATGAATATGGTCAAATTTCTGATGACCAAAGTTGACGGTGGACCTCAAAAAGACCCCACCATTGAGCTCATGTTAGGACAAAAAGGATTGAGGAAACTACTTTTGCAAACCTTAGTCTAATTCATACTTCTGCAAAATATTCTAAGTATAGAACTACTGAAGAAAGAAGACAAAAGTACTGAAGAAGGATTCAACAAGTACTGAAGAAGATAGATCAGAAGTTCTGAAGTCAAACCAGACAAGTCAATTGAAGAACTACTGAAGACAAACTACTCATCAGTAGTTTGTCATTCATCAGCACTTGTAATAGAATCTTTCCACCGCCCTTATGTTTCAGTAGTTTAATTGTTTATTATTACTTTATCTTTTTGTACAAGTTCCAAGAATGCAACTTGTTGCAACAAGTTGCAGACTTGCTTTTTGATCAAGGTTCATGCATTTGTAAGTCTATAAATAGATGGATTCATCCGTTTGTTTTAGATATCGATTTTAATTGAAACTAAAATCCTTCAAAGCTCATTATTGTTATTTCCATTTCATTTACTGAGAATCTATTTGAGTATTTATTATCATTCACATTCAATACTTAGATTCTCATTAAACTTGTCTTTAGTTTGCATACATCCAGGGGGAGTAATAACTCCTGTTGATAGTGTAACTTTACATACTTATTCCGCTGTGCAAATCTGATTGAACTTGCTAAACACATAAGTGTTCACTAGCAAGTAAACCTTCAAGAGCATTACTGATCCAACAATTGGTATCAGAGCACTGGTTTATCTGATCACATATCAATCTAACACATTGAGAATCAGACACAGACTCTTATTGGCAGAACCATTCAATAAAGGATTAAAAGTTCACTTTTTCAACATCCATCACTTTAAGAGATATTTGACAAATCAATACTCTTTAAAATGGATCCACATAATACTGGTTCTGCCAATAAAACTGTTATGCTAGTCAGAAATGAATACAATATCTGGCAACGGAGGATGGCACATACCTTATCTCAGACCAACACCGGTTGTTGGAAATCTGTGATATATGGTCCTCATAAACCAGTAAACATTAATCTTGAAACTAAAGTTAAAATACCAAAGGACCAAAAAGACTACACTGAAGATGATTTCCTAAAACTTGAGCTTGATGCTAAAGCTTTCTCTATGTTGGCAATGGCACTCCCAAATGAAATCTACTCTGGACTATTACATTGTGATAGTGCCAAAGAGCTTTGGGACTGCCTAAAAGAACAGTTTGGAGGAACTGAAGAGATGATTGCCAACACTAGAGAAATCCTGGCTCAACAATATGAAACTTTTGCTCACATAAATGAGGAAACTTTAACTCAACAATTTGAAAGATTCTCCTTATTAATTTAATCTGAGTTAAAATTAAATGGTCAGACCTATACAACTGTATCTATGCTTCATAGATTTTTAAGGTCTTTACCTGAAAAATGGGAAACATATTCTATAGTCCTCAGATCTTCACCAGACTTTAGCTTCCTCACTCTTACAAAATTAAATGGGAGATTGCTAACTTTTGAAAGAGAAATCGATCAAAAGAAGAAATTGCAAAGTTCTGATAAAACAGCTGATGACTATTTACCAGGTAGTACAACACTATTGGGACAAGACTCACCTACTTATTCAAATAGTTTTGGATCTTTTGACCACATTGACATAACTACTGGGATCTCATCAGAAAGATCATTCCCAGGTTATGACAATGATGAATATAGTCAAACTGCTGATAACATGTGTTTTATCATGGATGATTTAAAAAATTTCAGCAGTGATGACTTAGAAGAAATGGACATCTTACACCAACTAGCCATGTTAAGTATAAAAACAAACAAATTTTATAAAAGGTCAGGAAGGAAATTTCCAGGACTTAACGGTTCTACAAAAATTGGTTTTGACAAATCTAAGCTTAGATCTCATAAGTTTCACAAACTTCTGATTCAACAACTGCTGATGCACAAAATCAAACAGCTAATTCAGCCCCTACAACTACTGAAGATGTAGAACCAGCTGAACCAGACATTATAAATCTCAGTGGTTTGTTTGATGAAGTACAAGAGCCACCTACACCTGTCAGTGGTTTACAACAACTGATTGAACACAAAGATCATCCATTTGAACAAATCATGGGTGATATTGCATCAGGTGTTCTCACAAGAAACCAACTTTCCAACTTTTGCTTCTTCTCAGCATTCATTTCTCAATTGGAACCTAAAAAGTACCAAGAAGCCCTCAAAGACAACAATTGGGTGCAAGCTATGCAAGATGAGTTGCTCCAATTCAAGAAGCAACAGGTTTGGGAAATCTGTCCCTTACCACCAAACAAGCTACCAATTGGCACAAGATGGGTTTTCAAGAACAAACAAGATGAGGCTGGTATGATTATAAAGAACAAGGCAAGACTGGTGGTACAAGGTTACTCTCAAGAAGAGGGAATTGACTATGATGAAACCTTTGCTCTAGTTGCAAGACTTGAAGCCATCAGGTTATTTCTGGCTTATGCCATTTCCAACAAAATTAAAGTTTTTCAAATGGATGTTTAAAGTGCATTTTTGTATGGAAAGATCAAAGAGGAAGTGTATGTTTGTCAGCCACCTGGGTTTGAGGATCCTTCTCATCCTGAGTGGGTGTACAATCTTGAAAAAGCTCTTTATGGGCTAAAATAGGCTCCTAGAGCCTGGTATGAAACACTTTCCAACTTTATTCTCAAAAATAACTTTATAATAGGTTCCATTGATAAAACTCTTTTCATTAAACATGTTGGAAATCATGTCTTACTTGTTCAAATTTATGTTGATGATATCATCTTTGGTTCAACAAATACAAAACTGTGTGATGAATTTAAGAAACTCATGCAATCAAAATTTGAGATGAGTACAATGGGAGAACTGCACTACTTTCTAGGACTGCAGATTAAACAACAAACAAATGGAACTTTTATACAACAATCTAAATATGTTAAAGAATTATTGAATAAATTTTCTTTACAAGACTGTAAATCATGTTCCACTCCCATGACACCAACCACACAGGTTGAACCAGATAATCAAGGAAAACAGGTTGATCAGACCATGTATAGATGTATGATAGGTTCTCTTTTATATCTAACTGCTTCTAGACCAGATATTATGTTTTCAACATGTGTCTGTGCTAGATATCAATAAGCTCCTAGGGAATCACACCTAATTGCAGTCAAAAGAATATTCAGATATCTGAAAGGAACTCCTACACTTGGAATTTGGTATCCTGCTTCTAGCAATACCAAGTTATTAGCCTTTTCAGATAGTGACTATGCAGGGTGCAAAATGTCAAGAAAATCAACATCTGGTGGTTGTCAATTCTTGGGAAATTGTCTAGTATCTTGGCAATCAAAGAAGCAAACATATGTTGCAACTTCAACTGCTGAAGCTGAATACATTGCAACTGCAAGTTGTACATCACAGATACAATGGCTCCAATATCAACTTCTTGGTTATGGAATCAAAGAGACCAAGACACCATTGCTTGTAGACAGTAAATCTGCCATTAGCATCATTCAAAATCCTGTTCAGTTCTCAAAGACTAAACATATTGAAATCTGGTATCATTTCATAAGGGATTGCTATGAAAAAGGCAAGATTGAAGTGAAGCATGTGACAACAGCTAATCAAATAGCTGACATATTCACTAAACCCCTTGACACATCAACATTTCAGAAGTTAGTATCCATGCTTGGGATGCTAAATTTGTAAGTGTTTCTTTTACTTTTCTACACATATTTTATTTTTCACTTACATTTGTTTTTAAGTCCAAAACTTCTGAAAAACAAAAGAAGAGAAACTACTAATGTGCAAAACATCAGTATAGGGATATATTCTGAAAAATGATTAACTTCTGATAAAATAAACTTCAGAAGTTATGAATAAAGTGTTTATAAACATTCTCATCAGTTGTTTACAAACTACTGAAGAGAAAATGGGAACTACTGATGATAGTTATTCTTCATCAGTAGTTTTGTCATTAAGGGTAAATCAGACATTTCCCACTTCAGAAGTTTGACCTAGGGCGGTTATAAACTTCTGATAAACACCTTTTCCAACACTTATCCTTTCAAAAAGCAAAAATTCCCTTCTTCTCTCTAAAAAAAACTCTCAAACCCTGAACCTGCAAACAAGTACACTGTTCAATCGACCCACACACAAACCACATGGCTCTTACACTAAAACAGGGACACAACGAAAGAGTCTACTTCGAGAAACATGAAGCCTGGTCCCAATACGACGAAATCATTGATTTAGTCGTCAAATCCCAATACTTCACTGCCCTCACCATTGATTCTCCAATCCATACTGAAACTCTAAATGAGTTCTGGGCGAACGTGGAGACGGTGACAGTGAATGATCAAGTGATCTCCCTCAAATCAACCATCCAAGGGAGAACAATGGCAATCACACCAACAACTTTGGGGATTAGACTGGGTCTAGATGATGTGGATGCCCCAGATCAATTTCCAAACTCTTAAATTCATTTGACCATGACAGAGTGTGGTTACCAAGGTACTCTCTCACATGAAACAATTTTTAAGAAATATTTTGAACTAAAATATAAACTTTTGTTTCATTACATTATCATGTGTTTGAGTCCAAAAACTAGATCTTATGATCAGATGCCCTCTACTTTTCAACCAATTTTTCATTCCATTGTGAATGAAACAAAATTCAGGGCATCAGCACTTTTCTTTAATGAGTTGGTGTTACATCACCTCAATTCTAAAAAGAAGTTTTTGTTGTATCCAAGATTCATTATGCAATGCATAATTAAAGAACTTGGAGATGGGGTGCTTGTGGGTAAAACAACTGTTTTAAACCCATTAACCTCACAAGCATACTCTAGGCATAATAAACCGGCTGCCTGGCCAGAAGATGACCAAGGGGAACAAACAACAGTCCCCATGGAACCCTCATCTTCAAAACCCTTAACCAAAAAGCCCAAGAAATCAAAACAACAAAAACCAAAACCCACAAGCCTTAAAAGAAAGGCAGTTCAGGAAGTTGAGATGCCTGAACTAGCAAATGTGCAATCTGCACTTGACAAAGATGTGACTGAAACATCCTCTCAGTCTCATCCATCTCAAACCCCACAAAGAGCCCCAATTACAATACTATTCAAAAGAAATAAATTCAAGAAAACCATAACTACTGACCCTTCTTTTGAAACTGCTAAACCTGTACCCCAAACTGCTGAACATGTACCACAAACTTCTGAACCTGAAACCATAGAAATTGCCAAACTTCTCTCTGGGCTAAAAGAGACTAACCCATTAGAACATGTCAGTCCCCAACAACCACATCAAACAGGGGACATACCATCAGACTTTGACATGAATGTGGATATCCATAGCCCTAACCCAAGAGATGAGGATGAACCAGGGTTTCTAAGCCCAAACTTAAAGACCTTAGGTACATTTGAGGCTGCTACTACTCATTTACCACCCAGTGGTGGACCTGAGGAAAGAAGTATCATAGCTAAGACCTCACTTGTGGCAACTACTGATGAAGGCTTTATGCCTGAGGTAGGAAATCCTCTGAACCAAGAACAAGAGGTACATGAGACAACTGGGTTGGGCCCATCTCATGATATAACTGATACTGTCCTCATTGAGGACATTATCAGGGATTTAGATGATTCCATTAGTTTGGATGATGATTCACACTCCACTAAACATGAATTGACGGTTGCTAGTGAAGGTCCTGCACCTGGTGTCTCTAAGCTCAAAGAGTTGGTCACACCAGATTAGGTTAAAGACCACTTGATCCCTGATTCCCCTAAAGTGGCATCTTCTGTACAACATGAAGATCACCCAAAAATACACCCCTCACTAAAAATGCCTACCCAATTCCCTAGGTCATCAAGCATAGATTTGAACCAACTATGCAGCCTAGATGTAAGTCCCAAATACTAGATCTTGTTAAATGCAATAGATTGTTATCACTTAGAAACACCTATTTGTTAGGTGTTTTAAGTGATTAATCCAGAAAAACAAAGATACTAGATAAAGCTAGCAAAACCGACACACAAGATAAAGAGATTCAAGCTTTCCATTACTGATAAACATCAAAGAACCATGGAATACAGAATTTAGTACGCACCCTTTAAACTTGTGCTATCAAGATAATATCCAAAACCCTAACCCCAATCCTGCACACATATCAGCTTTATATAGGCAGCTGATTGGGCCTGCGCACTTAGCTTAAGTGCGCAGAGCCCGTGCACATAAGTGCGCAGATTAGGGTTAGATGACCAAAACTATGCTATAATTACATTCTAGGTCCTTTAACTTTAAAGCTATACAATATACAATCAAACGTCTCTAATCTGGTAACTGTGGTCTCAATATAACCCAACAATACTCCCCCTAGACCACAGCTACCAGTTCTTTAATCTTCAATCTATCTCCACTTCGCTGTCCTCCCCCTCAACCTGTTCGGGGGGTCTTGCATGTATAATGCGACTGGATCTTCTTCAGTTGCTTGAGGAGCTTGAGTTGATTCTGTTGTAGTTCCTTCAGGATCAGCTACTGGTGCAGGTTCTTCAGTATGTGCCTCTGAAGCAGTCTCGACTTCAGGTTGAGCAGTTTCTGCACTAGCAGCAGCAACAGCCTTCTCTCTATCCTCCTTTTCTTTATCTGCTGCATTGATCCTGTCGATTATCTCAAGCAGCTCTCGTTTCATATGCATGGCTCTATCCTCAGCCCTCCTAAACAGCACAGCTTCTTCAGAGTTAAGAGATTCCAGGATAGAACAGGTCGAAGGGTTGGATTGGGAAAGGCTGGGTTTGATAAATCAAAGATCAGGTGCTACAATTGCAAAACTCTTGGACACTTCAAGTATGAGTGTCCAACCTTAAATCAAGCTGAAGTTAAACCAGCAAAGAGGATGGTGGCAATTACAGATGGAGGAGAAGCCAACCAGCAGAAGGCGCTTGTGGTGCAAGACTTTGATTGGGGTGAAGAAGTTGCTGTGGCAGAGGCTGAAGTAAACAAGGCATTGATGGCGAAAATTTGCACTAAATCAACAGTTGGTGTGAGTTCCTTGGAAGGGTCATCAGCTGAGATGCCAAAAGGAGAAGGGATGGAGAAGGCTGGTTTAAGAAGCGTGTTGAGTGAGAACAAGGGGAAGGAGACTGCGGCTGAGGAAGCTTTTGTCGCTGAAAAGACTTCCACAAGCAAGGACGATCAGCAACCACAGAGCATGCAGAAGAAGGCTGAGGAGAGAGACCTGGTAAGTATCCCGCTCGAAATAAAATCAAAGCTGTGCTCACCAAGGTGTGTTACAGCCGTTGCTTACTATTTGTCCCACAATAGGAGAATTTTAAGAGAAATAGATGACATACGAAAAATCAATACTGAAATGAAAGAAAATGAGTTAGCCTATCAGCGAAAGTTAAATGCAACAATAGCTGAAATGCACACTCTAAAAGAATTTGTTCTCAGAAAAGATTTTTTAATAAATGACTTAACTGAAAAACTAGAAAAATCTAGAAATGAAACTAATCATCTCCAAATTGTTGTGGACAAATGGAACGTAAGCAAGCATGCTCATACTGATATCCTTGATTGTTCAAGGAAATCTTTCGTCAAAGATGGAATTGGGTATAAGGATAAAAAGGGAATTGTAAAATCTCTATTTTTACCCTTGAGCAAAAGTGAATATATACCCATTCCAAAACCACATCCAAAAAATGATCTTTTTGAAAAAGAATGTGTCACATCTGAGTCACACTCTAATATAAATAAAAGTAGTGCAGATATGACCCAACAGGATCAGGTGGACGATGATGACAGTTGTGGTGGTCAAACAATGGGGTTAGGTCACCCAGGTGCCAATTACTCTACAGTGAATTGGTTCATCTGGAGCCATGATAAGTCAAACATTTCTTTGAATTCGGATGACTGTAATAACTTAACTAATTTGGATGACTGTAATAGTTTATCTAGGATGGATAACTGTAATAGTTTATCTAGGCCGGATGACTGTATTACTTTAACCTCTAAACTTGATTTCAAGGGTGTTGTGGACCCAAATGATAGGATGAATCCTATCAAACGATCGGATGTTTGTGTTGAAAATGTTATGCCTGTTTGTGTTGATCTTAATGATGCATTCTGTGATAATGAAAATGTATATAGACCATCTCCATTTGTTCCAGAACTAAAAAGAAACAGGTTTGGGAAATTTCTTACTGAAGAAATTCCAGAGTTTACACCATCATCAACAGATATGTCATGTTCTGAAGAATCACAAAGTGAAACAGATAACACAACTTCTGAAGAATCACAAAGTGATACAGAAAGTGACATCAGCGAGCCAGAATGCAACACAAACGAAGAATCAAGCACCAACAACAGTGATGAAGCATGTTCAACAGACAGCCTCAATTCAAGCAACGACAAGAGAAGAACATCACAACCATCATCATCCAGATCTTCTTCAAAGATCAAACCTAAACACTCTAAATGCTTTAGATGTGGAAATGAGGGACATGTGGTTAAAAATTGTCATCTACAACCCAAACCACAAAGTGATACAAATACCCGAAAATCTTTTTCAGTTCAAATTAAAGATCTTCAAGAAACTATAAAAAGTTTTGTTAAGGTCACAAAAACTTGGAAAAGACAAGAGTCAGTTTTGGGTGAAAATCACGACAGATCAAAACTAAAACAGACCTGGATTCCAAAAGTTACTTAAATTATGGTCTGAGTCGTGACTGTACATAGTGTCTCGTATATTTATCTGTATATTTCTTTTGTCTTATGTGTTTTTCAGAATAAGCTACAGAAATGGTTGATTGCCCTGATGAGATATTTGTGGCACGTTGATAGCGGGGCATCAAGGCACATGACGGGACTAAAAGAACTTCTTAAAAACTATCGATTCATTGATGGAGAATTTGTTGCTTTTGCCGGCAACGAGAAGGGCGGAAAGATAGTTGGGATAGGGGACGTGATTTCTGATGCATTGACTTTAGAAGATGTGAACTATGTTCCAGAATTGTGTTACAATCTGCTGAGTGTATCACAAGTCTGCGACAAAGGAATCTCAGTGTTATTTAATGACATGGAGTGCATCTTTCTAAAGCCAGGATTCATTCCTCCTACCAATATGATTATGCTTAAAGCTCCTAGACAAAATAATACTTATGTGATAAATATGAGGGATGCAAAGTCTGAATGTCAAATGACATGCTTACTTTCTAAAGCATCCGAGTCAGAGTCACTGCTATGGCACAGGCGATTAGGACATGTTAACTTCAAAAATATTAATAAGCTTTCAAAACTAAATCTTGTCAGAGGTCTTCCTTCTAAGGAATTCCCCTTTTCTGAAAAATGCTTAGCATGTGCCAAAGGAAAACAACACAAAAAATCGCATAAGTCCAAAGCTGTGAACTCTATAGACTCACCTCTTCAATTATTGCACATGGATCTGTTTGGTCCTATTAGTGTTAAAAGTCTAGCTAAAAAGTCTTTTTGTTTGGTCATAACAGATGATTTTTCTCGATTCACATGGGTGTACTTCTTGGAATACAAAAGTGAAGCTGCTGAGATTCTGATGCTGTTTGTTCCTCTCATTGAGAACATAATAAAGACAAAAGTTAGATCAATCCGAAGTGATCACGAAACCGAATTCAAGAATCAAAGTTTCGTGACTTTCTGCAACAACAGAGGAATTCATCTTCAGTATAGTGCTACGAGAACTCCTCAACAGAATGGTGTTGCTGAAAGGAAAAATCGTACACTTATTGAGGCGGCCAGAACCATGCTTATCGACTCTAAACTGCCGATCATTTTTTGGGCTGAAGCTGTGAATACCGCCTGTTATGTTCTTAACAGAGTCTTAATTGTAAAGACGCGCGGGAAAACAGGTTATGAGTTGCTCTTTAAAAGAAAACCTTTGATTGACTACTTCAGGCCTTTTGGATGCTCATGCACGCTGCTTAACAACTTCGAGAACATTATGAAGTTCGATGCAGTTGGAGATGAGTGCTTCTTTGTTGGATACTCCTCAAGTCAAAAAGCTTATAGAGTGTACAACAAACGAACCAAAATGGTTCTCGAGTCTTTTTATGTTGATTGGCAGGAATCCAACTCTACCAACACAGGAGCCGGTCCTGACTGGTTCTTTGACGTGGATGTTGTTTTCAACAATTTCAGCATCATTGATGAACAACCATCTGAAACTCAAGCAGCCGATCCTTCTCCTCTTGAAGATACTCTTTACTCTTCCGAAGACGATGCAACACCTTTCACCACCCGCTTTTCTCCACTCGTAGCTGATCCAATTGTTCCCCTTCAGACCACAAATGGTGATGCAACTGTTGAAACTACTCCATCTCCTGAAAGTACTCCAGCTTCAGAAGAAACATCTTCAGCACAACAGTCTGCAAATGATCCATCCAGTTCGTCAACTCCTACAGATCACCTTTCCAATCTGCCTTCCCAAATTCAAGAAGAACCAAACATGGGATTTAAATCTTTTAAGGATCACCCTGTGGAGAACATCATTGGACCAATCTCTGAGGGTATTCTTACTAGAAATCAGGCAGACAAACTGAATATTGCACTTTCAGCCTTCCTATCTCAGACGGTACCTTTCAGCATTGAAGACGCTGTCAGAGATGCAAGTTGGGTTGAAGCCATGCAGGATGAGCTGTATCAGTTTAGAAAGCTAAAGGTTTGGGAACTTGTGGACTTACCTGAAGGAAAGTATCCTATAGGAACAAGATGGGTTTTTCGCAACAAAATGGATGAACGAGGTGTGGTAATTAAGAACAAGGCTCGTTTAGTTGTTCAGGGATTTCGTCAACAGGAGGGCATTGATTATGAGAAAGTGTTCGCTCCAGTTGCTAGACTTGAAGCCATTCGTATCTTCCTGGCTTACGCCTCATACAAGAACTTCAAAGTCTTTCAAATGGATGTGAAAAGTGCATTTCTGTACGGGAAGATCAAAGAAGAAGTTTATGTTTGTCAACCCCCAGGTTTTGAAGATCCCCATCATCCCAACAAGTACTACAAACTGGATAAGGCTCTTTATGGACTTCATCAAGCTCCTCGAGCTTGGTATGAGACCTTATCTTCATACTTGCTGCAGAATGGGTACACAAGAGGGAAGATCGACATGACTTTGTTCACCAAAGAAGTCAACAAACACTCTATCCTTGTTCAGATTTATGTTGATGACATTATCTTTGGCTCCACTGATGAAAACTTATGCAGGGAATTTGAAAGCATCATGAAGTCTCAGTTTGAAATGAGCATGATGGGAGAATTATCATTTTTCTTAGGCTTGGAAGTGCAGCAGAAAGAAGACGGAATTCTCATTCATCAAGCAAAGTATACAAGAGACATTCTGGCAAAATTCAACATGACCGACTGCAAGCCATCCAATACTCCTTTTGCGGCTCAAACAACACTTGTACCAGATTTTCAGGGGCCTTCAGTGAATCCTCATACATATCGATCAATGATTGGCTCCCTGATGTATCTTACAGCTAGCAGACCAGATATAATGTGGGCAGTTGGATGCTGCGCGCGTTTTCAGTCCAATCCTAAGCAATCGCATGAGACTGCAGTAAAAAGAGTCTTCCGCTACCTCAAAGGAACACCAAAACTTGGTTTATGGTATCCTAAGAGCGATAACTTTGATCTAATCGCTTACTCTGATAGTGATCATGCAGGTTGTAGGATAGACAGAAAATCTGTCTCTGGTGGCTGTCAATTTCTGGGTAACCGGCTAGTGTCTTGGCAGAGCAAGAAGCAGACCACCGTGTCCATCTCCACTGCTCAGGCCGAATACACAGCTGCTTCCAGTTGTTGCTGTCAGGTGTTATGGATCCAAAATCAGCTTTTGGACTACGGTTTGAATGTCATGCATACACCTATTTTTATTGATAATGATGCATGTCGTGACATCGTGAAGAATCCAATTGATCATTCTAAAACCAAACACATTGAAATTCGGATTCACTCAATTCGCGATGCGCACGACAAAGGGTACATACAGGTGTTGCCTATCGATACTGCTGATCAAAAGGCAGATATCTTTACAAAAGCTTTCGATAAAACCCGGTTTCATCAGTTGGTTTCATGGCTTGAGATGATAAATTTTGAATAAAAAAAAAATTGTGTATACTTTATAGAAAAATCTTCTTTTCTTTTAAAACAAGATTTTTGAGGGAGAAAGTAAACCGGTCTATTCTTAATGCAAAATTAATTCAGGAAATGATAGGAACTAATCATATCTCGTCAGCATGTGAATAGGACCCAGAGGATGTTGTGGCCTCAAGCAATGATGTGTCGGTAGATTCAGCCTGGAATCAAGTAAACTGCCACTAGGTGATTAACAATGAAGATCTACACAGAAAGCTGGATTCCCATTGTGCTTTAGGTCTGCACAAGCTGAGTCCGGTCATACATAGTGAAGAAACAATAACCTGCACAACTGGCCGGTGTATGCCTCGACGGTGTTGAATAGGGGAACCACAACTCGGCCTTCGTCTTCTCCGGTGAGATCCAAACCTGCGAAGAGAAATGAAAGGTGGGGGTGGAGGTGACTGCTAGGAAACCACGAGTGGAGTCCAACGTACAGACACAAAAAGTGATGGCGGCTCTGACGGCAGCCATGTGTTATCAGGGGGTAATCTCATGTGTGATAACTTGTGCCCTAATGAGAGGTGAAGACCTCTTATATAGGGCTTCTCATGGGCCTTAATGGGCCGAACATCATGGACCCCTAACTATATGGGCACATAGCCCATTGGCACCAAGCCCAGTTAGGGGGTTACCTCCACACCCCAATATTAGTAAATAATATAAGAAGTAACAAGTAATAAAGACGGTATGTCGGGTCAAGCACCATACCTCTACAAGTCCCCCTAGTCTAGTGTTGCTCCCAAGTGCAAGCGTTGGGTGGAGCGCTGGACTAATTAGGAGTGCTCGGGAATGAAGATTAAGAGCTTTGTCTTCTTGGTGGATTATTGACTCGAATGTTTCATCTTCTTGTTTTGATATGTGTGGGAGGTTGCTCGTTGCGCTTGTTTACCAGCTAAGTGTCACTTTCTAGGCTAGCTGTCACTGACACGCGGGAGGGTTGCTCGTCGCGGTTGTTGTCAGTTAAGTGTCACCTTCTAAGCTAACTATCGCTGGGGCGCAAGCATCCAGTAATGATTCGTCACGGGTATTGAGATGGCTCGTTGCCAAACCTGCAAGTATCTCAATCATATAATATGGGTGTATTGTGAGGCGCCCAACCTTGTATTAGTATTTCTTAACTTGTAATAAGTTGTTAGTAAATAACGCTAAATATAAAAAGGTTGTACCAAAACCTTGAGCGGCCAATGCTATGGCGCGCGTGCGGATGTTATAGCGTGCGGATGTTATAGCACGCGGTGAACTAACAACACCTCTCTTGGGGGGTGGATTCATACGGCGCATCATGGTATGAGAACCCTCTAAAGTGGTGTTATACCATGCCATTCCCCCAGTTCATTGCTGCTAAGTGTAATGCTTAGGAGCATTGAACTTATAAAAAGATTATCCTTCGCCAATGGATCGTATGACGCGCCAAAGTTATCGTCCGCAGATTGCTTTAAGTAGGCAAGCGCATGCTCCGCGAAGGACGCCTTTTTAGGGCGTACGCCAGTCAAAAGCAATGCTCCACGATATTCGTGAAGTGCTTTGCGGTGGCATATGATAGCCATTGATTGCGCGAAGTGCTTGCTGTTGACGGATGGAAGCAATCCGCGGAGAACGTCTTATAAAGTATTACGTCAACTCAACGCAGTGGCAGCGCGTTCCTGAAAAGGAGTCGCACAGCATTGTAACACGTTCCTGAAAAGGAGACGTGGCGGCGCGTTCCTAAAAAGGAGACGCGCGCGAAGTTGAAGCACGTTCCTGAAAAGGAGACGTGGCGACGCGTTCCTGAAAAGGAGACGCACGCGAAGTTGCAGCACGTTCCTGAAAAGGAGACGTGGCGGGGCGTTCCTGAAAAGGAGACACGCGCGAAGTTGAAGCACGTTCCTGAAAAGGAGACGTGGCGGCGCGTTCCTGAAAAGGAGACGTGCGCGAAGTAGAAGCACGTTCCTGAAAAGGAGACGTGGCGGCGCGTTCCTGAAAAGGAGACGCGCGCGAAGTTAAAGCACGTTCCTGAAAAGGAGACGTGGCGGCGCATTCCTGAAAAGGAGACGCGCGCGAAGTAGAAGCACGTTCCTGAAAAGGAGACGTGGTGACGTCGTAGCACGTTCCTGAAAAGGAGACGTAGCGGCGCGGGGATATCGTTGCGTAGGGAGTTACCGACAAGCGGGGTTACCCGTAAGCGTGGAGTTACCGGCTTTGCGCGGGGTTACCGTTGTGTAGGGAGTTACCGACAAGCGGGGTTGCCCGTAGCGTGGAGTTACCGGCTTTGCGCGGGGTTACCGTTGCGTAGGGAGTTACCGACAAGCGGGGTTACCCGTAGCGTGGAGTTACCGGCTCTGCGCGGGGTTACCGTTGCGTAGGGAGTTACCGACAAGCGGGGTTACCCGTAGCGTGGAGTTACCGGCTCTGCGCGGGGTTACCGTTGCGTAGGGAGTTACCGACAAGCGGGGTTACCCGTAGCGTGGAGTTACCGGCTCTGCGCGGGGTTACCGTTGCGTAGGGAGTTACCGACAAGCGGGATTACCCGTAGCGTGGAGTTACCAGCTCTGCGCGGGGTTACCGTTGCGTAGGGAGTTACCGACAAGCGGGGTTACCCGTAGCGTGGAGTTACCGGCTCTGCGCGGGGTTACCGTTGCGTAGGGAGTTACCGACAAGCGGGGTTACCCGTAGCGTGGAGTTACCGGCTCTGCGCGGGGTTACCGTTGCGTAGGGAGTTACCGACAAGCGGGATTACCCGTAGCGTGGAGTTACCGGCTCTGCGCGGGGTTACCGTTGCGTAGGGAGTTACCGACAAGCAGGGTCACCCGTAGCGTGGAGTTAATCCCGAGCTCATTGCTACTGTATATAATTTTAATAGCAATAAATATATATAATAATAAAGACAAATGGCACACAAATATGCAAGTAATGTCACGAGCCATTAACTTTGAATGGTGTGATTCTTTTTATCTTTTATTTATTATTTATTATTATATATATATTTTTTACACTTAATATTGTGATTCGATAACCACAAAATTAATGTTAGTGCGTCTGAGGTAAAGTTGAAATTACACCCATTCTTTAACCATCACCACATATATAAAGTAGGATGCCACGTGGCTCTTGCATCCATGTAAAAAGTACGGGGCAAAAAAGTGACATACTTGGGAAGGAGCCTATCATGATGAGAGTAAATTAACTCACTCATGATTATTATGCTTGCATGCTTGTACCAAGCACGAAAATGATGAAAGAAAGCGATAATATAACTTATCTGAGCTTCCTCATGGTAGAATGCATGCCATGAATGAGCGGAGATCCGTCCGCTGAGATGCCGATTTTGAGCCCGCCAGTAAAAGCTATGCCCCGCGGAGACTGCGCGGAACGCTTTGAGTTGCGGATGATACCCATGCACCATGGATGCGCGAAGAGCTTAAGTTGGCGGACGGGTGGCAGGCTCCAGCAGGTTGTGCGGTGAGCTTGACTTTGGCGGATGAGTTCATGATCCGGCGGGTGCAAGCACGATCGGGCGGAAGAAGTGCTCCGCGGATGTGAGAAGAGGTTGGCGTTGTGCGCTGTGTCAGCGGATGCGAGCCGTGCTCTACTGGGTTGTGTAGAGAACTGTGTAGCGGATGAATGTCATGTTTCCGCGGATGCGCACAGCGAAAGAAAGTCATGTTCCTGCGGGGTGCGCCAAGAGCTTCATTGGTGGACTAGGAGTCCGGTAAGAGTGGAATGGCAGAGCAAGGCGGGGCGGCATCTTATGTCATGCGCTTGATGAGACTATTGAATGTAGATGGTTTTTCCTTAGAGGATATGAGACAAAGTGTCACACCTCAGAAAGTGTAGACAAAAAGGTGAAGGATGTTGTACATCTTGTTTAAAGATGTGTACTTCCACCATTAGTTATCTTCTTGCTTTTGTAACAGAGGCCCCCTTTCCTTTCCCTGTTTTTTTTTTTTTTGTCCTTTTCTTTTCTGAATGGGAGTACAGTTTTAAAAAGAATATTATAGACACACAAGTTTGAAGGGATCTAAGGATTTAGGAACAAGATTCTGTTTGAAGCTTGAATAAGCACAAAACTTGAAGCTTTTATAAGAAACCCCCCATGCAAAACTCAAAAGAAAACCCAGATCTAAGAATTTTTGCTTGGAATCACCTGTCAGCCCCTTGGAAAACAGATCTGGAGGTTTTTGGATCGAAGTTTATACTTGTAGCTTGAATAAGCACAAGCCTTGAAGTTTAGGTAAGAAACCCCCAATGTAAAACTCAACAGAAAAAACCCAGATCCGGGATTTTTTGTTCGGAGTCACCAGTAAGCCCCCGAGAAGAACAGATATGGAGGTTTGGAGATGAGAAAACCGAGTGTAGTTCGTTGCCGGTCCCACGGATGGCGCCAATGAAGAAACAATAACCTGCACAACTGGCCGGTGTATGCCTCGACGGTGTTGAATAGGGGAACCACAACTCGGCCTTCGTCTTCTCCGGTGAGATCCAAACCTGCGAAGAGAAATGAAAGGTGGGGGTGGAGGTGACTGCTAGGAAACCACGAGTGGAGTCCAACGTACAGACACAAAAAGTGATGGCGGCTCTGACGGCAGCCATGTGTTATCAGGGGTAATCTCATGTGTGATAACTTGTGCCCTAATGAGAGGTGAAGACCTCTTATATAGGGCTTCTCATGGGCCTTAATGGGCCGAACATCATGGACCCCTAACTATATGGGCACATAGCCCATTGGCACCAAGCCCAGTTAGGGGGTTACCTCCACACCCCAATATTAGTAAATAATATAAGAAGTAACAAGTAATAAAGACGGTATGTCGGGTCAAGCACCATACCTCTACACATAGGTTGAGAAATTAAAAGACACAGAAAATTTTGTGCATAGGTAAATCAAAAGACACCTAAGAGTGCAAGCTACCAATGCGGGGCTAAGAAAAACAAATTTTTTTGAAAAACTGAGCAGCAAAAGACACGCAATGTTAGTGACGTGCAAACATATATAGATAGCTCATCAAACGATCAGATGATCATCTTCTCTGCTTATGGGAACATAGACCTGAAGCTCTCATCATCTGATCAAGATAATGATCATCTTCTCTGCTTATGGTAACATAGACCTGAAGCTCTCATCATTATATTTCAATAAACCTTGAGGATCGGTAGGCCAATACCTAGCACACTGTGGGGTCCATAAAATTTTCGTCAATATTACCGAAAAACATGATAAACAGCATCGCCAAACACATGTTGAAAGAGAAAAGGCATGGATTTAAGTGGACAAACATACTAACAATTGTTCTTAGGCTGCAGCTATCCAACGGGAAGTTGAAACGGGTTCTGGCAGGTATGGTTAGTATGATCTTGAATGCAGAAGGTAAGACTTGGTAAAACCCCACTTATTACATTGGTTTTGGGCTTTAAAACTACTTATTGGGCCAAACTGTCATATCTGCGTACTTATTGGGCTCTGCGCACTTAACTCAAGTGCGCAGGCCCAACTGCTGATGTATATATATACCGGGTCAACAATGGTCAAAATGTTTTATCATCCTTAACATTTCTTTACAAACCCTAATCACCCAAATCACCTGTTCATCATCATCATCAACGTTCATCAGTGTTCATCATCATCATCAACACAACTTAATCACACCAAATCACACACTAATCACCCAAACCATACCTAGTTTCTGTGTTTACTGATTCGTATCTACTGTTTATTAAGGTAGATTTCATATTATTAATGGTTCTTTCATTGTGATTACAGGGTGTAAATGGATGTTATTGATGCATCTGTGGGTTTCTAGTCATTATTGGGTTCTTTGAATGTTTGAAGATGTGCGCACATGATATATGAACAAGTGCGTACTTGTCTCATAGAGACTGCGCACTTGTCTCATAAGCACACAAGTTCTCAAAAACCCTAATATCCTGCGTACTTAATTGTGTGAATATAAATCTTGAACGAAAGTTCAAGTGTCTGCGTACTTGCCTAGTACGCAGACCTGACTAGTCTCTAAGATGTTACCATGCCCGGGTGATCTTGCACTGCGCACTTGTCTTTGGCTTGTGTACTAACCAAGTGCTCAGTCAAGCTTGTGCGAACTTAACTGAGCACATGACTACGTGGAACTTGATTTGGACCTGCGCACTTGTCTTTGGTTTGAGTACTAACCAAGTGCTCAGTCAAGCATGTGCGCACTTGACTGAGCACATGATACTGATTGACTGAGCTTGGACTGCGTACTTGATAATCTTGCACACTTGGACTCTAAACAACAACATAACATTCATCTTGACTATTAAGACACTTGAACGGACTGCAAACTTAAACCCGGACCCTAATGATCTAAGAACTGAAATTCAAACGTAGCGATGACACCGATCCATCAAATCTTAATCCAATGACCGTTAAAATTTAAAACCTAAAAAATATTAATAAAATCTAAGTCTAAGTTCGTTGTCCGTCTAAGTTTAAGTCTAAAGTCAGTTATCGGAGATCTAATTGGCTTTTCGTGCTCTTGGTTAAACAGATGGCACTTGACTGGGATCCTAGAGGCATGCACAACCAACCAATGAATCTCGATATTGAGGATGCCAAGTTTAGAGATGTAGTGACTTGGATAAGACGCAGTAAAGTCGGATTTGCTGTGCAGAACGCTGAACCAGTTTACGTCTCCCACATTGAAGACTTTTGGAGATCAGCTAGAGTCGAAACAGTATCAAGGGTCAAGCGTATCAACGCAACTGTCAGAAACAAGCTTGTGATCATTACTGAGGACACAGTTCGAAATGTTCTAAGGCTGCAAGATCAACCTGGAACTTTCAGATTCATGTCTAAAGCTGATATTCACCAACAATTCAGGATCTTCGGCTACAAGGGTGAATTTGACAAGAGAGGCGATGTAAAGAAGAGTCAGCTTACAAGAGACTGGAGACTTATCAGTCATGTATTCTTAATGTCTCTATGTCACAGAAAGGGAGGATACAATGCGCTGAGTGCTGAATGGGCGACAGCTATGATAAAGATCTGCAAGGACGAAGCGTTCAATCTGTCAGGCATGATCTTTGACTATATGGTAAAGAATGCAGATGCTGGTTCAGGGAAGTGGGCTATGTATCTGAGGTTTGTCCAGATGATGATAAACACTCAACATGAGGGTCTGCCTGTCGGTGACGAATACATATTCACCAGAGGGGCGCGATTCTTCACAGAGTGCAACACACCGGACTGGGAACCAATGCTGGAAAACATGTATGCGGCCCAGCGATATCCTGTTGTTATGGAACTGTACAACAAAATCAAGAAGAGAAGATCAGATGTTGCAGAACCCAGACCACAATCCAGAGCTGCCCCTGCACCTGGATCATCTGAACCCACTCCTTCAGCCCAGCCGACGGCTGAAGAGATTGCCCTAGAAAAATCAAAGGGCAAAAGAGTGGCGACTGAACCAGCTCCATCAAAACCTAGCAAGACGAAAAGACCAGCAGGTTTGTTGCAAGAAGGGAGACACTTTGACAACTGAGCAACTTGAAACTGCTGCAGCTTTACAACAAGTTGCTGAGTATGAAAGGGCTGCAAGAAAAAGAAGAAGAGAACAGTTGCCTGAATCTGAGATTCCCCGTGTTGTGACTCAGGAAGATATTGAGGGAGAAGCGGTCTTAGAACACATGTTTGGGCCTGAACAACCGAATCAACCAGGGCCTTCCACTACTGCCGCTCCTGCTCCTAAAGCTCCAGCCCAGAGATCAGCCGAACCATCCTCATCAGCTCCTGCTGCACCTCGTCGCAAACCGGTGCATCAGGAACTTTATGAGAAACTTGTCAAAGAGGTCGGTAAAACTGCTGCTAGGGAGATCTGCACGTTAAAGAGCGACGTGCACAACAACCAGGAGCTTAGAAAGAAAGTGAAGAAGCTCAAACACAAGAATAGGAACATGGAAAAAGTCATTAAAGATCAAAGATACATCATCAAGTTCCAGAATGAAGTTCAAATGCAGATGTTTGAGATGTTCCAAGAATTTAAGAAGGAACTAACAGGTGCACCCAGCGTTACGTTTGATGAAACTTTCGATTTTGGAAAGGTTTTGGAGAAGGAGAAAGAGAAAGAAAGGATCGCCGAGGAAAGTGAGGTTGATGAAGTAAGCGAAGATGAGATGCCAGAGAGATTTGTGGAAATGGGAATGGACGAAGAAGTGGTTTATGAGACATCTGATGGGCACAAGTTGGATCCCGAAAGATCCACTTGGTTTCCTCGAAAGCCCATCACCATTCCAGCCCTACATCAGAATATCCATCACACAAAGTCTGCTCACCAGGAGAAGATCATCTCCTGGAAATATGATGAGGAAAAGAGATTATTTGCTGTGAAAAGGAGAGGGGGAGTGATACAATATTTCAAAGGTCAAAAGGAGCTGAAATCTCTCCCCCGATGGGATATCCAGGAGCTTAGCAGGGCCCCTTTCATCAACCGCTCCCTCGACTCCCAGGCTGGCATGGTCGAGAGGTTCATCAAGAAAGAATGCGACACAGATTTCCAAATCCTAAAGCCGCAGAAACCAAGAAGGAGAATCTCGAAGAAAAGAATCGATCCAGCAACCGGTCGTGGGATGATAACATATGTGATCGACCCTCCACAGGTCGTCACTCGAGTCCCTATTAGATCTGAGCTTCCAGTAATGCTGAGGAATTTCAAGAAATGGTTTTACGACAGCAACACTGGTGAAGCTGTCATTAAGCTGCAGGACGATTCAGAGGCGTTAAGGATTTTGGATCCAGTGGACGTGTTTGCACTCAACTTGTCAAATCTGAATATGCTGTTTGCAAATCAGATCAATGTGGGTGCCGGGAACACGTTGTTTGAAGAAGCTGTGCTGTTTAGGAGGGCTGTGGATAGAGCCATGCATCTGAAACGAGAGCTGCTTGAGATAATCGACAGGATCAATGCAGCAGATAAAGAAAAGGAGGATAGAGAGAAGGCTGCTGCTGCTGCTGCTAGTGCAGAAACTGCTCAACCTGAAGTCGAGACTGCTTCAGAGGCACATACTGAAGAACCTGCACCAGTAGCTGATCCTGAAGGAACTACAACAGAATCAACTCAAGCTCCTCAAGCAACTGAAGAAGATCCAGTCGCATTATACATGCAAGACCCCCCCGAACAGGTTGAGTGGGAGGACAGCGAAGTGGAGATAGATTGAAGATTAAAGAACTGGTAGCTGTGGTCTAGGGGGAGTATTGTTGGGTTATATTGAGACCACAGTTACCAGATTAGAGACGTTTGATTGTATATTGTATAGCTTTAAAGTTAAAGGACCTAGAATGTAATTATAGCATAGTTTTGGTCATCTAACCCTAATCTGCGCACTTATGTGCACGGGCTCTGCGCACTTAAGCTAAGTGCGCAGAATTCCAATTACAATGCAACAAGTGCGCAGAAACCCTAGCTGCGTACTAAAATAACAAGTTTAAGTACTCACAGTTACAAGTATGCAACATATGATCCAAGTACTCAAACTAAGAAACAAGTGCTCAACTTATGAGATAAGTGCGCAGGATACATGAAATAAGTGCGCAAAAACGAGCTGTAACAAATATAAAACTCAGCTGAATCCTTTCCAAACCATTTTCTGATCAAAATAACATACTTTAAACATTTAGAAACACGATTTTCACAAAATTTGAAGCCAAAATATAAGAAAAACACCTAAATTTTAAAGTCTACAAAGAAAATAATCTTGATAATAAAAACTAACAAGATGAGGGTTTTGGTATCTTAAAGTAGATACAATCTAGAGCACAATGGCTCTGATACCAAATTGTAAGTCCCAAATACTAGATCTTGTTAAATGCAATAGATTGTTATCACTTAGAAACACCTATTTGTTAGGTGTTTTAAGTGATTAATCCAGAAAAACAAAGATACTAGATAAAGCTAGCAAAACCGACACACAAGATAAAGAGATTCAAGCTTTCCATTACTGATAAACATCAAAGAACCATGGAATACAGAATTTAGTACGCACCCTTTAAACTTGTGCTATCAAGATAATATCCAAAACCCTAACCCCAATCCTGCACACATATCAGCTTTATATAGGCAGCTGATTGGGCCTGCGCACTTAGCTTAAGTGCGCAGAGCCCGTGCACATAAGTGCGCAGATTAGGGTTAGATGACCAAAACTATGCTATAATTACATTCTAGGTCCTTTAACTTTAAAGCTATACAATATACAATCAAACGTCTCTAATCTAGTAACTGTGGTCTCAATATAACCCAACACTAGATGGTCCCCTATACCAGATGATGAACACCCTCATTGCCAATCACCTAAAATCTTTCACAACTGCTTGGGAATTGAAAACCACAACTCAATTTGAGGTGATTAACAAGAAACTTGGTGAGCTGTCCAACAAGATTGACAACAACTCAAGACAGCTTGCTGAACTCTCTGGTAGAACTTCTCAACCTGGCAGGCTTCCAGAAGTGGATGAAGCCAAAAAGTGGGAGAAGATTAAGGAACCAAAGGAGTCACTGGAAGCCAGGATAAAGGCAAGAGTGGCTCTACAACAACAACAACTGATTTCTAGAACTGAAGTTAAAGCTGAACCTTCCCAAGGCCATAATGAAGAAATTTCTGAAGACTCAGAAAGTACTAAAGACAATACTTCAGTAGTTGATACTTCTATCAACACTTCAGTAGTTAACACTTCCAGCATACAAACAACTAAAGAGCCTTCCAAACTAACTGAACAACAACCAACTCCTATTCCAAGGCCTACAACAACTCACATGACTGTGCTAAAGCCTTCTCTAATTTCAGAGTCAAAAGAATTACTAGAGAAGAGTTTACTTGCAGCCCAAAGAAAGGCTAGGGAGGATGAGATCTGGAACAGTTTGGAAGCAAGAGAAGACATGAGCTTCAATGATAAGCTTTAAGCTTATGAAGCAGAGCTGAATAGACAAGCCAAGATTGAAAAGGTTGCTGAAGAAGACAAAAGACAACAACCGGTGTCTTTCATCACAAAGAACAACAAAACAAAAGCCTATTCACTCAAAATGCTCTCAATGGATGAGCTAACCAGAAGAGCTCAAATTATTGCTGACAAACTTGCCACAGAGAAGGATAGAAAGGCAAAGAGAGCAGAGATAATAGAAGAGTTGGTAGCTAATGAATATGGTTCAAAAGCCTCAGTGTCAAGATGGAGAGAAGATAAACTACTGAACACATACAAAAGATACAAGGCTGACAAGGCTGCAAATCCAGAGAAGTACAAAACTTCTGAAGTATCAACTTCAGTAGTTAGAACTTCTGGTGTCAAACAAAGACTTGCTACCAAAAGAAAGCCAGAGGACAATACAAAGACTGATTTCAAGATGGTGTTGCTAGAAGGCAACACGGTTGTACATGGAGACTTTGATATTGAAGAAAAGCCTCTGATAACGCAGTTTAGGGATCTTTCAACATTTGTTTACCAAATTCAGAAGACTATAATTGATAAGCTGCACACAAAGGTAGTTACTGAACATCATTTACCTACTTTTAAATTAGCTAATGTGGTGCAAACAGAAGACAGAAGTGAATCCCACCTGAGAGTCACTGAAGTAGAGAACATCCAACACTCAGGAACATCCCAGGGATCCAGCATGGTTCCCTATACTTCAGATTTTGACAGATCTAAAGTGCTGATCATCAGATGGTCCTTTACTGATTCCAACTCAGTATTGGTGACAAGAAGAGATCTTACAAGCAAGGCCTTCAAATCCATGAATGAACTGAAAAATCTATCAACACAAGACTTGCTTACAATTCAACATCTAGAACCTCAACAAGGATCTCTCACTGATGAACACCTGAATCAACTGAAGAATTCCATGTTCAAGGAAATATGGAAGATAGTCAATGACAGAAGAAAACAACAATAAGGAATTAGATAAGGTTTTGGCTTCATCAATCCAGGGGGAGATTGTTAGGACAAAAAGGATTGAGGAAACCACTTTTGCAAACCTTAATCTAATTCATACTTCTGCAAAATATTCTAAGTATAGAACTACTGAAGAAAGAAGACAAAAGTACTAAAGAAGGATTCAACAAGTACTGAAGAGGATAGATCAGAAGTTCTGAAGTCAAACCAGACAAGTCAACTGAAGAACTACTGAAGACAAACTACTCTTCAGTAGTTTGTCATTCATCAGCACTTGTAATAGAATCTTTCCACCGCCCTTATGTTTCAGTAGTTTAATTGTTTATTATTACTTTATCTTTTTGTACAAGTTCCAAGAATGCAACTTGTTGCAACAAGATGCAGACTTGCTTTTTGATCAAGGTTCATGCATTTGTAAGTCTATAAATAGATGGATTCATCCGTCTGTTTTAGATATCGATTTTAATTGAAACTGAAATCCTTCAAAGCTCATTATTGTTATTTCCATTTCATTTACTGAGAATCTATTTGAGTATTTATTATCATTCACATTCAATACTTAGATTCTCATTAAACTTGTCTTTAGTTTGCAAACATCCAGGGGGAGTAATAACTCCTGTTGATAGTGTAACTTTACATACTTATTCTACTGTGCAAATCTGATTGAACTTGCTAAACACATAAGTGTTCACTAGAAAGTAAACCTTCAAGAGCATTACTGATCCAACAGCTCAAAAGCAAGTTCATGGCTAAAATGACATGGATTTCTAAAATTGGTCAACAACAAACTGCTACTCTTCCAGTTCTAAAACTGACTAATCTACTCTTTGTGCAGAGGGTCTCCAGAGGTCTAAATAGCATTTGGTATGTTGATAGTGGAGGCTTAATGCACATGATAGGATGCAGGTAGCTAATCAACAATTTTATAAGCCAAAGAGAAGGATATGTGTCCTTTGGGAACAATGCCAAGAGATATTTGCTAGGCTATGACAATGTAACCTTTGGTAAAGTGCAGTTTGATAAGGTCAATCTGGTTGAAAACTTGGAATACAACTTGCTGAGTGTCTCTCAAATGTGTGATAAAGGATATTCTTCCTTTTTCACCAAAACTGCATGCAAGATTATATCACCAGAAGGCCAAGAGTTGATAGAGAAAATTATAGAAGATCATACCTTGTTATTTGCCAAAAGATGTGGAAATGTCTATGCAGTGGAGATTAAAAAGGACAAGGTATTGAACAACACTGCATGTTTCTTCTCAAAGGCATCAACTTCAGAAACAGACCTTTGGCATAGGAGACTTGGCCATGTGAACTTTAAAACCATAAATAAAGTCACTAAAATGGGCTTGGTCAGAGGTCTACCCTTGAAGGAATACCAGTGTAAAAAACACTGTGTTTCCTGTCTTAAGGGAAAACAGCATAAGTCCTCATATAAGTCTATTGAAGAATAAAAAAACAACTGCATGTCTTCAACTACTCCACATGGACTTATTTGGGCCAATTAAAATCATGAGCCTTGGTAAGAAGAAGTACTGCTTGGTCATCATTGATGACTACTCAAGATTTACATGGGTCTTCTTTGTAACACCCCAACCGATGGCGGAAACATCGGGATGTCACGTAGTGATGATTGTTCAATAGCTCATGGTACTAAATGAAAGTTGAATAATATTTAACAATTTACAATTCATCTTACAAGAAGAGATTACAAAAATTGATTAATATAAACTAGGTCCAAAGCTCCTATGTGTTCCAAGACTTGTACAACTTCCAATAGCATATAAACGTGAAACATGTTAAGTTGGAAAGATGGGGGGGGTCAACTATAAATAGTTGGTGAGAATACATAGGTTTTGCATATAATTGAAAACAATACGTTGTATAGCAATCATGATTGAAGTATAATAATGAGTAATGATAGAATATGAGTCCGACATGTAACAATGCGTCTTTTGTACAATCAAACCTTGTGTCGACTGAGACCTAACTCGCAAGTTAGTAAAAGTGTAACTGTTATCGATCATCCCTGAATTTATGCGGGGGGATGGGTTTGTCAGACCTATAGCGCTATAATCTAAACAGGCAGCTTGATCAATGCTAATGATTGTACTGCGTCTTTTTGTTACAGTCAAATGATAGAATGAGTAAATGATAGTGTAATTGAGTCACAAGTTTCAACAATGTAAGAATGAGTAAATGATAGTATATAAAATGTTTAAACATGTTTCACCCTAAAATGTAAAACAGAAAAAGGGGCTATGTAAACTCACCTTAGGTGCATAATGAGTTCGTGCGTTTTATTGAGCGTGCAAACACTTAGTAATAATGCCTTGGAAAACTCGAAACTAGCTAGAGGAGATAATGATGGATGAAAACTTTAGTATATGGGAGATGGGATAATAATGTTTTTTTTTTTTTTTGAATGGTACAAAGAGTTGAATGGTAGGCTAGTGTATTTATAGTGTAAAATTTGGAGTTGTAATTAGGGGCTACTTTGACTAGGCTAGAATTTAGGAACAACTTTGACTTGACTAGAAGACCATATTTACTAACACTTTGACTTGACTAGGAGACCATATTTACTAACACTTTGACTTGACTTGACTAGGAGATTACGTTTGACTTTTCAGGTTTGACTAAGGGACCTTGAAAGGGTTTAAGTTTAATTGGTTTTAATTAACATCACAAAACACCAAATGGTGTAGTGGTTTGTGTGGTGTGGTTAAGGTTTAGCCCGCCAGGGACTCGGGTTCGAATCCTGGCATAGGCAAACTTTTTTTTTAACGTTTTTAAATCAGAATTTTTAATACAATCCAATTTAATATTGATTATACGTCATTATTTAAACAAAAAAAAATTAACAAAATGGATGGTAAAGATACTGTAAACATGAATCAGATGAATAAACGAGGGAGTTCTCTATATATATATATAAAGAAAATTTGTGTGATGTTACAGTCTCCCCTACTTTTAGGAACTTCGTCCCGAAGTTATTAAAAACACAGGGTTGAGGGTGATTGGAACAACCGTGGTTTGGAAAATTTTGGGTTAAGGCACGACATGAATTTTGTAGGTAATAGAAATAACTGTTTCGAATAATTTAGATAAGAGGATTGATATGTGTGAGTTTTAAGTGTTGGATTAGGCTCGTCTGAAATAGCAAGGAGAATAAGAATCTAGTAAGAACACTAAACTTAAGTTTTAGGGATCCTAAAAGAAATGCATGAATTGATTGACTATAAAAAGACTAAATGAACTACTAGGTAACTAGGGTTTATAATTGGTTATCTACCAAAAACCTTGATAGAATTTCACACTACCTTAACGTACCTGTAAATTCATGATTGCGTTCCAGACCGCAAACACCAATTTACCTTACATTAGGGTTTTGTGTCCTTCTATGACTCTAAACACATATTTAAGTAATGCAAAATAACCTTGTGATTGAATCGTATACAATGTATCCAAAAATAAGTCCAACTGTTGAGCAGGAAAAAGACGTCTACCAGTCAGTGAGTAAGAACCTCTACCGATTGTTGAGCAGGTGCGATAGCCTCTACCAGTCGTTGAGCAGGTTGTAGGGCCTCTACCGACTGTTGAGCAGGCATGATGACCTCTACCAATCGTTGAGTATGTTATTTGGTACTCTACTAACTGTTGAGCAAGTACTTCATCCTCTATCAGTTGTTTGATTAAGTGTACCAATTATTACACACATGAATTGCAAATTCATAATATGTACATGTAAGCAATTGTAAGACCCTAACCCATAATCACGCGATCAACGCCCAAATTATACGGGTTTGGACCTTACTTAAACCACTCCCGATTTAATACTTTGAAATTTTCTTTATAAGTCAACCCATTAAGATCAAATACATGTTTGGTTCACACAAATTTTTACATTGTAATAGTTAAAACATATTTTAAGATGTTGCGTTTTAACGGGAGTTCCTTAGATTCTAGTGCGGAAGCTTGTATGGGTGATCGGGTGTGTTCGGCTCTTATCGCAACTAGATCCTTGCTCCGGGACTTCCATCACATGTTTACCTAGCACCATTACACAAAGAATGGTTAGTGAGTGGTCAAATGAAACATTTACCTAGTACGATATAAAGAATGCCTCCTAACGATTTTTCTACGATTTTATATGCAATTTTAAAGATCGTGCTGACATGCAGGTCTATTCGCGCGGCCGGTCGGTTTATTCGCACGGCCGCTCGAAGCTTCTGATGTAATTTTGGTGGCTTTTAAGCGTGGGAATCATATCGCAACCGCATTTGATGATTCCCGAAGCCTAAGTAATGACTTGCCGACTAAATAAACCTTTGTTTGACTGAAATTATGGTCCGGTTTATGTCGCCATGATCCGGTTCTTAGTTTTGAATGTTTATGGCGACTTTTACCCAATTTGACCCATTAAGGCCTTAATTCAAACAAGGCACTTTTGACCACTTAAATTGCATACCGTTTGAGTTGTCAAGTCATTAGACACTTGATCAACAAAAGCGTTTGCCCGATTTGTTTCATTACGACTTAGATTCTTAGAATCAACCTTTATTAATCCTTTAAATCCCCCAAAATGCCCCTCATGACCAAATCTTTCAATTTAGCCATTCGTGGCGAAACTTCTTGTTTCAAATCCAATGTTTTTGACTCAATGACTTGTTTAAAAACTTCTAAGTCCATACGGACTTAGATTTTCAACATTTCTCAAGATTGTTCTAAAGTGGTCGATTCTAAGCGCCTTAGCGTGCATTAGACATAGTTATGGGAATAACTTACTTGATTTGCACCCACACTTCATGTGGGTACTTTATCACCTATGTTGCTTCGCCGAAAGCGTTTATTTGACTACGGACTTACCGGGTGGCCTTGACCCATATCCATACCTTGTGTTTATCCTCCATGATTCTTAACATCAAGAATGCACGCGCAATTGCATCTACATGTATGCTTTCTAAATAGACAACGTTAATTTCTCGGAACTCAAATGGCAATAACTTGCCATTTGACCCGTTTAACTTTATGAATCTTAATGCTTGGAATACAAGCATCAAGTGTTGGATTCACATGGTGAGGACATCACCATTTGACCCGTTTAGACTCCTAGTTCATAATGCTATGTTACCCAAGTTTTTATCTATGGTTCAAGTGAAACAAACTTGACCCATTTAACATCATGCTTAACGACTCCATTCAATTGGTTTAATTTGGATTAAAACATCATTTCTCACATATCTTTATTAGTTGACCCGTTTGATGGATTTCTCCATTTGGTCATAACTCATTATCTCGATTAAGGTCATAAACCACATTTGTATTGAGTGCACATAAGGCAACTCACTTAATAGATTCTACCCCTTGGGGTTTATCTTTACCTCACACTTAAGATTTGAAACTAATGTTTATAACAATTTAAGCTATGTTATAGTATATTGGTGTAAGTAAAACTTACTTGTATTCATTCCCATTTACTTGCACTTTAGGCTCATATCCGCTTGACCCGTCTTGTTCTTTGATCCATTCCATTCAAGCTTGCACCTAGCTTGACAAGATCAACCTTCACTATACTCATAAGATTAGTTAAGTTAGTCATCATATCCAATAACTAACACATCTCATGAGTTTATTCACACCATTATTTCGTTTTCCCAATTATCATTTGGCTGAACTTTTCATGTATGGTGTGATTCATATTTTAAACATGTGTTTCACGTTTTATATACGGGTAATTCCATGATTACCCAAATCAAGTTATCACCTCAATTTGCAAACAAGACTATTGAGGCATTTCATCAAACACTTGCTGTGCATCCACCCAAAATACTTGATTTCAAGAATCTAACTTTAACCAAAATATAACCACGTATCTAATTATCAACATAACATGATATTTAGGCATTTCATCTAATTTGATCATTATGTTAACTCCTAAGAGTCACCCAAAACTACTAATCATGTGGGGTTTCAACCTAGAAGTTAAACCCCAAATCTTACATATTCACATAATCATATGGTCAAAATCAAATGCACATGTAGAATGTGATTCATACCCGAATTATACCTAATTGAGGCTCCCTAAAGCTAGAGAAACCTCTAACAACTCATAAATTCACGTTTTTGTCAAAACCCTAGATTTTGACCCAAATTAAAAACGAGTTTAGCATCAAATTCAACACGAATTAAAGGTACCTTGATGTTCATTAGGCCTTAGATGATCCCTTTCTTGCTAATGCATTGAAAACCCCCTTGATTTGGCTTGGATTAAGCTTGTTATTGAGGTTTAGGGTTTGGTTGTGAAGGAGGAGATGAATCTCCTGATTCATACACGCACACACACACACATTATGTGTGTTTTTATTGTTTTATTTTCATTAATAAAACCCACTTATCATATTGGCAACTTTGGTCCCTCAAGTTTAGTCTCGAGTTGGTTTCTAGATTGTTACATTAACTAGATTAGTCTCTAGTAATGAGTTTAGCCTCGTTTTATTATTTTGCTAATCACGCCTAATGGCGTAATTAAGTGTAATGGATGATTTTGGGGTGTTACAAGTCTACCCCCCTTAAAGAGGTTTCGTCCTCGAAACCTTCCTTCTGTTGTTGCTTTGGTTACACCAAATAACCTTAGTGTCTCTAATCAATTTTGAGCACCTCTCAATCCCTTGACATTCTATAGTTTAACAAGTAATACTATATACTTATTGTTTGTATCCCTTTACTCGGCTTTCTAACTTTTATTATATGGAAGCCTTAGCTTTCATAATATGACTTGAGTCATTCTATTATTTCGGTTAACTAGGGGCAATATCTACATACTTACCCCCTACCCGACATTTTAGCTACTCATGTTCTTCATAGGTCTTCCCTAGATCCGTAGACTATCCCCGTCTACTATTATCCCGAATGATGTAATGGTTTAAGGGGCCATTCTATCATGCACCTTAGGGTATCTACTGCAATACTCGGTTGTAGCATGCATATGCATACATGTCTATGCGTCTATTTCTAACAAGTAAGTTGTCTTGGTTTCCAAGACTAACCCGGCTTTTTAACATAGCCGTTTTCTAGCTTCTTGGATTCATCCCCGAATCCAACCCTCGTTTCTTCTTGGTTTGCTATAATGTTATAAACAAACCTTGCTTTACACTAACATTTTCCTTTCTTTGGCTAATCCTTATTTTAAGAAATTTCCATTTATTTGGTTTACCCAAGTTCCCGTTTTGCTAACTCGATTGGTGGTCATTGCCCCAACCGACCCGTTTAAAGACTTTTGAGTTTTAGATTTCAAATCGTTTATATATATTTAGAACGCTTAGTTTCTAAAAGTCATCTTTCTGATTACCAATCTCAATATAAATTGAGGTCGGTTTCCTTTTTATAAAACCTGGTGTTGATTCGTCATTACAACGTATTTGTATCGACTAATCTCTTATTATCACGGTGTGCATCAGATTGTAATAACTACACAATCCGACTGTTATCATAATTTGCTTTAAATTGTACCAACGATACAATCTGATGTTATTGTAGTTTACACCCTTTTACATCCTTAACCCGAGGGTTGAAAGAATTACTAATTTATCACGACCCAATCCCGCTGTTTATGTTATAATCCGAAGATTCACGACTTACCCAAATGTGATTATGACTCAACCCTTGATTAAGGTTCAAGTCCCTCTTTACGAATTTAACCTTCTATAAAAGTCTGAGTTTAATTATGACTTAACCTTGATTAAGGTTCAAGTCTGTTTTCAAGCTAAATCTATTTATGACTCAACCCTGATTAAGGTTCAAGTCTATTTCCAAACTGAATCTCTTTATGACTAAACCTTGATTAAGGTTCAACTCAATCTTTGTATTAACCCAGGATAACTTGTATCGTATATTGCCTGTTTTGCTAGCCCAGCGTATAAGCTGGTGCCTCGCTCAAGGTCTTGCATGGTTCGCATCCCTGCCGTGTTAGACAGTGGACTACGTCCAAACGCTCCAGTTTGTTGTCCTCTTTGCTAGCCCAGCGTATTAGCTGGTGCCTCGCTCAAGGTCTTGCATGGTTCGCATCCCTGCCGTGTTAGACAGTGGACTACGTCCAAAATCCCCCGGCACCTCACACTTACTAAGCCTTTGTCACATAGGTTGTATATGTATTAATCATAAGAAACCCATGGTATCATATGTTTAACACTTACCTGGCCAGCGTAAGTAATTCGCATATGGTACGCACAGACTTATTATAATTAAGGCATCACACCCTATGCAAACAAATTTTCAGCTCATGCTTGTGCCCCCTATTTTATTTGGTAAAACCCTTCCTTGATAAATTATTCAATGTTAGGTTTTTACCTTTATTCATTAAGAAAAAGCGATGTGTTTTTCAATTTAATAAGCTTTGTGTGATCACACTCATTGGTATGATCACAACGCCTTTCTAAACATTAGTTTGGGATGATTACCCCCAACCCGGTCTCGATGTTCAAGTTAAGTTTGTGCATTGATCGTTCATTATTGTGAACTATGCACCTTTCAAATTTTTCCTATTGCTTGCATATGCAATTACCACTCTTCAGGTGATAATTGCATACTAATTCACCTACTATGGTTTCGAGCATGTACCTGTTTGATACTTGCTCCTGTGTTCCCTTTCGTTACTGATCCATTAGCCCGAGTCGTTACTTGACTTGGTCCTTAGTGAGCATGCTATCAGCCGTGCTCCCGAAACCTCTACAACCTCGTTTGGTGAATCATTCGATCCTCTCTCGATCGAATAAGATGTTATCATCCCTGTCACATTTATAATTTCAATTAATTAGTAACATGACATTTCATTATTAGTATGCATCACTGCAATAGTGATGTTAGAGTTCTTGTTATGCGAGATTTCCGTTGCCCGAATCAATCTTTTGGATAGGCCCCATGAGTACCTAACCATTTCCCTATCAAGATTTTGAGATAGCGAGTATCTACGCGATATCACTATTGATTACCTATAACAATTTTCCGATCAAAACGGATGTTTATTATAGGTATTACTTACCGGATTCCTTGATCAAGTCTTGAACCGAACACCCTTCAACACTTTGAGCGCACGGTTTGAGTCCAAGTATCCTTCCCGACACTCGGATCCCTCAAACCTATGGCTCTGATACCACTTGTAAGACCCTAACCCGTAATCACGCGATCAACGCCCAAATTATACGGGTTTGGACCTTACTTAAACCACTCCCGATTTAATACTTTGAAATTTTCTTTATAAGTCAACCCATTAAGATCAAATACATGTTTGGTTCACACAAATTTTTACATTTTAATAGTTAAAACATATTTTAAGATGTTGCGTTTTAACGGGAGTTCCTTAGATTCTAGTGCGGAAGCTTGTATGGGTGATCGGGTGTGTTCGGCTCTTATCGCGACTAGATCCTTGCTCTGGGACTTCCATCACATGTTTACCTAGCACCATTACACAAAGAATGGTTAGTGAGTGGTCAAATGAAACATTTAACTAGTACGATATAAAGAACGCCTCCTAACGATTTTTCTACGATTTTATATGCAATTTTAAAGATCGTGCTGACATGCAGGTCTATTCGCGCGGCCGGTCGGTTTATTCGCGCGGCCGCTCGAAGCTTCTGATGTAATTTTGGTGGCTTTTAAGCGTGGGAATCATATCGTAACCGCATTTGATGATTCCCGAAGCCTAAGTAATGACTTGCCGACTAAATAAACCTTTGTTTGACTGAAATTATGGTCCGGTTTATGTCGCCATGATCCGGTTCTTAGTTTTGAATGTTTATGGTGACTTTTACCCAATTTGACCCATTAAGGCCTTAATTCAAACAAGGCACTTTTGACCACTTAAATTGCATACCGTTTGAGTTGTCAAGTCATTAGACACTTGATCAACAAAAGCGTTTGCCCGATTTGTTTCATTACGACTTAGATTCTTAGAATCAACCTTTATTAATCCTTTAAATCCCCAAAATGCCCCTCATGACCAAATCTTTCAATTTAGCCATTCGTGGCGAAACTTCTTGTTTCAAATCCAATGTTTTTGACTCAATGACTTGTTTAAAAACTTCTAAGTCCATACGGACTTAGATTTTCAACATTTCTCAAGATTGTTCTAAAGTGGTCGATTCTAAGCGCCTTAGCGCGCATTAGACATAGTTATGGGAATAACTTACTTGATTTGCACCCACACTTCATGTGGGTACTTTATCACCTATGTTGCTTCGCCGAAAGCGTTTATTTGACTACGGACTTACCGGGTGGCCTTGACCCATATCCATACCTTGTGTTTATCCTCCATGATTCTTAACATCAAGAATGCACGCGCAATTGCATCTACCTGTATGCTTTCTAAATAGACAACGTTAATTTCTCGGAACTCAAATGGCAATAACTTGCCATTTGACCCGTTTAACTTTATGAATCTTAATGCTTGGAATACAAGCATCAAGTGTTGGATTCACATGGTGAGGACATCACCATTTGACCCGTTTAGACTCCTAGTTCATAATGCTATGTTACCCAAGTTTTTATCTATGGTTCAAGTGAAACAAACTTGACCCATTTAACATCATGCTTAACGACTCCATTCAATTGGTTTAATTTGGATTAAAACATCATTTCTCACATATCTTTATTAGTTGACCCGTTTGATGGATTTCTCCATTTGGTCATAACTCATTATCTCGATTAAGGTCATAAACCACATTTGTATTGAGTGCACATAAGGCAACTCACTTAATAGATTCTACCCCTTGGGGTTTATCTTTACCTCACACTTAAGATTTGAAACTAATGTTTATAACAATTTAAGCTATGTTATAGTATATTGGTGTAAGTAAAACTTACTTGTATTCATTCCCATTTACTTGCACTTTAGGCTCATATCCGCTTGACCCGTCTTGTTCTTTGATCCATTCCATTCAAGCTTGCACATAGCTTGACAAGATCAACCTTCACTATACTCATAAGATTAGTTAAGTTAGTCATCATATCCAATAACTAACACATCTCATGAGTTTATTCACACCATTATTTCATTTTCCCAATTATCATTTGGCTAAACTTTTCATGTATGGTGTGATTCATATTTTTAACATGTGTTTCACGTTTTATATACGGGTAATTCCATGATTACCCAAATCAAGTTATCACCTCAATTTGCAAACAAGACTATTGAGGCATTTCATCAAACACTTGGTGTGCATCCACCCAAAATACTTGATTTCAAGAATCTAACTTTAACCAAAATATAACCACGTATCTAATTATCAACATAACATGATATTTAGGCATTTCATCTAATTTGATCATTATGTTAACTCCTAAGAGTCACCCAAAACTACTAATCATGTGGGGTTGCAACCTAGAAGTTAAACCCCAAATCTTACATATTCACATAATCATATGGTCAAAATCAAATGCACATGTAGAATGTGATTCATACCCGAATTATACCTAATTGAGGCTCCCTAAAGCTAGAGAAACCTCTAACAACTCATAAATTCACGTTTTTGTCAAAACCCTAGATTTTGACCCAAATTAAAAACGAGTTTAGCATCAAATTCAACACGAATTAAAGGTACCTTGATGTTCATTAGGCCTTAGATGATCCCTTTCTTGCTAATGCATTGAAAAACCCCTTGATTTGGCTTGGATTATGCTTGTTCTTGAGGTTTAGGGTTTGGTTGTGAAGGAGGAGATGAATCTCCTGATTCATACACGCACACACACACACATTATGTGTGTTTTTATTGTTTTATTTTCATTTATAAAACCCACTTATCATATTGGCAACTTTGGTCCCTCAAGTTTAGTCTCGAGTTGGTTTCTAGATTGTTACATTAACTAGATTAGTCTCTAGTAATGAGTTTAGCCTCGTTTTATTATTTTGCTAATCACGCCTAATGGCGTAATTAAGTGTAATGGATGATTTTGGGGTGTTACAGCAATCAAGTATCAAGTATAGCATACGAGTTGTAATAGAGTTGCCCTAGACAAGGTTAATGACTCTAGGTTTGTCTATAGCAAATAGTTTATATTCCATGAATTCTAGTTTCAAATGTTCAAATATGGTAGATAGTCGAATCCTCATGTATAACTAAGGATTATGTTTGATGCAACACACAATCAAGTTTCAATAGTTTGGTTATCATGGGTAACTAGCTCATGTGTGAGAAGGTGAAGGATATGAATTTAGTTCTTGAGAGGATGATGAAAAATCTTGAAGCAGAATCAAGGTTGTGAGAGATAGTGAATGTGATGATAGTTGATAAAGAGTTTATTTTATAGTAAGGAGATTATGTAGCAGTGTAAATTGTGGGGTTTGGATCAAAGGTTAGAATCTAGCGTATGAGAAAACATGATTGTGATAAATACCAAAAATTGTAAAAGTTCGAACAAGTTGAAAATAATTAGGTGGCAATGGAGATTAAATTTTGTTCATGAGGATGGAAATATCTTATCATTTTTCTTTTTAAAACTGGTTTCTTATATAAAACAAAAGTTGCTAAATAGTACAAACTAAGTGGCTTTAGATCAGAATATTTTAGTTTAGTCGAAGATTTTAAACACGACGTTAGGTTTTTGTAAGACCCTAACCCGTAATCACGCGATTATTGCCTAATCTTACGGGTTTGGACCTTAACTAAAAACCACTCCCGATTAAAACTTTGAAATTATGAAAACCCAACTTAATGAATCCCATACACGTTTAGTTCCAATAAATTTTTACATCATTGCTACAAAAAGAATGTATTAAAGTTTTTGTTTTTAACGGGAGTTCGTTAGATTCTAGTGCGGAAGCTTGATGAATGTTCGGGCGTGTTCGGTTCTTCTCGCGACTTGATCCTTGCTCCGGGACTTCCTTCACTTGTTTACCTAGCACCATTTCACAAAAATGGTTAGTGGGTTGTTAATGATACATTTAAACTAGTACGGTATTCGTTACACGTTGATACGGAACGAACCAGGCCAAACGGCCCTTTATCAGGAGAACAAACTGTTGCAACTTATGCGCAGCAGCTGTTCGGATCGCTTTTACCCCTTCTAAAACCCAAAATCTGACTTTGACTTTCAAATGAGAATTGTTCTACGCTCCGAGAGCTTTCCAGGCATATAAAGACCACCTCCTAACGATTTTTCTACGATTTTATACGCAATTTTAAAGTTCGTGCTGACGTGCAGGTCAAAGCGCGCGGCCGCTCGGCCTCTGTGAGCGGCCGCTCGAAGCTTCTGATGTGAATTTGGTGATTTTTAAGCATGGGAATCATGTCGCAACCGCATTTGATGATTCCCGAAGCCTATGTAATGACTCGCCGACTAAATAAACCTTTGTTTGACTGAAATTATGGTCCGGTTTATGTCGCCATGATCCGGTTCTTAGTTTTGAATGTATATGGCGACTTTTACCCAATTTGACCCATTTAGACATTTAACTTATCCAAACACCATTTGACCATGCGCAATGCATCTAGTTCATGTTGTCAAGTCATTATACACTTGATCAACTAAAGTGTTTGTCCGATTTGTTCGTTATGATTCCGATTATTAGATTTATCCTTTAGTAAATCTTTATAATTTCCCAAAATGCCCCTCCTAGCCAAATCTTTCGATTTAGCCATTCGTGGCGACACTTCTTGATTGAAACCCATTGTTTTGGACTCAATGACTTGTTTAAAAACTTCTAAGCCCATACGGACTTAGATTTTCAACATTTCTCAAGATTGTTCTAATGTGGTCGATTCTAAGCGCCTTAGCGCGCATTAGACATAGTTATGGAAATAACTAACTTGATTTGAACCCACACTTCATGCGGGTACTTTTATCACCTATGTTGCTTCGCCCGAAGGCGTTTATTCGACTACGGACTTACCGGGTGGTGTTGACCCATTCTCATACCTTGTGCGTATCCTCCACGATTCTTAGCATCAAGCGTGCATGCGCAAATGCATCTACCTGCGTGCTTTCTAAATATACACATTAATTCCTCGAAACTCAAATGGTAATACCTTGCCATTTGAGCCGTTTAACCTCATGAATCTTATTGCTTGAAAAACAAGCATCAAGTATTGGACTCACATGGTGGGGATATCACCATTTGATCCGTTTAGACATGTCGTTCATAATACTAAGTTATCCAAGTTTTTATATATGGTTCAAGTGTCACAAACTTGACCCATTTAACAACATTCTTAAAAACTTCATTCAATTGATTTAATTGGATTAAAACATCATTTCTCACATATCTTTATTAGTTGACCCGTTTGATGGATTTCTCCATTTGGTCATAACTCATTATCTCGATTAAGGTCATAAACCGCATTTTGTATTGAGTGCACATAAGGCGACCCGCTTAATAGATTCTACCCCTTAGGGTTTATCTTTATCTCGCACTCAAGATTTAAAACTAATATTTATAACAGTTTAAGCTATGTTATAGTATATTGGTGTAAGTAAAACTTACCTCGCATCCGTTCTTGTTTCCATAAGTATCCGACTTGCATTCGTTTGACCCGTTTGCATCCCTAGTTCTTGTACCTAACTTAGGAACATGTCAAACTTGATTATTAGAATACATAATATGGAATTTTGTTCACTATCCATAACATCATGTATTCATTATCATTACTAGCTAAATCCATAGCCATTTTCTTACATGTCTAGCTGAGATTAACTCACCTAGGCATTTCATCAAACATTTGACGTGCATCCACCAATATACTTAGTTTTCAACATTCTAAGTTTAACCAAAATATAGCCATGTATCTAATTATTATCATAACAAGATATTTAGGCATTTCAACTAAATTTGATCATTATAACAACTCCTAAGAGTCACCCAAGACTACTAATCATGTGTGGTTTCAACCTAGAGGTTAAACCCCAAATCTTACATATTCACATAATCATATGATCAAAATCAAATACACATATTAGTGTGATTTGTGACCGGATTGTACATGTTTAAGGCTCCCCAAGACTAGGGTAACACATATTAATTATCAATTCCACGTTTTTATCAAAACCCTAAATTTTCATAAGAATCAAAAACGAATATAACATCAATTTCTACCAAATAAAAGGTACCTTGATGTTCTATAAGCCTTAGATAACCCGTATCTTGCTAATGCACTGAAAAACCCCTTGATTTGACTTGGATTTGAGCTTGAAATTGGTGTTTTGGGGTTTGAGGTTCAAGGAGGTGAACCTCCTAATGTTAATCGTATACATACACACACAAGTGTGTGGGTTCTCACTCAATTTACCATTACATATTTCTTGTTTGGCTAGATGGCAACTATAGTCCCTCATGTTATCCCACTGTCATTTTCGTATAAGAACTTACTCATAAGCTAGTTTCAAACACCTTTTATTAATTTATAAACATAATATTATTAACTAGGTTATTTCCATGTTAGAATATAACCCATATTATTATCCTCTAAGTCACGTGTTATTATATTGCTAATCACGCCTAATGGCGTAGTTAGGCGAACGAATGGTTTTGGGGTGTTACAAGTCTACCCTCCTTAAAAAGGTTTCGTCCTCGAAACCTTTCTTGTGTTGTTGCTTTGGTTACACCAAAGAATCTTAGTGTCTCTAATCAATTTTTAGCACCGCTCAATCCCTTGACATTCTATAGTCTAGCGAGTAATACTATATACTTATTGTTTGTATCCCTTTACTCGGCTTTCTAACCCTTATTATATGGAAGCCTTAGCTTTCATAATATGACTTGAGTCATTCTATTATTTCGGTTAACTAGGGGCAATATCTACATATTTACCCCCTACCCGACATTTTAGCTACTTCTGTTCTCATAGGTCTTCCCTAGATCCGTAGACTATCCCCGTCTACTATTATCACGAATGATGTAATGGTTTAAGGGGCCATTCTATCATGCACCTTAGGGCATCTACTGTAATACTCAATTGTAGCATGCATAGGCATACATGTCTATGCGTCTATTTCTAACAAGTAATTTGTCTTGGTTTCCAAGACTAACCCGACTTTTAACATAGCCGTTTTCTAGCTTCTTGGATTCACCCCCGAATCCAATCCTTGTTTCTTTTTGGTTTGCTATAACATTATAACAAACCTTGCTTTACACTAACATTTTCCTGTCTTTGGCTAATCCTTACTTTAAGAATTTGCCATTTATTTGGTTTACCCAAGTTCCCGTTTTGCTAACTCGATTGGTGGTCATTGCCCCAACCGACCCGTTTAAAGACTTTTGAGTTTTAGACTTCAAATCGTTTATATATATAGAACGCTTAGTTTCTAAAAGTCCTTTTGATGATTACCGATCTCACTATAAATTGAGGTCGGTTTTCTTTTCATAAACACGGTGTAGATCGGTCATTACAACTCATTGTATCGACTAATCTCCTGTTATCACGATTTGCATTAGATTGTAACAACTATACAATCCAATTGTTATCATATTTTGCATTAAATTGTACCTACGATACAATATAAGGTTATTGCAGTTTACACTTTTTCATCCTTAACCCGAGAGTTAAATGATTTACTGATTTATCACGGCCTTCAGCTTTTACAAATCATGTTTTGCACTTTATTCAACCAAGTTCATAACTTTGATTGAGAGTGCACTGCCTTAGTCTCTACAACCCGCTCGGGATTGCTTATACCTCGGCTTATTGGTGTATAATTTTGTCACTGACCCGAAGGTACAGTTGACCCATGGGTTAATCACGGCCCATGTCCGCTGTTTATGATTTATCAACCAAAACCATAGTTATGGTTGATTTGGTGAAGCAATACCTCGGCCTCTACGATCCCCACGGGTCGCTTATACCTTGGTTTTTTTTTTCTTTTTCTTTCCTCTTTGTTTATCATGGCCCTTGAGACCATATTCGACTAATCCATGATTTCCCCGACACCTCACACTTACTTAGTCCTCGTTACATAGGTTGTATATGTATCAATTGTAAGAAACCCATAGTATCATATGTTTAACACTTACCTGGCCAGGGTAAGCAATCCGCATATGGTACACATGGACTTGTTATAATTAGTACATCACATCCTACGTAAGCAAAGCTTCAGCTCATGCTTGTGTCCCTTATTTTATTTGGTGAAAACCCTTCCTTAATAATTTATTTGATGTTAGGTTTTTACCTTCATCCATTAAGAATAAACTGTGTGTTTTCGTTTTGTAAAGCTTTGTGTGATCACACTCATTGGTATGATCACAACGCCTTTCTAGCATCCTTTGGTTTCTAAACGTTAGTTTGGGATGATTACCCCCAACCCGGTCTCGATGTTCAAGTTACGTTAGTGTATTGATTGTTCACTAGTGTGAACAATGCACATTTCCCATTTAGCTTTTCGCTTGCGTATGCAAGTACCACCCTTCATGTGATGCTTGCATACTAATATGCTTAATATAATTTAGAGCGTGTACCTGATTAATACTTGCCCTTGTGTTCCCTTTTTGTTAAAGATCCGTTAATTTGAGTTGTTACTTGACTTGGTCCATAGTGAGCATGCTATCAGTCGTGCTCCCGAACCCCCCACCACCTCGTTGGGTGGATCATTCGATCCCAATTATCGAATACAGTGATATTATTCCTGTCACATCACAATTGATTAGTAATAAGACATCACATGGTTAGTATGCATTTCTATAGTAATGCGAGAATTCTAGTTATAAAAGAATTTTGTTGCCCGAATTGATCTTTGGATAGGTCCCATGCCACCTAACCATTTATTTACTAAGCATTCGAGATAGCGTGTATCTACACGATATCACTATTTATTACCTATAACAATTTCCGATCAAACCGGAAGTTTATTATAGATATTACTTACCGGATTCCTTGATCAAGCCTCGAACCGAACACCCTTCAACACTTGAGCGCACGGTTTGAGTCCAAGTATACTTCTCGACACTCGAATCCCTCAAACCAATGGCTCTGATACCACTTGTAAGACCCTAACCCGTAATCACGCGATTATTGCCTAATCTTACAGGTTTGGACCTTAACTAAAAACCACTCCCGATTAAAACTTTGAAATTATGAAAACCCAACTTAATGAATCCCATACACGTTTAGTTCCAATAAATTTTTACATCATTGCTACAAAAAGAATGTATTAAAGTTTTTGTTTTTAACGGGAGTTCGTTAGATTCTAGTGCGGAAGCTTGATGAATGTTCGGGCGTGTTCGGTTCTTCTCGCGACTTGATCCTTGCTCCGGGACTTCCTTCACTTGTTTACCTAGCACCATTTCACAAAAATGGTTAGTGGGTTGTTAATGATACATTTAAACTAGTACGGTATTCGTTACACGTTGATACGGAACGAACCAGGCCAAACGGCCCTTTATCAGGAGAACAAACTGTTGCAACTTATGCGCAGCAGCTGTTCGGATCGCTTTTACCCCTTCTAAAACCCAAAATCTGACTTTGACTTTCAAATGAGAATTGTTCTACGCTCTGAGAGCTTTCCAGGCATATAAAGAACACCTCCTAACGATTTTTCTACGATTTTATACGCAATTTTAAAGTTCGTGCTGACGTGCAGGTCAAAGCGCGCGGCCGCTCGGCCTCTGTGAGCGGCCGCTCGAAGCTTCTGATGTGAATTTGGTGATTTTTAAGCATGGGAATCATGTCGCAACCGCATTTGATGATTCCCGAAGCCTAAGTAATGACTCGCCGACTAAATAAACCTTTGTTTGACTGAAATTATGGTCCGGTTTATGTCGCCATGATCCGGTTCTTAGTTTGGAATGTATATGGCGACTTTTACCCAATTTGACCCATTTAGACATTTAACTTATCCAAACACCATTTGACCATGCGCAATGCATCTAGTTCATGTTGTCAAGTCATTATACACTTGATCAACTAAAGTGTTTGTCTGATTTGTTCGTTATGATTCCGATTATTAGATTTATCCTTTAGTAAATCTTTATAATTTCCCAAAATGCCCCTCCTAGCCAAATCTTTCGATTTAGCCATTCGTGGCGACACTTCTTGATTGAAACCCATTGTTTTGGACTCAATGACTTGTTTAAAAACTTCTAAGCCCATACGGACTTAGATTTTCAACATTTCTCAAGATTGTTCTAATGTGGTCGATTCTAAGCGCCTTAGCGCGCATTAGACATAGTTATGGAAATAACTAACTTGATTTGTACCCACACTTCATGCGGGTACTTTTATCACCTATGTTGCTTCGCCCGAAGGCGTTTATTCGACTACGGACTTACCGGGTGGTGTTGACCCATTCTCATACCTTGTGCGTATCCTCCATGATTCTTAGCATCAAGCGTGCATGCGCAAATGCATCTACCTGCGTGCTTTCTAAATATACACATTAATTCCTCGAAACTCAAATGGTAATACCTTGCCATTTGAGCCGTTTAACCTCATGAATCTTATTTCTTGAAAAACAAGCATCAAGTATTGGACTCACATGGTGGGGATATCACCATTTGATCCGTTTAGACACGTCGTTCATAATACTAAGTTATCCAAGTTTTTATATATGGTTCAAGTGTCACAAACTTGAGCCATTTAACAACATTCTTAACAACTTCATTCAATTGATTTAATTGGATTAAAACATCATTTCTCACATATCTTTATTAGTTGACCCGTTTGATGGATTTCTCCATTTGGTCATAACTCATTATCTCGATTAAGGTCATAAACCGCATTTTGTATTGAGTGCACATAAGGCGACCCGCTTAATAGATTCTACCCCTTAGGGTTTATCTTTATCTCGCACTCAAGATTTAAAACTAATATTTATAACAATTTAAGCTATGTTATAGTATATTGGTGTAAGTAAAACTTACCTCGCATCCGTTCTTGTTTCCATAAGTATCCGACTTGCATTCGTTTGACCCGTTTGCATCCCTAGTTCTTGTACCTAACTTAGGAACATGTCAAACTTGATTATTAGAATACATAATATGGAATTTTGTTCACTATCCATAACATCATGTATTCATTATCATTACTAGCTAAATCCATAGCCATTTTCTTACATGTCTAGCTGAGATTAACTCACCTAGGCATTTCATCAAACATTTGGCGTGCATCCACCAATATACTTAGTTTTCAACATTCTAAGTTTAACCAAAATATAGCCATGTATCTAATTATTATCATAACAAGATATTTAGGCATTTCAACTAAATTTGATCATTATAACAACTCCTAAGAGTCACCCAAGACTACTAATCATGTGTGGTTTCAACCTAGAGGTTAAACCCCAAATCTTACATATTCACATAATCATATGATCAAAATCAAATACACATATTAGTGTGATTTGTGACCGGATTGTACATGTTTAAGGCTCCCCAAGACTAGGGTAACCCATATTAATTATCAATTCCACGTTTTTATCGAAACCCTAAATTTTCATAAGAATCAAAAACGAATATAACATCAATTTCTACCAAATAAAAGGTACCTTGATGTTCTATAAGCCTTAGATAACCCGTATCTTGCTAATGCACTGAAAAACCCCTTGATTTGACTTGGATTTGAGCTTGAAATTGGTGTTTTGGGGTTTGAGGTTCAAGGAGGTGAACCTCCTGATGTTAATCGTATACATACACACACAAGTGTGTGGGTTCTCACTCAATTTACCATTACATATTTCTTGTTTGGCTAGATGGCAACTATAGTCCCTCATGTTATCCCACTGTCATTTTCGTATAAGAACTTACTCATAAGCTAGTTTCAAACACCTTTTATTAATTTATAAACATAATATTATTAACTAGGTTATTTCCATGTTAGAATATAACCCATATTATTATCCTCTAAGTCACGTGTTATTATATTGCTAATCACGCCTAATGGCGTAGTTAGGCGAACGAATGGTTTTGGGGTGTTACAGTTTTATAGATCAAGGTGACATTATATCAAAAATCCTTTGTTATGCTAATGAATAAACATTTGGATTTAGAAATTAAGTTTGAGGATATCTTATAACAAAAATATGTATTTTCCATGGTTTATAGGTGATGAAAATTTTGATAATATTAAGAAATCTTTAGTGTTGGGCTAGGGTCTACCCAGGTTATGAGGTTACAGTTTAGAAATATGTCACATGTTGAAAAATGAAATAATATGATTTGGGGAAGGTGTTGAAAATAATCAAACATGTGGCTAAGATGGTAAGATGAAATGTGATTGTGAAATCCATATATGATTAGGAAATGGGATTGATTTAAGCTGTAAAATTTTAAGATTTTAGAGCTTAGTTTTAAGGAAAGTGAGTGTAATCATTTATTCATTAATTAAAACGAATAAACGAAAACGTTGACTTATCAAAGCTTCTAGATTCTAATAACATAGTGAAGACATGCTTTAGCCTATAAGTGAACACTCATCCCGAGAATTCCCAGGTAGGCATCCGAGTCCCTCGTCTGATTGGGATTTATGCGCAATGCCAGTCCTAGACAGAAAACTCAGAATACAGGCGTTCACCCTTCCAGATTGCACGTTTTCGTTATTAGAATATAGAGCTTCAACTAGATTTATAAGGTATTTCAGGTTAGGATCTAAGAATTTTGTTCCAGTTATGGAGAGCAAACATCTTGTAGGGACTAAAGTAGGGATAAGAAGTAGGATAGAGGTAGAGAATAGAAACAAGTAGAGTTGCAAGTAAAAGGAGCAAGTACTGGTTATAATCCTATGGTTATAGACTAGATTATTTTTCTAATAACCTAATTCCCTATAACCATGGCTCTGATACCAATCTGTAACACCCCAACCGATGGCGGAAACATCGGGATGTCACGTAGTGATGATTGTTCAATAGCTCATGGTACTAAATGAAAGTTGAATAATATTTAACAATTTACAATTCATCTTACAAGAAGAGATTACAAAAATTGATTAATATAAACTAGGTCCAAAGCTCCTATGTGTTCCAAGACTTGTACAACTTCCAATAGCATATAAACCTGAAACATGTTAAGTTGGAAAGATGGGGGGTCAACTATAAATAGTTGGTGAGAATACATAGGTTTTGCATATAATTGAAAACAATACGTTGTATAGCAATCATGATTGAAGTATAATAATGAGTAATGATAGAATATGAGTCCGACATGTAACAATGCGTCATTTGTACAATCAAACCTTGTGTCGACTGAGACCTAACTCGCAAGTTAGTAAAAGTGTAACTGTTATCGATCATCCCTGAATTTATGCGGGGGGATGGGTTTGTCAGACCTATAGCGCTATAATCTAAACAGGCGGCTTGATCAATGCTAATGATTGTACTGTGTCTTTTTGTTACAGTCAAATGATAGAATGAGTAAATGATAGTGTAATTGAGTCACAAGTTTCAACAATGTAAGAATGAGTAAATGATAGTATATAAAATGTTTAAACATGTTTCACCCCAAAATGTAAAACAGAAAAAGGGGCTATGTAAACTCACCTTAGGTGCATAATGAGTTCGTGCGTTTTATTGAGCGTGCAAACACTTAGTAATAATGCCTTGGAAAACTCGAAACTAGCTAGAGGAGATAATGACGGATGAAAACTTTAGTATATGGGAGATGGGATAATAATGTTTTTTTTTTTTGAATGGTACAAAGAGTTGAATGGTAGGCTAGTGTATTTATAGTGTAAAATTTGGAGTTGTAATTAGGGGCTACTTTGACTAGGCTAGAATTTAATACAATCCAATTTAATATTGATTATACGTCATTATTTAAACAAAAAAAAATTAACAAAATGGATGGTAAAGATACTGTAAACATGAATCGGATGAATAAACGAGGGAGTTCTATATATATATATATATATATATATATATATATATATAAAGAAAATTTGTGTGATGTTACATTCTTCATATTTTCCAAGGATGAGGCAGCTGATATTATTAAATTATTCATTCTACAAGCAGAGAAACAATATTCTCTCTCTGTCAAAGTCATAAGAAGTGACAATGGGACAGAGTTCAGGAACAAAAATCTGGATGAATTCTGCATGTCTAAAGAGATTGTTAGACAGTTCGACATTCCCAGAACTCCTGAACAAAATTGTGTGGTAGAAAGGAAGAATAAAATATTGATTGAAGCAGCAAGAACAATGTTAGCTGATTCAGGCTTACCTCTTTATTTTTGGGCTGAAGCAATCAACACAGCTTGCTATGTTCAAAATATAGTCCTTGTCAACAAAAGACATTCCAAAACTGCTTATAAAATTCTTCATAGCATCAAGCCCCTTATCTTCTTTTTCAGGGCCTTTAGATGTCAATGCATTATCCTGATTATCAAGGACTCCATTTCAAAATTTGCTGCAAAGGTTGATTCATGTTACTTTCTTGGTTATTCTTCCACAAGAAAAGCCTACAAGGTTTTTAATTCCAGAACCAAGATAGTTGAAGAAACACTGAATGTTAAGTTCATAGAGTCAAAACATACACTCATTCCAGCACATCCTGCTGAAATCTTTGATCTTGACAGTTTTAATTTCGGACCTAAGAAGATTGCCATCACTTCATCTAAACCCATTTATTATGGTGGTCAAGGGTTTGATGATGGCCCTCCATCATGGACTCTAAATGCAGTCAAATCAACTCCTAAACCATCAGAAGTTTCACAAACTTCTGATTCAACAAACCTAACAACTGCTGATATACCACAAACTTCTGATTTAGTTCCCAAAACTACTAAAGCTGTACAAACAGTTGAATCAGACATCATTGACCTTAGTGGTCTGTTTGAAGAAGTTCAAGAGCCCACTCGCACAACACAAGAACTATAATTGATTAAACATAGAGATCATCCATTGGATCAAATCATGGGTGATATTGTTGTAGGGTACTTACAAGAAACCAGCTCTCCAACTTCTGCTTTTTCCCAGCATTCATTTCACAGTTGGAACCAAAGAAATACCAGGAACCCCTCAAATATAACAGTTGAGTTGAAGTTATGCAGGATGAGTTGCTGCAATTCAAGAAGCAACAGGTCTGGAAAATTTGTCCCTTGCCTCCTAACAAGCTACCAATTGGCACAAGATGGGTTTTCAGGAACAAACAAGATGAGTCTGGTTTAATCATCAAGAACAAGGCAAGACTGGTGGTCCAAGGTTTCTCACTGTCACACCACGTCAACGGCGGAAACACGTGGCGCGACGGTTCAAAAGCATAAAGTCAAGGTTATTGCTAAACATAAGTAATTTAAGAAAATGGGTCATTTATTAAGGCGTCATTACTTGTTCCAAACATTACACAAAAGTAAATTGTTTTTAAAGTAACATCAAGGTTTCTCAAATATATCCCAAGCTTTGGGAAATAAAGGGGAAACCCCGCAAAATGTACAACGCCGCATTGGGAGATTCTCCGACCCAGCTCGCCTGATCCTTCTTCATCTAGTTACCTGAAAGATATGTTTAAAAGTTTCGTCAATATAAATATATTGGTGAGTTCACAGGTTTTCAGTTTCTAAAACTTGAATACTTGGGAATACCATGTTATGACAATATATAGGAGTTGCAAATTCCTATAAATCTACTTGAGACTATAATCAAACCAAGACGTATATAAATAAAATGCCCCGCTCCAAGTCGTTACTCGGTTTCCCACGACTTAAGTTCAGAATATTTGCACCCCAAGCATAACCTAATGCACAATCGACGCTATCGATTAGGGGTGGGCCTTGTCAGGCACCAATAGTACTATCCGAATATTCCTCCGGTTTCAATCTCCGAATAAATGATTATAGAGGCGAGGACTCAACCCCGAGTGGCGGTCACACCTCAAGTAATAAACCCGTCAAACATTTCCCTAACATATCTTTCCCCCGAAAACGTAAAAATAGTTTAAAATGGGGCCGTGAAACTCACCTGTAACTCTGTCTGGTTTACTTAGGCGGATAGCAACGATGGTCTCGCACCTACAAACGTCCTAGACGTATAAGTCACTATTCCTATAGTGCATGTGCCTTGGCAAGTTGTACACCCAACTCCCGACCACAAGTTATTCCAAATCCCGTTTAATTAAGCGCGTATCCTAAGTTTCGTTGGCGTTACATTACCCTTTGTGTTACAAGTTATATATTACTCCTGTTAATATTTCCTTAACTTGTATCTTATTAGCATCGACTCGACTTCACTTAACATATAATTATTTTCCCATTTAAATAATTATACTTAAGATCGCATCGCTCGATACAATATATATTTCAACTCTCGACCCGACTCACTTTGCCACACATTTGTTTTCCCATTTAAACAAATATGCTAAGATCTTGTCGTTCGATTGTATATTCTTAACGTCCGACTCAACTCACCATACCGTATATTTATTTTCCCATTCAAATAAATATACTAGGATCTCGTTGGTACGACATACACATATATATATCTTTGTCTTCTCGTCGCGGCTTTCCTTCCCACATATCTACTTTCCCATTAAGCAGATATACTAGAATTTTGCCGAGACGAGCGTACATATATATAAATGTGTAATTTTTCTTGTTAAGTATATACGTTTGTTTTAACGTCTTATTTGTTTGTGTCATGTGTTTCTCCCACGAATAATTCTCTTAACACTTAGGAAAGTGTTTATTAGTTTTCACCCAATGTATATATATATTTTACTTCTTAAAATATATATATTTTTCTTATCTTGCCGCAATGGCATTTTTCTCATGATTTGTCCGTGTATGGTTCGTTAACGCGTTTTAGTTCGATATCTTAACTCGATTAGTTAATTTTTCCAAGTTTTTCCCAACATGTATTTTATAGAAATATTATCCATATTTCTTCCTCTTTTCACATGTTACTTGGATGGTTTAAAATACTTATGTATTTTTAATTCAACTTGTTAACTTAACTACAAAAATGTTTCCAACACTTTTATATTCCCATTTATATAAAAGTATTCATTTTTGTATAAGTTTCCCAAGTTTGTTTAATATTTTTATAAACTCTCTATTTTATAAAAATCCTTGTGTTAAAACCCTTTATATTTTTATAACTTTCAAAAATACACTTTTATACAAAATACCCAAGTATTTCTACTAGTATTTACAAAAATCATCCTTAGACTTTATTACTTACATTTTTGACACCAAACTTTCCATACTTGTATTTTTGAACTAATAGTTTCTAAAATATCCATTTTAGTCCTCTAACTTTCAAAGTTACAACTTTAGTCCCTTAACTTCCAAAAGTTGCATTTTTCCACTCTAACTTCCAAAGTTAACATTTTTCACTCAAAATAGTAAACTTTGAAGATTCAACTTTTTATTGGTAAGTTATTTTTGTATCAAAGCACTTATGTTAGTCTTGTATTTCATATGGAAGACTACTTATGTGTGTGTTTTATGTATTTGTCCATTTTAACAAAATATCATTCATCTAAGTAAGCTAACTTAGATTTTCCATCTTCTTCATTTATGAACTTCTAACATGTTTTACCACATATTATAACTTAGATGATCATAATAAGATGATTTAAAGTTACTTTTAACATATTCAAGTTCATTCCACAATTTTTCTCAAAACATCATCCTACTTGGTTTTAAATGTAAACTTTATATATCTTTAAGATTATATCTCCATCATCATCAAATCCATGATCTATTTTCATATCTTTAATCATCCATTTTACACATGTAAAACTCATTAAAGATTATGTTCAAACCTCTTTTTAAACCCTTCATGTACAACTTGCTACTAGGAACACATACATGAATAATAATAATCAAAAACAAGATTAAGAATGCTTACTACTAGCACAAGGCTAGGGAAGACAAACACCTTGGATTTGAGAGGGGTTTAGTGTGTTCTTCCAAGTGGTTTAGCTCCAAGCTCTTGAAACACACAATAGGGGTTTGGATGATGGATGGTTTTAAGTGATTTGGAGATGTAAAAACTTGAAAGAAATGTGTGTGTGGGAGGTGGAAACTCACGGCCAAGAATCAAGAGGAAGAAGAGTTGCTTTGCTTTGTTATCCAATCTCTTTAACACATGTTTATATATATTTATCACATGTAATCTTCCAAAGATTTAAGAAATCTTATGAAGGATTGTATGTGTACTTGGGAAATCTTGTGAAGATTATATGTGTATATGTATGTATGCCGTGTATGTATGTGTGTAAGAGTAGGATTGTTGCTTGCAAATCTTCCTAATATCCTTGTAATCTCTTATACTCTTCCATGGATCTTGTAATTATTACCAAAGCTTCAAGAGATTTTATGAAGTACCAAAAAAATGATCTTGGATGGATATGGAAAAGGGGTGGTGGCCGTGGGTTCTTGAAGGGACAAGGGAGGGGTTGTAATCTTTCCAAAATCTTTGATAATTATGCTTAATCTTATACTTGGATTTTATCTAAGATCTCCCACCCATGCATGCACATTTAGACTATGATGGCTAGCCTTGTCTTGGATTTACTTGGCCTAGGGGCCGAAAATTTGGCAAGGAGGAGACAAAAAAGCTTGCATGCTTGTACTTGTGTGTCTCACACCTTTTCCTAATCCATGCATGCTTAACATTAGGCTTTAGATAATAATTATCAAACCACATGTGTGGATACCACAAGGCCATGTAGGCCGGCCCCTTGAATGGGTTTGGTGGGGTCCACAACTTCAAATAATTACCCATTGTTTGTTATGTTTAATCCCCCGTCGTTCGGGTGTCGTTCGGGTATTTTTCGGGTTTTAATCGCGCGTTATCCGGACATTAAAAATACCTTTAATAACCCTTAAATATAGTCTATTTTAAGCGTTGATTGGTTATTTAGGCCTTTGCCGGGTGAAATTATGAGTTATACGCGTATCGGGTGCGGTACGCGCATTTTATTCGTTACCGGGAGATTTGTACAAGACGTTTTCATTTATGGTTTTGGAGTTCCAAAACTCATTATATCTTATGAAAATACCCTTTATTTTATATCCTGGGTGTCCGGGATCCGTTTCGTTTATTTAATTATTACCGGGTAATTGCCAACGTCCATACCGGATAGCTTATTCGCACATGATCCAATCATGTTTTACCATTAAACGTATGCATTCCTATGCACTATTTGGAAATTGCTATCCCCTAAGACCTTGATAATTAAATCACACATAATTGCATTTAATTACGTTAATCATATATTAATTAATTTGTACGGAATTACCTTATTTTTGCCGGTTGTTACATTCTCCCCCCGTTAAGAGAATTCCGTCCCGGAATTCACTTCGAGTTCTCCGGTACAGGTGTCTTCTCGAATAGGGCGGGGTATTTTTGCTTCATCCGGTCCAGCCTTTCCCACGTGAACTCCGGTCCACGCTTGGCATTCCAGCGCACTTTGACCAATCTGATCTTGCTGCGTCTTAGTTTTTGGACCTTCCAATCGGTTACCTCGATTGGTTCTTCAACAAAATGTAACTTGTCGTCAATTTGGATTTCTTCAGCAGGGATGATGAGAGTTTCGTCGGATAGGCACTTTTTCAAGTTCGACACATGAAACGTGTCGTGTATTCCACTAAGCTCTTGAGGCAACTTGAGCTTGTATGCCACTGTGCCTACCCTGGACAAGACTTCGAACGGTCCAATATATCGCGGGTTCAGTTTTCCGCGCTTCCCAAAGCGCGCGACACCTTTCCAAGGTGACACTTTCAGTAGGACCCTGTCTCCGACTTGAAACTCTAAAGGCTTTCGCCTCATATCAGCATAGCTTTTCTGGCGGTCCCGGGCCGCTTTGAGACGTTCCTTTATCAAAAAGACCTTATCCGTGGTCTCTTGGACAATTTCGGGCCCGGTGAGTTGTTTTTCTCCAACTTCCGCCCAACATAATGGCGATCGGCACTTGCGTCCATATAGAGCTTCAAACGGTGCGGCTTGAATGCTCGTATGATAACTGTTGTTGTAAGAAAATTCTACCAATGGCAAGTGCGTATCCCAATTACCTCCGAAATCAATCGCGCATGCCCGTAACATGTCTTCCAATGTCTGGATGGTTCGTTCACTTTGACCATCCGTTTGGGGGTGATATGCGGTGCTCATGTCGAGGCGAGTACCGAGGGCTTCATTTAAACTTTCCCAAAATCTGGAAGTGAAGCGACTATCCCGATCGGAGATGATAGATACAGGTACACCGTGTTTAGATACCACTTCCTTAATGTACAAACGGGTCAGTTTCTCCAACTTGTCCGTTTCGCGAATCGGAAGGAAGTGTGCAGATTTCGTCAATCGATCTACGATTACCCAGATCGTGTCATGGCCGCTTGTCGTCTTAGGTAACTTGGTAATGAAATCCATGGTGATTCGTTCCCATTTCCATTCCGGTATTTCCGGTTGCTGGAGCAAACCGGAAGGTCTCTGGTGCTCAGCCTTGACCTTTGCGCAAGTCAAACATCGCGCAACATAGGCTGCTATATCCCTTTTGAAATTCGGCCACCAATAAAGTTCCTTCAAATCGTGGAACATCTTGTCTGCACCCGGGTGAACCGAATATCTAGAACTGTGAGCTTCGGCCAATACTAGCTCACGCAATCCACCATATACTGGAACCCAAATTCTATTCATGAAATACAGTGTCTGGTCCGCTTTTGGTTCCAGTGAATCAACCATTTTTCGTAACCTTTCACCTTTGACATTCTCGGGTTTGAGGGCGTTAACTTGAGCTTCACGAATTCGTTCAGTCATATTCGTGTGGATAGTCAGACCCAAAGCTCGAACACGCAATGGTTTAACCCGTTCCTTGCGACTCAAGGCGTCAGCTACGACGTTCGCCTTACCGGGATGGTACTTTATCTCACAATCGTAATCGTTTAATAATTCAACCCATCGCCGTTGTCGCATATTCAAATCCTTCTGATCGAAGATGTGTTGTAAACTTTTATGATCAGTGAAAATCGTGCACTTGGTTCCATATAAGTAGTGCCTCCATATCTTGAGAGCGAATACAACTGCACCTAATTCCAAATCATGTGTAGTGTAGTCCTTCTCATGGATTTTCAGTTGTCTGGAAGCATATGCTATCACCTTTTCTCTTTGCATCAACACACAACCCAAGCCTTGATGTGAAGCATCACAGTAAACCACAAAGTCTTCCGTACCATCGGGGAGTGATAGTATCGGAGCACCACATAGCTTGTCTTTTAGTAATTGGAACGCTGTCTCTTGCTTTTCTGTCCACTCGAATTTCTTATCCTTTTGGGTCAACATGGTTAAAGCTTGTGCTATCTTTGAAAAGTTCTCGATGAACCTTCTGTAATAACCCGCAAGGCCAAGAAATTGTCGCACTTCGGTTGGGGTTCGAGGTGCTTCCCAATTTTTAATTGCCTCAATCTTGGCTGGGTCGACGTGTATGCCCTTCTCGTTCACTACGTGGCCTAAGAAGTGAACTTCCCGAATCCAAAAGTCACATTTCGAGAATTTAGCATAGAGCTTCTCTTTGCGTAACACTTCAAGAATTAACCGAAGGTGCTCCTCGTGGTCTTCCTTCGTGCGTGAATAGATCAAAATATCGTCAATGAAGACAATGACGAATTTGTCCAGGTATGGCTTACATACGCGGTTCATTAAATCCATGAAAACCGCTGGTGCGTTGGTTAAGCCGAACGGCATTACCAAAAATTCATAGTGTCCATACCGGGTTCTGAAGGCTGTTTTTGTTATATCTTCTTCTTGTATACGCAACTGGTGATAGCCTGACCTCAAATCGATCTTGGAGTAATAGCTGGAACCTTGGAGCTGATCAAATAAATCGTCGATCCTGGGGAGAGGATAGCGATTCTTGATGGTTAGCTTGTTCAGCTCTCGATAGTCGATGCACATGCGAAATGTGCCATCCTTCTTCTTCACAAATAAGACGGGAGCTCCCCAAGGTGAGAAACTCGGTCTTATAAAACCTTTGTCCAATAATTCTTGTAGCTGGCTGGACAGTTCCTGCATCTCAGATGGAGCTAGGCGGTATGGCGATCGTGCCACAGGAGCTGCTCCGGGAACGAGATCGATGCGGAACTCGACTTGTCGAGGTGGCGGCAACCCCGGCAAATCTTCTGGAAATACATCCGGAAAATCTCTGGCGACTGGAATGTCTTCCAACTTTCGCTCGTCGGCCTTCTTGTCCACTACGTGTGCCAAGAATGCGACAAGCCCTTTTCTCAGACACTTACGAGCCTTCATGCTCGAAATAATCCTTAGTGGCGTCCCGTGTCTTTCCCCTTGAATTGAGAGAGTTTCACCGCTTGCGAGGGGAACTTGAATAACTTTATCGTTGCAAACCACAATGGCATGATGTGCGGACAACCAGTCCATACCGACAACGATGTCAAAACTTCCCAATACGACTGGTAATAGATCAATCCCAAACTCGTGCCCACAGAGTTCTAACTTACAATCTTTTGCTACCTCTCTCGTTTCAATAGTTTTACCATTAGCCAGTTCTATAGAGTAGGGTGTATCTAGTTTGCTAGTTTTTAAACCAAGTAGTCTTTTAAACTCAATGGATACGAAGCTAAAGTCAGCACCGGTATCAAATAATACAGAGGCATAATGACCATTTAGAGGAAACGTACCAGTGACCACATTGGGGTCTTGCCGTGCATCACCGGCTCCAATCACAAATGCCCGGCCGCGGGCCTGATTGTTGATCTTGGGGCAATCTTTCTTCCAATGATCCAACGACCCGCATGCAAAGCATGGTCTAGCCCCTCCATTTTTCGGTGCTCCAGAACGGCATTCTTCAGTCTTGTGCCCTGTGCGGTGGCACTTCCCACAAGTTAACCCGTTGTTTCTCCCCTGATTTCCCTGCTTGTTACCATTACCACGTCCCGTGGCGACATATCCCTTTCCCTTCTTGTTCGAGCTACCCGACGCTCGGTCCCTTTTTCCTTCATCCCTTTTTCTTTTCCCAAACCTCGGCCTGTTACCCTGGTCGTTTGTCACAACAGCTGAGTTTGATCCCTGATTCTTGGCCTCGACACTGCTTGCTTCAGAAATTTTTAATCCGGAAACTTGGCGGATCAGTGTACCCATGCGTATGGCATCTTCGGTGAGACTGAGCGCAAGATCTATAGCCGCGCGCATGGTCGTAGGTTTAGAGGCAGTGACCATGCTGCGTATTTGCGGTGCTAGGCCGAACAAATAGCGCTCAATTTTGTTGTTCTCTGGGGTAACCAATCGCGGCACTAATCTAGCAAGGTCGTGGAATCGAGACGTGTATCCAGTAACGTCTGCTCCCAACATAGTGAGGTTCCAAAACTCAGTTTCCAATTTCTGTACCTCACTCGCAGGACGGTACTCAGCAATCATCGGTTCCTTTAGTTCTGCCCACGACAAGGAGTAAGCAGTGTCATCACCCAAAGACTGCACTTGACCATTCCACCATGTCAGCGCTTGGTCCAAGAACAGATTGGTGGAGTACATAACCGACTGCCGTGGGGTACACCCACTGATGCGAATAACAGCCTCGGTCTTCTCGAACCATTTGACCAGGCCAACTGATCCTTCCATGCCGTTAAAATTGAGCGGCTTGCAGTCGAGGAAGGCTTTGAAAGTGCAGCCACGCTCTCGCGAGGCCGTTTCTGCATTAATAAAGTTGTATGTTATTACGGGATAGGAGTTTTAGGATATTCTCCCATTGCTTTATCAATTACTTTCAACTTCTTACCAGTGGGGGAAGTTTCCTGTCGGTCACTCCCAGTCAAGTCGCGAGATCTTTCGGAGCGTGCAGCTTCGTGCTCCGCGATCGCGCGGGCTATGCGTTCAAATATCATAGTCTCGAGTTCGGCCGGTGTTGCGGGCAGTCCGTCTGCTCCGCTATTGCTTCTAGTGGCCGGTGCCATTTCTCTTCAATAATAATTATCAAAGGTTAATTTGGCAAACATTTATACAATACAAAGCATAAATAACGAACCAAAGCATGAACACAATAATCAACACCATGTCATCACACATCATACCAACACATCATACAAAAATAAATAGTAATCAACACAACATCACCACACAAATATACAAACCACAACATATGGAGTAAGCAATAATAATCATAGACAACAACATATTTCACCATAATAATAAGATTTTTCATTAATTTCAATAATACTAGTACAATGCTTGTTCATAATACAAAATGGAGAATACATTTCTCATACAATACATTGTTTTTGAAATAAATAAAACATCATATCATATGCCGTAATATCCGTACGGCTAGGCAAAATGCAGACGAGTGTCATAACCCGTGCTGTACTACCATACTGCAGCTGCTATGTACATAATCTGGTGGGTCTCTTGTGCATCCCTGATACATCCTACTGAGGCGGCGGTGGCGGATACTGGTACTGCGGCGCGTGCGTACTGATCGTCATACTGATCTTCATGATACGCTCGTACAAGAAATGTCGATGCGCAAAGTGCGCATCCCCTGTGATACCGCACTGAGCGTCCAGGCTCAGCAACTCCTCCGCGTAATGCGCCAAAGCATCCCGCGCATCTATCATCCTCGTCCACATCAGACGTGTCTGATGCTCCACCTGTGTTACGGTGCGCTGCACCGTGTCTGCGAGAGTCTGAAAGTCCCGCTCTAGAGTGATGGCAGTGGACCATGCTGGTCCAGACAAGGGTGGCATCCTAGGTGGCTGGGATGGTCCGGGTATATCTGGGTGTGTGGATGGGAATGGCCCGAAGGGGGCTGGTATCGGTATGTGTGGCAGTAATGGGGTGAAACCTGGTGGCCTGATGGAAAAGTGGGGTGGCATCATATAAGGGTCCCCTGCACCCAGAGGGTATGGTGCAGGTGTCATGCTGGGAATGGTGGGGATGGGTAAAGTCATGGCTACTGGGGGTGGTGGCATAGGCTCGGCTAGAGGTGCTACTAAAGGCTCCGAGACAGTGGCCCACTCTGGAGTGGATACCACAACAGTGGGGGTAGGAGGGCTCGCGGTGGCAAAAGCTGCCATGCCTGCCCTGCGTAGCTCAGAGCTATCAGCGGGGCTACCCTCGAGTATATGTGCTGCTGGTCCCTCCTGTGGTACGGGCTCGAGTGGTGCTGGTGGGGGTATGGGATCAGCAGGTGCATCCTCTAACATTGGAGCCACTGGCTCCTCCGGAACAGCTGGAATCTCTGGTACCAGCATGTGCTCTACCGACGCTACGGACTCGTCGTCAGAGTCGTCGGATATCCACCCATTCCTCCCGCGAGAGATTGGCATGAGCCTCATGCCTGGAGGGATGTGGATGTGGGGTAAGGGTGCTGGCTCGTGCTCCACGTGAGCCTGTCGGTCGAATGGAGACTCTACTGTCTCCGAATGGGCTGGGATCGGCCGGGACGGTCCGGCACAGCCCTCGGGAAAATCCCTAATAGCTCGAATGGGGCGTGGGGCTAACGGTGCGGCCGGTACAATGGGTAGCGGCGCGTCGACCACAGCGGGTGCCCAATCAGGATCCTCGCTAGGATCCGTCTCATCCGAGTCGTCATCCGAACCTCCGTCGGCGTTCATCTCCACATCTTCGTCCTCAGCGTCAAGTACTACCAGCTCTACTGGCTCAGGCGGTGGCGCAGGAATGATCTGGATGCTGCTATCGATACTGGGCGCTATACTACCAGCGTCGGACATCCTGGCAAAAGAACCGTACATGTATATATATGAATTAATTTAAATTAGACAGTTAGGGCGTACATTATCAGTATCCTTCCTAACCTCTAATACTACGTTAATGCATAACGATACCCCTGGCTAGCTTGGTCGGAATCTCCTCATGCCCAATGCTTTCTTGAAAAATTACTTTAGTGTCTTTATATATTTTTCTTTTGAAAACTTTTATCCTTTGAACCAAATCCGGTTATAGTCTAGTTTTTAAAGAAAATACTCTAGTTCGCTATAACCTTGGCTCTGATACCACCTTCTGTCACACCACGTCAACGGCGGAAACACGTGGCGCGACGGTTCAAAAGCATAAAGTCAAGGTTATTGCTAAACATAAGTAATTTAAGAAAATGGGTCATTTATTAAGGCGTCATTACTTGTTCCAAACATTACACAAAAGTAAATTGTTTTTAAAGTAACATCAAGGTTTCTCAAATATATCCCAAGCTTTGGGAAATAAAGGGGAAACCCCGCAAAATGTACAACGCCGCATTGGGAGATTCTCCGACCCAGCTCGCCTGATCCTTCTTCATCTAGTTACCTGAAAGATATGTTTAAAAGTTTCGTCAATATAAATATATTGGTGAGTTCACAGGTTTTCAGTTTCTAAAACTTGAATACTTGGGAATACCATGTTATGACAATATATAGGAGTTGCAAATTCCTATAAATCTACTTGAGACTATAATCAAACCAAGACATATATAAATAAAATGCCCCGCTCCAAGTCGTTACTCGGTTTCCCACGACTTAAGTTCAGAATATTTGCACCCCAAGCATAACCTAATGCACAATCGACGCTATCGATTAGGGGTGGGCCTTGTCAGGCACCAATAGTACTATCCGAATATTCCTCCGGTTTCAATCTCCGAATAAATGATTATAGAGGCGAGGACTCAACCCCGAGTGGCGGTAACACCTCAAGTAATAAACCCGTCAAACATTTCCCTAACATATCTTTCCCCCGAAAACGTAAAAATAGTTTAAAATGGGGCCGTGAAACTCACCTGTAACTCTGTCTGGTTTACTTAGGCGGATAGCAACGATGGTCTCGCACCTACAAACGTCCTAGACGTATAAGTCACTATTCCTATAGTGCATGTGCCTTGGCAAGTTGTACACCCAACTCCCGACCACAAGTTATTCCAAATCCCGTTTAATTAAGCGCGTATCCTAAGTTTCGTTGGCGTTACATTACCCTTTGTGTTACAAGTTATATATTACTCCTGTTAATATTTCCTTAACTTGTATCTTATTAGCATCGACTCGACTTCACTTAACATATAATTATTTTCCCATTTAAATAATTATACTTAAGATCGCATCGCTCGATACAATATATATTTCAACTCTCGACCCGACTCACTTTGCCACACATTTGTTTTCCCATTTAAACAAATATGCTAAGATCTTGTCGTTCGATTGTATATTCTTAACGTCCGACTCAACTCACCATACCGTATATTTATTTTCCCATTCAAATAAATATACTAGGATCTCGTTGGTACGACATACACATATATATATCTTTGTCTTCTCGTCGCGGCTTTCCTTCCCACATATCTACTTTCCCATTAAGCAGATATACTAGAATTTTGCCGAGACGAGCGTACATATATATAAATGTGTAATTTTTCTTGTTAAGTATATACGTTTGTTTTAACGTCTTATTTGTTTGTGTCATGTGTTTCTCCCACGAATAATTCTCTTAACACTTAGGAAAGTGTTTATTAGTTTTCACCCAATGTATATATATATTTTACTTCTTAAAATATATATATTTTTCTTATCTTGCCGCAATGGCATTTTTCTCATGATTTGTCCGTGTATGGTTCGTTAACGCGTTTTAGTTCGATATCTTAACTCGATTAGTTAATTTTTCCAAGTTTTTCCCAACATGTATTTTATAGAAATATTATCCATATTTCTTCCTCTTTTCACATGTTACTTGGATGGTTTAAAATACTTATGTATTTTTAATTCAACTTGTTAACTTAACTACAAAAATGTTTCCAACACTTTTATATTCCCATTTATATAAAAGTATTCATTTTTGTATAAGTTTCCCAAGTTTGTTTAATATTTTTATAAACTCTCTATTTTATAAAAATCCTTGTGTTAAAACCCTTTATATTTTTATAACTTTCAAAAATACACTTTTATACAAAATACCCAAGTATTTCTACTAGTATTTACAAAAATCATCCTTAGACTTTATTACTTACATTTTTGACACCAAACTTTCCATACTTGTATTTTTGAACTAATAGTTTCTAAAATATCCATTTTAGTCCTCTAACTTTCAAAGTTACAACTTTAGTCCCTTAACTTCCAAAAGTTGCATTTTTCCACTCTAACTTCCAAAGTTAACATTTTTCACTCAAAATAGTAAACTTTGAAGATTCAACTTTTTATTGGTAAGTTATTTTTGTATCAAAGCACTTATGTTAGTCTTGTATTTCATATGGAAGACTACTTATGTGTGTGTTTTATGTATTTGTCCATTTTAACAAAATATCATTCATCTAAGTAAGCTAACTTAGATTTTCCATCTTCTTCATTTATGAACTTCTAACATGTTTTACCACATATTATAACTTAGATGATCATAATAAGATGATTTAAAGTTACTTTTAACATATTCAAGTTCATTCCACAATTTTTCTCAAAACATCATCCTACTTGGTTTTAAATGTAAACTTTATATATCTTTAAGATTATATCTCCATCATCATCAAATCCATGATCTATTTTCATATCTTTAATCATGCATTTTACACATGTAAAACTCATTAAAGATTATGTTCAAACCTCTTTTTAAACCCTTCATGTACAACTTGCTACTAGGAACACATACATGAATAATAATAATCAAAAACAAGATTAAGAATGCTTACTACTAGCACAAGGCTAGGGAAGACAAACACCTTGGATTTGAGAGGGGTTTAGTGTGTTCTTCCAAGTGGTTTAGCTCCAAGCTCTTGAAACACACAATAGGGGTTTGGATGATGGATGGTTTTAAGTGATTTGGAGATGTAAAAACTTGAAAGAAATGTGTGTGTGGGAGGTGGAAACTCACGGCCAAGAATCAAGAGGAAGAAGAGTTGCTTTGCTTTGTTATCCAATCTCTTTAACACATGTTTATATATATTTATCACATGTAATCTTCCAAAGATTTAAGAAATCTTATGAAGGATTGTATGTGTACTTGGGAAATCTTGTGAAGATTATATGTGTATATGTATGTATGCCGTGTATGTATGTGTGTAAGAGTAGGATTGTTGCTTGCAAATCTTCCTAATATCCTTGTAATCTCTTATACTCTTCCATGGATCTTGTAATTATTACCAAAGCTTCAAGAGATTTTATGAAGTACCAAAAAAATGATCTTGGATGGATATGGAAAAGGGGTGGTGGCCGTGGGTTCTTGAAGGGACAAGGGAGGGGTTGTAATCTTTCCAAAATCTTTGATAATTATGCTTAATCTTATACTTGGATTTTATCTAAGATCTCCCACCCATGCATGCACATTTAGACTATGATGGCTAGCCTTGTCTTGGATTTACTTGGCCTAGGGGCCGAAAATTTGGCAAGGAGGAGACAAAAAAGCTTGCATGCTTGTACTTGTGTGTCTCACACCTTTTCCTAATCCATGCATGCTTAACATTAGGCTTTAGATAATAATTATCAAACCACATGTGTGGATACCACAAGGCCATGTAGGCCGGCCCCTTGAATGGGTTTGGTGGGGTCCACAACTTCAAATAATTACCCATTGTTTGTTATGTTTAATCCCCCGTCGTTCGGGTGTCGTTCGGGTATTTTTCGGGTTTTAATCGCGCGTTATCCGGACATTAAAAATACCTTTAATAACCCTTAAATATAGTCTATTTTAAGCGTTGATTGGTTATTTAGGCCTTTGCCGGGTGAAATTATGAGTTATACGCGTATCGGGTGCGGTACGCGCATTTTATTCGTTACCGGGAGATTTGTACAAGACGTTTTCATTTATGGTTTTGGAGTTCCAAAACTCATTATATCTTATGAAAATACCCTTTATTTTATATCCTGGGTGTCCGGGATCCGTTTCGTTTATTTAATTATTACCGGGTAATTGCCAACGTCCATACCGGATAGCTTATTCGCACATGATCCAATCATGTTTTACCATTAAACGTATGCATTCCTATGCACTATTTGGAAATTGCTATCCCCTAAGACCTTGATAATTAAATCACACATAATTGCATTTAATTACGTTAATCATATATTAATTAATTTGTACGGAATTACCTTATTTTTGTCGGTTGTTACACTCACAAGAAGAGGAATTGATTATGATAAAACTTTTGCTCCAGTTGCAAGGCTTGAAGCCATCAGGTTATTCTTGGCTTATGCTATTTCTAGCAAAATTAAAGTTTTTCAAATCGATGTAAAGAGTGCATTTTTATATGGAAAAATAAAAGAGGAAGTCTATGTTGTCAACCACCTGGGTTTGAGGATCCTGCTCATCCAAATTGGGTGTACAAACTTGACAAGGCTCTATATGGGCTAAAACAAGCTCCCAGAGCTTGGTATGATACACTTTAAACATTTTTACTCAAAAATCATTTCACAAGAGGCTTCATTGATAAAAACTCTTTTCATTAAACATGTTGGAAACCACATCCTCCTTGTTCAAATTTATGTTGATGATATCACTTTTGGTTCAACCAATACAAAACTGTGTGAAGAATTTAAGAAACTCATGCAATCAAAATTTGAGATGAGTACCATGGGAGAACTGCAGTACTTTCTAGGACTGCAGATAAAACAACAAGCAAATGGAACTTTTATACATCAATCTAAATATGTTAAAGAATTATTGAATAAATTTTCTTTACAAGACTGTAAATCATGTTCCACTCCCATGAGTCCAACCACACTAGTTGAACCAGTTGATCAAGGAAAACAGGTTGAGCAAACCACCTATAGATGTATGATAGGTTCCCTTCTTTACCTAACTGCTTCTAGACCAGATATTATGTTTTCAACATGTGTTTGTGCTAGATATCAATCAGCTCCTAGGGAATCACACCTTATGACAGTCAAAAGAATTTTCAGATATCTGAAAGGAACTCCTAATCTAGGAATTTGGGATCCTTCTATCAGCAATACCAGATTGATAGCCTTTTAAGATAGTGACTATGCAGGGTGTAAAATGTCAAGAAAATCAACATCTAGTGGATGTCAATTCATTGGAAACTGTCTGGTGTCATGGCAATCAAAGAAACAAACATTTGTGGCAACATCAACTGCTAAAGCAGAGTATATTGAAGTTGCAAGCTGTACTTCACAGATACAATGGCTTCAAAACCAATTACTTGATTATGGAATCAAAGAAACCAAGACACCATTGTTCCTAGACAGTACCTCAGCCATTAGCATCATTCAAAATCCTGTTCAGTTTTCAAAGACAAAGCATATTGAAATCAGGTATCATTTCATCAGTGATTGCTATGAAAAAGGCAAGATTGAGGTCAAATATGTGTCAACAGCAAATCAAATTGCTGACATTTTTACAAAACCTCTTGACACAACAACCTTTCATAGGTTAGTATCCATGCTTGGGATGCTAAATTTGGAGTAATTTTTGTAAGTGTTTTCATTTTTCTGCACATATTTCACTTTCACTTATTTTTGTTACTCAACTGTCACAAAACCTCTGATGACCATAAAGAGAGAAAGTACTGATGTACAAAACATCAGTATGGGAATATTTTCTGAAAAGAGAAACTACTGATGATAATAAAATCATCAGAAGTTAAATTGGGTGTTTTCAAAACAAAAACTCATCAGTTGTTCAAAACTACTGAAGAGTAAATAGGAAACTACTGATGAACAATTTGCTCATCAGAAGTTTTAAACAAAAGGGCAAATCAGTCTTTTCCTATTTCAGAAGTTTGACCTAGGGCAGTTTTAAACTTCTAAAAACCCCTTTTTTCATACTTATGGTTTCAAAAACAAAAATTCCTTCTCTCAAACTCTCTCTGAAACCTGCAACTGTTCTATCAAACCACCATGGCTCTCGTTCTTAAACAGGGACACAATCAAAGAGGCTACTTCACAAGAGATGCATCCTGGTCCCAATACGACGAAATCATTGATTTGGTCGTAAAATCACAATATTACACGGCGTTCACCATTGACCCACCAATCCACACTGAAAATCAAAATGAGTTCTCGGCAAACGCTGAGGCTGCTATCGTTAATGGTAAAGTCATTTCCCTAAAGACGACGATCAAAGGGAAAGTGATGGCAATCACACCACAAACCCTGGGAATCAGACTAGGTCTGAATGATGTTGAAGCCCCAGAACAAATTCCCAGTGGAACCATTCAATTAACCATGACTGGGTGTGGTTACCAAGGTACTCTGTCACATGCTACCATTTATAAGAAATTTTTTTATTCAAAATACAAACTTTTGTTTCATTATATAATCATGTGTTTGAGTCCAAAAACTGGATCATATGATCAGATGCCCTCAACTTTACAACCTATTTTCCATTCCATTGTGAATGAAACTACTTTCAAGGCATCATCATATTTATTTAATGAGTTGGTGTTGCATCACCAAAATGATAAAAAGAAATTTTTGTTGTATCCAAGGTTCATAATGCAATGTATTATTAAAGAAATTGATGACGAAATACTTGTGGGCGAGGCAACAAAGTTAAATCATTTGACGTCACAAGTATTTTCTAGGCATAATAAACCGGCTACCTTGCCAGAAGATGACCAAGGGGAACAAGAAACAGTCCCCAAGGAACCCACATCTTCCGAACCCACTCCTAAAAAGCCTAAACAGCCCAAACAACAAAAATCCAAACCCACCAACCCTAAAAGAAAGGCAGTTCAGGAGGTTGAGATGCCTGAAACTGCTGATGTACAATCTGTACTTGAAAAAGATGTGACTAAACCTTCCTCTCATTTACATCCATCTCAAACCCCCAAAAGAGCTAAACCAATATCAATTCAGTTTTCTAGAAAAAAACTTAAAAAGACAAAAACTGCTGACTCTCTTTCTAAAACTATTGAAACCATTCCAACTGTTGACCCTAAAATTGCTGAACCAGAACTATCACATACAACAATTGAGATAGCTCATTTTTCTCTCTGGGCTGAAAGAAAACATCCCACCAGATAATGTCAATCCGCAATCACCACATAAACAGGGGATAAAACTACAGAAATGGACATTGATGAGGATGTTATCAGCCGTATCCCAATAGATGAGGAGGAACCAAGGAATCTAAGCCCAAACTAAGATTCTTTAGATACATTTGAGGCTGCTACTAATCCTATACCACCCAGTGATGGTTTTGAGGACAGAAGTAACATTGTTAAGACCTCACTTGTGGCAACTGCTGATGAAGGCCTTGTGCCTAAGGAACAAAAACCCAGTACCAAGAAAAAGGGAATCATGAGACAACTAGGTTGGGCCTAGCTCATGATATAACTGATGACTTCATCACTAATGATGTTGTCAGGGATTCAGATGATTCCATTAATTTGGATGATGATTCAAAGTTCAAGGAATTAACGGCTGGTTCTGAAGGTCCTGACTCTAATGTATCCAAACTCAAAGAGTTGGTTACAGAGGAGCAGGTTAAAGACCACTTACACCCATATTCCCCAAAAGTGGCATCCCAGTCTTCACTGGGGATCACCCAAAAACACACCCTTCACAACATAAACAACCTACCTAACCATCTTCATCTGGTGCTACAAGCATAGACCTTAACCAGCTATGCAGCCCAGCAGGACCTTTATACCAAATGGTTCATCAACTCCTTTCTGCTCATCTCCAAACTTTCATGACAGCCATGGAACTTAAAAACAAGACCCAATTGGAGATGATAAACAATTCCATTGATCACAAACTAGGAGAGGTGTTTAGAAAAGTTGAAGACAATAGAAGACAGTTCGAACATCTTTCTGGTGTTGCCCCACCTGCACCATGGTTTCCAGAGGTTGATAAAGCCAAAAAGGGGGAGAAAGAGAAGGTACCTGACAAGATAGACCTTGAACAATCAAAGAAAGCTCGTGAAGCCCAGAAGCTCAAAGAAGCCAATAAAAGGTCACAACAAGACAAACAAGCAAAGGCCTTACAAGAAAGACACATGTATCAAGAAAACCAAGAAAAGCTTCTAAGAGAACAAGCTCAAAAATTTGACAAAGGCAAAGAACAAACTGTTGATGAGGTCTTGCAAAGTACTGAAGACAATCATTCAGTAGTTTCTGCTGATAAACGCTCATCGGTAGTTGTAACTCAAGCTATACCACAAACATATGTTCCAACCAACTCTCCAAAATCACAAACACAACCTGCCCATTCTAAACCTTCAGCTGTTTTAAATCCTGAACCAATCGCCTTCAGTTCAGAGGAATTAGAGAAAAGAAACATGCTAAGGAAGATGAGATATGGGAGAAAGTAGATGAAATGGAAGATGTAAGCTATAAAGATAAATTAAAAATCTGGGAAGAACAAATCAATGAGCTAGAGAGAGCTGAAGAAGAACAATTGTTGGTTGCTGATAATGACAAGAGACAAAAACTAATGAACTTCATTGTCAAGTATAGCAAGTCAAAGAAACAGTCTCTCAAGGGTCTCTCAACTACTAAACTAGAACACAGAGCAAGACTCATCTCAGAAAGGCAAACTACTGAGAAAGAGAAGAAGTTGAAGAGAGCCCAGATAATAGATGAATTGGCAGCAAATGAATATGGCACAAAGGCTCAGCTTTCAAAATGGAAAGAAGTAACATTAAATGAAACATACAAGAAATTCAAAGCCTTGCAGAAGTCTCACCCATCTAGGATGAATCATTTGCCAAAAATGTGCATTCTTTTCCTCGCCCTTCGCCTATATAAGAACTCACCACCACCCTCATTTCTTGCACCAAACACACTTCTCTTTCTCACTAAAACTTACGGCCAAGTACTCAAGGAGCTCAAGAGTTGAAGGTTCCAAGCAATCGGCTCTCATATCCACCTTAGAAGGTATGTACTTCCAACACCATTCCACCTTTGTTTCTCTTATAACTCGACCTCTACCCGATCCATTGACCTTTGATCATGAGTAATCGGCCATGTACACGTCTAAACCACACACATTGATTCACTTCTAAGAGATCGCCTAACTAGTAATCACATTGTTATGATAATGCACCTAGTTGTTAATCAATCGGCTCTTGCATCAATAGAGTAGGATGGGTAATGACTATTTGAATCAAAACTTAACATGATCACTTAACTAATAACCGGTTTTTAATAGTTAAACTCATTGATCCATGTTTGAAGATTAAGACTCACATTAGAAGGTTTTTATACTCGGTTTTATCACTAAAACTACTATAACACCTTGCAAACTCTCGGCTATGGTTTGAAAAGTCTAGATCAATCTCTATTGATCCAAATAACCATCGAATTCGAGTCTTATATAAAGCATTGTTTCGGCTATGCTTGCTTAACATGTGTTAACATAGGCCGAAACATGTGTTAACTCTATGATGGAGTTAAAAATATGAATAATTATATGAAAAGCTATGTTTTTTTCCAAAAACCAACCACACATAATAAATTGGTGCCAAATTATGGCCCATGACGATATGTGGGGTCCATTTCAATAGACACTATCTTTCAAAAACGTCAAAGTTTCGAAATTATACGCACGTACACAAAAATATGGCCCACGTACAGCAAACACAAAGGTCCATGAAAGTCGGGTAAGCAACTTGTATGATAAAACAACAAAACCAGACAACTTACCATGTCCATAATGATCATAGGATATCATTTGTCAGGACAATGACTATCTACAACTTCACTAGACCACATGTGACACTATCAGGTGAGTTTCACGGCCCCATTTTACTATTTTTACATTGGGGGGGGGGGGGATAAACATGCTACAATTCTAGTTCAATTTACAATTGGGTGACAATTCTATCGTGACTGCCATGTGGAACATGAGACATTTGGTTCATGAGCTCACTAGTCCTCGTATTACATTTACTGTAACCATTAGTTATCAAAAGCCATGGAACACTTTAATAGATCTATTGGGTTAACACCCCCACTCTTGGTTAGTCGCTCTAACCGGTTACATACAAAAGAGTGTTAGTATTCTACTATATATACATTGTCTTTAGTGTACAATGCACGAGGCACAACAGTCAAGAGGTTTGGTTATGGGACTCATGGTTTGCACAGTGATCATTTGCTTAGCTAGCTTATGATTGGTCATACACGAGTTACACAAGCATTTTACTTAGTACATTCAAACCCGTGAACTCACCAACATTATTGTTGACAAATCTCTGTGCATGTTTTTCAGGTAACTAATGGAGGGCAACAGGGATTTGAGAGAGGGGTTCGAGCATGCACTGGGTGGTACCGCTTTGGAATGGGTTTTGTCAGTCCCGTAAAGTTTTAGTTTCAATTTCATAAAGTTTCAGACACTATCTTGTTTTCTAGACAATGTCATGTCGATTTGAATAAATTATGACAATATCATCCTTTGATGGTACTATTTTAACAAATCTGTGTGTTGCTTGAACCTTGTGCTTGAAAACCTTTTGAGGTCGCATCCCCGTGTTTCCGCCTTGGCGGGGTGTGACACATGTCAAGGTAAAGCTATCGCCACTAAATGGTCATCACAATGAACACTTGCATTCAAAAACAGAATGTTCTGGAAAAATTAAGCCGAAGTCCAAAGAATCAAAACATGACTCGTTGACTTAGGGGGACACGAAGAGGTATAAACCACTTCATACCAAACCAAGAGTTTCAGTCTAGGACGAAGGGTTATTAGTACCGGAGTATGTTGCCAAAGTCTGAATCATGCAGGACCACAAACAAAGTACATCACTTCTCTCACTAGTATAAATGTCCGTACTTCAAGTACAAATAACACACATGCTCTCACACTCCAAACAACATTTCTCTCACAAACAAATACTTATTTTTCAAGTCTGATGGTGATCATAAATAGGCCTTCCCTCATTCTCTGTTACGAGTTGAATTCTGTCTTGTAGCAAATCACATTTATTCCGGGAACAATTCATAGGCTCTGATGTTAGAGCATTCACATTTGATCCACTAAATTTCCTTCATCAAATTACACTAAAAATCACTACCCCACCTCTAAATCTTCCCAAGGTTTCCCCCCAAGGTCTCGGGTTCGAGTCTTGGGGTTTCCCGCACTGGGATTTTCCAAATGCCCTCTAGGTCTGGAGTGGGCCAGTTGAGCCCTTGTCTATGGCCACTGGGGGGCGCTCAGTGGGTGTTTGGCCGGTCAAAAAAAAAAAAACCTCTAAATCTTCCCTCTCCTAATTAAAATATAATATTTTTCATACTTTTATCATTATATTTTCTCTCTCCTCACTCATAAACACTTACAAAAATATTAAAATATTTATAGTGGTGAACAGGGTCCCCCAAATATAAGGGTGAACAATGTTTTCATCAAATATTTTCTCTCTCCTCTACTCACAACCACTTACACACATTCCATATAATTTGAGAGAACACTCACGTATATTTAATGGATTAAATGTAAATGCTCTTCCATAACAACTTCTTGGTTGCCACACTTATCCATAAAGTAATTTCTTTAAGAAAATAATTAAACAGTTTATAAAGTTTAGTTAATTAACTTTTGTGAATCCAAACTGTACGGAAAAAAAAGCCTTCCTACCCTTTTTGAAACACAACAACATCAAACAGAACCTACTTGTCTTCACGGCGTCAAATCGCCGCATCAAAACCATCCAACGGTCCACATTAATCCAATTCTCCCACACTCCCCCTCAACCGTCCGATCACTCCTTCAAATTAAACGGTAATTTACCCGTACAACAAACATTCAAACAAACCCATCTTCTTCACAAAACCCCTAACAAACCCTCCTCTGTTTCCATCAATTAATAATATTCATAACCCCTTAATTCACACCACAATTCGATCACAAACCTCAAATATTATCACAATTAGTATAAAATGTAACAAACATAAACCTATCATCTTCTTATCTCTCCCAATTTCTCTACAAAAACCCTCAAACAAACCGTACTCTGTTTCTTGAAATTCTGTTTCATAAAAATCATAACCCACAATTTAAACAATAATTCGATCACAACCCATCACGAATATGTTTAAAACTAGTAGAAATTGTAACAAAAACCAGCCTATTATCTTTTAATTCCTATTAATTTCTTTACAAATACCCTAAAACAAACCATACTCTGTTTCTTGAAATTCTGTTCATAACCCACATTTTAAACATGGATTCGATCATAACCGTCAAAACCCACCTTGAATATGATTAAAACTAGTAAAAATTACAAAACAATTCCCTCAGTTTCTCTACAAAAACCCTAAAATGCCCTCCTCTGTTTCTACTCTGTTCAGGTTCATAACCACATTTAGAACCTGGATTTGATCTATCATAAAAAGAAAAACTGCAACAAATTCCACTTAATTTCCGTACAAAACCCCTAAAATACCCTCCTCTGTTTTTGCTCTGTTTCTACTCTGTTTGATAATAATTGTCAATATGACTGGAGGTAATAAAAGTTGTAAGAAAAGGAAGAAGGTGATGGTGTCAGCGAAGTATTATGGGTTGCAGAGTTTTATGCATCCGGGTTGCCCGATTGCTCCGTTGGGTCCATTTCGGGACAGTGTTCGGGTGTTTCTTGAAGAGTGTTGTCAGGTTGAGGGGTATAAAGTTGAAGGAATGCCGATTCGGTGCACTTTTTTGTTTCATGAAAATAGAGGGTTTGTGGTTCCGTTGTATACGATTGAAGAGTGTGTTCAGAACTCGGCTCAACCGCTTTGTGATCACTGCAGATGTGCTGGTAATTAGTTGTTGTTAATTAGTTGAATTACTGGTTTAGTAGCTGCTGCTGTTATTGTTATTATTATTAATGTACATATAAACACTGGTGTTAATTCTTGGGTTTGGGTATTATTTACTATTGTAGTTGATGATATGTGCTTGTGTTACTGTTATGAAACTTGAACTTAGGGATTTTGTTTTATGATTGTTCTTGTGTGACAATTTTTAAGGAAAATTGGGCGTTTTGGTATCAAATCGCGATTTATTATTTTGGTTTTGGTGATTTGATTAGTTGATTATGGTTTACTAATTTGCGGATTTTGGGGTTTCTATATGTGCACTATTTTGATTGCACACTCGCTATGTGACATCAGTCGTTTCAGCTTTTAAACGCGTATTTAGTTATGGCCATTCCAGTTAGTTAATCGAGCATACCCATGTAAATGGGCAGTTAAACGGGAGTTTAACTCTTCGTTTCACCTTTTAAACGGCCGTATAACATTAAATCTTTAGTAGTGTGTGTGATTAGTGGTGTAAGTATTTTGAATTTGTTGTTACAGGATGGAGTCACCATTTTGTATCAAAAAGGAAGTACCATTTCATCATCCCCATTGACGACGAATGGAACAAGCCGATCAGCAAGGGCGTTCTTGATCTTCAAACGCACATTTTACATGGTTTGATCCACTCCAATGGGTTCGGTCACCTTCTTTGTATCAATGGAATTGAAGGCGGATCAAGTTTCGTTTATGGCAGAGAAGTTATGGATCTTTGGGACCGAATCTGCTCAACTCTTCACAGCAGGTCATCCATTGAATTTAAGTTATATTTTGTTACTAAAATCTTGAAATATGATACTAAAATCTTGAGATTTGTTTGTTTGAAGGAAAATAAGCGTTGTCGATACATCAAAGAAACGACAGATGGATCTTCGGCTTTTATACGGGGTGTCATACGGGCACACGTGGTTTGGAAGATGGGATTACAAGTTTTGCCATGGGAGCTTTGGTGTTACGAAGGATCAATACGAGAGAGCGCTTAAGATCCTAAGCTCGTTAGAACTCGATATGATCGTTCAAAGTATGAATAATCGTTTTGTTAAGAAACTGATCAGTAGATATAGAGAATTGACTGACACACACTTGGTTACAATCCGAGATCTGCTTAGATTCATGCTTAACCTCAAGTTTCAGACCCTGCAAACGAAGAACGACATCGTTTCTAGTTCAAAAACAACGTCGAATACGATGAAGAAGAAGGATAAGGAGAAGCATGTGAGGTGTAGAAAGTTTCCAAATGTGGCTGCTAAACTAGACAGCAGATGGCATGTGAGAAGGCTTGAGGATGTTGCTAATGTGGTTGTGAATGCTCTGAAAGAAAAGAAAACCATGATTAGGCAAGAGGTCCGGGACACGGCCCGGTTACACATTGGTGACACGGGTTTGATCGATTTCGTGCTGAAATCGTTGAATAATGTGATTGTAGGAGGGTATGTGGTTCGTCGGGCGGTTAATTCTAAGACAGGTGTGCTTGAGTTTTCACTTCAAGAGTGCAACCAAGATGAGGAACCGATTGACCGAGTTGACTCGGTGGTTACGAGGTACTCGGAGAGTGATATATACAAAGATGTTGCCTACTTGTATCAGCATGTTTTGCTGGATTCGGATTCTGAAACCGTCGAGTTTGCTGTGAGGACGGTTCTTGACAGCAAAAATTTCACAAAAGCGTGGCCTTTCAATGACGATGATGAGTTTTTGCGGTTTGTTTGTCGAGTGATTCCATTAGCAACCACCGAGTCAAGAAAAAGCTCGACGGGGGAGTTGGTAGTGGTGCCACTTCACGCCACCATTCGAGAACTAAAGGAAGCCTGCGAGAGCGCAATGCGGGACACTTACTGTGTCATGGAGAAACTAAAAGTTAGAGAGATTGTGGAACTAGAAAGTTTAGATGAGGAGGAAGTGATATTCGGGACACTCGAGTCAGGGTCCGAGATCAGGGTGCACGGGTTAGGGGTCGACTTGGTGACTGGTAGTGATCTTAACTATGAAGGTGGCGCGGACAATTGGGTTGTGAACTGTAAATGTGGTGCCCGGGATGACGATGGCGAGAGGATGGTGGCTTGTGATCTTTGTGAGGTTTGGCAGCATACTCGGTGCAGCGGGATTGGTGATGGGGAGGTGGTTCCACCGCTGTTCGTATGTTACCGATGTTGCGACTCGATCGGTGATCATAATGACTCGGTTAGTCCTCATAAGTACTTGAAAGAGGTGGATGGGTTGGGGTTCATAGACTGGATGATGGTCACGGATACACACATTGATCTTTTGGATAGCTAGCTAGCTAGCCTAAAAGATTTATAAACATAGAAGAATGTCAAAAATTCAATTCATTTGTTTACAATGTTGTTGTAAACTTTGATTCTTTGAAGAGATGTCCAATTCATTTGTAAACATCTCTGTATTCACGAACCTTTGTTAAACTCGGACTAATAATTGGTATTAAGTTCGAATTTAATCTCAATCGGATTTTACAGCAATGAGCATTCGGGTGGTGAATTGTCCCATAAACTAAAGATGGTTGATTTGGTCTAGATAGCATTGTTTATTCGTTGGTAGTTCTAAAAAATAGTTGATATGAGCTAAATTATTTTATTATTACTAAAAATAAAGAAAATAAAAAGGATTAAAGGCTAAACAAAACATTCAAAAATTTTTGAGAATAAAATCATTATATTATTAAAAATTAACGTGTATAAAGAAATAATATTTAAACTAGTTGTATCCAGTTATTAACCGGTAGAAACTTGAAATATAAATAGTTTTTTTTTTTTTTTTCACCCAAGATCTATTGATCTAGTTGTAGGGTGTCCCTTTGAGATTGTGGGTTTAACTCCTTTCAAGTGCAAGGTAAGGTGTTAAAAATATTTGCCGTTAAAAAATAGTTATTTTTTTCAAGGATACCTGAAAGTTTTGGAATGCTTGGCCGGTTGTCTTGGGTCACTCGGATAGCCAAAACGCACGTTTATAGTCCAGGTGTACACGGTACACTAAAATTCAAACTTTGACTTGCACAAAACATACCTTCTAGTGCCACCGTCCACTCATTCCGGCCACGTGTATAATAATAATAATAAACACACTCTGCTCGTGCTCCATATATCTCCAACACCTATATATATATGCATACATACACGTTCCGCATATCCATACCAACAGTAACACCACAAAGAAAACATACACTTTTTAGTTTTATCTCCAAATTAACTTGTCCAATGGCAGCTGCTTCAGCTTCTCTTACAACTAGTCCTGCTGCTTCCGCATCACTTAGACCCGGTTCGTAAACTCTTCAACTTATTACGCCTTAACCCTTTTGTTTTCTCTCGTCAAGTAAACTCGGGAACATAGCATTTGTCACAGTCTAAGCTCAAGTTTTAGACATAAAAATAAAACTAATAGAAAATGTAAACTCTGGTTTCTTTTTTCTTTTTTTTAAAGTTAAATAACCTAGTTAAAAATAAAACTAATAGAAAATGTGAAGTGTTGAAATCTCATCTTCTACCATAATGTTTATATTATTATTTGCATTTATATGCATAAACTTTTTTTTTTGAACGGCATCTCGCTCAGGGCTATATATGAGCATAGTTCGGCTGACGTGGGATTCGAACCGAGCACTCTAGGGTAGGAAACAGGCAAAGCCTGAAAACCTCCCACCTCACCTGCAGCAAGTGGGAATTGAACCTGGCTCTCCAAGGAGAAACCAAGTCCTTTCCACCACTAGACCACAGGATGTAATTAATTCTAATTATTGTTGACATATATTTTGCAGGAAAAGTGCATGAATTATGTGTGTATGAAATTAACGAGAGAGACCGTGGAAGTCCTGCATATCTCCGCTTGGGACAAAAACCACTCAACTCCCTTGGAGATCTTGTTCCTTTCACCAACAAAGTACTAACTTCTTTCATTTCTTTTCTTTCTTTTATGTATTATTATTATTATTATTATTATTATTATTATTATTATTATTATTATTATTATTATTATTAAAGTCGTTATTTTATCTCCAATTCGATTATTAAGAAAATTATCAAAGTTATATTATAATCATTAGTTGTTTAGCTTAATTATTATTATTTTTCATGGTAATCTCTAATGTAAAATGATTTGGCTTCTGGTGTGATTCAATACACAAAATATTACTATACAACGCAATATTACAAAAACATAATATTGACCGAAAATTCGTATATGCAGGTATATAGCGCAGACCTTCAGAAAAGGTTAGGCATTACAGCCGGAATATGCATTCTGATCAAGAACATGCCGGAGAAGAAATGCGACAGATACGAAGCGATTTACAGCTTTCATTTGGGTGATTACGGCCAGATATCCGTGCAAGGCTCCTACATCACAAACGAGGATACTTACCTAGCTATTACTGGTGGGACGGGCATATTCACAGGAGCATACGGTCAAGTGAAGTTGCAGCAGCTTGTCTTTCCCTTCAAGTTGTTTTACACTTTTTACTTGCAAGGTTTAGCTGCTGATCTTCCCCATGAGTTGCTTGTAACCGCGGTTACTCCCTCACCCGCAGTGGAGCCGGCACCAGCTGCCAGAGCTTGCGAATCTGGAGCCATCGCTCCTAATTATACGGATTAAATGAGAGATTTTCCAGTTAGCTAAAGTTTATATCATTAAATTGTTTAGCTAAAGTTTTTTTTTTTTTACTTTCCTTCGTAAATCATGCTGATCTAAGTTTATCAAGGGGTTATCTTAGGTTTTGATGAGTCTAGTTGCATCAATTTCCTTTTATAAACATATACTTGGGGTTCTAATTCTTGAAATATTAATGTAGCATCAAAGTTCAAATGGAAACATTTAATCGTGTCAAAATCCAAAATAACCTTCAAGTGTAGGCTAAACAACATAAACAAGAAGCTTATGTTGGCTTTCTCATGTTCCGCCCAGCACGAATCACTTCATCCACAAGTAGCAGCTGCGATGCAATAACCGGCCTGTAACAAGATCACACTTTTAGTTAACTATTAAACATTTCAAACTCAATCTGTAGCCTTTAGCTTCATACCCGGAGTTTATAATTTGGCGCTTCACAGCATAATTGTCAAAAATACCCTCCATTTGTGGGTCGATTGGCTCTCCTGTGTGCTGATTTAGTCCCACAATGTTACCCTTGTCATGCTCTCCCTGATAAGTTATTCTAGTTATTATATAGCAAATAATATGTGAAAAGTGAAGTGAGAGAGCTGAGGGTAAATTGGAAATATCAGATTACGGTCAATGAAATTATGACGTCTTGAGTGTCGAGTCCAGAGTTCTCAGCAAGTGTCTTGGGCACAACAAGAAGGGCATCAGCAAAAGCTTGAATACCAAGCTGAGCACGCTGTTCATGCCAAAAAGGTTCAGAATTTGGAAATACAATTTACAGTATCGGACCATGATTAATCACTAATGTGAGGAAATGACGGACTTACCCCCTTAACAGTTTTCTTAACTTCATTAATCAAGTGCTGTCGAGCTGCTACCTCAAACGCCCCAGCACCCTGATGTACATATCTACATCATGCCCTTGATACAATTTCCCAACAATGTAATGATGACGTCGTAAAAGAAAACTTACCAACACAACTGCTTCATCCTCGATAGTATTTTTCACCGAACGCAGGCCGTCTCTAACAGCATCCTTAATTTGTGCAATCGTGTGGTCATTTGGTCCTACAATATTATAAGCAGGTAATGGTTAGATACCATTATAAGTTGCACAAAAAATGTGAACAGAACAAGTCCAACAGCAAATTGTTAAGTATAAACTTTTTAACGGAATAAAACCATAGAAAATAGAAATATACCTTTAATTAGAATCGTACAAGAGTGAGGATGCTTTACTTTTTCTACAAAAGTATACTTTTCTTCACCAAGAACATGCTCATAGACGAGTCCAGCCCATCCAAGACAATCAGGAGTTAAGTCATCCACGGAGTTGACTGCCTCCCCACCACAAGCCAAAACCAATCGTTCCATATTTCTCCTTTTGGCTCTTCGAAGAGCAACTATCTGAAAAACTGACATGTAAAAAAACTAGGAAGAAAAAAAAAACAATAGGTAATGACTTGGTTTTAAAAAGTGTGAAGCGTTCCAGGGGTTTAGGCCCCGAAAGCTGGCACGCGAGGCATAAGGCATTGTTCTATGTACAAGCAAATAAGCTTTATGTACAGCCAGAATTTGCATCTCTTATGCATATCAGTCATTTTATGAAGTAAACCATTCAAAATTTCTCCATCCCTTTGGCCCAGATGTACATGTCGTGCTGCCTCAAGACCCTGAGGCGTTTTCCAGATCGGCCTTTCGTAATCAATCGTCTTAGCATGATGCCATAATCTAAGATCAACTTACCCCTGCCCTAGCAAGAAGGTCCAGTGATGGAGGATCGATTCCTTTCTGATTTATAACTACAAAGTTATTATCGGTTCCATTGCAGACCTGTAGCACACCACCAATAATGTATTTTAGTAAGCAATAGTACGAAAAACGAAAACTTCAAACACAGATTGATACCTTATTTTTCAGCTCGATTATTTTTTTCACCCTTTCATCTACTGAACGCCTCTCTGCAGAAACCATTGCTTCTCTTTGCTCCGCATTTGAGTAGAAAAATCCAGAATTTATTTCACTGACAAAAAAGATCAACTTAGTATTGTTACAATCTGTATCCGAAAGAGAAAAATAAACACGTATCTTACCTTTTTTCATACTCCAATGAAACATTGCAGGTCAAAATGTAGCAATTCTCCGCATGCCTCTTCATATCCGGATGCCTGGACCCGTGGTCAAGAACAAGACCCTCAACCTATAAAATATGTGCAATCATCAAAATTCAAGAAGTAGATAGGAAATAAGCAACCGAACCGATTGAACGTCTCAAAACTTATAAATGACTCCATCATTCTAACATACCAGACGAGTGTCCACATCAAACTTGTGACGCATGTGCATAATTTCAACCATAAAAAGATCAATAGCTTCTTCTGGCTTGCGGACGCAAAGTACCTACATAGACATTAACCAAACATCTTTACCTAATAACTACTGTCATAAGCTGATTATCAATATTACACATGCTTAAAAAGCTTACCGCATTTACAACTATGTCAGTTAATTGATCTGCCAATGCTTCATACAACTACAAAATCATTACAAACAACAATAAGGGTATGTGTTCGTTGGTGTGTATCCGTTACAAAAGAAACCCACATGTTGCTAGTGCTACATCAATGAAACACTTAAAAGAGAAAGGACAAGTATGGCATTTAAGTACTTTTGTTCTCAGTGTTGTTCTTGCAACCATATTAAGTATCTCTTTGTCTGGCTCTTCACCCATCACAACTGGAGTTTTAAACTTTTCAAGAAATTGCAGTGTTGCTCTTTTGGCAATTTCGAAACCATCGACCAGAACACGTGGATGCATCCCTTCATCAACAAGACTTTAAATGATCAAATTCATAGATACATCATACATTAGTTACCTAGATAAGCAGATTTCTAACCACTATATACACACCGTTTACAGACTCGTTAACTTTTTCCAGTGATAAAAATCATAGACGGAACAATTCAAAAAGAGTTGCATACCTTCGTCAATATAGCGCTCAGACTGTTTCATTAGCTCACCAATGAAGATGACTGTCGATGTCGTCCCATCTCCACTTGTATCATCTTGTGCAACAGCTGTCCTTGCAATCATAATTGCAGTCGGATTTTGAATTTGCTGAAATCATAAATAAATAAAAAATAAATAAATTTATCGCTGTATAGCCTGGCAATAGTCTAGTCTGATCAGCGACAAAAATATTCATGGAATGAAAGTAGGCCATAGTAAACATATAGCAGGTCTCATCATTACAACGGGAGGCAGGCAGAGTAACTACTAATTAGCACCAACTAGCATTTAATTTCCATATAATTCCAATATTCGACATTCCATAATGTTTCACAGATCCAGGCAGACTCACTCAGCAGACCATTAGAACTCGAAAAGCATACACATACACATACACACAAAAGTAAGCATTAATCAGCAATCCATCACTTCAAGGTTTTGCAGACATGAAACCTGAAAAGTATAATCCCATAAAACCCAATGGCGAAAGCAAACATGTACATGTTACTACGTCATCCCAATAACAAACAACTGCTTCAAGATAAAACTTCATTTACCCACTTTTGAAATGTCACAAAATTATGTTAACAGCCTATAATGTAATGATGATTATTATTAACAATGCTTATGTCTTAGGGTCGATAAAAGCAAATCAGAATTATTGTTATTGTAACCTATGTTCATGGCAAGTTCAAAAGACACCATTTCATTTTTTAAAATTCCCCTGTTATTTTGAGGTCATATCTAATATTCAGCGTTCGCTTCGATTTGGTGCCCCTGTCGAGGCCCGCACCGGATAACCCTTGAAAGAGCTCACCATCATATTACAGTTGAGTTCTATATACATATTGTAGCCAAAATGAGAGAACAAGAAGACACATGGTTGGATAAAGTAACAAGGGGTGGGGGCATAACTAGAAATGAAAAATCACATGCTAAATTCGAAATGACAATAAACGGCAGCACACGAGAGTGTCTGATCCACATTCTTTAGGGGTTTAAAGTATAACATTAAGTTTTGTATTCATATGCATGCCTTCCTTAATACCAGATCCGTTGCCCACAACTATAAAAAAAAAAAAAAAAAAAAAAAAAAAAAAAAAAAAAAAAAAAAAACCCTTTATTGCTTACATTTTGAACTTCGGCTCATTGCATATCGTATGCAACACTAATATATAGCTTATGCCAGAAGACCAAAATGATTTGAACCAATTGCTAGAATTTTTTATATTCCCCCTCTCTCTCTACCTTCACATTTTACTTCTTTATCAAACTAAAGAACATGATTAATATGATCTTTTAACCTAAAAAACTAATCTTGATAACAATATATATAAACTTCATTTATAATTCCTAACAAATCCCCAAAAACTATCCCATAACATCACCAACAAATCTTTATACAAAAATCAACAACTAACTAACCATCTCTTTTAACAAAGTGTTCCCATCTTTAGTCAACTTAATATCTCCAGCTCCACCAACAAGCCTGCCAAAAAAAAAAATCCATCATAACAAAATCATAATAATTTAAAAAAGAAAAACAGAAGAAGATGTAAAATTTGTAAAAGAAACTGACATCTTAATGGTGCCTTTAGGACCCAGGTTGGTCTTGAGAACATCTTGTAAACCCTTGGCGGCATTAATATTCATGTGAAGTGCAGCTGATTTGTTCAGCACTTCAGCATTAGGGTTCAACACTCGTAGAGACATGTTCCGTTATTAAAAATTGTTTACCAAAATTCAGAAGGTGAGTGAGATCGGAGCATAAAAATGAGGGAAGTTTGAAAGAGTGGGAGGGAGGGTTTAGGGCTTTTCTGGATTGTTCTTGTGTGTAATCTAATTTTTTTTTTTTTTTTTTTTTTTTAACTGTGTCTAATCATTTTGAAAGTTCAAAAAGAGGTCCCTTGTCTATGAGTTAAATGAGATATGAGTAGGGTGTAAATGACACGAAGCGGCTTGAGAGCTATCTGGGATCGGCTCGGTAAAATGCCTGAACGAGTCGAGCCTTAACAAGCCCGAGCCTGAAATATGGCTCATTTAGTTATCGAGTCCGAGCTCGAGCCCTAGATACAAAGCTCGATTGGGCTCGTGAGCCTAAACGAGCCCAAACATAATTATAAGTTATTTATATATCTTTTATAATTTATAGCCCACATCTTCAAAGCCTAAGTCCTTATTTCATAGGCCCATTTAATAACACTCGCGAGCAGAGCTTTTGCGATCTCGAGCCGAGCCGAGCTCGAGCTTTTGATTTTGCTAGCGAGCCGAGCTCGAGCTCAAGATTGTAGGCTCGAGCCCGAGCTTCATAAAACCATAACGAGCCAAGCTCGAGCCCAGTCAGGCTTGGGCTCGGCTCGGCTCGTTTACACCCCTAGATATGAGTAATTTGAAGAGTTCTAATTACTTGCTTGTGCTTTAATTTTCATTGAATGCCACATAATCAATGTAACAACCGGCAAAAATAAGGTAATTCCGTACAAATTAATTAATATATGATTAACGTAATTAAATGCAATTATGTGTGATTTAATTATCAAGGCCTTAGGAGATAGCAATTTCCAAATAATGCATAGGAATGCATACGTTTAATGGTAAAACATGATTGGATCATGTGCGAATAAACTATCCGGTATGGACGTTGGCAATTACCCGGTAATAAGTAAATGAACGAAAAGGATCCCGGACACCCAGGATATAAAATAAAGGGTATTTTCATAAAATATAATGAGTTTTGGAACTCCAAAACCATAAGTGGAAACGTCTTGTACAAATCTCCCGGTAACGAATAAAATGCGCGTACCGCACCCGATACGCGTATAACTCATAATTTCACCCGGCAAAAGCCTAAATAACCAATCAACGCTTAAATTAGACTATATTTAAGGGTTATTAAAGGTATTTTTAATGTCCGAATAACGCGTGATTAAATCCCGAAAAATACCCGAACGACACCCGAACGACGAGGAGTTAAACTTAACTTAATATTAGTAAATAAATTGTGTGGTGGACCCCACCCAAGCCACACAAGGGCCGGCCTAAATGGCCATAATTATATCCATGCATGTGTTAATAATAATAATCTACAACCTAGGTGAAAAGCATGCATACAAAAAGCCAAAAGGTGTAAGATCTCTCAAGGACAAAAGCATGCAACCTCTTGTCTCCTCCTTACAAATTTTTGGCCCTTGGCCACTAAAATCCAAGACAAAAGCTAGCAATCATGGCCTAAGTGTATGCACATGCTTGGTAAAAATCTTGTATAAAGATTAAGTGCAAGATCATCCAAATACTTAGCCAAGATTTGCAAGCAAACTCCTTCCCTTGCTCTCCAAAACCCACGGCCACACATACACTCCCACATCCATCCAAGATCACCTTTTGTACTAACTAAATCTCTTGAATATTTGGAAAGATTACACATGATAAGATCATATATAACATGTGTTAGTCATTAGAAGAAACAAAGCAAAACTCTTCCTCTTTTCTCTCTTGTGGCCGTAGGGTGTTATACACACACACACACACATTTCTTTCAAGTTTATACATCTCCAAATTACACTTAAAACAATCCATCATCCAAACCCCTATTGTGTGTTTCAAGCTTGGAGCTTAACCATTAAGGAAGAACACACTAAACCCCTCTCAAAATCCAAGGTTTTGTCTTCCCTAGCCTTGTGCTAGTAGTAAGCTTCTTAACCTTGTTTTTGATTATTATTATTCATGTATGTGTTCTTAGAAGCAAGTTGTACATGAAGGGTTTAAAAGGTGGTTTGAAACATAATCTTTAATAGGTTTTACATGAGTAAAATAGATGATTAAAGATATGTAAATAAATCATGGATTTGATGATGATAAAGTAGTGATCTTGAAAATGTATAAAATCTACAAATACACTAAGTAGATGATGATTTGATTAAGATTTATAGAATAAACTTGAATGTGTTAAAAAGTAACTTTAATCATCTTAATATGATCATCTAAGACATAATAAATGATGGAACATGTTAGAAGTTCAAGAATAAAGAAGATGAAAAATTAAAGTTTACTTACTTAGAAGAATGATATTTTGATATAATGGGCAAATACATAAAACACACATACAAGTAGTCTTATATATGAAATATAAGACTAATAAAAGTGTTTTGATACAAAAATAACCTACCAATAAAAAGTTGAATCTTCAAAGTCCACTATTTTGAGTGAAAAATGCTAACTTTGGAAGTTAGAGTGGAAAAATGCAACATTTGAAAGTTAAGGGACTAATATTGTAACTTTGAAAGTTAGAGGACTAAAATGGACATTTTACAAACTATTAGTCCAAAAGTGCAATAATGGAAAGTTTGGTGTCAAAAGTATAAGTAATAAACTTCTAAGGATGATTTGGGTAAATACTAGTAGATATACTTGGGTATTTTTGTATAAAAAGTATATTTTTGAAAGTATAAAAATATGGATTGTATTAACATAAGGATTTTTATAAAATAGAGATTTTATAAAAATATTAAACAAACTTGAGAAACTTATACAAAAATGAATACTTTTATATAAATGGGAATATAAAAGTATTGGAAACATTTTTGTAGTTAAGTTAACAAGTTGGGTTAAAAAAATACATAAGTATTTTAAACCTTCCAAGTAACATGTGTTAGGAGGAAGAAATATGAATAACATTCTATAAAAACACATGTTGGGAAAAACTTGAAAAAATTAACTATTCGAGCTAAGATATCGAACTAAGACGCGCTAACGAACCGTATACGGACAAAACACGAGAAAAATGCCATTGCGGCAAGATGAGAAAATATATATTTTTAGGAAGTAAAATATATATATACATGGGTGAAAACTAATAAACACTTTCCTAAGTGTTAAAGGAATTATTCGTGGGAGAAAAATATAACGTAAACAAGTAGGATGTTAAACAAACGTATATACTTAACGAGAAAAATTACGCATTTATATATATGTACGCTCGTCTCGGCAAAATTCTAGTATATCTACTTAATTGGAAAGTAGATATGTGGGAAGGAAAACGAGACGAGTAGACAAAGATATATATATGTGTATGCCGCACCGACAAGATCCTAGTATATTTATTTGAATGGGAAAATAAATATACGGTATGGTGAGTTGAATCGGGTGTTAAGAATATACAATCGAACGACAAGATCTTAGCATATTTGTTTAAATGGGAAAACAAACGTGCGGCAAAGTGAGTCGGGTCGAGTGTTGAAATATATATTATGTCGAGCGATGCGATCTAAAGTATAATTATTTAAATGGGAAAATAATTATACGTTAAGTGAAGTCGAGTCGATGATAATAAGATACAAGTTAAGGAAATATTAACAAGAGTAATATATAACTTGTAACAGAAGGGTAATCTAACGCCAACGAAACCTAGGATACGCGCTTAATTAAACGGGATTTGGAATAACTTGTGGTCGGGAGTTGGGTGTACAACTTGCCAAGGCACATGCACTATAGGGATAGTGACTTATACGTCTAGGACGTTTGTAGGTGCGAGACCCTCTTTGCTATCTGCTTAGTACGCCGGACAGTGATTCAGGTGAGTTTCACGGCCCCATTTTAAACTATTTTTACGTTTTTCCGGGGGAAAGATATGTTAGGGAAAATGTTTGACGGATTTATTACTTGAGGTGTGACCGCCACTCGGGTTGAGTCCTCGCCTCTATAATCATTTATTCAGGGAAATGAAACCGGTGGAATATTGGATAGTACTATTGGTGCCTGACAAGGCCCACCCCTAATCGATAGCGTCGATTATGCATTAGTGTATGCCTGGGGTGCATATATTCTGAACTTAAGTCGTAGGATACCGAGTAACGACTTGGAGCGGGGCATATTTATTATACGTCTTGGTTTGATTATAGTCTCAAGTAGAATTATAGGAATTTGCAACTCCTATATATTGTCATAACATGGTATTTCCCAAGTATTCAAGTTTTGGAAACTAAAAACCTGTGAACTCACCAATATATTTATATTGACGAAATTTTAAACATATCTTTCAGGTAATTAGATGAAGGCGAACCGGGGCAAGCTGGGTCGTGGAATCCTCCGATGTGGCGTTAAATATTTTGCGGGGTTTCACCTTTATTTCCCAAGGCTATGGGATATAGTTGAGAAACCTCTATGTTGTCTTAAAAACAATTTACTTTTATGTAATATTTTGAACAAGATTTGACGCCTTAATAATTGACCCATTTTCTTAAATTACTTGTGTTTAGCATTAACCTTGACTTTATGCTCTTGAACCGTCGCGCCACGTGTTTCCGTCATTGTCGTGGTGTGACAGAAAGTGGTATCAGAGCCAAGGTTATAGCGAACTAGAGTATTTTCTTTAAAAACTAGACTATAACCGGATTTGGTTCAAAAAGATAAAGTTTTCAAAAAAAATTATACATAGTTGCTAAATGCAATAAAGTAATTTTTCAAGAAGCATTGGGCATGAGGAGATTCCGACCGAGCTAGCCATGGGTATCGTTATGCATTAACGTAGTATTAGAGGTTAGGAAGGATACTGATAATGTACGCCTTAACTATCTAATTTAAATTAATTCATATATATACATGTACGGTTCTTTTGCCAGGAATGTCGGACGCTGGAAGCATAGCGCCCAGTTATGATAGTAGCTTACAGATCATTCCCGCACCTCCGCCTGAGCCAGTCGAGCTGGTTGTACTCGATGCGGAAGACGACGACGTGGAGATGGACGTCGCAGGGGGATCAGATGACGATTCGGACGAGACGGATCCTAGCGAGGATCCTGACTGGGCACCCGTAGGGGACGACGTGGCCGCCGTGGTCGACGCACCGCAGGCCGACCTACCTATTGTACCTGCCGCACCCTTAGCCGCACGCCCCATCCGAGCCATCAGGGACTTCCCTGAAGGCTGTGCCGGTCCGTCCCGACCTATCCCAGCCCAGTCGGAGACAGCAGAGTCTCCGTTCGATAGACAGGCTCACGTTGATCATGAGCCAGCACCTGTACCGCACATCCACATTCCTCCAGGCATGAGACTCATGCCGATCTCCCGTGGGAGGAACGGGTGGATTTCTGATGACTCGGACGACGAGTCAGTGGCCTCGGTTGAGCACCTGCTAGTACCCGAGATCCCAGCCGTCCAGGAGGAGCCAGTGGCTCCAATGATAGAGGACGCCCCTGCTGACCCCGTAGCCCCACCAGCACCACTTGAGCCCGCACCTCAGGAGGGGCCAGCCATAGCAGCACATATTCTTGAGGGTAGCCCCGCCGGTAGCTCTGAGCTACGCAGGGCAGGTATGGCAGCCTTCGCCACCGCGAGCCCTCCTACCCCCACTGTAGTGGTATCCACCCCAGAGTGGGCCACTGTTTCAGAGCCTCTTGTAGCCCCATTGGCCGAGCCTGTACCACCACCCACAGTAGCCATGACACTACCGATCCCCACCCTGCCCGGCATGCCACCTGCACCATATCCCCTGGGTGCAGGGGACCCCTACATGATACCACCTCACTTTACCCCCAGACCACAGGGTTTTGCCCCGTTGCTTCCTCACATACCGATACCAGCCCCCTTTGGCCCATTCCCGTCAGTTCACCCAGATATACCCAGACCATCCCAGCCATCCAGGATGACACCCCTATCCGGACCAGCATGGTCCACAGCTATCTCCCTAGAGCGAGACTTCCAGACCCTCGCAGACACGGTGCAGCGCACCGTGAACCAGGTAGAGCAGCAGACCCGTCTGATGTGGACGCGGATGATTGATGCACGAGATGCTTTAGCGCACTATGCGGAAGAGTTACTGAGCATGGACGCACAGTGTGGTCGCATTTTGCGCATCGACAGTTCTTATACGAGCGCATCATGACGATTAGCATGCCGATCAGTATGCATGCACCACAGTACCAGTTTCCGCCGCCACCACCACAGTAGGGATGCATCAGAGACGCACGGAAGAATCACCCAGCTTATGTATATAGTAGCAGCAGTATGGTAGTATAGCACGGGTTATGACACTCGTCTGCATTTTGCCTAGCCGTACGGGTACGACGGCACATGATATGATGTTTTATTTATTTCAAAAACAATGTATTGTATGAGGGATATATTCCCCATTTTGTTATTATGAACAAGCATTGTACTAGTACTATTGAAATTAATGAAAAATCTTATTATTATGATGGTGAAATATGTTGTTGTCTACGATTATTATGGCTTACTCCATATATTGTGATTTGTGTGATTGTGTGGTGATGTTGTGTTGATTACTATTTATTTTTGTATGATGTGTTGGTATGTTGTGTGATGACATGGTGTTGATTGTTGTGTTCATATTCTGGGTTATTATTTATGCTTTATATTGTATAAATGTTTGCCAAATTAACCTTTGATAATTATTATTGAAGAAAAATGGCACCAGCCACCAGAAGCAACAGCGGCGCAGACGGACTGCCCGCTACACCAGCTGAACTTGAGACCATGATCTCGGAGCGCATAGCCCGAGCGATCGCGGAGCACGAAGCCGCTCGCTCCGAACGATCACGTGACTTGACTGGGAATGACCGACGAGAAACTTCCCCCAATGGTAAGAAGGTTTAACAATAATTGATAAAGAGATGGGAGAATATCCTAAAACTCCTATCCCATAATAACATACTACTTTATTAATGCAGAAACGGCCTCGCGAGAGCGTGGCTGCACTTTCAAAGCCTTCTTAGACTGTAAGCCGATCAATTTCAACGGCACAGAAGGATCTGTTGGCCTGGTCAAGTGGTTCGAAAAGACCGAGGCAGTCATCCGTATCAGTGGGTGTACCCCTCGCCAGTCGGCCATGTACTCCACCAACTTGTTCTTGGATCAAGCACTAACGTGGTGGAATGGACAAGTACAGTCATTGGGTGACGATACTGCTTACTCCCTGTCATGGACAGAACTGAAGGAACTCATGATTGCTGAATACCGCCCGGCAAGCGAGGTACAGAAACTGGAAACAGAGTTCTGGAACCTTACTATGATGGGAGCGGACGTGACTGGCTACACGTCTCGATTCCATGATCTCGCCAGACTAGTGCCACGTTTGGTCACCCCTGAAAACAACAAGATAGAGCGTTATTTGTTCGGATTAGCACCGCAAATACGCAGCATGGTCACTGCTTCCAAACCCACGACCATGCGCGCAGCTATTGACCTTGCGCTAAGCCTCACCGAAGATGCTATCCGCATGGGTACACTGATCCGACAAGTTTCGGGACTGAAAATTTCTGAAGCCAGCAGTGTAGAAGCCAAGAATCAGGGGACAAGCTCAGCAGTTGTGTCGAACGATCAGGGGAACAAGCCGAGATTTGGGAAACGGAAACGGGATGAAGGGAAGAGGGACAGAGCATCGGGTAGCTCAAACAAGAAGGGGAAAGGATATGTTGCCACGGGACGTGGTAATGGCAATAAACAGGGTAATCAGGGAAGGAATAATGGGTTAACTTGTGGAAAGTGCCACCGCACAGGGCACAAGACTGAAGACTGCCGGTCCGGAGCACCGAAGAACGGAGGGGCTAGACCATGCTTCGCATGCGGGTCACTGGACCATTGGAAAAAGGATTGCCCCAAGATCAACAACCAGGCCCGCGGGCGGGCATTTGTGATTGGAGCCGGTGATGCACGACAAGACCCCAACGTGGTCACTGGTACGTTTCCTCTTAATGGTCATTATGCCTCTGTATTATTTGATACCGGTGCTAACTTTAGCTTCATATCCATTGAGTTTAAAAGACTACTTGGATTAAAAACTAGTAAACTAGATACACCCTACTCCATAGAACTGGCTAATGGTAAAACTATTGAAACGAGAGAAGTAGCGAAAGATTGTAAATTAGAACTCTGTGGGCACGAGTTTGGGATTAATCTTTTGCCGGTCGTATTGGGAAGTTTCGACATAGTTGTCGGCATGGACTGGTTGTCCGCACATCATGCCGTCGTGATTTGCAACGATAAAGTCATTCAAGTCCCCCTCGCAAGCGGTGAAACTCTCTCAATTCAAGGAGAAAGGCACGGGACGCCGCTAAGAATTATTTCAAGCATGAAGGCTCGTAAGTGTCTAAGAAAAGGGCTTGTCGCATTCTTGGCACACGTAGTGGACAAGAAGGCCGACGAGCGAAAGTTGGAAGACATTCCAGTAGCTAGAGATTTTCCGGAAGTATTCCCAGAAGATTTGCCGGGGTTGCCACCACCTCGACAAGTCGAGTTCCGCATCGACCTCGTTCCCGGAGCTGCTCCTGTGGCACGATCGCCATACCGCTTAGCTCCATCAGAGATACAGGAACTGTCCAGCCAGCTACAAGAATTATTGGACAAAGGTTTTATAAGACCGAGTTTCTCACCTTGGGGAGCTCCCGTCTTATTCGTAAAGAAGAAGGATGGCACATTTCGCATGTGCATCGACTATCGAGAGCTGAACAAGCTAACCATCAAGAATCGCTATCCTCTCCCCAGGATCGACGATTTATTTGATCAGCTCCAAGGGTCTAGCTATTACTCCAAAATCGATCTGAGGTCTGGCTATCACCAGTTGCGTATACAAGAAGAGGATGTACCAAAAACGGCCTTCAGAACCCGGTATGGGCACTATGAATTTTTGGTAATGCCGTTCGGCTTAACCAACGCACCAGCGGTTTTCATGGACCTAATGAACTGCGTGTGTAAGCCATACTTGGATAAATTCGTCATTGTCTTCATTGACGATATTTTGATCTATTCACGCACCAAAGAAGACCACGAGAATCACCTTCGATTAATTCTTGAAGTATTACGCAAAGAGAAGCTCTACGCTAAATTCTCAAAGTGTGACTTTTGGATTCGGGAAGTTCACTTTTTAGGCCACGTGGTAAACGAGAAGGGCATACACGTCGATCCCGCCAAGATCGAGGCAATTAAAAATTGGGAAGCCCCTCGAACTCCTACCGAAGTACGACAATTTCTTGGCCTTGCGGGTTATTACAGAAGGTTCATCGAGAACTTTTCAAAGATAGCGCAAGCTTTAACCATGTTAACCCAAAAGGATAAGAAATTCAAGTGGACGGAAAAGCAAGAGGCAGCATTCCAATTACTAAAAGGCAAGTTATGTGGCGCTCCGATACTATCACTCCCCGATGGTACGGAGGACTTTGTGGTTTACTGTGATGCCTCACATCAAGGCTTGGGTTGTGTATTAATGCAGCGAGAAAAAGTAATAGCATATGCTTCCAGGCAACTGAAAATCCATGAGAAGAACTACACTACACACGATTTGGAATTAGGTGCAGTGGTATTCGCTCTCAAGATATGGAGGCACTATTTGTACGGAACCAAGTGCACGATTTTCACTGATCATAAGAGTTTGCAACACATCTTTGATCAGAAGGATTTAAACATGCGACAACGGCGATGGGTCGAATTATTAAACGATTACGATTGTGAGATAAAGTACCATCCCGGTAAGGCGAACGTTGTGGCCGACGCCTTGAGTCGCAAGGAACGGGTTAAACCATTGCGTGTCCGAGCTTTGGGTCTGACTATCCACACGAACCTGACTGAATGAATTCGTGAAGCTCAAGTTAACGCCCTTAAACCCGAAAATGTCAAAAGTGAAAGATTACGAAAGATGGTTGATTCACTGGAACCAAAGGCGGACCAGACACTGTATTTCATGAATAGAATTTGGGTTCCAGTGTACGGAGGACTGCGTGAGCTAGTATTGGCCGAAGCTCACAGTTCTAGATATTCGGTTCACCCTGGCGCAGACAAGATGTTCCACGATTTGAAGGAACTTTATTGGTGGCCGAATTTCAAAAGAGATATAGCGGCATATGTTGCGCGATGTTTGACTTGTGCAAAGGTCAAGGCTGAGCATCAGAGACCTTCCGGTTTGCTCCAGCAACCAGAAATACCGGAATGGAAATGGGAACGAATTACCATGGATTTCATTACCAAGTTACCCAAGACGACAAGCGGCCATGACACGATCTGGGTAATCGTTGATCGATTGACAAAATCTGCACACTTCCTTCCGATTCGCGAAACGGACAAGTTGGAGAAACTGACCCGTTTGTACATTAAGGAAGTGGTGTCTAAACACGGTGTACCTGTTTCTATCATCTCCGATCGAGATAGTCGTTTCACTTCAAGATTTTGGGAAAGTTTAAATGAAGCCCTCGGTACTCGCCTCGACATGAGTACCGCATATCACCCCCAAACAGATGGTCAAAGTGAACGAACCATCCAGACCTTGGAAGATATGTTACGGGCATGCGCGATCGATTTCGGAGGTAATTGGGATACGCACTTGCCATTGGTAGAATTTTCCTATAACAACAGTTATCATACGAGCATTCAAGCCGCACCGTTTGAAGCTCTATATGGACGCAAGTGTCGATCTCCGTTATGTTGGGCTGAAGTTGGAGAAAAACAACTCACCGGGCCCGAAATTGTTCAAGAGACAACGGACAAAGTCTTTTTGATAAAGGAACGCCTCAAAGCGGCTCGTGACCGCCAGAAAAGCTATGCTGATATGAGGCGAAAGCCTTTAGAGTATCAAGTCGGAGACAGGGTCCTACTAAAAGTGTCACCTTGGAAAGGTGTCGCGCGCTTTGGAAAGCGCGGAAAGCTGAACCCACGATATATTGGACCGTTCGAAGTCTTGTCCAGGGTAGGCACAGTGGCATACAAGCTCAAGTTGCCTCAAGAGCTTAGTGGAATACACGACACGTTTCACGTGTCAAATTTGAAAAAGTGCCTATCCGACGAAGCTCTCATCATTCCAGCAGACGAAATCCAAATTGACGACAAGTTACATTTTGTTGAAGAACCAATCGAGGTAACTGATTGGAAGGTCCAAAAACTAAGGCGCAGCAAGATCAGATTGGTCAAAGTGCGCCGGAATGCCAAGCGTGGACCGGAGTTCACGTGGGAAAGGCTGGACCGGATGAAGCAAAAATATCCCGCCCTGTTCGAAAAGGCACCTGTACCGGAGAACTCGAAGTGAATTCCGGGACGGAATTCTCTTAACGGGGGGAGAATGTAACAACCGGCAAAAATAAGGTAATTCCGTACAAATTAATTAATATATGATTAACGTAATTAAATGCAATTATGTGTGATTTAATTATCAAGGCCTTAGGAGATAGCAATTTCCAAATAATGCATAGGAATGCATACGTTTAATGGTAAAACATGATTGGATCATGTGCGAATAAACTATCCGGTATGGACGTTGGCAATTACCCGGTAATAAGTAAATGAACGAAAAGGATCCCGGACAAACAGGATATAAAATAAAGGGTATTTTCATAAAATATAATGAGTTTTGGAACTCCAAAACCATAAGTGGAAACGTCTTGTACAAATCTCCCGGTAACGAATAAAATGCGCGTACCGCACCCGATACGCGTATAACTCATAATTTCACCCGGCAAATGCCTAAATAACCAATCAACGCTTAAATTAGACTATATTTAAGGGTTATTAAAGGTATTTTTAATGTCCGAATAACGCGTGATTAAATCCCGAAAAATACCCGAACGACACCCGAACGACGAGGAGTTAAACTTAACTTAATATTAGTAAATAAATTGTGTGGTGGACCCCACCCAAGCCACACAAGGGCCGGCCTAAATGGCCATAATTATATCCATGCATGTGTTAATAATAATAATCTACAACCTAGGTGAAAAGCATGCATACAAAAAGCCAAAAGGTGTAAGATCTCTCAAGGACAAAAGCATGCAACCTCTTGTCTCCTCCTTACAAATTTTCGGCCCTTGGCCACTAAAATCCAAGACAAAAGCTAGCAATCATGGCCTAAGTGTATGCACATGCTTGGTAAAAATCTTGTATAAAGATTAAGTGCAAGATCATCCAAATACTTAGCCAAGATTTGCAAGCAAACTCCTTCCCTTGCTCTCCAAAACCCACGGCCACACATACACTCCCACATCCATCCAAGATCACCTTTTGTACTAACTAAATCTCTTGAATATTTGGAAAGATTACACATGATAAGATCATATATAACATGTGTTAGTCATTAGAAGAAACAAAGCAAAACTCTTCCTCTTTTCTCTCTTGTGGCCGTAGGGTGTTATACACACACACACACACACACACACACACATTTCTTTCAAGTTTATACATCTCCAAATTACACTTAAAACAATCCATCATCCAAACCCCTATTGTGTGTTTCAAGCTTGGAGCTTAACCATTAAGGAAGAACACACTAAACCCCTCTCAAAATCCAAGGTTTTGTCTTCCCTAGCCTTGTGCTAGTAGTAAGCTTCTTAACCTTGTTTTTGATTATTATTATTCATGTATGTGTTCTTAGAAGCAAGTTGTACATGAAGGGTTTAAAAGGTGGTTTGAAACATAATCTTTAATAGGTTTTACATGAGTAAAATAGATGAATAAAGATATGTAAATAAATCATGGATTTGATGATGATAAAGTAGTGATCTTGAAAATGTATAAAATCTACACATACACTAAGTAGGTGATGATTTGATTAAGATTTATAGAATAAACTTGAATGTGTTAAAAAGTAACTTTAATCATCTTAATATGATCATCTAAGACATAATAAATGATGGAACATGTTAGAAGTTCAAGAATAAAGAAGATGAAAAATTAAAGTTTACTTACTTAGAAGAATGATATTTTGATATAATGGGCAAATACATTAAACACACATACAAGTAGTCTTATATATGAAATATAAGACTAATAAAAGTGTTTTGATACAAAAATAACCTACCAATAAAAAGTTGAATCTTCAAAGTCCACTATTTTGAGTGAAAAATGCTAACTTTGGAAGTTAGAGTGGAAAAATGCAACATTTGAAAGTTAAGGGACTAATATTGTAACTTTGAAAGTTAGAGGACTAAAATGGACATTTTAGAAACTATTAGTCCAAAAGTGCAATAATGGAAAGTTTGGTGTCAAAAGTATAAGTAATAAACTTCTAAGGATGATTTGGGTAAATACTAGTAGATATACTTGGGTATTTTTGTATAAAAAGTATATTTTTGAAAGTATAAAAATATGGATTGTATTAACATAAGGATTTTTATAAAATAGAGATTTTATAAAAATATTAAACAAACTTGAGAAACTTATACAAAAATGAATACTTTTATATAAATGGGAATATAAAAGTATTGGAAACATTTTTGTAGTTAAGTTAACAAGTTGGGTTAAAAAAATACATAAGTATTTTAAACCTTCCAAGTAACATGTGTTAGGAGGAAGAAATATGAATAACATTCTATAAAAACACATGTTGGGAAAAACTTGGAAAAATTAACTATTCGAGCTAAGATATCGAACTAAGACGCGCTAACGAACCGTATACGGACAAAACACGAGAAAAATGCCATTGCGGCAAGATGAGAAAATATATATTTTTAGGAAGTAAAATATATATATACATGGGTGAAAACTAATAAACACTTTCCTAAGTGTTAAAGGAATTATTCGTGGGAGAAAAATATAACGTAAACAAGTAGGACGTTAAACAAACGTATATACTTAACGAGAAAAATTACGCATTTATATATATGTACGCTCGTCTCGGCAAAATTCTAGTATATCTACTTAATTGGAAAGTAGATATGTGGGAAGGAAAACGAGACGAGTAGACAAAGATATATATATGTGTATGCCGCACCGACAAGATCCTAGTATATTTATTTGAATGGGAAAATAAATATACGGTATGGTGAGTTGAATCGGGTGTTAAGAATATACAATCGAACGACAAGATCTTAGCATATTTGTTTAAATGGGAAAACAAACGTGCGGCAAAGTGAGTCGGGTCGAGTGTTGAAATATATATTATGTCGAGCGATGCGATCTAAAGTATAATTATTTAAATGGGAAAATAATTATACGTTAAGTGAAGTCGAGTCGATGATAATAAGATACAAGTTAAGGAAATATTAACAAGAGTAATATATAACTTGTAACAGAAGGGTAATCTAACGCCAACGAAACCTAGGATACGCGCTTAATTAAACGGGATTTGGAATAACTTGTGGTCGGGAGTTGGGTGTACAACTTGCCAAGGCACATGCACTATAGGGATAGTGACTTATACGTCTAGGACGTTTGTAGGTGCGAGACCCTCTTTGCTATCTGCTTAGTACGCCGGACAGTGATTCAGGTGAGTTTCACGGCCCCATTTTAAACTATTTTTACGTTTTTCCGGGGGAAAGATATGTTAGGGAAAATGTTTGACGGATTTATTACTTGAGGTGTGACCGCCACTCGGGGTTGAGTCCTCGCCTCTATAATCATTTATTCAGGGAAATGAAACCGGTGGAATATTGGATAGTACTATTGGTGCCTGACAAGGCCCACCCCTAATCGATAGCGTCGATTATGCATTAGTGTATGCCTGGGGTGCATATATTCTGAACTTAAGTCGTAGGATACCGAGTAACGACTTGGAGCGGGGCATATTTATTATACGTCTTGGTTTGATTATAGTCTCAAGTAGAATTATAGGAATTTGCAACTCCTATATATTGTCATAACATGGTATTTCCCAAGTATTCAAGTTTTGGAAACTAAAAACCTGTGAACTCACCAATATATTTATATTGACGAAATTTTAAACATATCTTTCAGGTAATTAGATGAAGGCGAACCGGGGCAAGCTGGGTCGTGGAATCCTCCGATGTGGCGTTAAATATTTTGCGGGGTTTCACCTTTATTTCCCAAGGCTATGGGATATAGTTGAGAAACCTCTATGTTGTCTTAAAAACAATTTACTTTTATGTAATATTTTGAACAAGATTTGACGCCTTAATAATTGACCCATTTTCTTAAATTACTTGTGTTTAGCATTAACCTTGACTTTATGCTCTTGAACCGTCGCGCCACGTGTTTCCGCCATTGTCGTGGTGTGACAATCAAAGTTCAATTCTTTTATATAAAGTTAGAGATTTTTGAATTGTGAACTTCATTAAAAACAACAAGTCTTCAATGTGTGAACCGCAATCAAAACCATTTATATCCGGGTTTACAGAAGCACCCGACTATCGTAACGGTGTAGCCTGCTCACGTGGTCCCCTGCAGATCCATGGTGTCAAGGTAAACTCAATAACCTCCATTCTTGTAGAGATTCGGTAATGATTATGGTGGTTGTTGAAGTGGTCACAGGCGGCGGAGATGGTGGTTCTGGATAAGGTGATGACGACGACGGTAATAGGGTTCTGGTTTGGGTACAGTGGCCTTGGGTTGGTGGTCAAAACAGAGAGACTGACGGCTGCTGCCATAACTTCGGCAGCAGCGGCAGACGACGGTCGATGGATAGCATAATTGAAGGTTGGATGATTCTTGGTGTTACAGAGGGGTAAGAAGGTAAAGTTATATCTGCAATGTTTTCATTGTTTTGAAATATCATTTAGCAGAGAAGAGAAAACGTTGTTTGTTTTTATTATGAGATAAGGAGGAATAGAGATAAGGTCATGTGTAGTGGAGGGGGGTTATAGGGCGTTATGGGGATTAAAATATTAAAAAGTAATAGAAGGGGGGTTATGGGGCGTTATGGAAAAATAGGGTGTAGTGGGAAGGGGCGTTATGGGGCTTTATAAATGATTGGGTAATCATTGCTTTTTATTGTTTTTTTTAATAACAAAATAATAATAATAATAATAATAATAATAATAATAATAATAATAATAATCTATTCTATCTATATAATAAATCAATACACTAGGGTTGAATCCTAGCCTTAGAGAGGGTCTAAGTGGATCCAAGTTAGAAATGAGGCTCCATTAGTTTTAGTATAAAAACCTCTTTTTCTTTTTGTTTTCTTCATTTACCATCCACTTCAAAATACCTTCACCATTCTTTCTCCTACCTTCCTCATTGTTCTTTTCCATAATTTTTCCAAGGTATCTTCTCCATCTCACCTTTGATTTATCATATTACATCAATTCATCTACATAATACATTCGGATATGTATTTTTAAAAACGTTTTTTTGATTTAACAAACGTTTTTTGTATTTGTCAATCAAAGTGTACAGGTTTTTAATAATTATTTGATGAATAAATGATTACGATCAATTGTAATCATTGTATTTGCACAAAATTTTTACATTGTATTTGCCTAATATGTTGAAAACGTACAAACTTTCTGATTTGGACAAGTTGTATAGACAATTGGTTTTTAGATATGAAATTATTGAAATGGACAATTGGTTTTCGGGAAAAATGTAAAATTTTTGTGTTTATGGGTTAATTTAACATATATTCGTTTTTCATTTGAAAGACAGGATTCCATTAGAAGAAAAAAATTCGACTATGTCTTATCACAAGGGTGACAAATTTTTCAAGGTGAATCATGACCCTTCCGCACGAGTTTTGGTATGAATCTTTCTATTTTTTTTAAATAAAAATATTTTTTTTCTTTTTTTAATATTGTTTTTTACGTGTTCATCCAAACATTGCCGAAATCCATGAACAGGTTTTCGTTATCTAAACACATACACAACAACAACATTAAAGTTTCCACATACCATGGTCAATCTTGGTTTGTTCTGTTAGAATTTATAGATGATGATTTCTGTTTAACAAATGGATGGTCAAAAGTTGTACATGATTTATGCTTCTCGATGTTTTACGTCATTTTTGACTTTATTGCTCCAAATACTTTCATGATGAAGCATTACAATCATTCTCCATCCATGCAATTGGATTTGTCATTCTGCAAAATGATTGAACATGAATTGATGACACCTATGATAAACATGATTAACTTCAATAATTTATATTACATGTTTTTATATCTTAATTGTCCATATTTTTTATCGCTAATTTTGCTTTCAGGTTATACCATATTCCTTTATTAATAAGCATTATCCCGATGGAATCCCTAATGTGCCAATCACTATGTATGTAGATGATGAACATCAATGGAAAGTGGCAATAGAAAAGATATCCAATTCAAAGTAATTGAATACGATTTGACTACGAATTAAATAAGTTTGCTGCCTTATTAATTTCAGGTTTGACTTTGAATTTGTTATAAATTTCGATTTTGGACATTAATGTACATTAAATTTTAATTTCTTGCGTAATGTTACAAGTCAAAGTAATTGAATACGAGTTGAATGTCATGTCAAAAACAATAATCATCCATACTTATGTTTATACTACGAATTCAATTTCTAACTTTATAAAACAATTCAAAGTAATTGACTACAAGTTGAATGTCAAAAATCAAATGTTATCCATATTTATGTTTCACCACTTGCATAAGCAAAATCAATATCTGCATTGAATTTCACTTCCTTATAAACGTTTAGTCACAAGTCAAAGTAATTGAATACGATTTGAATGTCAATTCAAAGTAATTGAATACGAGTTGAATGTCAAAAATCAAATGTATCCATACTTATGTTTATACTACGAATTGAATTTCTAAGTTTATAAAACAAGTCAAAGTAATTGACTACGATTTGAATGTCAAAAATCAAATGGTATCCATATTTATGTTTCACCAATTGCAAAAGGATATCCAAGTCAAAGTAATTGAATAAGATTTGACTACGAATTAAATAAGTTTACTGCCTTATTAATTTCAGGTTTGACTTTGAATTGGTTATAAATTTCGATTTTGGACATTAATGTACATTAAATTTTAATTTCTTGCGTAATGTTACAAGTCAAAGTAATTGAATACGAGTTGAATGTCATGTCAAAAACAATAATCATCCATACTTATGTTTATACTACAAATTGAATTTCTAACTTTATAAAACAATTCAAAGTAATTGACTACGAGTTGAATGTCAAAAATCAAATGGTATCCATATTTATGTTTCACCACTTGCATAAGCAAAATCAATATCTGCATTGAATTTCACTTCCTTATAAACGTTTAGTCTTCCTTATAGATATGTAACTAAATTTATATGGAGTACATGTAATTATACCATTTGATTATAAATTGATTCAAATTACTTTTTAATTTGACTGCCTTATTTATTCCAAATTTGACTTTTAATTCGTTATAAGTTTCGATTTTTGACATTAATGTACATTTAATTTTACTTCCTTATATGCATACGAATTGAATATGTATCTACATATTCGAGTTTTGACATTAATTTATATTTTTTACTTCTTTATAAATATGAGCCGGCATTAATGTATATGAATACGAATTGAAAGTATAAAACAAGTCAAACTAATTGAATACGACTTGAATGTCAAGAATCAAATGGTATCCATATTTAACTTTCACCAATTGCATAAGGAAAATCAATATGTGATGTCCTAAATCTAATCATTAATTTAAGTTGTACAATCTGACTTTGACTTACTTGTAAATTTCGAATTTTAAATTGAATATGAAATCAGTCTAAAACTATGTTACGAATGTTATCTCCTAATTATATTCCAAACTTATGTATAATTCCATTTGAATTTGTCGATCAAATATACAAACAATTTTGTATCTGGCATTTTATGTTTCAATTTCAAAATGAAATCAGGCTAAAAACTATGTAACGAATATTATCTCCTAATTATACTCATAATTATGCCTACCAATTTCATAAATAAAAAGGCGAATTTTATGTCTTAATTCTACTCCATAGGTGAAAGTATTGCATCTAAAATCATAACTTTAAATCCCAATTTCATAACAATATGTTAATGCTAATGCTAATTTCACTCCACCATTTCATCCAAGTACTAACTATCGAATAGCTATATAAACACGTCAAATCACCATTCATACGATTATCCTATCACACATTTTTTGCACTTTGATTAATCGCATACATATATTCTTAGGTTATTTTTTGTTTCTCATCTTTAAATACATAAACATTATTTTTTCGATTTCTTATGAATCAATAGATTAAATAGATGTTTGGCATACCTTTTGTTCAATCAATCCATACATGTATGTTGCCATACATTCGAAAATAACCTAAATTTAATATAAGTTTCAATATTATTATGCTGTCAACAATTTGTATTATTGAAGTATTAACTTGAATTTAACATTTTTTTTAACAGTTACAAAGGTCAATGACAGCCGTAGATGCAAATGAGTTTACCATGGTTAACCAAATTCATGTCAACCGAAACGGTGTGGCTTTAAAGCTAAAGATTATTCGGGTTTAGCGTCAACCGGATCGTCGCAATCCTAATGATTTCTACTCAATTAAAATGATCCTATGTGACGAAAATGTAAATCTCAACTACAAGTTTTTATTAAAGCCTCTTATTTGGCAATTTCAAAAATTACTTTACACTATTTAATATTTTTCAAATACAAATTTGCTTATATTCGTACATTAAAATACGTCACTTCTTTAGATACATACTTTTAATGTTTTTTTTATAATTAATAGGGTGATAGGATTCAAGCGAATGTATTTAAGCGGTTGTTTTTTAGATTTGAGAGGTTTTTTATTGAAAATGCTTCTCTTATTATAAGAAATCCAGGAGTTGGGCTCAATTCTTCTAAGTACAAGTATGCTCCAAACCCAAACAAACTGTGCTTGAATATGAATACTCAAGTTTCCGAATATGCTGCTTTCCAAGGTCCAGATTTTGGGTTCTCTTTTGTGCCCTATCAAAGAATTCTGGATAGGGAGGTTGATGAATATGTTACAATAGGTATATTTCGTCAATATAGTATTTTTTAATTACAAGAATTCCATAATAATATTCTTTGGTTTGATGGTACATTAATGTTTCTTTTCTATTTGATTTTAGATTTTAAATGTTATAGGACATGTTAACAAGTTCTTCAGCAATGATGATAAAGATAAAAAGGTTGTCGCTGATAAGAAGAGGTTAACAATGGAAATCCAAGATATCGAGTATGTATTGTTTATGTTTTTTGCATTTTTATACAAACTGCAAATTATGGAGGTATATAATTTGTTTTTTATACTAAAATAATTTTAACTTTTTGAAGGGGTTTGAGCATCTATGTAACGTTGTGGGATACTTATGCCATGGAGATGTCTAAATATGTTGCAACTCATCAAACGGAGAAAGAATTTATAATAATACTGCAGTTTGGCCGTTTGAAGTTTTATAAAGGTTGTTTAATCTTATTAAATATTTATATTATATTTATAGCTAGATTATATTTGGCAATATAAATTATATTTATACTTCTAAAGTTTCTTATTATTATTATTATTTAGAATTTTTTTTCCTAATATTTGTTTTATATAGGAAAACCGTATGTTTCTAACTCTTTTGGAGATCGAGTTAGTCGACTGTTCATTAATGGAGATATTGAAGATATAAACCGGTACAAAACAGGGTAGGCACTATTATGTTTTTCAATACGACTTACAATATCTTAAACGTGTAATAATAGTTATATAATGTGTAAATCAAATTATTTTTATCAGCTTGGGTAAGAGAAAGTCCGATAATCCTTCCTCGTGTCATCGACCATATGGAACCTCTATGTTCTGTTCTGATGAAGATGAATTTGTCCATAACACTCCTTTTAGTAACATTGGTGACATTTATGAGATTCAAGAGGTAAGTACAATGTTCATACTTAAATACGTTGTTTATAATTAAATATAAAAAGTTTAACATTATTAAAAAATTAGATTTATTTAATATAAATCCCCATTGTATAACATAGACTATCTTCTTTCGGTAACTAATTATAATATTCATACAGGAGCAGGCTCTGGTGTTATTGGGTACTATTAAAGACCTGTTTACCGAATTTGGCTGGTACTACATGGGATGTCCCAAATGCACCAAAAAATGTAGTATTGATTATGTAATCAAACAGGTTGGTGAAGGAAGTTCAGATTTTGAGGAAGAAAAGGTTTACCAGTGTTTGAATGTTAGTTGTAGTGCGAAACAAGTTGTGCCTACACCAAGGTCGGATATCTGTATAAAATAAATTTTAATACACATAAATCATGGTTGAATACAAAATTTTAATTAACATTTAGTTTTATGTTTGTTTTTTTATTTTATTTTTTTTCTAGATTTAAAATTCAGGTTCGTGTACAAGATCTTAATGGTGTTGTATCTCTTACGTTGTTTCATCGTGACGTTGCACAACTTATTAGTAAAAGTGCTTCTGAATTGCTTGATTTGAATACGGTAGTCCATATTTTTTGCCATTTATAGTACAGTTTTTTTTAATAATTCTTTAATTATAGTTGTCTAATATTTATATCTTTTTTTATTCCTTTTAAATAGGTTGGTGATACAGTTGAATATCCTGAAGAGATTAAGACTTTGTTAGAAAGAGAGTTTGCTTTCAAGATCTTTGTATCCGGCTTCAATTTAAACAACAAATATGATGTTTATGGTGTAACTAAGATAAGTGATGATCCAACAATTATATCGGAGCTTAAGAAGAAGTTGTACGTAGGACAGGTACATAATCGAACCCTATTTGCTATAAAAAACAAACTTTTATGTACGTAAGACATTTTTACATTACATTGATTTTCAACGTCGTTGTTACAGCCTGCTGAATCAGAATCACTTCACACATCTCTCCTAGCAATGCGTCCAATGTTATTTCTGTTTCCAAGGTACCATTTTCACACACACTTAAGTTCATATTAATACATTTTACTCATTTTTTATTAATACACAATCACGGCTACATTGGCCACATATGTTTATAAATATTTTATCTTTAGGAATCAGACACAGCCGATAATGAAACGCCAATTTCAATTGCTGATAACTTTGTTGATAAGAAAGTTTATGCTGAAGGAGAACAATGTTCTATCCGTTCCAAGTATCAAATGGTTAAGCGTAAACTGATTGACGCAATTTCTGATGATGAAAGCACACCAATTCCTTCAACTAAGATTGGAAGTGGTGGTAGTATGGAGTAACATAAAAGTCCGTTGAGTCCTCCATCTTGCTAAAGCCTAATGAAGAGGATTACTTTGCTATGCTGATGGTCTACGAGTTCTATTGCTTTATGTTTTGTTTTTTAAATATATTTGAACAATTTCTACTTTGTTATTTTCTATTTCTATCATGATTTGGTTTACTATTTTTATTATGTTTCATAACGATGGTAATATTTAATAAATGCGTTTGGTTGATTGATAAGTATATTTTCATCCATTAGCTATTATCTATCTATTATATAATACAACTGATTGGGTTGATGTAGTCATCTACCCTAATGTTATTTTTATTTTTTATAATTAATATCTAATTAAGAAAAAAATGTTCTCGATCAACTTAAATTGTTACCTCTATTTTGTTGTTATAATACAACCTAATTAGAAAGGCCCACTAAATTATCAAAACCAGCCCATCTGAAACGTGGGTATTATGTTACTCAGTGAGTCGAATTTGTTTGATGAAACAAAGGCCCGATTCATAACAAGATGTATTTTAGAATATTTGTTTTATTATAAATGCCTACCAACCTCCTCATAATATTCAGATTCTCAAAAGCCACTTTACCAATTTGTGAGTTACTTTTCATCTTCTTCTCTATCTAATCGTGATCTTATAATTCTTCTTTTTTTTTCTTTAATCGATGTGTAGGTTATATCTGTTTGTATTTTTACTGATTATTATTAAGGAATCATATACTTTATGTAATTATAACTACGAAATTTCGATTATGCATGTACTCTAAATTTCTGGATATTCAAATTAGTAAGTGTATATCTTGATTTTTAATTTTAATGTGAATATGTATTTAGTAACAATTTCTGTTTTTGAAATTTATGTAATAAACAATCAGTGTTTACTATATGTAGTTATCATTAAGAAATTTTTAGATTGTATGATTTTATAATTTATTATTAATCACGTTTGATGTTTTTGATCAATGTTTTATCTGAAATAATTGTTCTTGAATATATGTAATAATCGTTTTGTATTAGTATGTTAATTTGGAAATATGTTTAATATGGCTAACTATTGTTTAGGAAACTAACCTATGTTAATCAGTTGATAAATTACAGACTTTTACATATTAAAACTGATACATAGGTGATATAGTCTTTGCTATATATAGATTAGGTTCATATTTCTGTTCCTAAAGCATATGAGACGATGTTATGAGGTATGTTATGTTTGTAATAGGTTTTATAGTCTTTGCCATATATACATTATGTTTATATGGCTGTAAAAAGTATATGACACAATGTTATCATTTATATTATGTTTATAATAGGTCATATAATCTTTGCCATATATAGATCAAGTTCATATAATGTTCTTGGCGCGCGCTGCTGCGCATATTAGCATGTAAGTTTTTGGGTTATGGGTGATGATTTATAGAAAATAATCCATATTCAAACGGGTGATCTTGGACCCGTTTTTTATATTTTATTGTTGTCGCTTAGTCGATTTTAGCATTTTGCCACAACAGACATGTGTAGTTATGTAGATTGGGTTGTTTTCAATACATGTGTACTTGTATAGGATGTTATTTTGATACCTGATGACTTACTTAATTCACAATCTTCGGATCCTGTTTCTGATTTGATAGACTTTGTTTATCCGTCACTGTTGGATAACATCCACATTCCGACTTATTTTCAAGATCGAGCTATATTGGCACCGAAGAATGAAGTTGTTCATGAAATTAATGATATATTACTTTCAATGTTTCCCGGTGACGAAGTTGAGTATCTAAGTTCGGATAATGTTTGCCAGTCAGAAGATGTTAACAAACAGGTTGATGAAAGATTAGTTTCTCCTGATGTGCTGAATGGTCTTAAGTTTTCTGGAATACCAAACCATCGTTTGGTTTTGAAAGTTGGTGTCCCCGTAATGTTACTTAGAAACATTGATTAGAAAAGCAGTTTGTGTAATGGGACAAGGTTACAAGTTGTTAAAATGAGAAAACGTGTAATTGAAGCCAAAATCATTTCAGGAAATAACATTGGAATGCGAACTTTTATTCCAAGAATTACTTTATCCCCCTCGGATAAAAAAATTCATTTTAAATTTAACCGAAGGCAATTCCCAATTGCTGTTTCTTTCGCAATGACAATAAACAAAAGTCAAGGACAATCCTTATCCAGAGTTGGGTTGTATTTGAAGGATCCAGTTTTTTCACACGGGCAGTTGTATGTTGCGCTATCAAGAGTCAGAAGTCGAGATGGACTGAAGATAGTTATAGTAGATGAAAATGGTGAACTGACGAACAAAACATCAAATGTTGTGTACAAAGAAGTCTTTCAAGATTTATGAATAATGTGAGTAATTTTGATGCAATTATTTACTTATCTTCATTGACGTTATGTACATACAACTTCAATAATACAAGTATTATTTTATTTTTTTTTGTTTTTTATTTGGTTTGAACCGTGCGTGACCATTGATCTTTAAAACAAGTCATTTCCTAATTACAATTACATTAAAAATAAAAATATAATAAAGGTAATTTACAAAAACAAAATGTATTTGTACCTTTGTGGTTTTTTGTTAAATGTTATACTTTGGTTGAGTATTGATCATAATAGGTAATCGGTTTTCGTTGTTATCGTTATTTATAAGTTACCTAAATTATCCTCTTTGACATTAAAACCAAAGTTATATATTAGTTTTAATATCCAGATTATACCAACGCAACATTGAAACATCACGTTTATATAAGAAAAAAATATCAGGCTAACCGTTATTATTAAGACTTTACGTTGTGGACACTAAACTTGAATAATACAAGTCTTAGTTTAATATATTTTTTAAATTTACTTTGGTTTGCACCGTGGGTACCCACGGGTCTCAAACCTAGTAATAATAATAATAATAAAAATTTGAAGCTTTCTTCTCTATTCTCCAATTCCATCATCTTCTACAAACCCCCATACACAAACGTCGTCGTTTTACTGTGCAACACAACACTCCAATGGCCACAAACTAAAAATAGCAGGTGCCTGGTCCGGAACAACCTTCTTCTTCTTCTTCTCCAACCTTCCAACCCTCCAACCCTCTTCTTCTTCTTCTTCAACCTTTTTCCCCTAATTCCCAAACCCTAATAATAATAATAATAATAAAGAATTGCAGCGGCCGTTATAATTTTGGCGGTCAGAGGGGCAGCGCCCCCATAGCGCCCGGGGGCGGTGTTTCCCGGCGCTATGGGGGGTCCAAAATGCCCTTCAACGATACCACTACGCATGAACTAAAGAAGGTAATTGCAGTCTGTTTTCTTTAGCATAGAGTGTTCATGTGATGTAGTAAGCTTTGGAAGGAATGGTAAGCACTAAAAATAGGACTGGTCTGGTCTTCGTACGTGCTCTTTTTGTTATTACATATATTATATATCATTAGATAATACATTATTGAACGCATACTAAGGTGCTGTTTGTTTTTTCTGTAGGAAAAGGTCTGCAGTCTGCAGACATATGCAGGAGAAGAGGTGGACCAAAGGTCTGCAGTCTGCAGGAAGAAGACTGTTTGTTTGTTAATGTCTGCAGGCTGCTGAAATAAACTAAAATTTAAATAAACTGATTTTTTACAACAGTTTGGTGATAGACGGTGGTGGTGGTGGACCATGATGGTGGTGGAAGGTGGTTGTGGAGGACCATGGTGGTGGTGGTGGATGGTGGTGGTGGACGGTGGTGGTGGATGGTGGTGGTGGACCGTGGTGGTGATGGGTGGTGGTGGATGGTGGTGGTTGTTGTGACACCCGGCATATTTGACTTAACATATTTAAACTTATAAGTCTACCTTAGCGGGAAACAGTCTAATTACGTACTTAACTGGGTTACTTGAGTCGGGGTTTTCTTACGTATTGTCCAGAGTTCAATGATCTGAAGGATCATTGGTGTCTTTTACATATACATGCGTCTTGAGTCCCGTTATTGGTGAACTACATAAGCTAAATTAAGTGTTATGTGTAGAATGATTCTTACATGGTGGATTATATACAAGTATGTGTTTAAATGATGTTTAGATGATTGTCCATGCTTAATTATGGGAAACATAGATTAGGGTTACATGTTCATGCGTTAAGGTGCGTTAAAATGTGCTAAACACGACAAACTGGAAATATGAAAATGACACCTCTCTGGTTCGACCGTTCGAAGGGTCGAACCTGGCCCTCAGTTTTCTAAAAAGGTCTCCTTCGACCGTATAAGACTACCTTCGACCCATATGAAGCGTCGAACCTGGCTAACTGTTTTGAAAAGGTTCCTTCGACCACTTAACTTCCACGTTCGCCCATACGAAGGGGTCGAACCTGGATATAGTATAAATACCATCCTATTGGACGATGATGTAATATAAGCTAGATATATCCAAACCAAGCCACCGGTTCATAATATTCAAACCGGTTCAACACTTAAAGACACGACGGTTTGATTGAGAAGACACAACGCTTCAATGAAAAGACACGTCACTTAGTTTATGTATATATAGTTTAGTATGTTTCATTTCTTACGGTCATCAAGTTTCTGTATTACAAACCCAAAACAAAAAACACTTTGTAATCATACGATAAATCGTCCAAATTCAATACAATTATTATCAGTTTGTTGTTTATATTTCGTAAATCGGCCAACAAATCTGGTATCAGAGCCAAGGAGACGAAGAACTATCCAATTATAATCATCGAAGCGGTTACTGAAATTCAAAACGAATACAGAGGAACGAACATAATCATCCGGAAGGGTACAAAGAACCGACGAAAACTGCAAGAGGATTTACACATATCATCTTAACAACGATATTTCATCAAATCACAAGAAAACAGTCTGTAAATCTCTAAATTCTTTCATTTAGATTTGTGTTTTTTTGTTCTCTCAAAACAGAGTATCATAAACTCTGATTAGTGTCCGATATAGATTGATACAAACGATTATTAATATAGATCGGAATCCCTTACGGATAGTTCTGTAGAAATTAAGATATAAGATTAGACGATATTTAGGATCAATCAGTATTATTTTGATTTGTTGTTCCTTCGTTGTCTGCGCGGGAAAGAATATCAAAAGAAAAAAAACGAAACAGTACGTATACTATAATTGGTTGTTGAGAAATAATAATTTTTTTGCTTTGACTATCCAAAGTCAAACAGAAGATTATCTCGGGTCAATTATATTCACTTTCTCAAAACAAACAAACATTTTTTTGAGAAAAAGAAATTATGACAACACAAGGAGGGGTACAAACCCAAATTCCAAAATTATTGGGACAAAATTACTATCATTGGCACATCCAAATGAGAGTACTTTTAGAGTCTCAAGATTTGTGGAATATAGTAGAAGATGGTGTTAGGGAATTACCAAATGATGCAAGTGAAGCACTAAGAAAAGAACATAGGGAACAAAATAAAAAGGATAAGAAGGCACTTCACTACTTATTTCAAGCATCAACGGATACAATATTTGAAAGAATTGCAAATGCAAAATCATCTAAGGAAGCATGGGAAATATTATACAAATCATATCATGGAGAGCGTCGCGTAAAGACAGTAAAGTTACAAACCCTTAGATGCGAATTTGACATCCTAAGAATGTCAGAAACTGAAACAATAGAAGGATACTTTGATAGGGTTACAACAATAGTTAACCAGTTAAGAATGAATGAAGAAGATATAAGCGATAAGCGAGTAGTTGAGAAAATATTGCGGAGTATGACCAGAAAATATGAGTCAGTAGTAGTAGCTGTAGAAGAGTCCAAAGATTTAGAAGTATTATCAATTGAAGAACTCATGGGAATATTACAATCCCATGAATTAAGACTTAAGCAATATGACACACACGTCATCGATCAAGCATTCCAAGTACAAGACGGGACTCAAGTAAGAAATAAAGGAGGGAATAGATATAGTAACAGCTACAGAGGAAGAGGAAGAGGAAGAGGAGGCAGACCAGGGCGATACGGATCCATTGTATGTTATAATTGCCAAGGATTAGGTCATATAGCTAGAAATTGTCCAAATAAGGAAGAAAGTGAGAAAGAAGAATCCGCAATGGTGTGTAAAGAAGGAAATAACTCAGAACGAGATACCATGTTCATGATATTCAACATGGAAGAAAATAAGGATAAAAATTGTTGGTACTTAGATAGCGGATGTAGTAATCATATGACAGGAAATAAGAATATATTCATCACATTTAATGATCAAGATAGACGAGAAGTTAGAACAGGTGATGATAAGAGACTACAAGTATTGGGAAGTGGGGAAGTATGCATAAGAGTAAATGATAAGGTAAACAAAATACCAAATGTATTTTATGTGGAAGGATTAAAGCACAATCTACTTAGCGTGGGACAATTACTGCAAAAGGGATATGATGTGTTTTTTGGTAAAGGAATGTGCACCATAAAAAATCATGAAGGAAAGACAATCACAGAAACACCTATGACTCAAAACAAGATGTTTCCTTTATACCCAAATCAAGACTTACCAAAAGTACTATACACATCCACAAAGACCGGTTCAGACCTATGGCATCAAAGATATGGTCACATTAACTATGAAACGTTAATTGAAATGGAACACAAACATGCAGTGAAAGGGTTACCTAAGATATATAAGACAGAAAACGTATGTGAAGGATGTGCTTTAGGAAAACATGCAAGAAAACCATTTAGCAAACAAGCAAAATGGAGAGCTGAAAGTCCACTACAACTTGTTCACTCAGATATATGTGGACCAATGAGAACAAAGACAATAGGAGGATGCAGATACTTTATTACTTTTATAGATGATTTTACAAGAAAAACCTGGGTATACTTCCTCAAAGAAAAGTCACAAGCACTACATTTCTTCAAAATATTTAAAGCCTTAGCAGAAAATCAGTCAGACAAAAGAATAAAATATCTTAGGACTGACAGAGGTGGAGAATATTGTGGAAATGCTTTCCAAGAATACTTACAAGAACATGGAATACATCATCAACTAACCACAAGTTATACACCACAACAAAATGGAGTTGCAGAACGTAAAAATAGAACCCTGATGGAATTAAGTAGGAGCATGTTGAAGACAAAGAAACTCCCAAATGAATATTGGGGAGAAGCTGTAAGTTGCACAACATACCTCTTAAATCGAACAACTTCCAAAAGTATCAGTAATAAAACTCCAGAAGAAGCCTGGACTGGAATCAAACCTGATGTATCAAATTTACGAATATTTGGCTGTCTTGCCTATGCACATGTTCCAGAACAAAAACGGGGTAAACTTGATGATAAAACAGAAAGAGCCATCTTTGTTGGATACAGTGAGAATAGTAAAGCTTACAAATTATACAATCCAGCTACAAGAAAAACTATAGTTAGCCGAGATGTTATATTTGATGAAGACAAAACTTGGAAAGAAATTGAAGATGAAGATATTGTGATTCAAGATGAAAACACGGAAAACAATGAGAACAATACACATGATCAGACATCAAGAAATGAAGAATACTCACCCATACAAAATGCATCTGAAAATGAAAGACAGGAAGAGCAAGGGATCGAAATTGAGGATGAAAATCTAGATGCCACAACATCCAGTCAAAGTCCACCTTTAAAAATACGTTCAATGGCAGATATTCTTAGTAGAACCCAACCATTAAGCAGTCCAGAAGTACGGGATTTATATCAGAGACATCAAGAAGCTGCAAACTTTGCACTTTACACTGACTCAGACCCAATTGATTATGATGAAGCAAGTAAAGATGAAAAATGGAAGGAAGCAATGAAAAGGGAAATAGAATCTATACAAAAGAATGAAACCTGGGAGTTGGTTGATTTACCAAAGGATCAAAAACCCATAGGAGTAAAATGGATATACAAAACCAAATACGATGAACATGGAAATATAGATAAACACAAAGCTCGTTTAGTGGTCAAGGGTTACAAACAAAAATATGGGATAGATTATCAGGAAGTATTCGCACCAGTAATCCGTTTTGAGACTGTAAGACTAGTACTTGCCCTAGCAGCTCAATATAAATGGTATCTACACCAAATGGATGTGAAAACTGCATTCTTAAATGGAGAACTAAAAGAGAAGGTATTTATAGAACAGCCTCTGGGATTTATAGAAAAGGGAAATGAAAATAAGGTATGTCTTCTTAAGAAAGCACTGTATGGATTGAAGCAAGCTCCACGAGCGTGGTATAGTCGGATCAATCAATATTTTGAACAAAATAACTTCAAAAGATGCACATTTGAACATACCTTATTTTTAAAGAAGACAAAGACCTCCAGACTAGTGGTGTGTTTATACGTAGATGATTTAATCATAGCTAGTGACTGCATGGAGGAAATAATCTCATTTAAAGAATCCATGCAAAGGGAGTTTGAAATGACAGACATGGGAAAGCTACATTATTTCTTGGGAATGGAAGTCAGTTATGATCAAGAAACAATAAAGATTTCTCAAACTAAGTATGCTAAAGACATACTTGAAAGATTTCGAATGGCAGATAGCATTAGAGTCTCAACTCCAATGGAATATGGATTGAAGTTGATCAAGAATAGCAACGAAGAGAATATTGACCCAAGCTTATATCGAAGTTTAGTTGGAAGCCTTATGTATTTAACAAATACAAGACCTGATATAATGTTTGCAGTCAGCAAAATCAGCAGATTTATGGATCAACCAAAGAAGTCACATTGGGAAGCAGGAAAACATATATTGAGATATATAAAAGGCACTTCAGAATATGGAATCGTATACAACAAAAACTCATTTGAATTGAAGGGCTTTAGTGATAGTGACTATGCAGGAAATATAGATGATAGCAAAAGCACATCAGGATATATATTCAATATAGGATCAGGAGCAATTTCATGGCAATCAAAGAAACAAAAGGTGGTAGCATTATCATCAACTGAAGCAGAATATATTGCTTTATCTCTCACTGGATGTCAAGCTCTATGGCTCAAAGGGATCTTAAAAGATTTAGAGTTTGACACAAATAAAGCAATTACCTTATATTGTGATAATAAATCTACCATCAATCTCACAAAGGATCCAGTCTATCATGGGAAAAGCAAACATATTAGGATCAAATATCACTTCATAAGAGATATAATCAAAACTGAAGACGTGGAGATCAAGTACTGTAACACAAAAGATCAAATAGCGGATATCTTCACCAAAGCACTACAACCAAAGGACTTCACAAGACTACGCACTATGTTAAATGTATTACCAATCTAGCTTAAGGGAGGGTATTGGACGATGATGTAATATAAGCTAGATATATCCAAACCAAGCCACCGGTTCATAATATTCAAACCGGTTCAACACTTAAAGACACGACGGTTTGATTGAGAAGACACAACGCTTCAATGAAAAGACACGTCGCTTAGTTTATGTATATATAGTTTAGTATGTTTCATTTCTTACGGTCATCAAGTTTCTGTATTACAAACCCAAAACAAAAAACACTTTGTAATCATACGATAAATCGTCCAAATTCAATACAATTATTATCAGTTTGTTGTTTATATTTCGTAAATCGGCCAACACATCCTTAGTCATTTTTCATCATTTCACAAACCCTAAACGCCTTTAAACACTCTCTCTCGACTATTATCATTGGGGAAGGAGTTTTTGAGCTTGTTTTTCATAATCCAACTCTCTAAATCATTACGAGTGAAGATCTAAGGTGTGTTCTTCATTCTAAATCCTTTTTAAACGATTTTGATTTGTTTTTATTAAACCCCAAGAGTCCAGATCTGATATAAACATGTTTTAATGGATAAAAACCTTCCTAATGTCTTTCTAAACAAAACCTATTCATAAACAATGAGTTTTCATACAAACTAACATGTGTTAATGGCGTTTTATGTGATGTTATGTATTGTTTGATGATTGACTGTTGTATAGATGTTATAACAATGATCTAGGACTACTATTGATGATGTTTTATGATTGAGATAGGTTACAATTGATTATTGATGATGTTTTATCCATTTTGGGGGTTTTGGGTTAAATCTAGGGCTTGTTCATGATGATAGTGATAGGGATATGATTGGGGGGTTTATTGTTCATGGTAATATGAGTATATTGAGTTGATTATTGATTGATTTCATAAAGTTTCCTAATTGGGTAAAGATTGCATGCATGATGATGTGACATCTCCATAATTTACTATTTTGGGAAACTTGTAAAACGACTAGATTTTGGTGTAAAATCGGTAGGGTTTTGTAGGGATAAGTTATCCATGCTTGACTGCTGTGTTTGATGATGTTTCGAGTCTTTTTGAATGTGTTTGAAGCGTTTTTAGGGAAAATTGCACAACAGGGGCGAACCTGGCCTCCTTCGAGCGGTCGATGGTGCGAAGGAGGGACTCCAGGGTCGAACCTGGTTATCAAATGGTCGAACGTATTACAAATGGGTGAAGGAGGGAGAAAAGGGGGCGAAGGTAGCCACATTCGACCGTTTAAAGTCTCCTTCGACCATTTACAGTCACCTTCGACCCTACGTTAACTAAAATGAGATTTTTGATACAAACTAAGTGTTTTATGCTCGAAACTTGGGTGTAATCTATGTGTACTTGATTTACTTGTGTAATGGGTCACCAACGAGATGTCGGGTCAATTTCACGTGTCGATTACACTGTCAAACACGTTTTCAAACTTACTTAATCATGATCTGGACAATCGGGGACTGAATAGCCTTGGGGTTATTAGTCACAATTCTTATACAACCTTTATTGATAGATCACCGGTACTTGGGATCATCAAGACTTGTCTAAATTCTTGTTTTGGGAACGCAAACTAAGGTGAGTGTCACAGCCCCATTCTTTACTGTTTTTGGAACATTCTGGGGGAGAGACATGCGGTAAAACTTTCTAAACTTTTAAACCAACATATTACATGATACCACATGGATACTTAGTGACTTATACTTTCATCATTAAAGTCCTCTCATATCTTAGTGAACCATCAATACGTGGGTACATAGCGGGGAAGGTGTGAATAGATCTATTGGGCTTGACTAGCCCCACTCGAGCCGACTGGAGGTCGGTGGCGGGTGCATAATTATCCTATATCTTACGGCACCGGGTGATGAATCGGTGACGGGTTTGAGGCATTCTTATCTTGTCAGCAGTGGTTCACGACACTATAGTATCATGTAACGATGTCTAGCTAGCATCAGGTATAGATGTATGGGTTGTTGGGTTTGGCTTACTTATGATAAACTTTTGCAAACTATATCTCTGTGACTCACCGGCACTTTAAGTGTTGTCTAACTTCGCATGTTTTCTCAGGTCGCTAAGGTAGCAGGGAGTCTTAGGCGCACTGGAGTCGCACCGCGTCTAGTCTTGCATACATAAGCAAACCGGGTTGTGTTTGCATTCACATTTTGACATTGGTTTTGTAAACATTAAATTTTGCTTCCGCTGTCGTTTTATACATTACTTATAAACTGCGTGGTTGGTATTTCTACGTAACTTTTATTGCATATAGATGTCGTTTATTGTGACCGTTGACTTGGATCCTGGTATGTCATGCGCCTCGCGGTACAACCCCGCAAGTGGAATTTGAGGGTGTGACAGATTGGTATCAGAGCCAATGGTTATAGTGAACTAGGACTGCATGTAGAGTCTGGTCTATAGCCGAGTCACACACTAGACGGTCACACGTTATGAGTCGTTTTAGTGGGGAAACTTATTAACTTTGTCGGGTTGTCCGTATCATCATACTTGTCTGTTACATCATCTATTCTTGCATAGGCTTGGCCTATTCTCCGTTGTCTTCCTCTTCGGGGTTTGAAGACGAAGGAATGGACGTATTGATTTCTTAACACGGTTGTGTTGCGCTTTGGAGCGATTTGACGTATCTTTGAGATCTGTTCCGTATTCGGACACCCTATCTTCTGTTTTGAGGGACACGCTTACTCACACACTATCTTACACTCGTACTTAGATTAGTACACTTTGGAATGAGTATTCATTCGAAACTCTCTTACTTATAGTATTCTGAGTAGATGATTCGTAGTCGATACGGATTGATCAAATCAGAAATGTTCTCTATTCTCGGCATTAGTCGTTAATACTGGTGACGAATCTGAACTTCTTGTTCTCTCTGTGTTCAGAGGATGCCTACTGCTCGTGGTGGTGGACGCCGTGGTGGCGGTGGTGGACGCCGTGGTGGTGGCAGTGGTCGCGGTGGTGGTCGTGGTGATGAGCCGGTTACTATGACCCAAGCTGAGCTGAACAACATAATTCAGCAACGGGTGGTTGATGCTCTTGCTGCTCTGCAGGCTGCTCAACAGGGACTTGCTGGTGGTGCTGCTGTTAATCCACATCCCCATCCTCCTACCTGTACCTACAAAATGTTTATGGACTGCAAGCCTCATAACTTTAGTGGGAATGAGGGTGCAGTGGGTTTACTGAGGTGGTTGGAGAAGGTTGTTTCTGCTTTTGCGATGTGTAACTGTCCTGCTGTGGACCATGTGAAGTACGCTTCTGGCACTTTTGAGAATCGTGCTTTGACGTGGTGGAATACCGTTATTCAGACTGTTGGGTTGGCCGAGGCCAATGCCATGCCTTGGGATGAGTTCGTGTTTCGTTTGAAGACTGAGTATTGTCCCCGTGATGAGATCAAGAAGCTGGAGCAGGAATTGTGGAATCATACTATGGTTGGTTCGGAGATAGAGGAGTATGTTGTTCGTTTTCATGAGCTGGTCCTTATGTGTTTGGATGCTGATACTCCGGACTACAAGAAGATAGAATTCTTTGTTGCTGGACTCGTACCTGAAATTCGTGGGCTGGTTACCGCGAATGACTATGCTACTCTTCAGGGTACTATTCGGTTGGCTCATAAGCTGACCAACCAGAAGGTGGAAGAAGGTGCTCTGCCACCTAGAGGTTCTGTTGTGAAGGCCCCTGATTGTGGTAGTAAGCGAAAGTGGGAGAGCTCTGTGAAGAACTCTGCCCCATCCCAGCCCCAGCAGCAACAGAAGAGGTCTGAGTCTTCTACCCCTTCATCTGGGCAAAAGACTGGTTCTTATCATGGTAATTACCCGAAGTGCAACAAGTGTAGCTATCACCATAATGGGCCATGCCGCAAGCTTACTACTTGTCAGCGGTGTGGGAAGCCGGGACATGAGGTTCAGACTTGTCGTGTTCGCTTGAGCGACAAACCTGCTCCTCAGGCTGCTAACCAGACAAACCAGGGTTGTTACAACTGTGGTCAGGCTGGTCACTTTAAGCGGGACTGTTCCAAGTTGAAGCAGGGTGATGGTGGAAAGAACGGTGGGGGTAACAGGAACAACGGAGGCGGCGGAAACGCACGAGTCTTCGTCATTGGATCGGGGGAAGCCCGACAGGACCCAGATACTGTTACTGGTACGTTCCTTCTTAACGATCGCTATGCTTCTGTTTTATTTGATTCTGGTGCCGATAGGAGCTTTGTATCGGTAGGATTTAGTCAGTTGCTAGACATAGTACCTACACCCTTAGAGGCTAAGTACTTGGTAGAATTGGCTGATGGTAAGAACATTGAGGCGACACATATTCTTCGGGAATGTCGTTTGGAACTTTCGGGTTTGTCTTTCCCTATTGACCTTATGCCGGTACCCTTGGGTAGTTTTGATGTCGTTATAGGCATGGATTGGTTGTCCTTGTATCGTGCGGAAATCGTCTGCTTTGATAAGATTATTCGTATTCCTCTCCCTGATGGAAAGATCCTCTCGGTGCATGGTGAGAAGTGCGGCGCTCCTTTGAGCATCATTTCTTGTATGAAAGCCCACAAGTGTCTTCGGAAGGGTTATTCGGCCATTCTGGCACTTGTTTCTGTTTCTTCTGATGGTGGAAAGAAGATCGAGGATATTCCCGTGGTTCGTGACTTTCCTGATGTGTTTCCTGATGACCTACCTGGTCTTCCTCCCCATCGTCAGGTTGAGTTTGGTATTGATCTCGCACCTGGTGCGGCCCCTATTGCTTGAGCCCCTTATCGTCTTGCACCTCCAGAGATGTTGGAGTTGTCCAATCAGTTACAAGAACTCTTGGAAAAGGGTTTCATTCGGCCTAGCTCTTCTCCGTGGGGAGCCCCTATCCTGTTCGTGAAGAAGAAAGACGGGAGCCTTCGCATGTGTATCGATTATCGTGAGCTGAACAAGGTGACCATCAAGAATCGTTATCCTCTTCCTCGTATTGATGACCTCTTTGACCAGCTTCAGGGTTCCAGCTATTATTCGAAGATTGATTTAAGGTCTGGGTATCACCAGTTGCGCGTGCAGGAATCCGATGTTCCGAAGACTGCTTTTCGTACTCGTTACGGCCATTTTGAGTTTTTGGTTATGCCCTTTGGTCTCACCAACGCACCAGCGGTTTTCATGGATCTTATGAACCGTGTCTGTAAGCCTTACCTTGATAAATTTGTCATCGTCTTCATTGATGACATTCTGATCTATTCCAAGAGCAAGGTGGACCACGACGAACACTTGCGACTTGTCTTGGAACTCTTGAGACGGGAACAACTGTATGCTAAGTTCTCGAAGTGTGACTTTTGGTTACGCGAAGTTCAGTTTCTAGGTCATGTGGTGAATGAACTAGGGATTCATGTCGATCCGGCTAAGATCGAGGCTATTAAAGACTGGGAAGCACCAAAGACGCCATCTGAGGTGCGACAATTCCTTGGTCTCGCGGGTTATTATCGTCGTTTTATTGAGGGATTTTCGAAGATCGCTCAACCCCTCACTACTCTCACCCAGAAGGACCGGAAGTTTGACTGGGGTGATTCGCAGGAATCGGCATTCCAATTGCTGAAACTTAAACTCTGCACTGCACCTATCTTATCCTTACCAGATGGTACGGATGACTTCGTCATGTACTGTGACGCCTCTATTCGTGGTCTCGGTTGTGTGTTGATGCAACGCGGGAAAGTTATTGCTTACGCTTCTCGTCAACTTAAGGTTCACTAGAAGAACTATACTACCCATGATTTGGAATTGGGAGCGGTGGTTTTCGCTCTGAAGATCTGGAGGCATTACTTGTACGGTACCAAGTGCGATGTTTTTACCGATCACAAGAGTCTCCAGCACATTTTTGACCAGAAGGTGTTGAATATGAGGCAGCGTCGCTGGGTAGAGCTTCTTAACGATTATGATTGTTCCATTAAGTACCATCCTAGCAAGGCGAACGTTGTGGCTGACGCCTTGAGCAGGAAGGAATCTGCGAACCCGCGACGTGTCAGGGCTTTACAGCTCACTATCCATTCTTCTCTACCTGACCAGATTCGTTCTGCGCAGCTTGAAGCTTTAAAGGAGGAAAACCTAAAAGCTGAAACTATGCACAGTGCTGACAAGCACCTCGAACTTAGGTCTGATGGCCTACATTACTTTGCGGAACGAGTTTGGGTACCACTGTTTGGGGGATTACGGGAGCTTGTCTTGGACGAAGCTCACAAATCTCGATACTCTATTCATCCAGGCTCCGACAAGATGTATCAGGACTTGAAGATACTCTACTGGTGGCCAAACATGAAAGCTAACATCGCCTCCTATGTTAGCAAATGCTTGACTTGTGCGAAGGTCAAGGTTGAGTACCAGAGGCCGTCTGGTCTCCTGCAACAACCAGAACTTCCCGAATGGAAGTGGGAGCGAATCACGATGGATTTTGTCACCAAACTACCGAAATCGCCAAATGGTTGTGATATGATTTGGGTGATTGTCGACTGGTTGACAAAATCAGCACACTTCCTTCCTATTAAGGAAACTGACGGACTCGAGCGCTTGGCTCGCATTTATCTTAAGGAAGTGGTTTCTAAGCACGGGGTGCCTGTTTCTATCATTTCTGATCGTGATTCTCGCTTTGCTTCGCGTTTCTGGAAGGTCCTGCATAAAGCCTTAGGTACTCAGTTGGATATGAGTACAGCCTATCATCCGCAAACAGACGGTCAGAGTGAGCGGACGATTCAAACTTTGGAGGACATGCTTCGTGCATGCGTTATTGATTTTGGCAAAGGTTGGGAGAATCACCTGCCGTTGGTGGAGTTCTCTTACAACAACAGCTACCATTCTAGCATTAAGGCAGCTCCGTTCGAGGCTCTTTACGGACGGAAATGCCGGTCTCCTCTCTGTTGGGCCGAGGTGGGCGAGAGTCAGCTCACTGGTCCGGAACTTGTGTACGAAACTTCGGAGAAAATCGTGCAAATCCGTAACCGTTTAGCAGCTGCGCGGGATCGTCAGAAGAGTTATGCCGATCGCCGTCGCAAACCTTTGGAGTTCCAGGTTGGGGACAAGGTACTTCTAAAAGTTTCTCCATGGAAGGGCGTCATACGCTTTGGGAAGCGTGGCAAACTTAACCCTCGTTATGTCGGACCATTCACAATTCTGGAACGAATTGGACCGGTGGCATACAAACTTGACTTGCCGGCGGAGCTCGGCAGTGTTCACAACGTCTTCCATGTGTCTAACTTGAAGAAGTGTTTAGCGGATGAATCTCTTATTGTTCCTTTGGAAGAGATCAAGGTTGACGATCGTCTTCGCATCGTGGAGGAAACAGTTGAAATCCTAGACTACAAGATTCGTAGTCTTCGTCGGAGTAAAATCCGAATTGTTAAGATCCGTTGGAATTCAAATCGTGGACCGGAGTTCACGTGGGAACGGGAAGACATGATGAAGTCCAAATATCCTCATCTTTTTCCTAAGCGTGCGTTCGAATCTAGACATGTTACCAATGAAGCTGAGTGAATCTCGGGGCGAGATTCCTTTCAACGGGGGGATGATGTGACAACCGGTAAATTTTCTTTCGTTTCTTTCTTTTCGTCTTCTTCCTTTTGACTTCGTACAATTTTCGGGACGAAAATTCTTTCAACAGGGGGATGATGTGACACCCGGCATATTTGACTTAACATATTTAAACTTATAAGTCTACCTTAGCGGGAAACAGTCTAATTACGTACTTAACTGGGTTAGTTGAGTCGGGGTTTTCTTACGTATTGTCCAGAGTTCAATGATCTGAAGGATCATTGGTGTCTTTTACATATACACGCGTCTTGAGTCCCGTTATTGGTGAATTACATAAGCTAAATTAAGTGTTATGTGTAGAATGATTCTTACATGGTGGATTATATACAAGTATGTGTTTAAATGATGTTTAGATGATTGTCCATGCTTAATTATGGGAAACATAGATTAGGGTTACATGTTCATGCGTTAAGGTGCGTTAAAATGTGCTAAACACGACAAACTGGAAATATGAAAATGACACCTCTCTGGTTCGACCGTTCGAAGGGTTGAACCTGGCCCTCAGTTTTCTAAAAAGGTCTCCTTCGACCGTATAAGACTACCTTCGACCCATATGAAGGGTCTAACCTGGCTAACTGTTTTGAAAAGGTTCCTTCGACCACTTAACTTCCACGTTCGCCCATACGAAGGGGTCGAACCTGAATATAGTATAAATACCATCCTTAGTCATTTTTCATCATTTCACAAACCCTAAACGCCTCTAAACACTCTCTCTCGACTATTATCATTGGGGAAGGAGTTTTTGAGCTTGTTTTTCATAATCCAACTCTCTAAATCATTACGAGTGAAGATCTAAGGTGTGTTCTTCATTCTAAATCCTTTTTAAACGATTTTGATTTGTTTTTATTAAACCCCAAGAGTCCAGATCTGATATAAACATGTTTTAATGGATAAAAACCTTCCTAATGTCTTTCTAAACAAAACCTATTCATAAACAATGAGTTTTCATACAAACTAACATGTGTTAATGGTGTTTTATGTGATGTTATGTATTGTTTGATGATTGACTGTTGTATAGATGTTATAACAATGATCTAGGACTGCTATTGATGATGTTTTATGATTGAGATAGGTTACAATTGATTATTGATGATGTTTTATCCATTTTGGGGGTTTTGGGTTAAATCTAGGGCTTGTTCATGATGATAGTGATAGGGATATGATTGGGGGGTTTATTGTTCATGGTACAATGAGTATATTGAGTTGATTATTGATTGATTTCATAAAGTTTCCTAATTGGGTAAAGATTGCATGCATGATGATGTGACATCTCCATAATTTACTATTTTGGGAAACTTGTAAAACGACTAGATTTTGGTGTAAAATCGGTAGGGTTTTGTAGGGATAAGTTATCCATGCTTGACTGCTGTGTTTGATGATGTTTCGAGTCGTTTTGAATGTGTTTGAAGCGTTTTTAGGGAAAATTGCACAACAGGGGCGAACCTGGCCTCCTTCGAGCGGTCGATGGTGCGAAGGAGGGACTCCAGGGTCGAACCTGGTTATCAAATGGTCGAACGTATTACAAATGGGCGAAGGAGGGAGAAAAGGGGGCGAAGGTAGCCACATTCGACCGTTTAAAGTCTCCTTCGACCATTTACAGTCACCTTCGACCCTACGTTAACTAAAATGAGATTTTTGATACAAACTAAGTGTTTTATGCTCGAAACTTGGGTGTAATCTATGTGTACTTGATTTACTTGTGTAATGGGTCACCAACGGGATGTCGGGTCAGTTTCACGTGTCGATTACACTGTCAAACACGTTTTCAAACTTACTTAATCATGATCTGGACAATCGGGGACTGAATAGCCTTGGGGTTATTAGTCACAATTCTTATACAACCTTTATTGATAGATCACCGGTACTTGGGATCATCAAGACTTGTCTAAATTCTTGTTTTGGGAACGCAAACTAAGGTGAGTGTCACAGCCCCATTCTTTACTGTTTTTGGAACATTCTGGGGGAGAGACATGCGGTAAAACTTTCTAAACTTTTAAACCAACATATTACATGATACCACATGGATACTTAGTGACTTATACTTTCATCATTAAAGTCCTCTCATATCTTAGTGAACCATCAATACGTGGGTACATAGCGGGGAAGGTGTGAATAGATCTATTGGTCTTGACTAGCCCCACTCGAGCCGACTGGAGGTCGGTGGCGGGTGCATAATTATCCTATATCTTACGGCACCGGGTGATGAACCGGTGACGGGTTTGAGGCATTCTTATCTTGTCAGCAGTGGTTCACGACACTATAGTATCATGTAACGATGTCTAGCTAGCATCAGGTATAGATGTATGGGTTGTTGGGTTTGGCTTACTTATGATAAACTTTTGCAAACTATATCTCTGTGACTCACCGGCACTTTAAGTGTTGTCTAACTTCGCATGTTTTCTCAGGTCGCTAAGGTAGCAGGGAGTCTTAGGCGCACTGGAGTCGCACCGCGTCTAGTCTTGCATACATAAGCAAACCGGGTTGTGTTTGCATTCACATTTTGACATTGGTTTTGTAAACATTAAATTTTGCTTCCGCTGTCGTTTTATACTTTACTTATAAACTGCGTGGTTGTTATTTCTACGTAACTTTTATTGCATATAGATGTCGTTTATTGTGACCGTTGACTTGGATCCTGGTATGTCATGCGCCTCGCGGTACAACCCCGCAAGTGGAATTTGAGGGTGTGACAGTTGTGACACCCGGCATATTTGGCTTAAACATTTTAGTAACATCTAAGTCTACCTTAGCGAGAAACGGTTATAAACGGACTTAACTGGGTTAGTTGAGTCGGGTCAAGTTAGGATTGTCCAGGGTTCAATGATCTGGAGGATCATTGGGAGTCGTTTTGGTAATACACTAGTACCGGGTTCCGTTGTGGGTGACATTACATGAACTAATTAAGTGTATGTGTAGATTATGGGTCGTGTGGTAGATTATATACATAGATGTGTTTAAATGATGTGTAAATGATTATCCGTGCTTAAATATGTTAAACATAGACTAAGGTTGCATGCTCATATGTTAAGGTATGTTAGAATGCGCTAAACACGACAAACTGGAAAACTAGATAAATATGGATTCTGGTTCGACCACTTCGAGTGGTCGAAGGAGGAAATTTGTTTTGGTTCGACCCTTTGTAAATGGGCGAACCTGGGATGTGAAATTGAAAGAATTCCCTTCGACCAGGACAGGGCTCATTCGACCCTGTGGAAGGGTCGAAAGAGGCTACCTTCGACCACTGATAGGGGGCGAAAGAGGATTAGTATAAATACCAAACTTTGTCATTTTTCACCATTTCACAAACCCTAACCGTCTCAAAACACTCTCAAACGATTTTAATCACTAAGGAAGGAGTTTTTGCTCTTCTTTTTTCATAACCTAACCTATCTACAACATCTAAACAAGAATCCAAGGTGTGTTCTTAATCCTAAATCTTTTTAAGGCATTTTAATCTAACCCTAAATGTCCAGATCTGTTCTAAGGAAGTTTTTATCAATAAAAACCTTTTAAAAATCCTTCTAAACCAAAACCTTATCATTTAACATAGGTTTTCATGATAATAAACATATGTATGATATTTATGATCAATAGAACTAATAAGGAAAATCGAACACTCGACAAACTGAGCATTTTAAGTTGAATATGGATCGATTTCAAAAGTTTCCAAATTGGGTAAAGAATCCATGCATGATTGTGACGTTTCCATAATTCTTACCATTTTGGGAAAGGGATGAAATGGACGTATTATTGGGGGAAATCGGTGGGGTTTTGTAGGGATAAGTTATTCATACTTGACTGCTGTGTTTGATGATGTTTCGAGGTGTTTCGAATGTGTTTGAAGCATTTTTAGGAAAATTTGTACAACAGGGGCGAACCTGGACTCCTTCGACCAATCGGGTGGGCGAAGGAGAAAATCCAGGGTCGAACCTGGGAAAATTTGGACGAACGTGGTCGAACGGTCGAAGGAGGCATCAAACGGGCGAAGGAGACTTAAAACGGGCGAAGGAGACTTAATCTGACTGGTTCGACCGTTCTGATGCAGAAATGAGATTTTTGATACAAACTAAGTGTTTTATGCTTGAACCTTGTGTGTAATCTATGTGTACTTGATTAGTTAGGGTAATGAGTCACCAACGGGATGTCGGGTCAGTCTAGTGTGTCGGTTAAACATTTAAACACGCTTTAAAACATACTTGGTTACGATCTGGACAATCGGGGACTAGATAACCTTATGGTTATTAGTCGGAACACTTATGTGAACATTTTGATAGATCTCCGGTAGAGGGATTATCAAGGGCTTAGCATTTTTACTTGTAACCGAAGAACGCTATCTAAGGTGAGTTCACGGCCCCACTTTTATTGCTTTAACTTTTGGGGGAGAAAACATGCGCTAAACTATTTTGGTAACATATGTCATACTATGGTTTTAAACTTTGTATCGCTATACGATCTTTGGAAGTCCCGGGGGAAACCATGAATGTGCGGGGATGCACAACGGGGGAAATGTGGATAGATCTATTGGGCGTGACCTGCCCCACTCGTCGGCTTGGAGGGCCGGGCGGGTGCATGTTGTCTCGAACTGGAACATTGGTATCATGCTGAACATTCGGGCTGCTTAAACATATGCTAAACATTGCTAAACGTGTCTAGTAATGGTTTCCAATCGTAGTAGTAATAAAACATACGCCTAGCTAGCGTACTTGGTAACATTGATATAGTATGGACATGGTAACGTTTTGGTAACACTTGGTAACATATTGAACAAACCTGTGAACTCACCAGCATTATATGTTGACGTCTTTTTGGCATGTTTTTCTCAGGTCGCTAAGGTAGCAACAAATGGAACTAGGCGCACGGGTCTGCATTGGCGTCTAGGTTTAGATCATGTTTTGTAATAAATACTTGGTACATTTGGGTCTATGGTTTGTAACTTGTCAAATGCTTCCGCTACTGGTTTTGAGTTTATGAAAACTATGTCTTTTTGAATGTCATGTATCTACATATAGAGTTGTTTATTGTGACCGTTGACTTGGATCCTGGTTTGTCATGCGCCTCGCGGTAAAACTCCGCAAGTGAAAATTTGAGGGTGTGATAGTGGTGGATGGTGGTGGACGGTGGTGGTGGACGGTGGTGGTAGTGGACAGTGGTTGGTGGTGGTGGACCGTGGTGGTGGTGGGTGGTGGGTGGTGGTGGTGGACGATGGTGGTGGGTGGTGGTGGTGGACCGTGGTGGACCGTGGTGGTGGTGGACCGTGGTGGTAGACGGTGGTGGGTGGTGGTGGTGGACCGTGGTTGTGGTGAACGGTGGTAGGTGGTGGTGGACCGTGGTTAGTGGTAGGTGGTGGTGGGTGGTGGTGGTGGTGGTGGTGAGTGAGGAGAAGAGAAGTGGAGAAGACCTTTGAAGACTTTAGAAGACTTTGGAACAAGTCTACACCAAGAAGAGGTCAGGAAGACCTTTTTTAGTGAAAGGTCTTCCAAAAAACAAACAATCTGCAGATCTCAAACGTCTGTACGCGTCTGCATAACGCAGACAAAAGAGGTCAGAAGTGCTTTTGAGCAAAAAAACAAACAACACCTAAATGTCTATGAAATATGATGATACCAACCAACTTTTGAAGTGAGATTTACTTTTCTATCCCTTTTTATTGAAAATCTATAAATAAGGGTTAATAATAAAATTAATCTTAGTTTAAATAAACTTATTTTGTTAAACAAACTTTAAGTGGTTTAAGAGACTTTGAGCTTCTTCGTATAATATGTTATGTATCTTTTACCGATTCGTCAAGGTTTTTAATGATTCTTTATGTTAAAGTATTAGGTGTTAGCATTGGATTTATAGATTGTTTTAGGTCAAGTATTGAATATTGATATTAGAGTTATATATTCTTTTAGCCTTTATGACATGTATTAATATTCCTTTATGACATGTATTAATATTAGCATTATACATTGTTTTGGTTATGTATTGAATATTGATGTTAGAGTTATACATTTTTTAGCATTTATGTTAGGTGTTAAAAAGATTGAAAGACTGAGTCGGCATGACCTTCAATGTTTGGTTTCTCTAAAATACCATTCTTTAGCGATGATACACAGGCATGTATAATCCTTTAGTTATTATTAACTGTGAAATTATGAATTATACTGTTAGATATAGGGGTTGTTTAGTAAGGCTCTTAATGAGGCTGAATGATTAAGCATTTAGCTCATTCAACACGTTTGTTTCAGCATCTGAATGGAATGGTTATAGCAGAATCATTAAGACTTGAGACGTTGCTGAACCATTAAGCATTGAATAAATCCATTTTTTTTACATCCCTTACTGTAACAACCTGGTCATAAGGCCCAGAAATTTTTAGCACATTATTATTATATAATAAAGTAATCAAGAACGAATAATGGATAGTACGTTTGTGTGCGAAATTAAAAACCGAACTATTATAAATGAATATCATACGCGAGTGAACGATACGCAACCAAGTTAATACCCGTTAACGAACCTACTCGGTTTTTATTAAGTGATTAGTCACTAGGGAGGACACATGTCCTCCCATAATGTGACAACCTAACATTAAAAACCATCTGATTATAAATGGTTTCACCAAAACCATGACTCAACTAATATTATAAAATCCCAAACCCCACCCTTTCTCTTCCCTGATGAACAAACCGAAACACACACACATATACACTTTAGAGAGAGAAAGAGGAGGAGCCGGAGGGCTCACCCAGCCGCTGATGGCGGAGCTCCGGCGGGGGCCGCCCTAACCAACAAAACCATCACCATCTATATACACACAGACCTCAAGTCTGAGAGAGAGAAACTGAGATAGAGAGAGAGTGAGGCGTAGAGAGAGAAAAGAAAGGAGAGAGAAAGTCGACGGGTTAGAGGAAGAAGGGAGAAAACAGAAAGAAGGAGAGGACGATGGCGGTGGTCTGGGTTTTCGACTAAGGGTCCGATTAGGGGATTAAAGGTGACAGCGGCGGCGGCGGTTTAGGGTTCTGACGGTGACGGTTACTGTGGTGGTTATGAGCGGTGGCAATGGTGGGTTTTGATATGGTGTCCGATGTCTAGGCCTGGTAACTTCAACTCTGTTTTAGATTTAAAAGGTTTAATAGTGATTATTGTATTTAGGGCATGTTTGGATAAACTTATTTGAGGCAAAAAGGACTTTTTGTTAAAAGGACTTATTAACTTATGACTTTTTAAAAAGGAGTTTTTAAAAAAGTGTTTGGATTAGCTTATGTGGTGGGGAAAAACAATAAGTTGATAAGTTAGTTTGTAAAAAAGTGTTTGGTTTAACTTATTTAGGTAAAATGACCAAAAAGGGTATAAAGAGGGAAGATGTAAGGATATAATAAGGGCATGTAGGTAAATAACCATCAATAAGTTATAAGGAGGTTCAAAAAGTCACTCCTCCCTTACTTTTCCAAAACAACTTATCATAGGCTTACAAAATGTTAAAACAAAAAGTCCTTTTCCTTTTGCCAAACACTTTTTGTAACTTATTAACTTTTTGGAAAAGTTATAAGTTATAAGGAGGTGGAAATAAGGAGAGCCAAACATGCTCTTAGTCTAAGGATGATGTGAGGATTGATGTGTTAAAAATTAAGGATAAAGCTATGAGATGGAAGCTGCTATTATGTGGATGATAAGTCAAGACTCGGGTCAACCGAGTTTGACTCAGTCAACGTTACTCAAACAGCCAGACCTGACGACTAAAGTGGAGGAGAGGTATAATTAGAACCCAAACCATTTTAGTGTTTAGTATAAATATTTATTACGCGAGTAGCACGTGTGGGAACTTCGACATTGGACCTGACCTGACTATATGAAACTAATCAACAAACTTGTATATATAATGAAAATTAGAATCTGCATAACATATGATATGATACCTAATTTTACATAATATTAGTGATATTAGTAAATGGTTAATAAGGAACATAAGAATGTTGTTATGGGACATTGGACTTTAAGATTAGACGCATAAACACTTGGACATTAGACGAGTAATAGAACTATTATAATATCAAGAGACGATAGGTTTGGATGGACTAATTTCATAGACAAGATTAATAACAATATGACAATGGACGTTTAAACACCCAACACTTGAGACATATCATTCGGATATAAGAATTTAACAACGAAGCATAGGGCATGGGGATTTTAGACGACCATATATATACTCTCATTATTGACCCACTACGTGAAACTTTGTAAGAGTACATAAAAACCATGATGTGAACCTTGATTACTTAGTTAACAATAATAAATTGGCACGACAAGTAACTTATGGGTATAAGTGAAGGTCCTAGCCGCCCACACATGTAACCGTGAGATTGGTTACACGCACTAATGGTTTTAAACATTGAATAGGATCTTGCCAGTAATTGATCTGGAATACGATATGATTATGTGATGTGACGTGATACGCTGCCAAAGGTGAGTTCCGTGTACCATTCCCCTTTTTTCTGTTTTACTGTTTTGGGGTGAACATATGCTTGTGTATCTAAACTTTTGTGATGTGACAAGATACTAGCTGCTAGATAATACTGACACTCATTAACTCATAGGTGAGCCGCTTAATATATGGGTAGTACTATTTGGGGAGTCCCCTACGCACAGTGGACCCGTGACGTTGGGCCCGGGAAACCCTCCACTGAAGCCTGCGGACCGTTGCGGCATATATTATGCCTTGTAGATCTATAATGGCAGTAGATAGATCTAGTGTTGGGGTTGAGGGGTCGCTTGTACATCACGTGTGTTGAATTGTTTTGAACTTATGAACTTGCTTTTGAACTGATAAACTGTTTTGGATCCAGTTAACTACTTACACGGACTCACCAGCGTAATTGATGACCCAAACTCTTTTAAGCATGTGTTCAGGTACTACAAATGGATGGATGGCAACCGCGAGGTATATGCTTGCTAGTAACGGATCAGAGATTATCTGGTTAGAAGATTAGGCTATGCGTGTTGCGGATTAGAGCACCTAGAGATATGTACGGATAGAGATCAGATCGACTAGTGGATTACACTCCTCAACTGCTTCGACGACCGCCGCGTCTCGTCCCTGCAATAGACTTTAGTTATAATTATTTCTTGTAATTGTATTATTTTAAGACTAGAAATTGTAAAAACATTAAATATTAGTCATCGTTGCTTCCGTTGTGCAAGTCTGTTACCAAACTGTCATAACGTCCAGCCTCCACCTGGTCGGGTTGTTGCACTTACCAATGTGGGACAAGAAGACTAACTATTTAGAGGTCCAACAAAACAACACTTAATGATTCAGATCATCTTAACAATTCAGACTTCTTAAAGATTCAACACTTAATCAATCAAACAACCCCATAATCTTGAATATTAATCCTATAAACAGATGTTAATGTATTTTAATATGTATTGTAAATAATTGTCCTAAGTTTATATAGAAATATGTGAACCATTGTGTCACATAGGTGTTAGTTATGAATGGTTATGTCCATTTGATCACACCGATTCAATGTGTATATATAGGTTCGAACTATGTTGATAATAGTATGTGTTAAGTTTGGTTTATAACTAACTTACAAATTAAATTTCCCTCTCAAAAACCTTTCTTTCCTTTCTTCTTTAAACCGTTTCATCCAAACACATTATGCATACAAATCCGATTTCAAACATGGCATCAGAGCCTAAGATTTAAGCCTGTGGAATTTTTGATGTTAACTTAGAAGATGCCTTTAGTTCGGGGACCAACGAATGTTTCAAGAAATCACCATTATTCCCTAGAACCGGTGATCATGTGGATCACAAAAAGAAAGTCGTGAGAGCAGAAGTTGTAGAACTACAAGAAGGCAGCGAGGACATTCTAAATATAAGATTTGCACCATTTAACATCGGATCATCTTCGTCCATGAGAGACGATCAAGTCAAGAAAGAAGCGGCCAACCGCCAAATTAGTAAGAATGATTTTATTCTTGAATATCCCTTAAGTATGTGTTGTAGTTTATGTAGAGAACCGTTCCACTATCGAAGGAATTGTCCAAAGAAAATGGGAAAGATAGAGTTTATGGTAAAATGGACGGATAACAAGGGCTGGGACGATGTATGGTATGTTAGTTTAACAAGGAAATTAAGAACACGGTTGTGGAAGCAAACATTTGTTTACTTATTTAACAAATTCATATGGGACCGAGGGAAGTCCGAAAGGTTATAGAAAGGAATATTTCATGGGAAAAGGAAGTGGATGACAAGTTAATCAGATCAAAAGTGTTTATCATGTCCCAACACTAAGGAAGAATGTGTTAAGTGCCGATAAACTCACACAAGAAGGTTTCGAAATAGTCTTTGATGGAGATGTTTGTCATGTAAACAAGCCATCATTCCAGAAACCAAAGGAAGTCAGAAAAGTGAAGATAATAACATGTAGAAAATGCAAAGAAGAAGATCACTTCACATTCAAATGTCCGCTAAAAGTTCAAGAAGGCTGTAGGGACACAAGAGGTGCATGCGAGGCGAGAGACGATCAAGTCAAGAAAGAAGCGGCCAACCGCCAAATTAGTAAGAATGATTTTATTCTTGAATATCCCTTAAGTATGTGTTGTAGTTTATGTAGAGAACCGTTCCACTATCGAAGGAATTGTCCAAAGAAAATGGGAAAGATAGAGTTTATGGTAAAATGGACGGATAACAAGGGCTGGGACGATGTATGGTATGTTAGTTTAACAAGGAAATTAAGAACACGGTTGTGGAAGCAAACATTTGTTTACTTATTTAACAAATTCATATGGGACCGAGGGAAGTCCGAAAGGTTATAGAAAGGAATATTTCATGGGAAAAGGAAGTGGATGACAAGTTAATCAGATCAAAAGTGTTTATCATGTCCTAACACTAAGGAAGAATGTGTTAAGTGCCGATAAACTCACACAAGAAGGTTTCGAAATAGTCTTTGATGGAGATGTTTGTCATGTAAACAAGCCATCATTCCAGAAACCAAAGGAAGTCAGAAAAGTGAAGATAATAACATGTAGAAAATGCAAAGAAGAAGATCACTTCACATTCAAATGTCCGCTAAAAGTTCAAGAAGGCTGTAGGGACACAAGAGGTGCATGCGAGGCGAGAGACGATCAAGTCAAGAAAGAAGCGGCCAACCGCCAAATTAGTAAGAATGATTTTATTCTTGAATATCCCTTAAGTATGTGTTGTAGTTTATGTAGAGAACCGTTCCACTATCGAAGGAATTGTCCAAAGAAAATGGGAAAGATAGAGTTTATGGTAAAATGGACGGATAACAAGGGCTGGGACGATGTATGGTATGTTAGTTTAACAAGGAAATTAAGAACACGGTTGTGGAAGCAAACATTTGTTTACTTATTTAACAAATTCATATGGGACCGAGGGAAGTCCGAAAGGTTATAGAAAGGAATATTTCATGGGAAAAGGAAGTGGATGACAAGTTAATCAGATCAAAAGTGTTTATCATGTCCCAACACTAAGGAAGAATGTGTTAAGTGCCGATAAACTCACACAAGAAGGTTTCGAAATAGTCTTTGATGGAGATGTTTGTCATGTAAACAAGCCATCATTCCAGAAACCAAAGGAAGTCAGAAAAGTGAAGATAATAACATGTAGAAAATGCAAAGAAGAAGATCACTTCACATTCAAATGTCCGCTAAAAGTTCAAGAAGGCTGTAGGGCACAAGAGGTGCATGCGAGGCGAGAGACGATCAAGTCAAGAAAGAAGTGGCCAACCGCCAAATTAGTAAGAATGATTTTATTCTTGAATATCCCTTAAGTATGTGTTGTAGTTTATGTAGAGAACCGTTCCACTATCGAAGGAATTGTCCAAAGAAAATGGGAAAGATAGAGTTTATGGTAAAATGGACGGATAACAAGGGCTGGGACGATGTATGGTATGTTAGTTTAACAAGGAAATTAAGAACACGGTTGTGGAAGCAAACATTTGTTTACTTATTTAACAAATTCATATGGGACCGAGGGAAGTCCGAAAGGTTATAGAAAGGAATATTTCATGGGAAAAGGAAGTGGATGACAAGTTAATCAGATCAAAAGTGTTTATCATGTCCCAACACTAAGGAAGAATGTGTTAAGTGCCGATAAACTCACACAAGAAGGTTTCGAAATAGTCTTTGATGGAGATGTTTGTCATGTAAACAAGCCATCATTCCAGAAACCAAAGGAAGTTAGAAAAGTGAAGATAATAACATGTAGAAAATGCAAAGAAGAAGATCACTTCACATTCAAATGTCCGCTAAAAGTTCAAGAAGGCTGTAGGGACACAAGAGGTGCATGCGAGGCGCAAATGAACAAAGGAAAAGCAATTATTCGAGAAGATCAATATACGGGTTAGATAACCGAAAAGGATCAAGAGAGGGCCTTCCTATTCAAACAATTTGAAGATTTTTTCTATAAAGGAAGATAAGAAAGAGGTTGAAGCATTCATGGAAAGAGGACCGATTCTATACCCGACTGAGAAGTCTAGATTGCAAGGTTGCATCAAATTTATGGATCTAATCCACATAGCCACTATGGTTCAAAGATACAAAGGGAAGTTTGAGGCAGAGTTTGAGAATACTACGGAATGGTTCATGAAAGATTTCATGAAAATCAAGATAAATGCTCCCATGCCACCATGAGATTGCAAAGGGTATCCAATCAGTTTGTTGGAACTCTACTTGACCGTGCAACATTTTGGTGGGTATCAGCGGATCACAAGGTTACCGAAGATGGGAATTGGGCTGTGATAGCACTAGCCATAGGATACGGAGTAGGATTGCCCAAACTAACATATGAAGATGAGATTGTCAACACACTAAGGAAAGTTTACGTGAGATATTTGGAGATATTGGAAGAGTTTTTTTTCCCTTTTATGTGTTCTTGGAAAAAATATTTACCAATTTGGGTGTTTTTAAAAATATTTACCAAAATGGGTGTTTTCCCACTCCATCTTCTTCTCCAACCAACCCACCCACCCACTCATCATCACCACCACCGGTCCACCACCCTCCTCTCCCCACGACAAGAATAATAATAGTGAGTGTTTCTCACGTTGCATTAATTATCTTAAGTGTGTGTATTTTGCACTGTAGGAATATAGTAGAGAAAGTTCACACACTTCCATCTCTCTCTCTCTCTCTCTCTACGCCTTTATATTCACCCATCTTTCCTGCAACTTTCTTTGTGTCCAAAGAGAGGGAATTTCATACTTATTATTTTATTATTATTAATTTATTATTATGGTGTTACAAAGACGCATATCTGTACAGAGGCACATGCTCATTGGAGAAGAAATTTTGAGGTGTTTGCCGGCGGCCATGGGGACGTTGGGCGGCAGAGTCCCGTGATCCGTCGCAACAGAAACGTGTCTGGTTAGGAGCGTTCAGTACGGCCGAGGACCTGACGTCGTTACTAATTTCGGTAACGGAGTAAACGGAGAGAATATTAAGTTAACGGTGATGGGAAGTAGTGGAAGTGATGGGTCTTTGAACGCGTGGTGAGAACTGAGGAGAGAGGAAAGGGAGGGTGGTAGTGGTGGAGATGGTGGTGGTTGAAGCAGAAGATGGAGAGGTATAAGAAAAACACCCATTTTGGTAAATATTTTTAAAAACACCCATATTGGTAAATATTTTTTCTAAGAACACCTAAAAGGGAAAAAACTCGATATTGGAATGGTATCATCTAAAGTACAAAGGGAGAGAGCTCACAGTGGAAGTAGGATAACAAAGTGGTTGCAACCGAAACAAGATGAAGAAAGATTGGAGAGATGAAGAACTCCCTCCAAAGAAACGCTCGAGATCATCAAGCGAAGATTAAGAAGGCTGCAAGAAGTAGGGGTGTTTAAAGTCAGATTATCAAAATCAGATAATCTGAAATTCCGGATAGTCAATATCGAGATCCGAATCCGGATCCGAAATTTTCGGATATCCAAAACTTAAAAAAAATCACTTCCTCTTAGAGCATTCACAATAGCTTCCCCAATCCCCATTCACTAACAACTAATCAAAACCAAATATTACATTATAAATCATTACAGTTTCTCTCTCTTCCACTCACAATCACTTTCAACAAATATTAAAAAATAATTACAGTTTCCTATTTTCCCACAAAAAATTTCCAAATAACCCCAAATATACCAATAAACAGTAGATTCCCCATTTTCTTCACTCACAACCACTTTCAACCCCATAAAAAATTACAGGGTTTTCTCTCAAAGAATTATAGGGGTACTACCGTGAATGCTCTTATGCTAAAAGCCTAAAACCGAACCTGCTTAAAACAAACATTCAATATATATTATATTTTTTAATATTTCGAATTCGAGAAAGAAGTATTATGTTAGTTTAAGGATATGATTAACTTGGAATGGATTAAATATGTATAGTATATGTAAATAATATTATATATTTAATATAGATATTTTTTTAATATTTTGGATTCGGATAATCCGATTATCCAAATTTTTTTAAAAATAGGATCCGGATCCGAATCCGAAATTTTGGATTATCCCGATTTTCGGATATCCGAAAATCGGGATAATCCAAAATTTCGGATAATACAAATACGGATTTTCGGATATTTCAGATTCGAATTTGGATTCAGATTTTTTTGAACACCCCTAGCAAGAAGAACAAGAAGATGATTAATATCAAGATTATGGGAGACAATGTTAGATATAATCTTGAATATTAATCCTGTAAACATATGTATTGTAAATAATTGTCCTAAGTCTAGATAGAAATATGTGAACCATTGTGTCACATAGGTAGTTATAGACGGTTGTTAGTTATGAACGGTTGTGTCCATTTAACCACACCGATTCAATGTGTATATATAGGGTCGAACTATGTTAATAATAGTGTGTGTTAAGTTTGGTTTATAACTAACTTACAAATTTAATTCCCACTCAAAAACCTTTCCCTCCTCCTTTCTTATTTAAACCGTGTCATCCAAACACATTATGTATACAAATCCGATTTTAAACATACATAGTAAATGTTAGGTGGAAAATTAGGTGAAAACAATAATGTTATACTTCCTTTCATTTACATAAATATATTGTTTGACTTGACTAATCGATCAAGAAACATATTTGACAACTGAGTTCAAGACAGAGCCAACAGGTTGATTTATAGAGCTAGCTTCTTAATCAGTAGTGTGCACTGTGCAATTACCTGTTGAAAAACTTTGATAAGAGTCATACTGACCTCATGTCGAAAGCCAGAAGTGACCATTGACCAAGCACTGTTGTTGGTGAGGGTCAGTCAGTGGGTTCTTTTTGCAAATGTAAAACAATTAGAACTTGTTGCCAAAAATTTTTAAAATGGACATGTAAACCAAACCCTACAGTTGTATAAGACAAATTAAGAGCTCTAAATGTCAGAAGTATAGACAAATGTCGGAAGCATACTCCAATTAGAACCAATTCAAAAAAAAAAAAAAAAAAAAACCACCTTCCTTTGTTCTATATAAAGGCACTTTTTTTACTTGACTAATAGTTCAAGATAAATATTTGAAAACTGACTTCAAGACTGCCCACAAGTCGATCGTGCAACCTGTTGAAAAACTAGCTATGACAAGTCATACTGACCTAGCTAGACCTCATTTCAAAGGCCAGATGTGACCATTGACCAAGCATTATCTTTGGTGTGGGTCAGTGGGTGTGTGGGGAAGCATATACCACCTTCACTAACTTATACACTTACTCACAACCTATACATGTGTGCCCACATGTTGATAGTTAATTAAATGATTTTAATCAACCAATGCATATAAAGCAAACTTCAAAGCAATAAAGGTGACAGAATATTTAAAAGTGATTAGCACTAAGTTAAGTGGAGCAAAGTCTCTTAAGTACTTGATTGAGAGCCTGAGATTATACTACATTATCTTCCTTTGTGGCAGTATAATACTCTTATTATATTATGCTGACCTACTGTGCCGCATGTACCTTAGTCTCCTCTTTTAAGATTTACCTTGATAATAATGTAATACTATATATGTTAGTACAAAGTGACTCCCATGGTGGTGGGTTGCTTGCGGTTTGGGGACCATGCTATCCCTAGCTAGGGCACACTTTAGAGACATTGGGAGACGAATCTATGTCTTGAACGTGCACTCCAATGTTGTACTTGGTTCATTGTTTCTAGGTTTCATGTGTCACGTGCATATCAAGTGTTTTTTTCCTCATCTTATTACACCACTTTTGTAACTTATGTTTTTTTTCCTTCTATGGTGAACAAATCTGGTGTAACTAGTCTATATCACTATTTGATCCATGCAAAAAAGGGCACTAACTTTTTGTTGACATTCAACTCAAATGTATAAATTATCCTATATATTTATTTTACAAGCTCCATGAATAGTGCTCCTTCAGCTTTTGAAAAGCCTTCAAATACTTTTATGTTGGACTATGTTAAGCAAAAACGTTCTGGTTCAGTTGGTAAGGTTATTGCTAAGTTTCACAATGTGCCTGTGTTCGAGCCATACAAACGGTTTTTTTTATTTGCATTATTCCGGTTTTTGACTATAGTGGATGACAGGTGTATCTTTTATGCTGTACATGACACATGGTAAAGATTTTTAAACACGCGTCCTTCTTTCCAGTATCATACATCATCTCCCACCTCCTGTCATACTCTTTACTTTATGCCACCTCCCACTTTCAAAACCCTAATAACCCTAGATCCCTTCAATCTTTTCTTCTCTATACAATGTCTGCGATCGTGTGTGGGAAGAGATCGTTCTTCGAAGACCTACAAACCTCCCCTAATTCTTCACCCGTTCGCTTCTCTTCCTTCAATTTTTCTCATCTACTTGATAAGCTTCGATCCATTTTCCCTAATATGGATAAAAAGGTACATGGGTTTTGACCTTTGACACATTATTAATAACCCTTTACGCAAATTATGTTATTAATTTGAAAAGACACGTGCTTTATTGAATCTTGATTTGGTTGTGTACTTATGTAATAGATCTGAATTAAGTTGTTGTTTTGTGGGAATTTGTTACTAAATGTGTTATGATATGTTTATGTGACACCCGGCAAATTCTGGTTAACAACGTTGTCTAGATGAAAGTCTACCTTAGCGAGTCACGCGTATATTGTACTTAACTGGGTTAGTTAAGTCGGGTTATGGTTCGGGAACTATCGGTTTAGTCTAGAGGATCATTGGATGTTGGTCTAGAGGTTCATTAGATGTCGGTCCTTAACCAAGTGTACAAACGGTGACGATTTGTAGGATCGTCAGGGCATACGGAACATACAAGTCTCGAGTCCCGGGAATTGGTGAACGAGGGTGAATATGTGTATTTACATGTGTTATGTGTTTACAATCATTATGTGACTTGTCGGTATGTGAATATGTGTTAACATATGTTAAAACGGGGTTTAACGCACAAAACGCACGAAACCAGCCCCTATAGGCGATTAGGGAAGCCTAATCGCCCATAAGGGAGGCGAGTAGGCATCATATGGGGCGAGTAGGGGACTGATCGCATGACTGTTCATGCGATTAGGCCCCAATCGCATGAACTTACATGCGATTAGGCTTCCTGATCGCGTGTAAAGCTGCATAATCGCGTGTTACGTGCTGGACGACTAAAAACGACTATAAATACCATACTTGACCTCATAAACTTCATTATACAAACCCTAGTCGTCCCATAACCTGCCCCAACACACACACACAACCTCTGGAACGCGATTTTTGATCAAAACACAAGGTTTCAAGCTTAATCCTTCATTCTTTCACAATTCTAAGGTTTGGTTTCCATCCATGAATCTTTATAAACGTTTTTAATCAATCCCTAATGGTCCAGACCTGTTCTAAAACGGAAAAGCTTTCTGAAAAATCGTTAATAAGTATTGATAATCGGATTCTAACTAGTATACATGTGTTATGTGTGTTTATGATTAGAAAGCTAGGGTTTTTATGATTCAAGGTGAATGAATGATATGTTATTATTGTTAGATCAGAATAATAATGATATTATGATGATAAAATCTGAGAATTGAATATTAGGGTTATAGTTACGCATGTTAGTATGATGATTGCATGCTATGTGAATGGTGTTTGGATTACGTGATTGCATGCAGGGCTGATAATACGAGGCAAAACGAAGGGTTTTAGTTGAAACATGTTTAGAATAGTGTTTGGGATGATATTGGGTAGTTACACACGTTCTGGATCTGATTTGGAGCGTTAAACGCGCGAAAAACTGGAACAGCAAGGTTACAGGCGATTAGCAATCCTAATCGCCTATGTTAGAGGCGATTAGGAGGCCAATCGCCAGTCTTTCATGCGATTAGGGCCTAATCGCTAGTTTTTACATGCGATTAGCCCTAATTGCTAGTTTTTACATGCAATCAGCCCTAATTGCTAGTTTTTACATGCAATCAGCCCTGATTGCTAGTTTTTATATGCAATCAGCCCTGATTGCTAGTTTTTATATGCAATCAGTCCTAAATGCTAGTTTACTTTTCCTAATCGCGTGTACTGCTGCTGTAAGTGTAAATTAGCATTCCGAGACCCGATTTGACATATAGTAACATGCTAGGAACCCTGTAACATATCTAATAACTTGGTAACATATGTTTGGATGAAATTCGGTGATACGTGAACTATGTGCTATAACTTGTTGTGCGTTAACGTATGTTAAGTGTGATTGCATGATTTCATGATTTAGAGCGTAAACATAACACGGGGAGTCTCGGGTCACCAATGGGATGTCGAGTCTTGTACTTTGGGTCAGTTAAACAGTCACGGTGTTTTCAAACGAACTTGGTTATGGTCTGGACATCTAGGGACTAATTAACCTGCGGGTTATTAGTCTAAGTACTTGTAACTGTCATATGTTAGGTCGCCGCTTTACGGGACTAGCATAGCAGCTGAGTTTACTCGGGTTAAGGAGTAACGCAACTTAAGGTGAGTTTACGGCCCCTCTTTTAAACTGGTTTCATACTTTCGGGGGAGAAAACATGTGTTAAAACGATTATTTGGTAACTACTGTCATACTATGGGTTTCTATTGTGTACTACACGATCTTTGGAAGTCCCGGGGGAACCATGAATGTGCGGGTTTGCACAACGGGGAAATGTGAATAGCGCTATTGGGAGTGACCAACCCCGCTCGTCGACTTGGAGGGTCGGCGGGTGCATATTGTCTCAAACAGGAACAACAGGAACAACAGGGTTACTACATCGGGCACACATTTGGTATTCGAGTTAGTAATGGTTTTCCAATCGTGGTAGTAACAAAACATACGCCTAGCTAGCGTACACTGGTTTTCGATTTGTTATAGTATGGACATGTTGACTTGGTATGTGGATACAAAACCTGTAAACTCACTAGCATTTTTGTGCTGACGTAAACTTTTACATGTTTTCTCAGGTCGCTAAGGTAGCACGACTGGACTAGGGCGCACACGTCTGGACGGCGTCTAACTAGGATTGCATGGTCTTATAAACGTTGAACTATTGTTTCACTGTTGAGATACTGTTTTGAATAAGCTTCCGCTGTAAACGGGATTTTAAACTATGTTTTGAAATTGCATTTATATTCATTTAGACTTGTTTATTGTGATCGTTGGTTTGGATCCTGGTTTGTCATGCGCCTCGCGGTAAAACTCCGCAAGTGGATTTTGAGGGTGTGACAGATTGGTATCAGAGCCAATGGTTATAGTGAACTAGGACTGCATGTAGAGTCTAGTCTATAGCCGAGTCGCACACACACTAGACGATCACATGGTACTAAACATTATGGTGGTTTACGTATGGTCTTGTCGGGGTGTCTCTAAATCGTTGGTCTTTCTACGTTACATCATCCGTTCTATCTTAGGTCGGATTACTTACTTTCTAGGCAGTGTAGCATATTGGGGTAACTCGCATGCTCTTGAGATTTGTCCAAGGCTCGGACATCTCCCTTCTATACTCCAATAGAAGCACTTGTTATAATCTACCGTAGTATTACGGTGTATAGCTAAGAGTCTATGTTCGGTGATTTGAACTTTGAACTAGGAGAACGCTTGGAGGACCATGTAGAGCGGTTTATCATTTTGGGTGCACACAAAATCATAAACCGAAATGCATGGAAGCCCTAGTGAGCTCTGGGTTTGAGGGGATTGTCCTGGATGGGATCTAGCTTTGATCTTGTGAACATTAGTGGTTATCTTTGTCTGCGAAACTAAATTTTCTCGTTCTTTCTGCCAGAATCATGTCTGGAGTACGAGGAGGACGTGGAGGTGGTCGTAATGGTGGACGTGGTGGTGGACGCGGTGGTGCTGGTGGTCGTGGAGGTATTAACCTATCGCAGGATGATCTGAACAACTTGCTCCAAGCTGCCTTTCAGTTAGGGCACAACGGTGGTGGTAAGTTGAATTATCCATCTTCTTTGCCTCATTAGTGAACCTTGTTTACATTCGTCGTGATTCCTCACGCATTTCATTTCAGGTGGTCCTGTTAACCCACCCCCACCCATGTGTACCTACAAGATGTTCCAGGACTGTAAACCCCAGGAATTCTCTGGCACTGAGGGTGCGGTGAGCTTGCTTAGGTGGCTGGAGAAAGTGGAGTCAGTATTTCTGATGTGTAACTGTCTCCCAGAAGATCGGGTTAAGTATGCTGCTACGTTATTCCAGGATGTGGCATTGACTTGGTGGAATGGCATCACCCAGAATATGGGTATTGGGGAGGCATATGCTATGCCATGGGAGAATTTTGTGCAGTTGCTGAAGCGTGAATACTGTCCGAAGGAAGAGGTGCAGAAGCTAGAGCACGAGGTGTGGAACCTCAAGATGTCTGGGTCTGAAATTGAGAAGTATACTGTGAGGCGTAACGAGTTGGCAGTGCTGTGTCCCGATCTACATGTGCCAGAATACCGTAGGATTGAACACTATGTCTCGGGGTTAGTACCGGAAATTGCAGGATTAGTGGCTGCGGGAAATCATCCTACATACGCAGAGGTGGTTCGATCGGCTCATAGGATGACCAACTTAAAGGTGAATGAGGGTATTTTGCCTGCGAAGGGTTCGACTCTAAGGCCCCAGAGAACAACAAGCGCAAGTGGGAAAATGACGGGAAAGGATCCGGGCCAACACAGCAGGGTAAGAGGTTTGATAATGGGGGTTCTTCTTCTTCGGGTAACAAGCAGGGTGGTTATGCGGGGAAACTGCCCAAATGTAACAAGTGTGGACGTCACCATCAAGGGAACTGCGACAGTAACCGTTGTCATCGCTGCCAGCGAAGTGGGCATTTTGCCAAGGATTGTCGGGCTACACTTCCATCGACCCAGGCCCCGACTACTAACTCGGCTCCGACTACTCAAGGGACTACAGGAAGACAAGGATGCTACAACTGTGGTGACACTGGGCATTACAAGAAGGATTGCCCAAAGCTGAAGCAGGGTGGAAACAACGGTAATGGGAACAACGGGGGCGGCGGCAGAAATGCACGTGCCTTCGTCATTGGAGCCGCTGAGGCTAGACAGGATCCTGACACAGTCACCGGTACGTTCCTTCTCAATAATCGTTCTGTTAGTGTGTTATTTGATTCTGGTGCCGACAAGAGTTTTGTATCCATGGGGGTTAGTCGACTGCTAGATGTAGTACCCGTACCATTAGAGAATAAGTATATTATTGAGTTGGCTGACGGGAAAATGATTGAAGCTACTAGTATCCTTCGGGAGTGTCAATTAGAGTTGTCGGGTTTATCGTTCCCCATCGACCTTATGCCGGTACCATTGGGTAGTTTTGACGTTGTGGTAGGAATGGATTGGTTGTCTTTGTATCGCGCGGAGATTGTCTGTTACGATAAGGTTATTCGGATTCCTCTCCCTGATGGAGAATTCCTTTCTGTGTACGGTATCAAGGGTGGTGTTCCGCTAAACATCATCTCTAGCATGAAAGCCCTTAAGTGTCTTCGAAAGGGTTATCCAGCCGTTTTGGCGCTTTTATCTGTTTCCTCTGGTGATGAGAAGAAGATCGACGATATTCCAGTTGTACGCAAGTTTCCTGATGTTTTTCCTGATGATTTATCTGGTCTTCCTCCTCATCGCCAAGTCGAGTTTGGTATTGATCTTGTACCAGGGGCTGCTCCTATTGCTCGGGCCCCCTACCGTCTTGCACCTCCCGAGATGCAGGAATTGTCTAGTCAGTTACAGGAACTCTTGGACAAGGGTTTCATCAGGCCAAGTTCTTCCCCTTGGGGAGCCCCGATTCTATTTGTTAAGAAGAAGGATGGAAGTTTCCGATTGTGTGTGGACTACAGAGAACTGAACAAATTGACCGTCAAGAACCGTTATCCTCTTCCACGTATTGATGATCTATTCGACCAGCTCCAGGGTTCTAGTTATTATTCCAAGATTGACTTGAGGTCCGGTTATCACCAGCTGCGCGTTAGGGAGGCTGACGTTGCAAAGAGTGCCTTTCGAACACGTTATGGCCATTTCGAATTCTTGGTCATGCCTTTCGGTCTTACGAACGCACCGGCGGTTTTCATGGACTTGATGAACCGCGTTTGCAAACCATATCTGGACAAATTCGTCATTGTATTTATTGATGACATTCTGATCTACTCCAAGAACGAGACCGAACACGAGGGACATCTGCGGTTAGTTTTGGAACTCTTGCGACGGGAACAACTTTACGCCAAGTTCTCAATGTGTGACTTTTGGTTACGCGAAGTTCAGTTCCTAGGACATGTGGTTAATGAACTAGGAATTCATGTCGATCCAGCTAAGATTGAAGCGATCAAGGACTGGGGAGCACCAAAGACGCCAACTGAGGTGCGGCAATTCCTAGGCCTTGCGGGCTACTATCGTCGTTTCATTCAGGGGTTCTCGAAGATCACTCAACCCCTCACCACTCTCACGCTGAAGGATAGAAAATTTGACTGGGGTGAACCACAAGAGTCAGCATTTGAAGAACTGAAGTCCAAACTGTGTTCTGCTCCCATTTTGTCTTTACCTAAGGGTCCTGATGATTTTGTTGTTTACTGTGATGCTTCTATTCATGGTCTCGGTTGCGTGTTGATGCAACGCGAGAAAGTGATCGCGTATGTTTCTCGTCAACTCAAGGTGCACGAGAAGAACTACACCACCCATGACTTGGAGTTGGGTGCCGTGGTATTCGCGTTGAAAATATGGAGACATTACTTGTACGGTACCAAATGCACCATCTACACCGATCACAAGAGTCTCCAACATATTTTCGACCAACAACATTTGAACATACGGCAGCGTCGTTGGATTGAACTCCTGAACGACTATGATTGTGCCATTAAGTACCATCCTGGCAAGGCGAATGTTGTAGCAGACGCCTTGAGCAGGAAGGAATCGACTAAACCTCGTCGCGTTCGGGCGTTACAGCTCACCATTCATTCATCTCTACCTGATCAACTCCGTTCTGCTCAGTTAGAAGCTTTGAGGGAGGAAAACCTTAAAGCTGAAACCATGCACGGTGCCGACAAGCATCTCGAGCAAAGGCCTGATGGCCTGCACTACTTCGCAGAACGCATATGGGTTCCTTTATTTGGGGGACTACGGGAGCTTGTCCTTGATGAGGCTCATAAGTCCCGGTATTCTATTCATCCTGGTTCGGATAAGATGTACCAAGATCTGAAGGTGCTTTACTGGTGGCCAAACATGAGGTCGGATATAGCCTCATACGTGAGCAAATGCTTGACCTGTGCTAAGGTCAAGGTGGAATACCAAAAACCGTCGGGTCTCTTGCAGCAACCTGAAATTCCGGAGTGGAAATGGGAACGGATTACTATGGATTTTGTCACGCAACTTCCTAAATCACCCAGCGGGAATGACAAGATATGGGTGATTGTCGATCAGTTGACGAAATCAGCTCATTTTCTTGCTATTAAGGAGACCGACACCATGGATCGTTTGGCTCGTCTTTATTTGAAGGAAGTTGTTTCTAAGCACGGGGTGCCAGTTTCTATTATCTCGGATCGTGACTCCCATTTTACTTCTCACTTCTGGAAGTCTTTGCACAAGGCTTTGGGTACCCAACTAGATATGAGTACAACTTATCATCCACAGACTGACGGTCAGAGTGAGCGCACGATTCAAACTTTAGAAGACATGCTGCGGGCATGTGTGATCGATTTTGGCAAGGGTTGGGAAGCTCATCTACCGTTAGTAGAATTCTCGTACAATAACAGTTATCACACGAGCATCAAGGCGGCTCCGTTCGAGGCACTGTACGGACGGAAATGCCGTTCTCCTCTTTGTTGGGCTGAAGTAGGTGAGAGTCAACTCACTGGGCCTGAGCTAGTGTACGAAACTTCGGAAAAGATCGTACAGATTCGTAACCGGTTGGCAGCGGCACGGGATCGGCAAAAGAGTTATGCTGATCAGCGTCGCAAACCATTGGAATTCCAAGTCAATGACAAAGTACTTCTAAAAGTCTCACCATGGAAGGGCGTCATACGCTTTGGGAAGCGTGGCAAACTCAATCCGCGGTATGTCGGCCCATTTACGATCCTGGAACGGATTGGGCCGGTGGCATATCGTCTTGATTTACCGACGGAGCTCGGTAACGTACATACGTCTTCCACGTGTCAAACTTGAAGAAGTGTCTGGCTGACGAGTCTCTCATCGTTCCACTGGAAGAGATCAAGGTTGATGATCATCTTCGGATTGTGGAAGAACCTGTGGAGATTCTGGATTACAAGATTCGTAGCCTACGTCACAACAAGATTCGTATCGTTAAGGTTCGGTGGAACTCGAACCGAGGACCAGAGTATACGTGGGAACGGGAGGATCAGATGAAGTCTAAATATCCTCATCTCTTTCCTAAGGAAGCGTTCGAGTCGAGATATGTCTCTTCTGCAGCTGAATGAATCTCGGGGCGAGATTCCTTTTAACGTGGGGATGATGTGACAACTTGGGTAAATCTCTTTTTTGGTTTCTATCTTTTGTTTGTTCCCTTCGTTATTTCTTTTGTTCTTTTGGTACTTGTGCAATTTTCGGGACGAAAATTCTTTTAACGTGGGGATGATGTGACACCCGGCAAATTCTGGTTAACAACGTTGTCTAGATGAAAGTCTACCTTAGCGAGTCACGCGTATATTGTACTTAACTGGGTTAGTTAAGTCGGGTTATGGTTCGGGAACTATCGGTTTAGTCTAGAGGATCATTGGATGTTGGTCTAGAGGTTCATTAGATGTCGGTCCTTAACCAAGTGTACAAACGGTGGCGATTTGTAGGATCGTCACGGCATACGGAACATACAAGTCTCGAGTCCCGGAAATTGGTGAACGAGGGTGAATATGTGTATTTACATGTGTTATGTGTTTACAATCATTATGTGACTTGTCGGTATGTGAATATGTGTTAACATATGTTAAAATGGGGTTTAACGCACAAAACGCACGAAACCAGCCCCTATAGGCGATTAGGGAAGCCTAATCGCCCATAAGGGAGGCGAGTAGGCATCATATGGGGCGAGTAGGGGACTGATCGCATGACTGTTAATGCGATTAGGCCCCAATCGCATGAACTTACATGCGATTAGGCTTCCTGATCGCGTGTAAAGCTGCATAATCGCGTGTTACGTGCTGGACGACTAAAAACGACTATAACTACCATACTTGACCTCATAAAATTCATTATACAAACCCTAGTCGTCCCATAACCTGCCCCAACACACACACAACCTCTGGAACGCGATTTTTGATCAAAACACAAGGTTTCAAGCTTAATCCTTCATTCTTTCACAATTCTAAGGTTTGGTTTCCATCCATGAATCTTTATAAACGTTTTTAATCAATCCCTAATGGTCCAGACCTGTTCTAAAACGGAAAAGCTTTCTGAAAAATCGTTAATAAGTATTGATAATCGGATTCTAACTAGTATACATGTGTTATGTGTGTTTATGATTAGAAAGCTAGGGTTTTTATGATTCAAGGTGAATGAATGATATGTTATTATTGTTAGATCAGAATAATAATGATATTATGATGATAAAATCTGAGAATTGAATATTAGGGTTATAGTTACGCATGTTAGTATGATGATTGCATGCTATGTGAATTGTGTTTGGATTACGTGATTGCATGCAGGGCTGATAATACGAGGCAAAACGAAGGTTTTTAGTTGAAACATGTTTAGAATAGTGTTTGGGATGATATTGGGTAGTTACACACGTTCTGGATCTGATTTGGAGCGTTAAACGCGCGAAAAACTGGAACAGCAAGGTTACAGGCGATTAGCAATCCTAATCGCCTATGTTAGAGGCGATTAGGAGGCCAATCGCCAGTCCTTCATGCGATTAGGGCCTAATCGCTAGTTTTTACATGCGATTAGCCCTAATTGCTAGTTTTTACATGCAATCAGCCATAATTGCTAGTTTTTACATGCAATCAACCCTGATTGCTAGTTTTTATATGCAATCAGCCCTGATTGCTAGTTTTTATATGCAATCAGCCCTGATTGCTAGTTTTTATATTCAATCAGCCCTGATTGCTAGTTTTTATATGCAATCAGTCCTAAATGCTAGTTTACTTTTCCTAATCGCGTGTACTGCTGCTGTAAGTGTAATTTAGCATTCCGAGACCCGATTTGACATGTAGGAACATGCTAGGAACCCCACAACATATCTAATAACTTGGTAACATATGTTTGGATGTAATTCGGTGATACGTGAACTATGTGCTATAACTTGTTGTGCGTTAACGTATGTTAAGTGAGATTGCATGATAGCATGTTTGAGAGCGTAAACATAACACGGGGAGTCTCGGGTCACCAATGGGATGTCGAGTCTTGTACTTTGGGTCAGTTAAACAGTCACGGTGTTTTCAAACGAACTTGGTTATGGTTTGGACATCTAGGGACTAATTAACCTGCGGGTTATTAGTCTAAGTGCTTGTAACTGTCATATGTTAGGTCGCCACTTTACGGGACTAGCATAGCAGCTGAGTTATTCGTATTACGAAGTAACGCAACTTAAGGTGAGTTTACGGCCCCTCTTTTAAACTGGTTTCATACTTTCGGGGGAGAAAACATGTGTTAAAACGATTATTTGGTAACTACTGTCATACTATGGGTTTCTATTGTGTACTACACAATCTTTGGAAGTCCCGGGGGAAACCATGAATGTGCGGGTTTGCACAACGGGGAAATGTGAATAGCGCTATTGGGAGTGACCAACCCCGCTCGTCGGCTTGGAGGGCCGGGCGAGTGCATATTGTCTCAAACAGGAACAACAGGAACAACAGGGTTACTTTTCGGGCACAACAACTGGTATGCGTGTTAGTAATGGTTTTCCAATCGTGGTAGTAACAAAACATACGCCTAGCTAGCGTACACTGGTTTTCGATTTGTTATAGTATGGACAGGTGGACTTGGTACTTGGATTACAAAACCTGTAAACTCACCAGCATTTTTGTGCTGACGTAAACTTTTACATGTTTTCTCAGGTCGCTAAGGTAGCACTACTGGACTAGGGCGCACGCGTCTGCACGGCGTCTAGTTAGAGTCGCATGGTTTTCATATGTTGAACATTTGGTTTACTTTTGAGATACTGTTTTGAATAAGCTTCCACTGTAAACGGGGATTTTAAACTATGTTTTGAAATTGCATTATATTCATTTAGACTTGTTTATTGTGATCGTTGGTTTGGATCCTGGTTTGTCATGCGCCTCGCGGTAAAACTCCGCAAGTGGATTTTGAGGGTGTGACAGATTGGTATCAGAGCCAATGGTTATAGTGAACTAGGACTGCATGTAGAGTGTAAATTAGCATTCCGAGACCCGATTTGACATATAGTAACATGCTAGGAACCCTGTAACATATCTAATAACTTGGTAACATATGTTTGGATGAAATTCGGTGATACGTGAACTATGTGCTATAACTTGTTGTGCGTTAACGTATGTTAAGTGAGATTGCATGATAGCATGTTTGAGAGCGTAAACATAACACGGGGAGTCTCGGGTCACCAATGGGATGTCGAGTCTTGTACTTTGGGTCAGTTAAACAGTCACGGTGTTTTCAAACGAACTTGGTTATGGTCTGGACATCTAGGGACTAATTAACCTGCGGGTTATTAGTCTAAGTACTTGTAACTGTCATATGTTAGGTCGCCGCTTTACGGGACTAGCATAGCAGCTGAGTTTACTCGGGTTAAGGAGTAACGCAACTTAAGGTGAGTTTACGGCCCCTCTTTTAAACTGGTTTCATACTTTCGGGGGAGAAAACATGTGTTAAAACGATTATTTGGTAACTACTGTCATACTATGGGTTTCTATTGTGTACTACACGATCTTTGGAAGTCCCGGGGGGAACCATGAATGTGCGGGTTTGCACAACGGGGAAATGTGAATAGCGCTATTGGGAGTGACCAACCCCGCTCGTCGACTTGGAGGGTCGGCGGGTGCATATTGTCTCAAACAGGAACAACAGGAACAACAGGGTTACTACATCGGGCACACATTTGGTATTCGAGTTAGTACTGGTTTTCCAATCGTGGTAGTAACAAAACATACGCCTAGCTAGCGTACACTGGTTTTCGATTTGTTATAGTATGGACAGGTTGACTTGGTATGTGGATACAAAACCTGTAAACTCACCAGCATTTTTGTGTTGTCGTAAACTTTTACATGTTTTCTCAGGTCGCTAAGGTAGCACGACTGGACTAGGGCGCACACGTCTGCACGGCGTCTAACTAGGATTGCATGGTCTTATAAACGTTGAACTATTGTTTCACTGTTGAGATACTGTTTTGAATAAGCTTCCGCTGTAAACGGGATTTTAAACTATGTTTTGAAATTGCATTTATATTCATTTAGACTTGTTTATTGTGATCGTTGGTTTGGATCCTGGTTTGTCATGCGCCTCGCGGTAAAACTCCGCAAGTGGATTTTGAGGGTGTGACAGTTTAAGTTAGTGTTTAGTTGCATTAGTGTTGTTGTAAAATGTTAAGATCTGAATTAAGTTGTTGTTTTGTGGGAATTTGTTACTAAAGATGTAACTGTGTTTTTTTTTAGCTTTTGGAAGAAGTGTTAGAAAAGAGTGGAAATGATATAGATTCGTCAATTAAGAGTCTTAACGAGCTTTCTCTTGGATATGTTAATGCGGTTTCGGGCTCGGGTTCGCCACGTAGTTTGTTTGATAGCTTATGCTTTTGGTTTTTTACTCACCGAGAAATGGTGCAGAGTGGGTTTAATTGTTTTGACGGAAATGACGAGTGCCACCAGTATTGATGATGCTAGGCTTCGTGTGATGCGGGTACTTGAAAGTTTGGAGAAATCCGTAACCGAATGTGCTGCTGGTGATGCGGCAAAAGCTCTTCACAAGGTTAGATTATCAAACCACTTTAAACACAAACACAGCCATGTGTGTTAGTGTGTACTGGTTTTAACTGTCTTATTTGGTTGTACGATTAATTTCAGGAAAATTTAGTTTTCAAGGAGCAAATTGAAGTTCTTCTGATGGAGAATGCAATACTGAAGCATGCTGTTGCTATTCAACATGAACGGCAAAAAGAATATGATGAGAGGACTGTAGAGGTGCAGCAATTGAAACAGTTATTATCTCAATATCAAGAGCAGGTGAGGACACTTGAGATGAATAATTATGCATTGACAATGCATTTAAAGCAAGCTCAGGGAAACAACTCCATTCCTGGACGATTTCATCCTGATGTCTTCTAATAACGAGGTGAAATTTGAGTTTATTGCTGGTTGTATATTTTTTTTCCTGTTTCAAGAGATCTACGTTTGCCAGATTAATGGCAAGTAGATTATATTATATGTTTTAAACGTCGATTAATGGTTGGTTAATTTAACGTGTGAGACCTCAGAATATTTGGAATAGTTGGTTCGCCAAACATGTAACCACCGCCACCGTTCTCTCGGTTTTTTTCCTTGCCACCAGTCGTGCTTCTGTGTCGTCATTTAAGGTTCCGATCGAGAACATTCAGTGACGGGAGAACGGCTTGCGACGAGAGAGGTATAATCCAATAGTCAACCAGAGAGAGGTATAAACGCACGCTTTAGACTTTCTAATTACATATGTATCTAGATTACTAATAATACGCGAATGACACATGTCGAACTTATTAAGCAAATTTGACTCGACCGAATAGAACTAGACAAAGGACTTGTATAAATATGTAGATCTGTTGAAAATTGATGTTTTTTTATTGAATTTGAGGGTACCCATTTGTTGTTAGTTTGTGGTGAGATCAAAGTTTAAAAGAACGGAAACGCGCCTCGAGGCGTTTTCCCTTCGCCTCACGAGGCGTAAGCCTCGAGGCGAACCGAGACGTAAGCCCGAGGCGGAATTAAAAAATTAAATAAATAATTATATATCTTTCAAAAAATAAAATGCTAACTAATTTCATCATCAAATTCATCAAAAACATCAAAAACACACATAAAAAAGACATAAAATGTCACAAAAAGTCGAAAACATAAAAAATATACCTGAAAACCCCCTGAGGCGCATCTGAGGCGCAACTTTTCATAGCGCCTCAGTCCTGTGAGGCGCATACCACTGTTCAAACACCTGAGGCGCCGCCTCAGAAGCGTTTTCAGACCAAATCGCCTTGAGGCGCGCCTCGAGGCGCACGCCTCAAGCGTTTTTTAAACCATGGGTGAGATTATTTTTGTTAAATTTGAGGACTTTGTGTAATTGTGTATGTTGTTTTAGATTAACATGTGTTGGGGTGGGTATGCAGATAAGGTGTTTGATGAAAGTTGTGAATGAATATATTTTTTTGTATATAATTATTTATTTTTGTGTTTTGTTGTGTATTATTTGATGAGATCTGTTTTATTGTGTATGAGTTTGATGAAAAATTATTGAGTTTGATGTTTTGATTGTGTAGGATGGAAATGGAGAATGGGAAGCTGTTTATAGGTGGGATATCATGGGATACAAATGAATAGAGTTTGAAGGAGTATTTCCAGAGTTTTGGTGAAGTGATTGAAGCTATGATTATGTGCAGCATTTTGTAAAGTATATCAGCAGGTCATGTGCAGAATAATTATATCAGCAAGTTATATGCAGCAATGTCATCATACAAGTGCAGTTACATGATCTCCAAAGGCACGGATTAGTTACTTACGTGCAACGTTTGCAAAGTATATCAGCATGTTTTCCAGATCAAAATTGATCAGCAAGTTTATGAAGTTCCGCAGCTTATTGTCCAGTTTTTAAGCAGCAGCAGTTTAGGACGGTTCCTTGGCGATTTCAAATGGTAAACGAATGGTCTGCATGGTACAGTTAGGTGCATTCTGAATGTGTTTTGGAGCCAGGGATGTATTGAAATAGTTCAAAGCAAAAAGGCAAAAAGGGACAATATTGAAGAGCATTGGTGAAATCTGGAATTGGTGACCGCTTTTTTGGACAACCATTAAATCAATAGTCTGACATATGACTGTTTTCTTTGGGCATGTTATTTATCGCTATCTCTATTTGCTCATAAACATGTTCAAAAGTTGCGCAACGCACAACTCGGTAACCCACTAGTTGTTTTAATAAATTTGGACTTTTCTAAATAAAATATATATAAACCTGATGTTCACCAAATTTAAGAAAATATAACATTTGATACTAATGGTACAACAAGTTAATGAACCTAATAAATGGGTAAAATAGTTTTTCTACATGGGTATTAAATTAATTAAGTGAGTTGATAAATACAATTAAAAGAAATTAGTTAGTCTTATGATTAAAAACTTTGATTTCTTATCATCAATATTTTGTTTTGTCACTTTATGTCTTAACCACTAAACAAGGTTAATGAACTTTCTTTTCTTATTTTTCTTTCATGAAAATTGCAATAGAACTAGGTTTTTAAAGATAATTATATCATATTAAAGTAACTAAAGTTTAATCCAATATTTAAGATATACACATACATGTTATTTTAGTTTAAAAAAGTGGCATATATAGTACACAATCAGTATTAGAGAAAAGAAAAACTTAAGTTGAATATTACATGTATTAAACCTAAAGTTAAAATTTTAGTTACAGAAGTTTATAGATTGAAAATGAATTTTAGTTGAATATTATGATTTATCATAAAATAAAATAGATATACACATCTAATATATTGAATTGCACATCCCTACTGGATTGCCAAAGGTTTAAAACCTCTTCTACCATATACCCGACCAACTTTCATACATGAGAAAGGTTTCATATCTTAAAACTTATTATGGTCATTTAATGACAACTTCAATATTCTCATGTAATTATAATCAATTGAGAGGGACTATTTTACAAAGGCTCCTTAAAATACAAAGTGTAAGAAGCAATCATGACCGTCGATCTGGGCTTTAATCAAACATCATCCTAAATTAATTACACGCGTGTTTTTAGTTTCAGTTAACAAGAGAAGGACAAATTAGACAAATTGCGAGTATAATAATTTGAATTTTTTTTAATAATCGCGCCCAAATCATCTCATTTATGGACAGTTATTATCAATTGCTATAATCGTGGAATTCACAAATTTAAAACTAAAAAAAAAATTATACTCTGTAAACCAAAAAAAAAGAGAGAAAAACAGAGCATTCATCAAAACGAAGAAGAAATGAAGAAATGAAAACCCTAAAATTACGTTTGTATGAAACAGGTGAAGCAATAGAATGAATGAGCTTGTTCGTACGTTTGATGAAAGTTATAAACGCATTTTCATTGATTTTATTGATTTCACATGATCATGTTGTTAAAACGCACTTAGTAATATCATAAAACGCACTTACATCATGTTGATGATGTTTAACTTACAATGTAAAAACAGAAAACGCACTTGGTGATATCATAAAACGCACTTACTTGTTGATGATAATTAACTTACAATGTAAAACCATAAAACGCACTTAGTGATATCATAAAACGCACTTACATGTTGATGTTAATTAACTTACAATGTAAAAACATAAAACGCATAAAACGCACTTAGTGATATCATAAAACACACTTACATAAAACATAAAACGCATTCATTGATATCATAAAACACACTTACATAAAACATAAAACATAAAACGCACTCAGTGATACCATAAAACGCACTCAGTAATATCTATAATATAAAACAGTTATCTATCAGCCTCTGTTCATCTCTGAACTTTATTTCTTCTTCGTTTGATGAATGCTCTGTTTTTTTTTGTTTACAGAGTATGATTTCTTCTTCGTTTGATGATTGTTCATTTTCTTTTGGTTTACAGAGTATGATTTCTTCTTCGATTGATGAATGCTCTGTTTTTTTTTGTTTACAGAGTATGATTTATTCTTCTTGATGAATGCTCTGTTTTTTTTTTTTTGGTTTACAGAGTATGATTTCTTCTTCATTTGATGAATGCTCTGTTATTTTTTTTTTTACAGAGTATGATTTCTTTAGATCTAATACACAATTAAACATCACAATGATGGAATATTGTGAAATCAGTTATAAAAATTTTGAATTCGGATTTAACGATAAAACAGGGAATGTATTATTACGTGATTAAATGAGGGATGGAAAAGTGTATATTACCCTTGAATCGGCTTCAGATGTTGTAACCGTCAAGTTACACGTGGCCACTTTTGATGGCTTCCTACACTTTGTAGGTGAAGGTACTTTGTACCAAATACTTTCTCATAATCAATTAACTTACTATTTATCTCTATCTATATCTATATACTATATTAAAGAAACTCGATGGATATAATTGCAATTTTGTCAAATTTTTAAGATGGCATATGAAGAGGCACAATGTCAATCTCTAATTTTTACCCATTTTCTTCTCTTTATACCCCTACTATACAACATTTGATAGGAATTGTACAAATAGCTAATGCAAGTATGCAACTCATTCATCCATCTTCCTCACATTCAATTCTATGTTGATTTGTAAACCGTTTTTGGTTTGCAAACAAAAAGCCTTGAATTGAAGTTACCAATTCAATGTCAAAGGAGTTTCAAATCCCTCTATATTTAAACAAAGTTCCTACTCGATTTCTCAATTATCAGGTGTGATTCATGTTCTTTTCTTCTACCATTTTCTGTATTTGTTTACCCTGCTTTCATATCATCGAAGAAGCTTGCATTTGCCTTCTTTGTCTGGTATGTAAATTCGTCTCTTTTAGTTGGAATTGCTGTGACACCCGGCAAATTCTGGTTAACAACGTTGTCTAGATGAAAGTCTACCTTAGCGAGTCACGCGTATATTGTACTTAACTGGGTTAGTTAAGTCGGGTTATGGTTCGGGAACTATCGGTTTAGTCTAGAAGATCATTGGATGTTGGTCTAGAGGTTCATTAGATGTCGGTCCTTAACCAAGTGTACAAACGGTGACGATTTGTAGGATCGTCAAGGCATACGGAACATACAAGTCTCGAGTCCCGGGAATTGGTGAACGAGTGTGAATATGTGTATTTACAAGTGTTATGTGTTTACAATCATTATGTGACTTGTCGGTATGTGAATATGTGTTAACATATGTTAAAACGGGGTTTAACGCGCAAAACACACGAAACCAGCCCCTATAGGCGATTAGGAAGGCCTAATCGCTTATAAGGGGGGCGAGTAGGCAACATTAGGGGCGAGTAGGGGCTACTCGTGTGCCCTAGGGGGCGATTAGGCCCCAAATGCCTGAACATCATGCGATTAGGATCCCTAATCGCGTGTACTGGCTGCATAATCGCTAGTTACGTGCTGGACGACTAAAAACGACTATAAATACCATACTTGACCTCATAAACTTCATTATACAAACCCTAGTCGTCCCATAACCTGCCCCAACACACACACAACCTCTGGAACGCGATTTTTGATCAAAACACAAGGTTTCAAGCTTAATCCATCATCCTTTTACAAATCTAAGGTTTGGTTTTCATCCATGCAATCTTATAAACGTTTTTATTCAATCCCTAATAGTCCAGACCTGTTCTAAAACGAAAAAGCTTTCTGAAAATCGTTAATAAGTGTTGTTAATCGGATTTTAACTAGTATACATGTGTTATGTGTGTTTATGATTAGAAAGCTAGGGTTTTTATGATTCAAGATGAAGGATTAACATGTTATTTGGATTAATTCAGAATACTAATAATATTATGATGATGAAATCTGAGAATTGATTATTAGGGTTATAGTTACGCATGTTAGGGTGATGTTGCATGCTATGTGAATGGTGTTTGGGATTACATGACTGCATGCAGGGCTGATAATACGAGGCAAGACGAAGGGTTTTAGTTGAAACATGTTTAGGATAGTGTTTGGGATGATATTGGGTGGTTACACACGTTCTGGATCTGATTTGGAGCGTTAAACGCGCGAAAAACCGGAACAGCATGCTTACAGGCGATTAGCATCCTAATCGCCTATGTTAGAGGCGATTAGGAGGCTAAATGCCTATGTTAGAGGCGAGTAGGGCCTAATTGCTAATAGATACATGCGAGTAGGGCCTAAATGCTAGTAGTTACATGTGGTATAGCCTAAATGCTAGTAGTTACATGTGGTATAGCCCTAAATGCTAGTAGTTACATGTGGTATAGCCCTAAATGCTAGTAGTTACATGTGGTATAGCCCTAAATGCTAGTAGTTCATGCGATTAGCTTTCCTAAATGCTAGTTGACCGACCTAAATGCTAGTTGACTTTTCCTAATCGCGTGTACTGCTGCTGTAAGTGTAATTTAGCATTCCGAGACCCGATTTGACATGTAGGAACATGCTAGGAACCCCACAACATATCTAATAACTTGGTAACATATGTTTGGATGTAATTCGGTGATACGTGAACTATGTGCTATAACTTGTTGTGCGTTAACGTATGTTAAGTGAGATTGCATGATAGCATGTTTGAGAGCGTAAACATAACACGGGGAGTCTCGGGTCACCAATGGGATGTCGAGTCTTGTACTTTGGGTCAGTTAAACAGTCACGGTGTTTTCAAACGAACTTGGTTATGGTCTGGACATCTAGGGACTAATTAACCTGCGGGTTATTAGTCTAAGTGCTTGTAACTGTCATATGTTAGGTCGCCACTTTACGGGACTAGCATAGCAGCTGAGTTATTCGTATTACGAAGTAACGCAACTTAAGGTGAGTTTACGGCCCCTCTTTTAAACTGGTTTCATACTTTCGGGGGAGAAAACATGTGTTAAAACGATTATTTGGTAACTACTGTCATACTATGGGTTTCTATTGTGTACTACACGATCTTTGGAAGTCCCGGGGGAAACCATGAATGTGCGGGTTTGCACAACGGGGAAATGTGAATAGCGCTATTGGGAGTGACCAACCCCGCTCGTCGGCTTGGAGGGCCGGGCGAGTGCATATTGTCTCAAACAGGAACAACAGGAACAACAGGGTTACTTTTCGGGCACAACAACTGGTATGCGTGTTAGTAATGGTTTTCCAATCGTGGTAGTAACAAAACATACGCCTAGCTAGCGTACACTGGTTTTCGATTTGTTATAGTATGGACAGGTGGACTTGGTACTTGGATTACAAAACCTGTAAACTCACCAGCATTTTTGTGCTGACGTAAACTTTTACATGTTTTCTCAGGTCGCTAAGGTAGCACTACTGGACTAGGGCGCACGCGTCTGCACGGCGTCTAGTTAGAGTCGCATGGTTTTCATATGTTGAACATTTGGTTTACTTTTGAGATACTGTTTTGAATAAGCTTCCACTGTAAACGGGGATTTTAAGCTATGTTTTGAAATTGCATTATATTCATTTAGACTTGTTTATTGTGATCGTTGGTTTGGATCCTGGTTTGTCATGCGCCTCGCGGTAAAACTCCGCAAGTGGATTTTGAGGGTGTGACAGATTGGTATCAGAGCCAATGGTTATAGTGAACTAGGACTGCATGTAGAGTCTAGTCTATAGCCGAGTCGCACACACTAGACGATGACATGGTACTAAACATTATGGTGGTTTACGTATGGTCTTGTCGGGGTGTCTCTAAATCATTTGGTCTTTCTACGTTACATCATCCGTTCTATCTTAGGTTGGGTTACTTGCTTTCTAGGCAGTGTAGTACATTGGAGTAACTCGTATACTCTTGAGATTTGTCCAAGGCTCGGACATCTTCCTTTCATACTCCAATAGAAACACTTGCCATAAACTACCGTAGCATTACGGTGTATAGCTAAGAGTCTATGTTCGGTGATTCGAACTTTGAACTAGGAGAACACTTGGAGGACCATGTAGAGCGGTTTATCATTTTGGGTGCACACAAAATCATAAACCGAAATGCATGGAAGTCCTAGTGAGCTCTGGGTTTGAAGGGATAGTCCTGAATTGGATCTAGCTTTGATCTTGTGAACATTAGTGGTTATCTTTACCTGCGAAACTAAATTTTCTCGTTCTCTCTGCCAGAATCATGTCTGGAGTACGAGGAGGACGTGGAGGTGGTCGCAATGGTGGACGTGGTGGTGGTCGCGGTGGTGCTGGTGGTCGTGGAGGTATTAACCTATCGCAGGCTGATCTGAACAACTTGCTCCAAGCTGCCTTCCAGTTAGGGCACAACGGCGGTGGTAAGTTGATTTATCCATTTTCTTTGCCTCATTGGTAAACCTTGTATACATTCTTCGTGGTTTCTCATGCGTTTCATTTCAGGTGGTCCTGTTAACCCACCCCCACCCATGTGTACCTACAAGATGTTTCGGGACTGTAAGCCCCAGGAATTCTCTGGCACTGAGGGTGCGGTGAGCTTGCTTAGGTGGCTGGAGAAAGTGGAGTCAGTGTTTCTAATGTGTAACTGTCTCCCAGAAGATCGGGTTAAGTATGCTGCTGCGTTATTCCAGGATGTTGCATTGACTTGGTGGAATAACATCACCCAGAATATGGGTATTGGGGAGGCGTATGCTATGCCTTGGGAGAATTTTGTGCAGTTGCTAAAACGTGAGTACTGTCCGAGGGAAGAGGTGCAGAAGCTAGAGCACGAGGTGTGGAACCTCAAGATGACTGGGTCTGAAATTGAGAAGTATACTGTGAGGCGTAACGAATTGGCAGTGCTGTGTCCTGATCTGCATGTGCCAGAGTTCAGGAGGATCGAACACTATGTCTCGGGGTTAGTACCGGAAATCGCAGGGTTAGTGGCTGCGGGAAATCATCCTACATACGCAGAGGTGGTCCGATCGGCTCATAGGATGACCAACTTGAAGGTGAATGAGGGTATTTTGCCTGCTAAGGGTTCGACTGTCAAGGCCCCAGAGAACAACAAGCGCAAGTGGGATAATGAAGGGAAAGGATCTGGGCCAGCACAGCAGGGTAAGAGGTTCGATAATGGGGGTTCTTCTTCTTCGGGTAACAAGCAGGGTGGTTATGCGGGGAAACTGCCCAAATGTAACAAGTGTGGACGTCATCATCAAGGGAACTGCGACAGTAACCGTTGTCATCGCTGCCAGCGAACAGGGCATTATGCTAAAGATTGTCGGGTTACACTTCCATCGACCCAGGCTCCGACTACTAACTCAGCTCCGACTACTCAAGGGACTACGGGAAGACAAGGATGTTACAACTGTGGTGAGACTGGACATTACAAGAAGGATTGCCCAAAACTGAAGCAGGGTGGAAACAACGGTAATGGGAACAACGGGGGCGGTGGCAGGAATGCACGCGCTTTCGTCATTGGAGCCGCTGAGGCTAGACAGGATCCTGACACAGTTACCGGTACGTTCCTTCTCAATAATCGTTCTGTTAGTGTGTTATTTGATTCTGGTGCCGACAAGAGTTTTGTATCCATGGAAGTTAGTCGACTGCTAGATGTAGTACCCGTACCATTAGAGACTAAGTATATTATTGAGTTGGCTGACGGGAAAATGATTGAAGCTACTAGTATCCTTCGGGAGTGTCAATTAGAGTTGTCGGGTTTATCGTTCCCCATCGACCTTATGCCGGTACCTTTGGGTAGTTTTGACGTTGTTGTAGGCATGGATTGGTTGTCCCTGTATCGCGCGGAGATTGTCTGTTACGACAAGATTATTCAGATTCCTCTCCCTGATGGAGAATTCCTTTCTGTGTACGGGTATCAAGGGTGGTGTTCCGCTAAACATCATCTCTAGCATGAAAGCCCTTAAGTGTCTTCGAAAGGGTTATCCAGCCGTTTTGGCCCTTTTATCTGTTTCCTCTAGTGATGAGAAGAAGATCGACGATATTCCATGTAACACCACGAAAATTCTTCCCAAATTTAATACGTATCATACATTATATAATGTGCCTAAGTTTTATTTTTCCTACCACACAACTTATATATATATTTTTGTTATTTTTGCACCAAAATTTTATACAAATTATTTCTGATCATTTAGAACAGAAATATGAATTTTAAACTAAAAATTATTTAATTTTAATATTTTTAAATATTAAAGTTAGATTTTTACAATTTGTTATAAATAGATTAAATAATCTATTTTAAAGAAAATAATTTCATAAAAATTATTTTTATACTTTAAACACATTCTTGTGACCATCTTAAATTTAAATTTCATAAAAAGATTTTTGGTTATTTATTTACTAAATTTCTCTCAATTGGCGAATATTTTTAATAATAATCAAACGAGCGTTTATCCCCAATTCGAAGCCCTAGAACATATACATTTGTATACTAGTTAGACTTAGACATATTTATTACCTTATTATAGGGTGATACTTGACACATTTGGGCAACACACTATTTTTCAACAAGATATAACATTTTACCAAGGTGAGTTTACATAGCCCATTTTTCTGTTTACATTTTTTGGGTGAAACATGTTTAAACATTTTATACACTATCATTTACTCATTCTTACATTGTTGAAACTTATGATTCAATTATAAACATTTTATACACTATCATTTACTCATTCTATCATTTGACTGTAACAAAAAGACACAGTACAATCATTAACATTGATCAAGCCGCCTGTTTAGATTATAGCGCTATAGGTCTGACAAACCCATCCCCCACGTAGACTCAGGGATGATCGATAACAGTAATAACATTTAACTAACTTGCGAGTTAGTCATCAGTCGACACAAGGTTTGGTTGTACAAAGACGCATTGCTACATGTCGGTATCATACTCTATCATCATACAACTTTGAATGTTGTACAAACTATTATTATTTATCATATTTCAAAAACCTATGTATTCTCACCAACTTTTGTTGACCCATATATTTTCAACTTAACATGTTTCAGGTTCTACTTGCTTGAAGAATTGCTTGAAGATATGTGCATAGTTTATTCAATTTGATGTACGAATTCTTGTAGAATAATTGTATGTAATTTATTTAAATCAATTAATGAAACTTATTATTCTCCATGAGCTACTGAACAATCATCACTACGTGACACCTCGATGTTTCCGCCATCGGTTGGGGTGTTACAGATTGGTATCAGAGCCATGGTTATAGGGAATTAGGTTATTAGAAAAATAATCTAGTCTATAACCATAGGATTTAACCAGTACTTGCTTCTTTTACTTGCTATTCTCTATCTCCTTCCTACTTCTTACCCCTACTTTCATCCTTACAAGAAGGCTGCTCTCCATCAGTGGATCTACAGGACAAAATCCTCAGGTTTAACCTGAACCACCTTGAGATCTCATCGAAGTTCTAGATTTTAATAACGAACACGTGCAATCTGGAAGGGTGAGCGCCTGTATTCTGAGTCTTCTGTCTAGGCTGGCATTGCGCATATATCCCAATCAGACGAGGGACCCGGATGCCTACCTGGGAATTCTCGGGATGAGTGTTCACTTATAGGCTAAAGCATGTCTTCATATGTTATTAGAATTTAGAATCTTTGATAAGTCAACGTTTTCGTTTATTCGTTTTAATTAATGAATAAATGATTACATTCCTTATATAATCTCACTCATTTCACTGTGTCTCTTACAGATCATGCCTCCACGTCGCAGCACTCGCAACAGCAATGGTGAGAACCACGAAGAAGGTGGTGATAACCATAACCACGACCAAGTTCCTAACCACAACAACAATGGTGTTGATGCCCAATTGGCTGCAATCATTTCTCAACAAATGGCGCAGCAAATCGCAACTCTGGTTCCCAACTTACTCGCTCAGGTCATCCAACTGAACGGCAACGGGAATGGTCATGGCAACGGGAACGGGAACGGGAACGGCAATGGCAATGGTAATGGACCCCCAGCCTGCACCCTTAAGCATTTCAACTCTTGTAACCCTCCAAAGTTTAGTGGTGAAGAAGGAGCTACAGGACTCCTCCAATGGTTTGAGGGTATTGAGAATACCTTCATCAACAGTGAGTGCCCCGACAACTTTAAGGTCCGTTATGCCATGAGTGTTCTTCACAAACGAGCACTCACTTGGTGGAATGAAGAAAAGCGTACTCGTGGGGCCGAAGTTGCTCTTGCTATGACATGGGACCAAGTCAAGGAGGTCATGAAGGAAGAGTTTTGTCCTCGCAATGAAGTTAAGAAGCTTGAGGATGAGTTCCACACCTTAGCTCAAGATAGTGGGGAAAACCTTGCCTACAACACCCGCTTTCATGAGCTTAGCTTATTGTTGCCTCACAAAGTCACTCCCCTGCCGGTAGCCATCGAGAAGTACATCGGTGGTCTGCCCATGCAAATCCAGGATACGGTGTGGGGAAGGAATCCTGCCACCTTGGAGGAAGCCAAACGTTTAGCAGCTACCTTAACTGATAATCACGTAAAGAACGGGACCTTAGTTCGGAAAGGCAATAAAACAAGTATCGTAGCCGCGGTAACTACTGAGAATCAGAAGCGTAAGGCCAAGGATCCTGATGTCAACCTCACTACACAAGCTTCTAAGAAGAAACCTTATACAGGAAACCACCCATTATGTAATACCTGCAACCGACATCATCCCACTGCTTCAGCATGTCGCTTATGCACCAATTGTGGAAGGTATGGTCATCTGGTCAACACGTGTCGTGAGACCCCAAATCCAAATGCCAACCAACCCACCAACCCTGCTCAAGCTGCTAACCTTAATCAATACAACTATGGTCAATGCTATGAATGTGGGGACCCAAATCACTACCGTAACAGATGCCCTAAACTAAACCGAGATCAAGACCCCCCAGCTACTTAACAGCAAGTCCCACCATTTGAATGTTGTTTGCTTTTAATTCTTTGTATTGCACTTTTGATTCAAATAATAAATTCAAGTATTATCATAACATCTGTGTGCTTGCTTGTTTGAATGTGAACTAATTGCCATATCTATAATCATACTTGCTTACTTGTACAACAATTAGTTGACTACCAAACAATCTACTCAACGATTGGTAGAGGTCATCATGTCTTTCCAACAGTCGGGAGAGGCCCTACAACCTGCTCAACGACTGGTGGAGACTATCAGACCTGCTCAACAATCGGTAGAGTCATAAAAGGACGCAAAACCTTAATGTAAGGTAAATTGATAATTACGGTCCGGAACGTAATCATGAATCTACAGGTACGTTAAGGTAGTGTGAAATTTCATCCAGGTGTTCGGTAATTGACCAATTGTAAACCTAGTGTTTCCCTTAACTTCGGGACGAAGTTCCTAAAAGTAGGGGAGACTGTAACACCACGAAAATTCTTCCCAAATTTAATACGTATCATACATTATATAATGTGCCTAAGTTTTATTTTTCCTACCACACAAATTATATATATATATATATATACATATTGGTTTAATAATAATAATAATAATAATATTAATACTAGTAATTATAATAAAAATAAGGTGGACTTCAAAAAAAAAACAAAACAACCCCTTCTTGTTTCAAGAACCCAACCCACTCCAATAATCCCTTAAGCCCAGGCCCACAAAACCCGGCCCAACAGCTCTAGTCCGGCCCAACACACCCTCATGCCTCTTCAGTTTTAAAAAAAAAATAATTATGGTCGGGCCGGGGATCGAACCCTCGTCCCCAGCCGATCTGATACCACAAACAGCACTACCACTGCACCACAGCAGCTTTTGTGTTAGAACTTGGAATCTCTTTAATTTTATAGGCTTTTTAACCTGCTTCCTTTCTTCCCCTTCATCGTGCAGCAGCAGCTATGAAGATAGTTAATTTTTTTTTCTTTTTCAATTTTGACCATACAATTCATGCGTTTAAATTTATTTATGGATTGATAACGTGATTACCGGCCTCGTTCATCCATGATTACACGTTTATTACTAATTGTCGTTGACCAATTAGTATAATTACGCGTTTAGACTTTAATAATTTGTCAAACTTTCCAATTAACCTAACCATCGAACCACACTATAAATTGATCTACTGCAAACGTTCACAACTCGCTCACATATCTCTCTTAACCTCCAATTAATCTGAAACACTCTGATAATTATCATCCTCATCGTTGTCTGACTTTTTGCTTTGACTGGGCATTCATCAACGAATCAACACTGTGAGTTAAATTGTTTTTGTGGGTTTTGTTAGTCGGCAACCATACAACATAAACCCTAACAATAATCGGGTTCAAAATGTTTGGTTTGTCTGATTGAGAAATCTAGGGTTCATACCTTGTAATTTGGGGATAAACTCGATTTAATATTGCGTATATAATTATTATTATACGGGATTCATCACAACCACTGGCCTAGGCCAAGTGGTTGTGACCGTGCACTATAACCCAAGGCTCCCGGGTTCGATTCCTGCTGGGCGTCCCCTTTTTCCACTCCTTTTAACTCTTTTTTTTGAAACCAAATTATAGATATATATTACATTTAAATTTGTAAATTCATTTTTAATTATTAAAACTTTCTTATAAATTCTAAAAAAATTATCCTTAACAAAACAGATGTCAAAGTTTTATTTACAACTTTTATTTTTCTGAAATTCATTTATTTAATATTTATAATAATTAAATCAAGTTTATTCTAATTTATTTATAAAAATCTATAAAAATATCAAAACGATCTTATTAATTTCCACAAAAATTATCCAGAGTTTTCATAACATTAAGCTTTTCAGAAATGATTTTTATTTATGAAAAATCATTTATTTAATATTTTTAATCAATTTTTGTTAGTTTTAATCATAATTAAATCATAATAAATTCAATTTTTGTTATTTTTGCACCAAAATTTTATACAAATTATTTCTGATCATTTAGAACAGAAATATGAATTTTAAACTAAAAATTATTTAATTTTAATATTTTTAAATATTAAAGTTAGATTTTTACAATTTGTTATAAATAGATTAAATAATCTATTTTAAAGAAAATAATTTCATAAAAATTATTTTTATACTTTAAACACATTCTTGTGACCATCTTAAATTTAAATTTCATAAAAAGATTTTTGGTTATTTATTTACTAAATTTCTCTCAATTGGCGAATATTTTTAATAATAATCAAACGAGCGTTTATCCCCAATTCGAAGCCCTAGAACATATACATTTGTATACTAGTTAGACTTAGACATATTTATTACCTTATTATAGGGTGATACTTGACACATTTGGGCAACACACTATTTTTCAACAAGATATAACATTTTACCAAGGTGAGTTTACATAGCCCATTTTTCTGTTTACATTTTTTGGGTGAAACATGTTTAAACATTTTATACACTATCATTTACTCATTCTTACATTGTTGAAACTTATGATTCAATTATAAACATTTTATACACTATCATTTACTCATTCTATCATTTGACTGTAACAAAAAGACACAGTACAATCATTAACATTGATCAAGCCGCCTGTTTAGATTATAGCGCTATAGGTCTGACAAACCCATCCCCCACGTAGACTCAGGGATGATCGATAACAGTAATAACATTTAACTAACTTGCGAGTTAGTCATCAGTCGACACAAGGTTTGGTTGTACAAAGACGCATTGCTACATGTCGGTATCATACTCTATCATCATACAACTTTGAATGTTGTACAAACTATTATTATTTATCATATTTCAAAAACCTATGTATTCTCACCAACTTTTGTTGACCCATAAATTTTCAACTTAACATGTTTCAGGTTCTACTTGCTTGAAGAATTGCTTGAAGATATGTGCATAGTTTATTCAATTTGATGTACGAATTCTTGTAGAATAATTGTATGTAATTTATTTAAATCAATTAATGAAACTTATTATTCTCCATGAGCTACTGAACAATCATCACTACGTGACACCTCGATGTTTCCGCCATCGGTTGGGGTGTTACATTCCAGTTGTACGCGAGTTTCCTGATGTTTTTCCCGATGATTTATCTGGTCTTCCTCCTCATCGTCAAGTCGAGTTCGGTATTGATCTTGTACCAGGGGCTGCTCCTATTGCTCGGGCCCCCTACCGTCTTGCACCTCCCGAGATGCAGGAATTGTCTAGTCAGTTACAGGAACTCTTGGACAAGGGTTTCATCAGACCAAGTTCTTCCCCTTGGGGAGCCCCGATTCTATTCGTCAAGAAGAAGGACGGAAGTTTTCAATTGTGTGTGGACTACAGGGAACTGAACAAATTGACCGTTAAGAACCGTTATCCTCTTCCGCGTATTGATGATCTATTCGACCAGCTCCAGGGTTCTAGTTATTATTCCAAGATTGACTTGAGGTCCGGTTATCACCAGTTGCGCGTAAGGGAAGCTGACGTTGCAAAGACTGCCTTTCGAACACGTTATGGCCATTTCGAATTCTTGGTCATGCCTTCCGGTCTCACGAACGCACCGGCGGTTTTCATGGATTTGATGAACCGCGTTTGCAAACCATATCTTGACAAGTTCGTCATTGTGTTTATTGATGACATTCTGATCTACTCCAAGAACAAGACCGAACACGAGGAACATCTGCGGTTAGTTTTAGAACTCTTGCGACGGGAACAACTTTACGCCAAGTTTTCAAAGTGTGACTTTTGGTTACGCGAAGTTCAGTTCCTAGGACATGTGGTTAATGAACTAGGGATTCATGTCGATCCAGCTAAGATTGAAGCGATCAAGGACTGGGGAGCACCTAAGACGCCAACTGAGGTGCGGCAATTCCTAGGCCTTGCGGGCTACTATCGTCGTTTCATTCAGGGGTTCTTGAAGATCGCTCAACCCCTGACCACTCTCACGCAGAAGGATAGAAAATTCGACTGGGTGAATCACAAGAGTCAGCATTTGAAGAACTGAAGTCCAAACTGTGTTCTGCTCCTATTTTGTCTTTACCTGAAGGCCCTGATGATTTCGTTGTTTACTGTGATGATTCTATTCATGGTCTCGGTTGCGTGTTGATGCAACGCGAGAAAGTGATCGCGTATGCTTCTCGTCAACTCAAGGTGCACGAGAAGAACTACACCACCCATGACTTGGAATTGGGTGCCGTGGTTTTCGCGTTGAAAATTTGGAGACATTACTTGTACGGTACCAAATGCATCATCTACACCGATCACAAGAGTCTCCAACATATTTTCGACCAACAACATTTGAACATACGGCAGCGTCGTTGGATTGAACTCCTGAACGACTATGATTGTGCCATTAAGTACCATCCTGGCAAGGCGAATGTTGTAGCAGACGCCTTGAGCAGGAAGGAATCAACTAAACCTCGTCACGTTCGGGCATTGCAGCTCACCATTCATTCATCTTTACCTGATCAACTCCGTTCTGCTCAGTTAGAAGCTTTGAAGGAGGAAAACCTTAAAGCTGAGACCATGCACGGTGCCGACAAGCACCTCGAGCGAAGGCCTGATGGCCTGCACTACTTCGCAGAACGCATATGGGTTCCTTTATTCGGGGGACTACGGGAGCTTGTCCTTGATGAGGCTCATAAGTCCCGGTATTCTATTCATCCTGGTTCGGATAAGATGTACCAAGATCTGAAGGTACTTTACTGGTGGCCAAACATGAGGTCGGATATAGCCTCATACGTGAGCAAATGCTTGACCTGTGCTAAGGTCAAGGTGGAATACCAGAAACCGTCGGGTCTCTTGCAACAACCTGAAATTCCGGAATGGAAATGGGAACGGATTACCATGGATTTTGTCACGCAACTTCCTAAATCACCAAGCGGGAATGACAAGATATGGGTGATTGTCGATCGATTGACGAAATCAGCCCATTTTCTTACTATTAAGGAGACCGACACCATGGATCGTTTGGCTCGTCTTTATTTGAAGGAAGTTGTTTCTAAACACGGGGTGCTAGTTTCTATTATCTCGGATCGTGACTCCCATTTTACTTCGCACTTCTGGAAGTCTTTGCACAAGGCTTTGGGTACCCAACTAGACATGAGTACAGCTTATCATCCACAGACTGACGGTCAGAGTGAGCGCACGATTCAAACTTTAGAAGACATGCTGCGGGCATGTGTGATCGATTTTGGCAAGGGTTGGGAAGCTCATCTACCGTTAGTAGAATTCTCATACAACAACAGTTATCACACGAGCATCAAGGCGGCTCCGTTCGAAGCACTGTACGGACGGAAATGCCGTTCTCCTCTTTGTTGGGCTGAGGTGGGTGAGAGTCAACTCACTGGGCCTGAGCTAGTGTACGAAACTTCGGAAAAGATCGTACAGATTCGTAATCGGTTGGCAGCGGCACGGGACCGGCAAAAGAGTTATGCCGATCAGCGTCGCAAACCATTGGAATTCCAAGTTAATGACAAAGTACTTCTAAAAGTCTCACCATGGAAGGGCGTCATACGCTTTGGGAAGCGTGGCAAACTCAATCCGCGGTATGTCGGCCCATTTACGATCCTGGAACGGATTGGACCGGTGGCATATCGTCTTGATTTACCGACGGAGCTCGGTAACGTACATAACGTCTTCCATGTGTCCAACTTGAAGAAGTGTCTGGCTGAAGAGTCTCTCATTGTTCCACTGGAAGAGATCAAGGTTGATGATCGTCTTCGGATTGTGGAAGAACCTGTGGAGATCCTTGATTACAAGATTCGTAGCCTACGTCACAGCAAGATTCGTATCGTTAAGGTTCGGTGGAACTCGAACCGGGGACCAGAGTATACGTGGGAACGGGAGGATCAGATGAAGTCTAAATATCCTCATCTCTTTCCTAAGGAAGCGTTCGAGTCGAGATATGTCTCTTCTGCAGCTGAATGAATCTCGGGGCGAGATTCCTTTTAACGTGGGGATGATGTGACAACTCGGGTAAAATCTCTTTTTGGTTTCTATTTTTAGTTTCTATCTTTTGTTGTTTCCTTCGTTATTCCTTTTGGTACTTGTGCAATTTTCGGGACGAAAATTCTTTTAACGTGGGGATGATGTGACACCCGGCAAATTCTGGTTAACAACGTTGTCTAGATGAAAGTCTACCTTAGCGAGTCACGCGTATATTGTACTTAACTGGGTTAGTTAAGTCGGGTTATGGTTCGGGAACTATCGGTTTAGTCTAGAAGATCATTGGATGTTGGTCTAGAGGTTCATTAGATGTCGGTCCTTAACCAAGTGTACAAACGGTGACGATTTGTAGGATCGTCAAGGCATACGGAACATACAAGTCTCGAGTCCCGGGAATTGGTGAACGAGTGTGAATATATGTATTTACAAGTGTTATGTGTTTACAATCATTATGTGACTTGTCGGTATGTGAATATGTGTTAACATATGTTAAAACGGGGTTTAACGCGCAAAACACACGAAACCAGCCCCTATAGGCGATTAGGAAGGCCTAATCGCCTATAAGGGAGGCGAGTAGGCAACATTAGGGGCGAGTAGGGGCTACTCGTGTGCCCTAGGGGGCGATTAGGCCCCAAATGCCTGAACATCATGCGATTAGGATCCCTAATCGCGTGTACTGGCTGCATAATCGCTAGTTACGTGCTGGACGACTAAAAACGACTATAAATACCATACTTGACCTCATAAACTTCATTATACAAACCCTAGTCGTCCCATAACCTGCCCCAACACACACACAACCTCTGGAACGCGATTTTTGATCAAAACACAAGGTTTCAAGCTTAATCCATCATCCTTTTACAAATCTAAGGTTTGGTTTTCATCCATGCAATCTTATAAACGTTTTTATTCAATCCCTAATAGTCCAGACCTGTTCTAAAACGAAAAAGCTTTCTGAAAATCGTTAATAAGTGTTGTTAATCGGATTTTAACTAGTATACATGTGTTATGTGTGTTTATGATTAGAAAGCTAGGGTTTTTATGATTCAAGATGAAGGATTAACATGTTATTTGGATTAATTCAGAATACTAATAATATTATGATGATGAAATCTGAGAATTGATTATTAGGGTTATAGTTACGCATGTTAGGGTGATGTTGCATGCTATGTGAATGGTGTTTGGGATTACATGACTGCATGCAGGGCTGATAATACGAGGCAAGACGAAGGGTTTTAGTTGAAACATGTTTAGGATAGTGTTTGGGATGATATTGGGTGGTTACACACGTTCTGGATCTGATTTGGAGCGTTAAACACGCGAAAAACCAGAACAGCATGCTTACAGGCGATTAGCATCCTAATCGCCTATGTTAGAGGCGATTAGGAGGCTAAATGCCTATGTTATAGGCGAGTAGGGCCTAATTGCTAATAGATACATGCGAGTAGGGCCTAAATGCTAGTAGTTACATGTGGTATAGCCTAAATGCTAGTAGTTACATGTGGTATAGCCCTAAATGCTAGTAGTTACATGTGGTATAGCCCTAAATGCTAGTAGTTCATGCGATTAGCTTTCCTAAATGCTAGTTGACCGACCTAAATGCTAGTTGACTTTTCTAAATCGCGTGTATTGCTGCTGTAAGTGTAATTTAGCATTCCGAGACCCGATTTGACATGTAGGAACATGCTAGGAACCCCACAACATATCTAATAACTTGGTAACATATGTTTGGATGTAATTCGGTGATACGTGAACTATGTGCTATAACTTGTTGTGCGTTAACGTATGTTAAGTGAGATTGCATGATAGCATGTTTGAGAGCGTAAACATAACACGGGGAGTCTCGGGTCACCAATGGGATGTCGAGTCTTGTACTTTGGGTCAGTTAAACAGTCACAGTGTTTTCAAACGAACTTGGTTATGGTCTGGACATCTAGGGACTAATTAACCTGCGGGTTATTAGTCTAAGTGCTTGTAACTGTCATATGTTAGGTCGCCACTTTACGGGACTAGCATAGCAGCTGAGTTATTCGTATTACGAAGTAACGCAACATAAGGTGAGTTTACGGCCCCTCTTTTAAACTGGTTTCATACTTTCGGGGGAGAAAACATGTGTTAAAACGATTATTTGGTAACTACTGTCATACTATGGGTTTCTATTGTGTACTACACGATCTTTGGAAGTCCCGGGGGGAACCATGAATGTGCGGGTTTGCACAACGGGGAAATGTGAATAGCGCTATTGGGAGTGACCAACCCCGCTCGTCGGCTTGGAGGGCCGGGCGAGTGCATATTGTCTCAAACAGGAACAACAGGAACAACAGGGTTACTTTTCGGGCACAACAACTGGTATGCGTGTTAGTAATGGTTTTCCAATCATGGTAGTAACAAAACATACGCCTAGCTAGCGTACAATGGTTTTTGATTTGTTATAGTATGGACAGGTGGACTTGGTACTTGGATTACAAAACCTGTAAACTCACCAGCATTTTTGTGCTGACGTAAACTTTTACATGTTTTCTCAGGTCGCTAAGGTAGCACTACTGGACTAGGGCGCACGCGTCTGCACGGCGTCTAGTTAGAGTCGCATGGTTTTCATATGTTGAACATTTGGTTTACTTTTGAGATACTGTTTTGAATAAGCTTCCGCTGTAAACGGGGATTTTAAACTATGTTTTGAAATTGCATTATATTCATTTAGACTTGTTTATTGTGATCGTTGGTTTGGATCCTGGTTTGTCATGCGCCTCGCGGTAAAACTCCGCAAGTGGATTTTGAGGGTGTGACAATTGCTAAGGTTCGTGTTGTGCATTGTGTTTAACCGTTGATTGTGATTTCTATTATTAAATTGAGTTTTTTTGTTGGATTGTATATTGTTGAAATAGTTTTGCTTGTCTTTCTGTTATAAAATTTGGATATATAAACAATGATTTCTTGATTTTAGATTGAAAAGAAAAGGTTAATTGTTTGAAAACTTAATTGGAAGTTTTAATGGTTGTTAATTATTTGGAAAGCTTGTACCCAAGTGTACTACATAAGTGAAGATGCACAAAAGGAAGAACTGATGATGCTGGTAAGCCTTCTATTCAGTCTCCTCCACCTTTGCATTTACTACATATTTTCATGGAAAAACAAGAAGAAAATAAACAGAATGTAATGTAAGAATATGATATCATCTTGTTTCACAGAAAAACGACAAACAAGCATATTTAGTTTGCCTCAATTGAAGTATAGTTGTTTTTCCCTTTCATTATTTACTGATTTAAGAATCTTCATGCCGTTTATGCAATTTATGGTTACTAAAAGGCTAGGTCTCATCTCTCCACGTCTTAAATTCCACTTCAGTAAGCATTCTTTCAATCCCAAATTCCAATGGTTGTTTAATTTATAAGAATTTAGTATATGTATGAGAAGAATTTTGATAACAAAAGATAAATGTGTAGTCATGTCATATATCAGCTTCATATCTGGATTATTTATATGATTCGGTTGTTATTAAGATGATTTACCACTATTTTTACAAGCAAAAAGACTATTCTTTTGTTTGTCACCAAATCTTAGTCTTAAAGTGTAACACACAATGTTTGTCACAAATGAATTGGCATGATATGCTTTAAACGATGTCACATACTTGCTACCATCCTTTATTTTTATTTTTTTTATAACCATTGTGTTATGTGTTGGTTAATATTCAGATTTGGGAATGTGTTGAAACGAGAGATAGAAGAATGCCTACAAACTGCTCAAGAAATAGGTGCTTTGGTGGATCCAATATATACTTTGCTTTATAGAAATTAGCATGTCAACTTAGTTACCTGACACTTAACAAGTAAATAAATATTTATTTCAAAAGGGTTTATTCAAACCACAACATTAGCTTCCTAGGTGTACTATTGATTCTACATTTTTGTTTTATAAATAATCACATTGTTGTATTGCAATGACAAAGAATTGATGATATAAATGTCTCAAAATGTTTATATTTTAAAATTAAATGACAAAGAATTGGATAATATGTTGAAGATAATTTGCTAAATTAGTGGGATTTTTTAATTTTAAAAATTGGTAAAAAGTCTTAAATGCCTTTAATCTCAAAAGTTGATCATATGGCTATAATATAATATAATTTTTTCCTACACTTTTTACACAAAACAATTTTCCTACAGGATCCTCTACCTATGGGATGATTCATTTCAGAAGAGGTTTTAATGCGAGAAGAAAATTAATAATTCATTTATATACACACACACACACACACACACTGTTAGGTTATTTTCAGAAGGTTGTTTTAGTGCGAGAAGTGCGAGAAGAAACCTAAATCTTACTTTTTATTGGTAATGGTTCATATATTTTCGAAGTTAAAATGTTTTTTATATCACTGTTTATGTTATATATATAAAAACTCATTAAATTAATGCAATCAAATGTTTTTTTAAGGTGTAAACATTTTTCCTACACATGTGTTATATTATGCATAGGTAATGTTCTTACATAAAATTTGTACATGTGTAGGTTATATAAATTAATGAAATTGCTTCATATATTTGTTTTATTTTCAAGATAGATGAATAAACAACACATTTCAACACTTTTTTTATGTTAATATTTTTTTAATGTGATAAAAATGAATTATTAATCTTCTTCTCGCACTTCTCGCATTAAAACCTCTTCTGAAATGAACCATCCCCTATATACAAAAAAATCAACTTTTTAAACACAAAAAAATCAATCAAAACCAACTTTTTAAATACAAACTACATTATAGTTAAAATACAACATTAGAAAATGAATTTTGTTTCCAAATAATTCATCTTTCATTGAAAAAACAATCTAAAATTACCTTTTACATGTGTAACTGAAACAGTTTACACATATATAAACAGTAAATTTACACATGTGCAAAAACAATTTATTTTTGTATACATTTAAATTTTTAAGCGTAAATTATGTTTTTAAGATTTTATTTTAATAATAAAAATAAGTGTAAAAAGAAATTTTTAATTTGAATCGCTTTAAACAACGTTGCAGTGATTCGACGAAATATATAAGTTCAAGTTAATATTTCCCTCTCTGTGTATATAAAGAGAAATAAAGTATCAAATTAAGATTACTTGATTTAAAATTACTCAGATTTTCAAATTGAAATTCCTTAACTCTATCTCTCCTACAATCATACATAACCTATCAAATCACTATTTGGCAAATGTGGGCTTGACTTTGACTACGGCAAAGGGTTACTGCTTATGTTAGGAAATGATCACTATTATATTGAACCTTCTTTCAAATCATATAGTATACTATTATTAATAGTAATAACAAAACTGATATTAATAGTAATAATAAGGATAATCACAACTAAATATGCCAATACAAGATGTGGGTTGAAGTTATTTTGTCATTATACTAAAGGGGTTAATTTGTTTTGTTTGCTGGTGTTGGTGTCCTCACTTAAAAACAACTGGCTGTTAGGTCTTGGGAAACGGTACCAACACACATGATACATTCTTTTACTTTAACATTATTGAACTCATACAAACCTAGTATTCATCAAACTCAAGTTTGGTGTCTCCAAAGTAGAGTTAACTATAGTTATCTGACACTTTAAAGTTAAAATATAGTGGTGCCAGAAATATCATGTTATATTAAGATCTATACAGGCTTTAGATACCTTTTATTTTCCTTTTTAGGCTGGTGGTGAACTTCTTGACATCCCACAAATGCACCCCACACCTCCACTATCTTCTTCACTTTCTACATCACATCTCTCTCTTTTTTCTCAATTTCAGGTTCATCTTCTCATCTTCTCTTCCTCAATATGTTTTGAACACAAGACACGACAAAACCAAGACGGCGATATATTGATTTCGTCCCAGGTAGCATAGCTCGAGGAGTGCGGCAAAGCAGGCTTAAAGCAACTGGTCAGTCTATTACATGTTAATCTCTTGCTTTCTTCTTTAAATATGGTCTTTATCTTCTTCTTGTTACATGTGATCGCACTTTTGTTATTCCTTTTCGGACCATTAAGATCATGTTTTTAGTATTCTATTGATAAACATGAATACTAATTACAGTGGTAACGTAATAAAAATGCTATGAAACATACCAAAAGCCATGGAAAAATCAACATCCATGAAAAGACTATAGATTACTGTGCTTAAATCAAGAAAGATACCTACGGTTATACATATTCACTTCACAAGTTCACATGATATAGTTTGGTAACTTGTGCCTCATGTTTGAATCTGTTATTGGGCTAGATGCTATATAGATATGAACCTAATATGGTACCAAAATCTTGTTTGACTGAGCTCCAATTTACAGTACTACGGGTACATGTAAGTATATCACATCTAAGATATGTGTTTTGAAACAATTTTCAGCAAATTTTTTATTTTTTTTTTAAATTTTGTCCAATTTTGGAATTTTTAACTTGGCGGGCTTAAAAAATAGGTTTTAATCGTACTGCCATAAGTATACCGACAAGTTTATATAATAATTCATATAATATACTTTATGACGAATATGATATTACAATTAAATTGAACCATCTTAGTACACTTATAATAAAGTGCTAATTGGGCTAAGACGTTTGAACCGGCTTGTCGAATCTTAAACCCTAAAGCTAAACCTTAAAACTGAAACGCTAAAAGCTAAATCTAAACCTAAACCCTAAAACTAAACTTTAAAAGCTAAATCCTAAATGCTAAACATTAAAACCTAAAGCTAAACCTTAAAAAAATCAACCCTAAAGTCTAAGATGATAAAGCTTGACGAACCAGTTCTCATGCCGTTGAAATGAGTTCAATTGAAGTTCGTTGAAGCCGGATATTAAGGTTTTAAGATCATTGGTAGCCTTTTTTAGGAAAATAAACAACCTTACTAATTGCACCAATATGTATTTAATGTGAAGCATTTTATTACTCGTCCAGCAAACCAAAATCTACAATCTATATCAATATCTGAATCTCTCTCTATATATAGAAGAATAAGAATGAGACACATGGTACTTAAGATCATTCCACCTCTTGATTTTCATTTAAAAGTCTTTTTTTCTCTCTCTCATGACTCATGCACTTTCTCTCATAATTTTATATACGACATTTTTTTTTTAAAAAAAATTAAGCCAAAGGGGCTTACGGAAGTCAGGTTTCTGCGCATCTGGGAGAGCCAAGAGGTTGACGGCGGTTGATTAGTCAACCTTGACCACAACGCCCGTTGTCACGGTGGTTGGCACGTCATTCCTTGCCGTTAAAAAAACAGCGAGAGAGTAATTTTATGACTTAAGATATTGCAACTCTACCATCAAGTTTACTATATAGTTTGTAACTATTTATCAATTAAGACGCTTGCTCTTGGAAGGCTGTATATTTACAATAAACATTGAAATCGGGTTTGTCTTGTGTAATGTAAGTTAACAATAGCCAGGTAATCTTTTAAACAGGACCAACATGACATCTTACACTTTAGGACAATATCTAAATGTTTGCACGTTACTATTCGTGCGCAACATTAATGCGACTTTTCTTAGTAACCTTTAAGATCGAACGCAATGTTACTCATGTCTGTTGATTATCATAACATAAAACCTTCACTAAATACTCAAACATTGATTCCTATGCAGGCTAAGAGATTCAACTAGAATCAATAATAGTCTTGAGAGACTTGTGAAGTCATTATCAACTAAACACTTGTAATGGCATCATCAAAAAGTATAGACAATGATTCAGGCATCAGCAGCCAGGTTGATTCCAACATTTCAGTCCAAAAAACAGCTCAATCTCCTGTCATGGATATGGATAGCCTCAAGATACCAGAAACATCTTCGGTTTCACTCGAGTTGAGTCTAACCTTCAACTCGAACATAGATAAGTCTGAACCAAGAGACTGTAAAAGCACAACTGAAACCGAATCAAACTCAACACCAGCGACGGTGTCTAGAGTTTTTCCTTGCAACTATTGCCAGAGAAAGTTTTTCAGCTCGCAAGCTCTCGGGGGCCATCAAAACGCGCACAAAAGAGAGCGGATGCTCGCAAAGAGAGCTATGAGAATGGGTATCTTCTCAGAGAGGGCTAACCAGCTTGCAGCTTATCCTTTACATGGAACTTCACTTAGGTCCCTTCAAATTAGAGCTCATTCATCACAGCACCAAACATTCATGCCTCCAAGACAATCCAATGGATTTATGGGATCGCCTACATATGTGGAGGATGACGGTCCTGATCAGCTTATTTGGCCTGGAAGCTTCCGTCAGGTGACCGCAACAGGTGTTGAAGTCGACTCACTGCTAGAAACATCGCAACTGCAAGTTGTGGAAGAAATCGGACCGGTTTATGGTGGTTATGCAACACCAGATCTTACTTTGAGACTTTAATTCAGCTCTTTGTTTCTTTGCATTGTAATTTATCATCCTTTCTTTACTATGTATGTGGATTCTTGTTTGTACAGTTAACTAAGACTAGGTGATGGATGCTATGTTGCAAGTTTGCATGTTTGTTGCAAGCTCCTAAACTGTGTGTCAATATACAAGAGCTTTGTAAGGATATTCTTGTGTTAAAAATCATGACTCAAACCAACAATCGAACCATTGGATTTCGTGATTAAACCAGGATTGCGACTAGCTCTTTTACCAGATAAACTTGTCCACACCAATTATTTGTGTTAGAAGTTTTGTAATAAAAAAATAATGATAATTTAGAAAGTCAACCAAAAAAGTCAACTCCACAATAAAGGGCGCCTAAACAGAATGATGTGTCTATATATTATTTCGGTTGTATATTAGTTGTGTCGGTTAGTGTTAGCGGTTATTTAACCGTCAAGTACGGCAATCATGTATCATCTATAATCTATAATCTACATCTACATCTACACTATATAATAAAAGAAAACACTTGAGGGACACATGGCACTCCCTCATGAATTCTTTCATTTTCTTATTTAATCTACATCTACATCTACATCTACACTATATAATAAAAGAAAACACATGAGGGACACATGACACTCCCTCATAAATTCTCTCATTTTCTTATTTAATTTAATACAATAAATTCAAATTTAATTATAATACTTCTGCAAAAGCATATTATAAATTTATTAAATTAAATTTTATTAATTATATTAATAATCATCTACATCTACATCTACATCTACATCTATCTATATAATAAATCAATACACTCGGGTCGAATGAAGGCCTTAGAGAGGGCCTGAGGGATCCAAATATATAAATGGGGCTCCGAAAATTAGAGTATATAAACCGTTTTCTTTTTATTTTTTCTTCATTCTCCACAACATAGTCCTCCATTTCTTCCAAACAAACCTCTCTATCATCCTACTTCATCTTTCATAGTTTCTTGATTCTCAATAAATGATTCAGGGTAATCATCAATCATACTTTTCTAATGTTGATTCTTATTATTATTTTCGCTTCATCATTTATTCTTAACATTATTACAAAAGAAATCGGTCATTTGATATATTTTAAAAGTGATATTAATTCATTTCAATTATCATTCTATATGGTTTAACTGTGTTTTAATCGTTTTTTTTAATCAATCAATTTAGAATGAATATTTTAATCGTCTCTGTTTAAATACCGCACTATATATTAAAAGAAATCAATCGTTTTAATCTTTTTTAACGATTTAAGATGATTTATCATTCTAAATCATTCTTGGATATGATTTTTTTAACGACTTTTTTTAGATGATTTATCACCTAAGTTACGATTTTTTAACCAATTATGAAAGATGAAGTATTCTGATCTATTCATTTCAATGATAAAATTTCGGTTTTGTTAAGAAAATAATATAATCATTTGTATTATTTGCCGATTGAGTAGCAATGTTAAGAAATATTGAAGCGAAAATAATATAGTCATTCATTCGTGTGTTTCAAGAACTTTATCATTCCGATTTATTCGATTTTGATTATACTTTTGAAATACCGATTCTTTTTAGTTACTAAATTTATACATATATATTTAATCGGATTTAATATTCAATCGTATTTAATCATTCTATGTTTTTACATTTAAAAAACAGGATTTCATCCGAACACACCAACTAAATTATGTCATATCAAAATCAAAATTAAATTCGGTCAAATATATTAAACCGAAATATATATATAAAAATAGTATAATCAATAATCAATAAATTAGATTAAAAATTTTAATAACTAACATCAAAATCATAATAAATAAGATTAAAAATATTAATAAGTTACCATTCTTATTGTTAATCGAATCTATATTTTGAGAAACATATTTATTAATAATAACAATAATAATATGTAAAGTTTATTGTAAAATGGTAACATACCATTTTTAGGTATGACACGTTTTTAAGAATAATAATTAGTGCACTTTTATTATTATTGTTAAGAAACATATTTATTATTCTTAATAGTAAAATTATTAAACGTATATTTAGCATACGAATTTAAGAATATGTTTCCTTTAATCGTGTAATTGACAACTGATTTTAGGAAAGTCGTAATATCAAAATGAAACTCGGTCAACAGCATTAAAACTAAATTCGTAATATTAGTATTAGTAAAATAAATAATCAATAATTAAGTTTAAAAATATTAATAAATAACTACAAAATCATAATCAATCATTCAAATCAAAGACATTAAAAACATCCGCGTTTCAAATTACCTTACCAATTATCTACAAATTATTATTTACATTTTAAAATTAGCACACTTATTGAAATGATTTTGATGATTATTGTTTAATGAAAATTGAATAAAGAAAAGTCATAATATAAAAATTAAATTCGGTCAACAATATTAAACGGAAATTCTATATTTTGAGAAACATATTTATTAATAATAACAATAATAAACATTAATGGATCATATGTAAAGTTTATTATAAAATGGTAACCTACCATTCTTATGTATGAAACGTTTTTAAGAATAATAATTAGTGCACTTTTATTTTAGTAATATTATAATTGAATGATTGATTGAGAAACATATTAATTATTCTTAATGGTAAAATTATTAAACGTATATTTAGCATACGAATTTGAGAATATGATTCCTTTAATCGTGTAATTGACAACTGATTTTAGGAAAGTCGTAATATCAAAATGAAACTCGGTCAACAGCATTAAAACTAAATTCGTAATATTAGTATTGGTAAAATAAATAATCAATAAATAAGTTTAAAAAATATTAATAAATGCCTTAATATAAATAATCAATCAATCATTCAAATCAATGACATTAAAAACATCCGCGTTTCAAATTGTCTTACCAATTATCTACAAATTATTATTTACATCCTAAAATTAGCACACTTAAAATTATCATAGTTATTGAAATGATTTTGATGATTATTGTTTAATGACAATTAATTAAAGGAAATTCATAATATAAAAATTAAATTCGGTCAACAATATTAAATGGAAATTCTATATTTTGAGAAACATATTTATTAATAATAACAATAATAAACATTAATGGATCCTATGTAAAGTTTATTGTAAAATGGTAACCTACCATTCTTGTGTATGAAACGTTTTTAAGAATAATAATTAGTGCTGTGACACCCGGCATGTTCGGCTTAAACATATTAGTAACATCTAAGTCTACCTTAGCGAGAAACGTTTATAAACAAACTTAACTGGGTTAGTTGAGTCGGGTCAAGTTAGGATTGTCCAGGGTACAATGATCTGGAGGATCATTGGGAGTCGTTTTGGTAATACACTAGTACCGGGTTCCGTTGTTGGTGACATTACATGAACTAATTAAGTATATGTGTAGATTATGGGTTGTGTGGTGGATTATATACATAGATATGTTTAAATGATGTGTAAATGATTATCTGTGCTTAAATATGTTAAATATAGACTAAGGATGCATGCTTATGTGTTAAGATGTGTTAGAATGCGTTAAACACGACAAACTGGAAAACTAGTTTAAAAGAGGTCTTGGTTCGACCACTTCGAGTGGTCGAAGGAGAAGAACGTGCCTGGTTCGACCCTTGTAAAATGGGCGAACCAGGGAAGTGGAATTTGAGAAATTTCCTTCGACCAAACAAGGCTCATTCGACCCTGTGAAAGGGGCGAAGGAGACTACATTCGACCAATTAGTTGGTGCGAAGGAAGACTAGTATAAATACCAACCTTTGTCATTTTTCATCATTTCACAAACCCTAACCGTCCCAAAACGCTCTCAAACGATCTTAAACACTAAGGAAGGAGTTTTTGCTCTTCTTTTTCATAATCTAACCTATCTACAACATCTAAACAAGAATCCAAGGTGTGTTCATAATCCTAAGTCTTTTAAAAGCATTTTAATTCGTTTTCATCTAACCCTAATTGTCCGGATCTGTTCTAAGGGTGTTTTTATGATTAAAAACCTTTTAAACATCTTTCTAAATCAAAACATGATCATTTAACATAGGTTTTCATAATGAATAACATGTGTAAATTGTGTGTTATGTGGTGTTATGTGTTGTTCACTGATTTGCTGCTATATCTATGATAGAAACATGATATAGGATTGTTGTTAATGAGGGAATATTGTTGTCTAGGGTTAGGATTGGATATATTGATTTTTGGGGGTTTTATTGGATTAATACTTGATGTATGAATATTCATGATCAATAGAATGAATAAGAAAGATCGGATAATCGACAAACTGAGTATTTTAAGCTAAACATGAATCGATTTCAAAAGTTTCCAAATTGGGTAAATAATTCATGCATGAAAGTGATGTTTCCATAATCTTTACCATTTTGGGAAAGGGCTGAAACGGACGTATTATCGGGGGAAATCGATGGGGTTTTGTAGGGATAAGTTATTCATGCTTGACTGCTGTGTTTGATGATGTTTCGGGTCGTTTTGAATGTGTTTGAAGCGTTTTTAGGAAAAACTATGCAACAGGGGCGAACCTGGCCTCCTTCGACCAGTCGATGGTGCGAAGGAGGGATCCAGGGTCGAACCTGGGTTTTTATTTGGACGAATGTGATAAAACGGGCGAAGGAAGCATCAAACGGTCGAACGAGATGTAAAAGGTGCGAAGGAGACAAAAAGGTGCGAAGGAGACTTAAAACTGACTGGTTCGACCGTTCTGATGCAGAAATGAGATTTTTGATACAAACTAAGTGTTTTATGCTTGAACCTTGTGTGTAATCTATGTGTACTTGATTAGTTAGGGTAATGGGTCACCAACGGGATGTCGGGTCGGTCTAGTGTGTCGGTTAAACATTTAAACACGTTTTAAAACATGCTTGGTTACGATCTGGACAATCAGGGACTAGATAACCTTATGGTTATTAGTCGGAACACTTATGTGAACATTTTGATAGATCTCCGGTAGAGGGATTATCAAGGGCTAAACATCTTTACTGTATTTGAAGAACGCTACTTAAGGTGAGTTCACGGCCCCACTTTTACTGCTTTAACTTTTGGGGGAGAAAACATGCGCTAAACGGTTTTGGTAACATATGTCATACTATGGTTTTAACTTTATATTGCTATACGATCTTTTGGAAAGTCCCGGGGAAACCATGAATGTGCGGGTTTGCACAACGGGGGAAATGTGGATAGATCTATTGGGCGTGACCTGCCCCACTCGTCGGCTTGGAGGGCCGGGCGGGTGCATATTGTCTCGAACAGGTACATTGGTATCATGCTGAACATACGGGCTGCTTAAACATGCTGAACATTGCTAAACGTGTCTAGTAATGGTTTCCAATCGTAGTAGTAATAAAACTTACGCCTAGCTAGCGTACTTGGTAACATTGATATAGTATGGACATGGTAACATTTTAGTAACATTTTGAACAAACCTGTGAACTCACCAGCATTATATGTTGACATATTTTGGCATGTTTTTCTCAGGTCGCTAAGGTAGCAATGAACGGAACTAGGCGCACGGGTCTGCATTGGCGTCTAGATTTAGTGCACGTTTTGTAATAAAAGTATTTTTAACAACTTTTGAGATGATAGCATAGCTAATTAAATGCTACGGAAACGCTTCCGCTTGTTATATTAATGGTTATGTCTGTTATGTTTTTCATATAGAGTTGTTTATTGTGATCGTTGACTTGGATCCTGGTTTGTCATGCGCCTCGCGGTAAAACCCAGCAAGTGGTAATTTGAGGGTGTGACAGATTGGTATCAGAGCCAATGGTTATAGTGAACTAGGACTGCATGTAGAGTCTGGTCTATAGCCGAGTCGCACACACTAGACGGTCACATACTTTGGGTCTATTAATGGGGTATGTACTAACGTTGTCGGGGTGTCCTTACATCATCATCATGTTTCTCCGTTACATCATCCGTTTTTATTTGGGTTCTTACCTACTCTTGTCTTCTTCTTCTGGATTGAAGGAGGAGGGGTTGATTTGTTGGTTCTAGCACACACATGCCTTCTTGCACTTGCACCTATTGCCACATAGGCGACAATGTTCGGAGACTGAGGTCTAGATTAGGGGTACATTTGGAGGACCATGTAGAACAGTTTATCATTCCGGGTGCACACGAAATAATAAACTGGAATGCATGAAAATCCCGATGGACTTCGAGTTTGGATGCATAGTCCTGAATTTGTCCCTAGGTTAACTCTTGTAAATTTCTAGTGGTTAACACTGGGAGTGAATCTGAATCTCTCGATTTCTTGGTTTGTTAGATCATGTCTGGTGCTCGCGGTGGTGGACGTCGTGGTGGAGGCGGTGGCCGTGCTGGCGGGGGTGGTCGTGCCGGAGGCGGTGGTCGTGGGAACATCAACATGACCCTAGCTGAACTGAACAACTTGCTCCAGCAGCAAGTGAACATGGCTATGGCTAATTTCCCGGCTGGGATTAATGCCATGGGTGGTGAGTTGATTTTTGTCGACCTTGCCTCATTTTTGGGTTTCGTGTCCTTTCGTTTGTGTTTTACTCGTGTACCGTGTTTCAGGTGTTGGTGTCAATCCACCCCCACCTCAGTGCTCTTATAAGAAGTTTAGGGACTGTCAGCCCCATAACTTCGCTGGAACTGAGGGAGCGGTGGGACTGCTCCGATGGCTGGAGAAGGTGGAATCTGTGTTTGTCATGTGTAACTGTCCTGCTGGGGACCGAGTGAAGTATGCTACTGCGACAATTGAGGGGCCTGCATTGTCGTGGTGGAATGTTACTACTCAGAACGTGGGACTGGGGGAGGCTATTGCTATGCCTTGGGCGGAGTTTGTGCAGCTTTTGAGAGGTGAGTATTGTCCGAGGGAGGAGATACAGAAGTTGGAGCATGAAGTCTGGAGTTTCAAGATGGTTGGGTCGGAGATTGAGGAGTATACTGTGAGGAGGAACGAGCTGGCGGTGTTGTGTCCTGACTTACACACACCCGAGTACATGAGGATCGAGCACTATGTGTCGGGACTAGTGCCCGAGATTGCTGGGTTGGTGGCTGCTGGGAATCTTCCCACTATCGCTGAGGTTGTCCGATCAGCTCATCGGATGACTAACCTGAAGGTGGCGGAAGGCGTTTTGCCACCCAAAGGTGCTACTGTGAAGGCTGCTGAGGGGAACAGGAGGAAGTGGGAGAGTGTGGGGAAGAGTGTGGTGCCAGCTCAGCCGGCGAAGAAGTTTGATACATCTGGGTCCCCTTCTGGGTCCAAGACAGGTGGGTATGTTGGGAAGCATCCCAAGTGCAACAAGTGTGGTTTTCATCATTCTGGGAGTTGTGATAGGGCTCGTTGTCATCGGTGCCATCAGTTGGGGCACCATGCTAAGGATTGCAAGGTGACGCTCACCCCAACTCAGACTCCTGCGGCTGCTCCTGCTCCTGCTGCTCAGGGGACTCAGGGGAGGCATGGGTGTTATAACTGTGGTGACACGGGACATTTCAAGCGTAATTGTCCCAAACTGAAGCAGGGCGATAATGGGAGGGGCGGGAATGGTAACGGGAACAATGGCGGCGGAGGCAGGACTGCACGTGCTTTCGTCATTGGATCTGCAGAGGCTAGGCAGGATCCAGACACAGTTACCGGTACGTTCCTTCTTAATGATCGCTATGTTTCTGTTTTGTTTGATTCTGGTGCCGATAAGAGTTTCGTATCTTTGGATATTAGTCGATTGCTAGATATAGTACCCACACCTTTAGAGGCTAAGTACTTAATAGAATTGGCTGATGGTAAGAAAATCGAAGCGACACACACCCTTAGGGAATGTCGTTTAGAACTGTCGGGTTTGTCTTTCCCCATTGACCTTATGCCGGTACCTCTGGGTAGTTTTGATGTCGTGGTTGGCATGGATTGGTTATCGTTGTATCGCGCGGAGATCGTTTGTTTTGGCAAGGTTATTCGGATCCCTCTCCCTGATGGAGAGATTCTTTCTGTTCGTGGCGAGAAAAGCAGTGCTCCGCTGAGTATCATTTCTAGCATGAAAGCCCGTAAGTATCTTCGGAAGGGCTGTTCGGCCATTCTGGCACTTGTTAACATTTCTACTGACGATGAGAAGAAGATTGAGGATATTCCGGTGGTTCATGACTTTTCTGATGTGTTTCCTGATGATTTACCTGGTCTTCCTCCCCATCGTCAGGTTGAGTTTGGTATTGATCTCACTCCGGGCGCAGCTCCTATTGCCCGAGCCCCGTATCGTCTTGCACCTCCCGAGATGCAAGAGTTGTCCAGCCAGTTACAGGAACTCTTGGAAAAGGTTTTCATCCGATCGAGTTCTTCCCCGTGGGGAGCTCCTATTTTGTTTGTAAAGAAGAAGGACGGAAGTCTTCGTATGTGTATTGATTATCGTGAGCTGAACAAAGTGACCATCAAGAATCGTTATCCTCTTCCTCGCATTGATGATCTCTTTGACCAGCTTCAGGGCTCCAGTTATTATTCGAAGATTGATTTGCGGTCCGGTTATCACCAGTTGCGCGTCAGGGAGGCTGACATTCAGAAGACTGCTTTTCGCACTCGTTATGGCCATTTTGAGTTCTTGGTCATGCCTTTCGGTCTCAGTAACGCACCGGCGATGTTCATGGATTTGATGAACCGCATTTGCAAACCTTACCTTGATAAGTTTGTCATCGTGTTTATTGACGACATTCTGATCTATTCCAAGAACAAGGCGGATCATGAGGAACACCTGCGGTTGGTCTTGGAACTTTTGAGACAGGAGCAGTTGTATGCTAAGTTCTCGAAGTGTGATTTTTGGTTGCGTGAAGTTCAATTCCTAGGAAATGTGGTGAATGAACTGGGAATTCATGTCGATCCGGCTAAGATCGAAGCTATTAAAGACTGGGAAGCACCAAAGACACCATCTGAGGTGCGACAATTCCTAGGTCTTGCGGGTTATTATCGTCGTTTCATTGAGGGATTTTCGAAGATCGCTCAACCCCTCACTGCTCTTACCCAGAAGGACCGAAAGTTCGACTGGGACGAACCACAAGAATCAGCATTTCAGATGCTGAAGCTTAAACTTTGTTCTGCACCTATCTTATCCTTACCGGAAGGCACTGATGATTTCGTTGTGTACTATGATGCTTCTATTCGTGGTCTCGGTTGCGTGTTAATGCAGCGCGGGAAGGTTATTGCTTATGCTTCTCGTCAACTGAAAGTTCATGAGAAGAACTACACTACTCATGACTTGGAACTGGGTGCGGTGGTCTTTGCGTTGAAAATCTGGAGACATTACTTGTACGGTACCAAGTGTGAAGTATATACCGATCACAAGAGTCTTCAGCATATTTTCGACCAGAAGGTGTTGAACATGCGGCAGCGTCGCTGGGTTGAACTCCTGAACGATTATGACTGTGCCATCAAGTACCATCCTGGCAAGGCGAACGTTGTGGCGGACGCCTTGAGCAGGAAGGAGTCTGCGAACCCTCGCCGTGTTCGAGCCTTACAGCTCACCATTCATTCGTCGTTGCCTGACCGAATCCGTTCTGCACAGTTGGAAGCCTTGAAGGAGGAAAACCTTAAGGCTGAAACGATGCCCAGTGCTGACAAGCATCTTGAGCTCAGGACTGATGGCTTACACTATTTTGCGGGACGTGTTTGGGTCCCATTGTTCGGGGGATTGCGCGAGCTTGTTCTGGATGAAGCTCACAAATCCCGGTATTCTATTCACCCTGGCTCCGATAAGATGTATCAGGATTTGAAGATACTTTATTGGTGGCCGAACATGAAAGCTGATATAGCTTCTTATGTCAGCAAATGTTTGACTTGTGCTAAAGTCAAGGTGGAGTATCAGAGGCCGTCTGGTCTCCTGCAACAACCAGAGGTTCCAGAATGGAAGTGGGAACGAATCACGATGGATTTTGTCACCAAGCTACCAAGGTCACCTAGTGGTTACGACATGATTTGGGTGATTGTTGACCGACTGACAAAATCAGCGCGTTTTATACCTATTAAGGAAACCGATGGACTCGAGCGGTTGGCTCGACTTTACCTTAAGGAGGTGGTTGCTCGGCACGGGGTGCCTGTTTCTATTATCTCTGATCGTGATTCTCGTTTCGCTTCGCGTTTCTGGAAGGCTCTGCACAAGGCTTTGGGTACTCAGTTGGATATGAGTACGGCTTATCATCCGCAAACTGATGGACAGAGTGAGCGGACGATTCAAACCTTGGAAGACATGCTTCGGGCATGTGTTAACGATTTTGGCAAAAGTTGGGAGATCCACCTGCCGTTAGTGGAGTTCTCCTACAACAACAGCTATCACTCTAGCATCAAGGCAGCTCCGTTCGAGGCTCTTTACGGACGGAAATGTCGATCACCACTTTGTTGGGCCGAGGTGGGCGAGAGCCAGCTCACTGGTCCGGAACTCGTGTACGAAACTTCGGAGAAAATCGTACAGATCCGTCAACGTTTGGCTACTGCACGGGATCGCCAGAAGAGCTATGCCGATCGCCGTCGAAAACCTTTAGAGTTCTAGGTTGGGGACAAGGTACTTCTGAAAGTTTCACCATGGAAGGGCGTCATACGCTTTGGAAAGCGTGGCAAGCTTAACCCTCGTTATGTCAGACCGTTCGCAATCCTGGATCGGATTGGACCGGTGGCATACAGACTTGACTTACCGGCGGAGCTCGGTAGTGTACACAACGTCTTCCATGTGTCTAACTTGAAGAAGTGTTTGGCTGACGAATCTCTCATTGTACCACTGGAAGAGATCAAGGTTGATGATCGTCTTCGCATTGTGGAGGAACCTGTCGAGAATCTCGACTACAAGATTCGTAGCCTTCGTCGGAGTAAAATCCGCATCGTTAAAGTCCGTTGGAACTCGAACCGTGGACCGGAGTTCACATGGGAACGGGAGGATCAGATGAAATCTAAGTATCCTCATCTTTTTCCGAAGCGCGCGTTCGAATCGAGGCCGGTTACTGCTGAAGCGGAATGAATCTCGGGTCGAGATTCCTTTCAACGTGGGGATGATGTGACATCCGGTAAGTTTCTTTTCGTTCTGTTCTTTTCGTTTCTTTCTTTTTGGGCTTTGCGCAATTTTCGGGACGAAAATTCTTTCAACGTGGGGATGATGTGACAGCCGACATGTTCGGCTTAAACATATTAGTAACATCTAAGTCTACCTTAGCGAGAAACGTTTATAAACAAACTTAACTGGGTTAGTTGAGTCGGGTCAAGTTAGGATTGTCCAGGGTACAATGATCTGGAGGATCATTGGGAGTCGTTTTGGTAATACACTAGTACCGGGTTCCGTTGTTGGTGACATTACATGAACTAATTAAGTATATGTGTAGATTATGGGTTGTGTGGTGGATTATATACATAGATATGTTTAAATGATGCGTAAATGATTATCTGTGCTTAAATATGTTAAATATAGACTAAGGATGCATGCTTATGTGTTAAGATGTGTTAGAATGCGTTAAACACGACAAACTGGAAAACTAGTTTAAAAGAGGTCTTGGTTCGACCACTTCGAGTGGTCGAAGGAGAAGAACTTGCCTGGTTCGACCCTTGTAAAATGGGCGAACCAGGGAAGTGGAATTTGAGAAATTCCCTTCGACCAAACAAGGCTCATTCGACCCTGTGAAAGGGGCGAAGGAGACTACATTCGACCAATTAGTTGGTGCGAAGGAAGACTAGTATAAATACCAACCTTTGTCATTTTTCATCATTTCACAAACCCTAACCGTCCCAAAACGCTCTCAAACGATCTTAAACACTAAGGAAGGAGTTTTTGCTCTTCTTTTTCATAATCTAACCTATCTACAACATCTAAACAAGAATCCAAGGTGTGTTCATAATCCTAAGTCTTTTAAAAGCATTTTAATTCGTTTTCATCTATCCCTAATTGTCCGGATCTGTTCTAAGGGTGTTTTTATGATTAAAAACCTTTTAAACATCTTTCTAAATCAAAACATGATCATTTAACATAGGTTTTCATAATGAATAACATATGTAAATTGTGTGTTATGTGGTGTTATGTGTTGTTCACTGATTTGCTGCTATATCTATGATAGAAACATGATATAGGATTGTTGTTAATGAGGGAATATTGTTGTCTAGGGTTAGGATTGGATATATTGATTTTTGGGGGTTTTATTGGATTAATACTTGATGTATGAATATTTATGATCAATAGAATGAATAAGAAAGATCGGATAATCGACAAACTGAGTATTTTAAGCTAAACATGAATCGATTTCAAAAGTTTCCAAATTGGGTAAATAATTCATGCATGAAAGTGATGTTTCCATAATCTTTACCATTTTGGGAAAGGGCTGAAACGGACGTATTATCGGGGGAAATCGATGGGGTTTTGTAGGGATAAGTTATTCATGCTTGACTGCTGTGTTTGATGATGTTTCGGGTCGTTTTGAATGTGTTTGAAGCGTTTTTAGGAAAAACTATGCAACAGGGGCGAACCTGGCCTCCTTCGACCAGTCGATGGTGCGAAGGAGGGATCCAGGGTCGAACCTGGGTTTTTATTTGGACGAATGTGATAAAACGGGCGAAGGAAGCATCAAACGGTCGAACGAGATGTAAAAGGTGCGAAGGAGACAAAAAGGTGCGAAGGAGACTTAAAACTGACTGGTTCGACCGTTCTGATGCAGAAATGAGATTTTTGATACAAACTAAGTGTTTTATGCTTGAACCTTGTGTGTAATCTATGTGTACTTGATTAGTTAGGGTAATGGGTCACCAACGGGATGTCGGGTCGGTCTAGTGTGTCGGTTAAACATTTAAACACGTTTTAAAACATGCTTGGTTACCATCTGGACAATCAGGGACTAGATAACCTTATGGTTATTAGTCGGAACACTTATGTGAACATTTTGATAGATCTCCGGTAGAGGGATTATCAAGGGCTAAACATCTTTATTGTATTTGAAGAACGCTACTTAAGGTGAGTTCACGGCCCCACTTTTACTGCTTTAACTTTTGGGGGAGAAAACATGCGCTAAACGGTTTTGGTAACATATGTCATACTATGGTTTTAACTTTATATTGCTATACGATCTTTTGGAAAGTCCCGGGGGAAACCATGAATGTGCGGGTTTGCACAACGGGGGAAATGTGGATAGATCTATTGGGCGTGACCTGCCCCACTCGTCGGCTTGGAGGGCCGGGCGGGTGCATATTGTCTCGAACAGGTACATTGGTATCATGCTGAACATACGGGCTGCTTAAACATGCTGAACATTGCTAATTAAATGCTATTGAAACGCTTCCGCTTGTTATATTAATGGTTATGTCTGTTATGTTTTTCATATAGAGTTGTTTATTGTGATCGTTGACTTGGATCCTGGTTTGTCATGCGCCTCGCGGTAAAACCCCGCAAGTGGTAATTTGAGGGTATGACAAGTGCACTTTTATTTTAGTAATATTATAATTGAATGATTGATTGAGTTTATTATTATTGTTAAGAAACATATTTATTATTCTTAATGGTAAAATTATTAAATGTACATTTAGCATATTTATTATTCATATACCTATTTATTTTTAAAAATGATTCTTTTTTTTAATGTTGTTTTTACGTGTCTATGAAACGTTCTTAAGAATAATAATTAGTGAACTTTTATTATTATTGATAAGAAACATATTTATTATTCTAAATGGTAAAATTATTAAACATATATTTAGCATACGAATTTGAGAATATGATTCCTTTAATCGCGTAATTGACAACTGATTTTAGGAAAGTCATATTATCAAAATGAAACTCGGTCAACAATATTTAAACAAAATTCGTAATATTAGTATTAGTAATATAAATAATCGATAATTAAGTTTAAAAATATTAATAAATAACTACAAAATCATAATCAATCATTCAAATCAATGACATTAAAAACATCCGCGTTTCAAATTGCCTTACCAATTATCTACAAATTATTATTTACATTTTAAAATTAGCACACTTATTGAAATGATTTTGATGATTATTGTTTAATGAAAATTGATTAAAGAAAAGTCATAATATAAAAATTAAATTTGGTCAACAATATTAAACGGAAATTCTGTATTTTGAGAAACATATTTATTAATAATAACAATAATAAACATTAATGGATCGTATGTAAAGTTTATTATAAAATGGTAACCTACCATTCTTATGTATGAAACGTTTTTAAGAATAATAATTAGTAAACTTTTATTTTAATAATATTAAAACATATTAATTATTCTTAATGGTAAAATTATTAAACGTATATTTAGCATACGAATTTGAGAATATGATTCCTTTAATCATGTAATTGACAACTGATTTTAGGAAAGTCGTAATATCAAAATGAAACTCGGTCAACAGCATTAAAACTAAATTCGTAATATTAGTATTAGTAAAAAAATAATCAATAATTAAGTTTAAAAAATATAAATAAATAACTTAATATAAATAATCAATCAATCATTCAAATCAATGACATTAAAAATATCCGCGTTTCAAACTGTCTTACCGATTATCTACAAATTATTATTTACATCTTAAAACTAGCACACTTAAAATTAACATAGTTATTGAAATGATTTTGATGATTATTGTTTAATGACAATTAATTAAAGGAAAGTCATAATATAAAAATTAAATTCGGTCAACAATATTAAACGAAAATTCTATATTTTGATAAACATATTTATTAATAATAACAATAATAAACATTAATGGATCCAATGTAAAGTTTATTGTAAAATTGTAACCTACCATTATTGTGTATGAAACGTTTTTAAGAATAATAATTAGTGCACTTTTATTTTAGTAATATTATAATTGAATGAATGATTGAGTTTTTTATTATTGTTAAGAAACATATTTATTATTCTTAATGGTAAAATTATTAAACGTACATTTAGCATATTTATTACGTGTCAATGAAACATTTTTAAGAATAATAATTAGTGCACTTTAATTATTATTGTTATGAAACATGTTTATTATTCTTAATGGTAAAATTATTAAACGTATATTTAACTTACGAATTTGAGAATATGATTCCTTTAATCGCGTAATTGACAACTGATTTTAGGAAAGTCGTAATATCAAAATGAAACTCGGTCAACAGCATTAAAAATAAATTCATAATATTAGTATTATTAAAATAAATAATCAATAATTAAGTTTAAAAAATATTAATAAATAACTTAATATAAATAATCAATCAAATATTTAAATCAATGACATTAAAAACTTTCGCGTTTCAAATTGTCTTACCAATTATCTACAAATTATTATTTACATCTTAAAATTAGCACACTTAAAATTAGCATAGTTATTGAAATGATTTTGATGATTATTGTTTAATGACAATTGATTAAAGCAAAGTCATAATATAAAAATTAAATTCGGTCAACAATATTAAACGGAAATTCTATATTTTGAGAAACATATTTATTAATAATAACAATAATAAACATTAATGAATCTTATGTAAAGCTTATTGTAAAATGGTAACCTACCATTCTTGTGTATGCAACGTTTTCAAAAATAATAATTACTGCACTTTTATTTTAGTAATATTATAATTGAATGATTGATTGAGTTTATTATTATTCTTAATGGTAAAATTATTAAACGTATATTTAGCATATTTGTTATTCATATACCTATTTATTTTTAAAAATGATTCTTTTTTTTTAATGTTGTTTTTACGTGTCTTTACACACTGTATGTAAAGAATGATTCCTTTTAATGTTTTTTATGTGTGTATGTAAAGAATGATTCTTTTTAATGTTTTTTACTGTCTTTTTTAATGTTGTTTTTTAATGTTTGTTATTTTTATGTTCATATGCCTATTTATTTTTAAAAAATGATTCTTTTTTATGTGTTTTTTTAATGTTGTTTTTACGTGTTTTTACTAAAATATATAGCAATCTCTTTTATGTTTCCTATTTGCCGATTAGTCTGTATGTAGATGACGACCATAATTGAAATGTGTCAATTAAAAAGATTGGTCCTAACTATTGTTTTTAAATTAAATATAATTTAAATCTATTTAACAGTTTCCTAAAATATATAGTAATCTCTTTTTAATTTTTTGTACGTTTTTCAAAATAATTCGTAAATGATTTCAATAATATACGTCTTTCAATTAAATGTCGTTGAAAAAATTTGCGTTATCTTTTTTAATTTTTTGTAACTTTGATGGAGGTATATTAAAAATATTTGAACATCACGATCTAAATAAATAATTAATATGATTTAAATAATAATAATATTACTATTTTCATTTAAATAAATTTAAAATCGTATCTATTTTAGGTAATTGTTAACAAAAGTTAAATTTCATTTATTAATGATTTAAATATTGTGTATATATTAGGAAATTGTTTATCTAATTTCAATCAAATTTAAATTCATATAGTATTTTCAAAAATTGAAGTTCGTTAAAATTTTAAATTTTCGTTTGAAAAATATTTAAGAAAGTTTCGAAAAAATAAAAAACGATTCTAACATGTTTTGTCTGTGATATTGTATATTATCTTTAAAAAAATTGTCACACCCTCAATTTCCACTTGCGGAGTTTTACCGCGAGGCGCATGACAAACCAGGATCCAAGTCAACGATCACAATAAACAACTCTATATGAAGTTACATGATATTCAAAAAGACATAGTTTTCATAAACTTAAAATCAGTAGCGGAAGCATTTGACAAGTTACAAACCATAGACCCAAGTGTACCAAGTGTTTATTACAAACATGAACTAAATCTAGACGCCAATGCAGACCCGTGCGCCTAGTTCCATTTGTTGCTACCTTAGCGACCTGAGAAAAATATGCCAAAAGACGTCAACATATAATGCTGGTGAGTTCACAGGTTTGTTCAATATGTTACCAAGTGTTACCAAAACATTACCATGTCCATACTATATCCATGTTACCAAGTACGCTAGCTAGGCGTATGTTTTATTACTACTACGATTGGAAACCATTACTAGACACGTTTAGCAATGTTTAGCATATGTTTAAGCAGCCCAAATGTTCAGCATGATACCAATGTTCCAGTTCGAGACAACATGCACCCGCCCGGCCCTCCAAGTCGACGAGTGGGGCAGGTCACGCCCAATAGATCTATCCACATTTCCCCCGTTGTGCATCCCCGCACATTCATGGTTTCCCCCGGGACTTCCAAAAGATCGTATAGCAATACAAAGTTAAAAACCATAGTATGACATATGTTACCAAAATAGTTTAGCGCATGTTTTCTCCCCCAAAAGTTAAAGCAGTAAAAGCGGGGCCGTGAACTCACCTTACATAGCGTTCTTCGGTTACTAGTAAGAATGCTAAGCCCTTGATAATCCCTCTACTGGAGATCTATCAAAATGTTCCCATAAGTGTTCCGACTAATAACCATAAGGTTATCTACTCCCCGATTGTCCAGATCGTAACTAAGTATGTTTTAAAGTGTGTTTAAATGTTTAACCGACACACTAGACCAACCCGACATCCCGTTGGTGACTCATTACCCTAACTAATCAAGTACACATAGATTACACACAAGGTTCAAGCATAAAACACTTAGTTTGTATCGAAAATCTCATTTCTGCATCAGAACGGTCGAACCAGTCAGATTAAATCTCCTTCGCCCGTTTTTAAGTTTCCTTCGCCCATTTTACCACGTTCGACCGTTTTGATGTCTCCTTCGACCGTTTTACCACGTTCGCCCAAACATAATCCAGGTTCGACCCTGGATTCTCTCCTTCGCCCATTCGATCGGTCGAAGGAGTCCAGGTTCGCCCCTGTAGTACAAATTTTCCTAAAAACGCTTCAAACACGTTCGAAACACCTCGAAACATCATCAAACACAACAGTCAAGTATGGATAACTTATCCCTACAAAACCCCACCAATTTTACCCAAAAATACATCCATTTCAGCCCTTTCCCAAAATGGTAAAAATTATGAAAACGTCACAATCATGCATGGATTCTTTACCCAATTTGGAAACTTTTGAAATCAATCCATATTTAACTTAAAATGCTCAGTTTGTTGAGTGTTCGATTTTCCCTATTAGTTCTATTGATCATAAATATCATGCATCAAGTCTAGATTCGTTAAAACCCCCAAAATGCCCATGACATCACCATCTTTCCAATTCTAACCCTAAACAACAATAACCCAGCATCAATAACAATCCTATATCATGTTTCTATCATAGATACATGTAACACCCCAACCGATGGCGGAATCATCGAGGTGCCACGTAATGACGATTGTTCAAAAGCTCATGGTACTAAAATGTAAATATTTGATTATTGAATATCGTTTTACAACATATGAAAATGAATACATAACAAAAATTGAGATAGTTGATTTATTTCGTCTAAGTCCAAAGTCCTATATGAAGCGTCAAGCAGCTTATCCTGAAACATGCACGAAAATAAATTTTGTCAACATATGATGTTGGTGAGTACTACCTAGCTTTGTACATATAGTATAAGTTTGAAAAGTAGTACAATTCATGTGTCTGGCATCACCAAGGCATTATGTAAACACACAAGTAAGCAAACAAGACAAAGATCAAATGTAAAGTTGATAAGATGAAAATGATAATGAGCACCCTAACACGTGTCAAGTCTAAAAGAGCACCATAACATAAGTTATGTCTAAATGAGCACCGTAACATAAGTTACGTCTATATGTAAAGAGCACCATAACATAAGTTATGTCTAGATGTATGATTTTTGTACGTAAGCTACATTCATGTTCAAACATAAGGCACAATGATAAACAAGACACATATATGAATTGTAAATGAAGAAAATGTATCTGTAACTGAATGTGAAAGTTTTGTATACTTGTGCATGAATCACCCCAAAAGTGTAAAAACGAAAAAGGGGATAAGTAATACTCACTTTAGCAAGGTGGTAAGTCTTGTGGAATTGAATAAGTGTAATCCAACGTTGCCAAGTATCACCCTATGTATAAGGTAACAAATAAGTCTAAGTCTATCTAGTCTATAAGAAATTTTATAGGGTTCCGAATTGGGGAAAAGTATTCGTTTGTTTAATAAATTAAACGTTTAATAAATAAGAGAAATTTGATAAATAAACAAACAAAAGTCTTTTTTGTAAAATTTAAATTAAAGATGTTCACAATATAAAGTTTTAAGTATGAAAATAATTTTTATAAAATTATTTTCTTATAAATAGAATATAAAATCTATTTATTTCAAATTGTCAAAAAAAAAAACTTTAATATTTAAAAATATTAAAATTAAAGAATTTTTAGATTAAAAATTGTATTTCTGTTCTAAATAAATAGAAATAATTTATATAAAATTTTGGTGCAAAAATATTAAAAAATGAATTTATTATGATTTATTTATGATTAAAATAGTCAAAAATCGTTTAAAAATATTAAATTAATGATTTTTCGAAAATAAAAATCATTTCAGAAATGTTTGATGTTTTATAAACTCAGCATAATTTTTGTGGAAATTTATATAATCGTTTTGATATTTTTATAGAATTTTATAATTATAGTAGAATAAACTTGTAATATTTATTATATATATTAAATAAATGATTTTTCAAAATCTGAAAATTATATAATAAACTTTGTCATGATATTATCATAAAATAATTTTTATAGAATTTTATAAAGCACTTTTAGTATTTTAAAACTATTTTTAATAATTAGTAGATTTATATTGGTTATAATAAAAAGAAAAAGGGTTGTTTAAAAAAAACTGAAAATGATTTGCCCACCCTTGGGCTCGAACCTGAGACCCGCGTATAGTAACAGCATGCCCAAACCAGCTGGTCTGGGTCTTTGTTTGTTGATTATTTTGAATTCGAGTTTTATTTATATAATACCATAAAGCAACCATCTTCCCCAATTACATAAGAACAAACCCTAGAACTTGAATCTGATTATAAACGTTTTTATCAAGCGATTAATCATGGGGTTATTGATCTATGGGAGCCGATTAACAACTAGGAACAAAAAAATTGGATTCTTACCAGACACGTAGCCTTGAAATCGCGGTCAAACAAAAGTCAAACGAACAAAAAAAAACTCATCAATTCGCGATATAGATCAATTGTGATGTGTTCTTGATAGTTGGGTTATGCAAATCGGCCCTCTAGGAGTCTGTGTGTGAATTTAATCGAGCTAACAACGTGTATTTATACGGATTAGATTTGGGTTCAAGCTCGGTCAAAACCGAGTTATAAGGCTTAATTAGGGGCTGTAATCACGCGAATTAAGGACTGGAGATGGATGGTTTGATTGTGTCGCTCATTTTAAGGCAATAATGAGTGATGATTGTTGCAAGATTCACGGCCAATTTCTTGGTCAATCCTTCGCACAGCAGCAAAAAGGAAAGGGGAAGAAGAAGGTTACGAGTTTAGGTGGACTTATATTTATTTTGTGCTGAGTTTAAAACAGGTGCGGGTCACAGCTCATGTCACACCCTCAAATTTCCACTGCGGGGTTCATACCGCGAGGCGCATGACATACCAGGATCCCATAGCCATAAGTCATATGAACATACTCTAAATGCCCAAACCATTTAGTTCGTTTCAAAAACCAAGTTTAGTTAAGTTGCGGAAGCGTAAACCAAATTTAATCCTTTTAAAACCATGCGCAAAACAACGCGCCCAAATTAAAACCATATGAAAGAAAATGTAAAAGCATAATATGTAATTTAGGTGTATGCCCAAGACCCCAAATGCAATGAAGTGTGCAGTGCTTTCTAATTCTGGCACCGGAAGCTAACTACCTGCAAAAGCATGTAAATCGTGGGTCAACAAACAATGTTGGTGAGTTCACTAGGTAAAGTAAATGAGTATGTAACTGCACTGGTTTCTAAAACCACGTAAGTAAGTAAGTTGTGTTGGTGCCCCGCACCGTGTAACCACTAATTCATCGCATGCCAAGGGTAGCTAACCCATTCATGATAACTAACCGATTATACCGAACTGCTATGTACGTGTAGCCACATAAGTGTGACGTATGCCTGACATCATTGTCTATCCGCAATGATAATGTTTCGTAGTTATAGTTCACGCCCGCGCTCCCCGAGTCGGTGTGAGGTTTGTAAGACCTAATAGCGCTATCAACTAATAACCCGCTTGCCAACCCTGGCAACTCATTCGGTACGTGAGGACTTACAAAATGATAGAAATGGTTCAGTTTATCAAGGACACAATTGCGAATTAGCAAAGTGACCGACCCTCATAAGGATCCATGGCATCCCAACCCGGGATGTGTAAGTAGTCCCAAACCGGACTAGAAAATGTTAAGTAAAGTGTCTCATACCTGAGACGCATGCTTTTGAGAAAAAGAGTAGTGAAACTCACCTTAGGTTGCACGTGAATGATCCAAATCCCTCAAACAGTAACGAGCTACCGAATCCCTATTACAAGTGTCACTAGGTGAGTATATGTGCATAACCAACACACCATATAACTCGTTAATCCGAGACCTTTAAATGTTCAAAACCGTGTAGTGACACCTAATGACTCTACATGCTCAAGTATGTCCTACGTATCCCGTTGGTGATCATAGTGATTATTATCAGTTTAATGCATCAAATACATCTCATACAAGTTTCCACACAAGTACATGTCAATTACACACCACATAGAACTCCAAATAGTCACTTAAAGACCCCGTACACAATCTGTGTTTTTAGGACAGATTGTGCGCTGTGAAAAACAATTTATTTAAAATACTTAACGAATGAATTAAAGTCCCAAATTTTTACTGAATTTTATTTGGGATTCACTCGACAATACCTATTTTTGTTTTGTCTTAATTCCAAACACAAAAATTATAAAAATTCGTACAACACAGCAGTGTCTAGAAAATTTCCTCTACAGGTCAGTTTAGTAGGAAAATTCTTAAAAATTGTGTATTCATCCAAACGAGATGAATCCAATTGGAAAAGCTCTATTTTTTCAGTATTGACCTACTGTAAAAATTTCATAACCTAACTCCTTGTAAATCTCAAGTTATGACCATTTAAAGTTAGCCCAATTTACAAATCCGAAAATCTGATATGACCCCTAATCAATTAAAATTCCAAAAACGACTCATACGGTGTCCAAAATCGATGTTTTTGCCCATTATGAAAAGCTAAGACCTTGTACATTACAATCATGAAAAGAAATCATCAAAACAATCGATTTACCAACCCGTTACAGCCCCTTCAACACGTTTAAACAAATCTGTCAGAATCTTAAACTTGCATCCCAAGTAATCTACAAACCCTAATTCTTCATAAACATCCCTAATACATGTATAACACCTATAGTACTGAATAAACACCATATTAATCATAGCAAAACACATATATTATCATATGAAAACCCTAATCATGGCTGCTAATAACAATCATCATCATCAAGAACATTCAAGAACTCCTACACATGCTTGTATGCGATTTTATATATATTATTTTTAGGGTTTTTAAAGTTTTTCAATCATTATAATTTATCAAGAATCGTATGAACGTATACCTTGTGAAAAATTAAACTCCCTAGAGCCTTGGAATCAAACCCGAACTAGCTTGATTAGTGAAAGATTGCTTGATTGCTTGAAAACAAAGAGAGGGGGGGGGGGGGTGGGGGGTTTCGCACGGCATCAAGGGGGCAAGGGATAGGGTTTTTATCTTTTTCCTTGCCTCCTAATTGTAAATGGGCTTTGCTTGTTCCCCAAGCAATTGGTATTAGGGCCCTTCTAGTCCATTAACTTAACCCGTTAACCATGTTCTAGCCCAATACCGGACCCAATATTATTAACCATGCTAAATTATATAAAAACCATTATTTTTATTATTACATAGCATATCATTCATGTGTGCACGTAATTTGCATAATCTACGCATTACCTTTCAGTTAGGCGATCATTCACAAAAACATGTAATTCACATAAGCACGTACTTCATGTTCACCAAAATTCACTTGTATATATTATTGCTATGTATGTCACATAATTCACCAACGTTTGGGATACAGGACTCATGTGTGTGTTTAACAAGGATTTTCCTACGTATAACATATGTTAGCATCTTCTAACATATGTTAAACCTACTTAACTAACCCTAGTTAAGTATCTAGCCATGTATGAACATGTAAGTTAACTAGAGTTCAGTAAAAGTATTTAACCTGAAAATGCGGGGTGTCACATCATCCCCAAGTTGAAAAGAATTTCGTCCCGAAATTCAGCAAGTAAACAGTAAAGCCAGCTATAAAAATGTGTGCTTGGTTCCCGGATGTCACATCATCCCCAAGTTGAAAGGAATTTCGCCCCGAAATTCACTTTGAAAGAGCTGCTTTATGTTCCGCGTTTGATCTATGTACGATTTCAGGTTCAGTAAAGAGGTGTGGGTATTTGAGCCGCATCTGATCTTTGCGCTCCCACGTGTATTCCGGTCCTAGACGGGATTTCCACCGTACCTTAACAATAGGTATAGTACTTTGTCTGAGTTTCTTGACGCCCTGCTCAAGAATCTCCACTGGTTCTTCCACGAATCGCAGCTGATCATCCACCTGGATCTCCTCCAGTGGTACTACCAGTGTCGTATCAGATAAGCATTTCTTCAAGTTTGAGACGTGGAATACGTTGTGTACTCCACTGAGTTCATCTGGTAGATTTAGCTGGTAAGCTACTGGACCAATCCTTTTAACGATCTCGAAAGGTCCGACGTATCTGGGATTTAACTTCCCTCGTTTCCCAAAGCGTATCACTCCTTTCCATGGTGACACCTTTAACAAAACCTTGTCCCCAACCTGGAACTCCAAAGGTTTTCGACGTTTGTCAGCATAACTCTTCTGTCGGTCCCGAGCAGCAGCCATCCAGTTTCTAATTTGCACTATCTTCTCAGAAGTTTCGTGCACGAGTTTGGGACCTGTTAGTTGGCTATCCCCAACCTCAGTCCAACAAATAGGAGACCTACACTTGCGCCCGTAAAGTGCCTCGAAAGGCGCACACTGTATCGAAGTGTGGTAACTGTTGTTGTAAGAGAATTCGATTAAGGGCAAGTGCTTATCCCAGTTATTACCAAAGTCCACCACACATGCTCGTAGCAGATCCTCTAATGTTTGGATGGTGCGTTCACTTTGTCCATCCGTTTGTGGGTGATAGGCTGTGCTCATATCAAGACGAGTTCCTAAAGCATCTTGGAGAGTAGTCCAGAAACGAGAAGTGAATCGCCCATCGCGATTAGATATAATGGAAGTAGGCACCCCATGCCTAGAGACTATCTCCTTGATGTATAGGTTCGCCAGCTTTTCTAGCGAATCCGTTTCTTTTATCGCCAGGAAGTGGGCCGATTTGGTTAAACGGTCCACGATAACCCAAATCATGTTATGGCCCGTTGGCGTTCTAGGAAGCTTTGTAATGAAATCCATGGAAATCCCATCCCATTTCCACATCGGAATCTCTGGTTGTTGGAGTAGGCCTGAAGGTTTTTGATATTCAATCTTAACCTTCGCACAAGTCAAGCACTTACTAACATAAGTGGCTATCTCGGCTTTCATGTTTGGCCACCAGTATAGAGTCTTAAGATCTTGATACATCTTGTCCGAACCAGGATGTACCGAATAGCGAGAGGTATGTGCTTCATCGAGCACCAGTTGTCTGAGATCCCCAAATCGTGGTATCCAGACTTGATTCATGAAGTACTGCAGACCGTCTGTTCTCAGTTCTAAGTGCTTATCTGCACCATGTAGGGTCTTAAGCCCAATGTTTTCTTCCTTCAATGCCTCACTCTGGGCTTCACGTATCTTATCAGGAAGGTTAGAGTGAATGGTGAGTTGTAAGGCTCGCACTCTTTTGGGTTTCGTTTCCTTTCGACTGGGGGCATCAGCTACTACGTTAGCTTTCCCTGGATGATAGTTGATGGCACAGTCATAATCGTTCAAAAGTTCAACCCAACGACGTTGCCGTATGTTTAGTACCTTCTGGCCAAATATATGCTGAAGGCTCTTGTGGTCAGTGAAAATTGTGCACTTGGTTCCGTAGAGGTAGTGCCTCCAGATTTTGAGAGCGAAAACTACCGCTCCCAGTTCCAAATCATGAGTGGGGTAGTTCTTCTCATGGACCTTCAGTTGTCGCGATGCATATGCAATTACCTTATCACGTTGCATCAGTACGCACCCTAAGCCTTGGATAGATGCATCACAATATACTACAAAGTCCTCTGTACCCTCAGGCAACGATAATATCGGTGCACTGCAAAGTTTGGACTTTAGAAGCTGAAAGGCAGCTTCTTGGGCATCTCCCCACTTATACGTTATACCTTTCTGCGTTAGGGTGGTGATGGGTTGAGCGATCTTAGAAAATCCCTCAATAAACCTGCGATAATATCCCGCGAGACCAGGAAATTGGCGCACTTCAGTAGGGGTCCTAGGAGCCTCCCACTTTTTGATAGCGTCAATCTTGGCTGGGTCCACATGTATTCCTGCCTCGTTGACCACATGCCCAAGGAATTGGACTTCCCGAATCCAAAAATCGCATTTAGAAAACTTTGCATACAGCTGCTCATCCCTCAGTAGTTCCAAGATTAACTGCAAGTGCTGCTCGTGCTCCTCTCTGCTCTTGGAATAGATCAATATGTCATCTATGAACACTATGACGAATTTGTCCAAGTAAGGCTTGCACACACGGTTCATTAGATCCATGAACACCGCAGGTGCATTAGTTAGCCCAAATGGCATAACCAAAAACTCATAATGTCCATAACGGGTTCGAAACGCCGTTTTCACCACATCCTCTTCTCGGACTCTCAGCTGATGGTATCCCGACCTCAAATCAATCTTAGAGTAGAAGCTCGACCCTTGCAGTTGGTCGAACAAATCATCAATACGAGGTAAAGGATATCGGTTCTTAATCGTTACCTTGTTCAACTCCCGATAATCTATGCACATACGAAAGCTCCCATCTTTCTTCTTAACAAACAGAACTGGAGCTCCCCATGGCGAAGAACTGGGTCTAATGAAACCCCTATCCAATAGCTCTTGGAGTTGGGTAGACAGTTCTTGAAGCTCCCCTGGTGCCAAACGGTATGGTGCGTGCGCAACTGGCGCTGCTCCAGGTGCAAGGTCAATCTGAAACTCCACTTGACGAACGGGTGGGAGTCCAGGTAGTTCCTCTGGGAAGACATCTTGGAAGTCTCGGACCACTGGGATGTCTTCCATTCTAGTTTCGGTTTCGGCTCGAGTATCAGATATGTTGGCCAAAATGGCCGGACAGCCCTTGCGAATACACTTCTGGGCCTTCATATAGGAGATGATGCCCACCATGGCACCACCTCGATCACCCTGTATGGATAATAGTTCTCCACTTAGGAGAGGAATGCGAACAATTTTCTCCTGACAGAGAATTTCCGCGTGTTGCTTGGACAACCAGTCCATGCCAACCGCGAGATCAAAGCTACCTAGGGTGATAGGTAAGAGGTTGATGGCAAACAATTGCTTGTTCAACTCGAGCTTACAGTCTTGATGAATATGGGTTACCTCAACAGGCTTTCCATCAGCCATTTCAATAGAGTATGGAGTATCTCGAAGAGTAGGAACCTTCCCTAATTGTTTACTAAGTTTTGATGAAACAAAACTATAGTCCGCACCAGTATCATATAAGATAGAAGCAAGAGTGTCATTCAAGGAGCACGTACCCATCACGTCATTGTTATCAGTCCTAGCTTTCCCCAGGCCAATCACAAATGCTTTTCCCCGGGCCCCGTTGTTGCTACCGTTATGGTTGTTATTGTTGCAGGACTTATACCTCACACTATCCCACGTTCTCTTGCTATCACCAACAGTAGAAAATGAAGCACCATGCTTCAGAAAGGTACCATGATCAGCAGTCTCATTTGTGAGTTTGCGAGTCAAGTGAAAGATTTGTAGGTGAGCTGTAGTGGCCAAGCCACGAATCTGAGGGGCCCACCCTTTCGGTATAAAGTTCGATCCATTTGTAAGGTAGGTTAAATAGATTTGAGCCTATAGTGGCTATCTCCTATAGCCTGGTAGTGTAGGCGTCGATCTCAGACCCATCCGTCTTTATATAACAAAATTTCTGGATTTCACCACAGGGTGTTACGTTCTCCTTCCAGGTATTTGTAACTTATCGAGTGTGCATGTAGCGTACATTACTCCATCCTGCCTGGGACAAATGCACATGGCAAAGACTTATACTATCGAAGCAATCAGACGGTCTCCTTCAGTTCCGTTGGAGTTATCAATGAAAGGCTTGAAGATATGATGGCAGGTTGTTGTTGTGGCATGTGCGTTCGAGGAATAAGAAAGTTCAAATGTGGAAGTCAGAGGAAAAGAACGATTTAGCAATATAGATCTTTATTAGCTTAGAAAGATGCGAGGGCCTCAACCACCCTCTCGTTGATCCTAAAACTCAGTCTTGTCTAAGTTATCAAGGGAAAAAGAAAAGAAAATACAGGTAAGAAAAAGGTAAGAGCCAATCGTCTCCACGCTCCGACTAGATAGTAGAGCCTTCATCTTCACTTCCATATGCTCGTCCTGCTCAGGTTCCCCTTCCATCTCTTATCCTTCCTCTTTTGCGATGTCAGTGTTATATGGTTTTCATCACGTACAATCTCCTTCTCTAGTCCTATGTGAACCAGTTTAGTGGTAAGCTGTACCACTCGTTCCTCCAATCGTGGCTATCAGCCATTAGTAGGTTTCATCCTCCCTTGTGATGTTGCATTACATCGCAGGCTTTACGTAACTCCTCAAGAGTGTGTGTAACAAATCCCGATCTAATGTGTTCCCATGAATCTACCATATACTTATGAGAAAACAAGGATATGCAGTCATACGTTCGCCCGCTCATACTAGGCGTAAAGGTACTAAGGTAAGAAATAAGTTCTACTTGTGTATTCCAGTCCCGTCTGTGTTACGAATGGAAGTAAGAAGGGTCAAGTAACAAGGAACAAAAACTAATTGTCTCCTTGCTAGGTGATAAAAGATAAGTCTCAGCATTCGAATTCCTTCATAGTTGATTTAATGGTACCACGTCATGCGCATCGTGCAGCTTCCCGTGTACGTGCGCCACAACGCTCCCAAGGGCTCCCTCCCTTGTACTTTTGTTGTTTCCTCATCCATGAGGTTTGTTAGAAAACTACTCCCAGTAGTGCGTCACCTGGTGTAACCCTAGGTTCCCACCATTGACGTGTTAAGAATTAAGTCTAGAACTAGAAGATAACATATCTCCTGAAATCATATGTTGTAGATATATGTAGCTAATAGCTAGTTGTGCACTTAAGTTGTGAGTGTACTTATGCTATGATGATTATAGACTAGACTCAACATGCAGTCCTAGTTCACTATAACCAATGGCTCTGATACCAATCTGTCACACCCTCAAATTTCCACTGCGGGGTTCATACCGCGAGGCGCATGACATACCAGGATCCCATAGCCATAAGTCATATGAACGAACTCTAAATGCCCAAACCATTTAGTTTGTTTCAAAAACCAAGTTTAGTTAAGTTGCGGAAGCGTAAACCAAATTTAATCCTTTTAAAACCATGCGCAAAACAACGCGCCCAAATTAAAACCATATGAAAGAAAATGTAAAAGCATAATATGTAATTTAGGTGTATGCCCAAGACCCCAAATGCAATGAAGTGTGCAGTGCTTTCTAATTCTGGCACCGGAAGCTAACTACCTGCAAAAGCATGTAAATCGTGGGTCAACAAACAATGTTGGTGAGTTCACTAGGTAAAGTAAATGAGTATGTAACTGCACTGGTTTCTAAAACCACGTAAGTAAGTAAGTTGTGTTGGTGCCCCGCACCGTGTAACCACTAATTCATCGCATGCCAAGGGTAGCTAACCCATTCATGATAACTAACCGATTATACCGAACTGCTATGTACGTGTAGCCACATAAGTGTGCCGTATGCCTGACACCATTGTCTATCCGCAATGATATGTTTCGTAGTTATAGTTCACACCCGCGCTCCCCGAGTCGGTGTGAGGTTTGTAAGACCTAATAGCGCTATCAACTAATAACCCGCTTGCCAACCCTGGCAACTCATTCGGTACGTGAGGACTTACAAAATGATAGAAATGGTTCAGTTTATCAAGGACACAATTGCGAATTAGCAAAGTGACTGACCCTCATAAGGATCCATGGCATCCCAACCCGGGATGTGTAAGTAGTCCCAAACCGGACTAGAAAATGTTAAGTAAAGTGTCTGATACCTGAGACGCATGCTTTTGAGAAAAAGAGTAGTGAAACTCACCTTAGGTTGCACGTGAATGATCCAAATCCCTCAAACAGTAACGATCTACCGAATCCCTATTACAAGTGTCACTAGGTGAGTATATGTGCATAACCAACACACCATATAACTCGTTTATCCGAGACCTTTAAATGTTCAAAACCGTGTAGTGACACCTAATGACTCTACATGCTCAAGTATGTCCTACGTATCCCGTTGGTGATCATAGTGATTATTATCAGTTTAATGCATCAAATACATCTCATACAAGTTTCCACACAAGTACATGTCAATTACACACCACATAGAACTCCAAATAGTCACTTAAAGACCCCGTACACAATCTGTGTTTTTAGGACAGATTGTGCGCTGTGAAAAACAATTTATTTAAAATACTTAACGAATGAATTAAAGTCCCAAATTTTTACTGAATTTTATTTAGGATTCACTCGACAATACCTATTTTTGTTTTGTCTTAATTCCAAACACAAAAATTATAAAAATTCGTACAACACAGCAGTGTCCAGAAAATTTCCTCTACAGGTCAGTTTAGTAGGAAAATTCTTAAAAATTGTGCTTTCATCCAAACGAGATGAATCCAATTGGAAAAGCTCTATTTTTTCAGTATTGACCTACTGTAAAAATTTCATAACCTAACTCCTTGTAAATCTCAAGTTATGACCATTTAAAGTTAGCCCAATTTACAAATCCGAAAATCTGATATGACCCCTAATCAATTAAAATTCCAAAAACGACTCATACGGTGTCCAAAATCGATGGTTTTGCCCATTATGAAAAGCTAAGACCTTGTACATTACAATCATGAAAAGAAATCATCAAAACAATCGATTTACCAACCCGTTACAGCCCCTTCAACACGTTCAAACAAATCTGTCAGAATCTTAAACTTGCATCCCAAGTAATCTACAAACCCTAATTCTTCATAAACATCCCTAATACATGTATAACACCTATAGTACTGAATAAACACCATATTAATCATAGCAAAACACATATATTATCATATGAAAACCCTAATCATGGCTGCTAATAACAATCATCATCATCAAGAACATTCAAGAACTCCTACACATGCTTGTATGCGATTTTATATATATATTATTTTTAGGGTTTTTAAAGTTTTTCAATCATTATAATTTATCAAGAATCGTAAGAACGTATACCTTGTGAAAAATTAAACTCCCTAGAGCCTTGGAATCAAACCCGAACTAGCTTGATTAGTGAAAGATTGCTTGATTGCTTGAAAACAAAGAGAGAGGGGGGGGGGTGGGGGGTTTCGCACGGCATCAAGGGGGCAAGGGATAGGGTTTTTATCTTTTTCCTTGCCTCCTAATTGTAAATGGGCTTTGCTTGTTCCCCAAGCAATTGGTATTAGGGCCCTTCTAGTCCATTAACTTAACCCGTTAACCATGTTCTAGCCCAATACCGGACCCAATATTATTAACCATGCTAAATTATATAAAAACCATTATTTTTATTATTACATAGCATATCATTCATGTGTGCACGTAATTTGCATAATCTACGCATTACCTTTCAGTTAGGCGATCATTCACAAAAACATGTAATTCACATAAGCACGTACTTCATGTTCACCAAAATTCACTTGTATATATTATTGCTATGTATGTCACATAATTCACCAACGTTTGGGATACAGGACTCATGTGTGTGTTTAACAAGGATTTTCCTACGTATAACATATGTTAGCATCTTCTAACATATGTTAAACCTACTTAACTAACCCTAGTTAAGTATCTAGCCATGTATGAACATGTAAGTTAACTAGAGTTCAGTAAAAGTATTTAACCTGAAAATGCGGGGTGTCACAGCTCAACTGGTTGTGTGTGTGGGTTTCAAACGGACCGCTCCCAGGCTCGGGTTCGAGTCCTGAGAGGCTTTTTTTTTTTTTTTTTTTTTTTTTTTTTTTTTTACAATAGAAGGGGGAGCAAAGGAGAGGTGTGGGCCGGATCCTGAGTTGGGCTGCTTTGGTTGGGCTTCGAGTCTGGGCCTTGGGCTCATGTGATGGGAAAAGGGATGGTTGGGTTGGGTTGGGTTTGTATGGTTTAGAGATTTAGTTTTTAGTGTTTGATTATTATTATTATTATTATTATTATTATTATTATTATTATTATTATTATTATAGATAAGGATAAATTACGACGTATAAGATAGGAGGTACGAAATAAATGAAATATATATATATATATATATATATATATATATATATATATATATATATATATATAATAATGATAAAAGTGACGGATGTCACAGCATCCCCTACTTTAGAAACTTCGTCCCGAAGTTATTAGAAACATAGGGTTATGGATGTTTGGGTAGAAATTAAGATAACCGTGGTTTAGAAAATTTGAGTTAAGGCACAACGTGAATTTATAGGTAACAGAGTAAACTGTTTCGGATGATTTGGATAAAAGGTTTGATAGGTGTGGGTTAAGGATTGGATTAGGTTCATCTCGAATAATAAGGAGATTAAGAATCTAGTAAAACACTAAACTTCAAGTTTTAGGAATCCTAAAATAAATGCATGAGTTGATTGACTATAAAAAGACCAAATGAACTACCAAGTAAGTAGGGTTTGTTCTTGGTTCGACTTCCAGTCTCACTTTCGATGCATCATTAGTGTTTATATATAGGGTGTACCGCAGCTAACCCACCACACCTTTGATACATCGAAAACGTACTTGACGTCTACCAAGAACTCTAATAGAATTTCACACCACCTTAACGTACCTGTAAATTCATGATTACGTTCCGGACCGGAATCATCAATTTACCTTACATTAGGGTTTTATGTCCTTCTATGATCCTAATCTAACACACATTAAAGAAAATAAGTTTCACAAGAAGATGACACAACAAACACGTTGGGTTACAATGAGACGTTATCAATGAAATGAGGCTATGTAATAATGAGGTCAATTGCATTGGTTTGCAACGACTTGCAAGCATAACAAAATTTACGTATGGGCTACCACTCACCCGAGGAGCCCTTTAAGTGAATGTTTGTCTGAGTTGAGTGGATAATGTAGTAATTGTCTTTCATAGATCAACATACAAATTGATAATACACACATGCAAGCAAGTTTATAAGTACGGCAACCATTAAGTATAAGTGTTATCTTAGTGGCCTATAGAAATAGTTTACGAGTATCATGAATAATTAAATGTTCAATGGATAGTCAAATTAAGGGAAAAATCAAGTTTCATATAACAAAGAATGATGTTTTTAGAAAAGTTCTGTAGGATCAAGTATCAAGTTTTTAGTAGTTTGATTTTCATGGAAATCAAGTCCAAATGTTTCAAATAAATGTAAGGTAGAGTCTTTAAACTTCTACGATTAAAATAAACATAACCAAATATGATGAGTATGCAAGGAAATTTCCAGATGTTATATGCTAATGAGTGCGACAAAATTGGGTACAAAATGATAATAGGATCAAGAAAATCAAAACACAAGTATTGGATTCTCGAGTCTTAAGAAGATTCCATCCATGGCTTAGCCAGTGGGATTAACGTCATCCTGACCGTTTGCTTCGTTGATATTGATATTGAAAGCTCGTCCATGTGCCACATTATTCAATTCAGGGCATCGAGGTCGCATGTGGTTAGGGTCTCCACAATTATAACATGCCCGGCCGTTAGTAATCGGCAGTGGTTCCTGGGCAGCTGTTGGATGATTATCTTGTGTCCTAACCGTTACACGACAAGTAGTGACAAAGTGTCCAAACCTTCCACATCTAGTGCATTGACGACATGGAAGATTTGCAGGGTGATGATACTTGCAAGTGTTGCATTGAGGATGGATTCCCGTGTAGGCTTTCTTGATAGGGGGTTGAGTCACAGGATCCACAACAGCCTGGTTCTGATTATCGCCCATTCGTTTCTTAGAGTTTGAGGCAGTAGTGACGGCCTTTGCTAAAACAGTCTTAGATTGTTCAACAACATGGGTGGTTTTCTCAGCAGACGTCTTGGTGCCCTTCCTAACCAAGTTTCCTTTCCTTAAGTGTTTGTCTGTTAAAGTGGCTGCAAGTTGGATGGCTTCTTCCACCGTAATGGATTTGCTTCCAGTGACTATGTCTTGAATTAGGTCAGGTAATCCCTCGATATATTTCTCGATTGCTCGAGAGATCGGGGTGACCATGTGTGGAACCAATATGCTGAGTTCATGATATCGAGTATTATACGCAAGATTCTCACCACTGTCTTGTTTGAGCTCACGAAACTCATCCTCCAGTTTCCTGATTTCGTTCCTAGGGCAGAATTTGGCGATCATGAGTTCCTTAACTTCAGCCCAAGATAAAGATAAAGCAACATCAGCTCCTCGATTGCGCTTTTCGCCATTCCACCAGGTTAGCGCCCCCTTTTGAAGGACACTAGTAGCATAGCGAATGCGGAGTTCATCAGGACACTCGCTGTTCACAAAGGTGCTCTCCATACTTTCAAACCATTGGAGGAGGCCAGTAGCACCCTCCTCACCATTGAATTTTGTGGGGTTGCAGGAGTTAAAATGTTTGAAAGTGCACCGAAATTGAGTCGTACTCCCTGTGTTGGCACTGTTACTATTCTGGGTTAACTCACTGACAAGGTTTGGGATTACTGCAGCAATTTGCTCAGCGACTAAAGATGCAAGGCGACGATCAGAACGTTGTCCAGAAGCACGAACAGTGCGTTGGCTGGCATCACGGAGCATGCGGCGAGCAGACATCTATGAGGCAGTCAATGAATAATCATGGGATTAGAAAATGTAAGTGTATAATCGTACAGATGATTATGGAAGTATGAACTTGTAAGCAATATATGAAAATCATGAAATACAAGATATAGTATATGAAACGAGAGAGTATTATTGAAAAACTTGCATAAAATGCTTGGAGTGCCCTTGTCTAGCTGTAAAGCCCAACAAGAACGTTGACGTTTCAAAGGTATTGAACCCAATGGTGATCAAAGAAGACATACTTTAGCCTATAAGTGGACACTCACTCCAGGAATCCCCAGGTAAGCATAACAGGTCCGTTATTGGATTTATGCGCTATGCTTGCCTATGCCAGAAAACCCAGTGTACAGGCATCCACCCTTCCAGATTGCACGTGTTCTATCACACTCATTAAAGCTCAACAACTTTGAAGGAGCAAAATAAGAGTAGGCATTATGCCTAAGAGTGTCTTCATGAAAGGTACTGCTCCCGTTCCATGATGATGTAGACTTTCCACCCCTTGTAGGACACCATCTCTATGCACCATGATGAAAGATGAGGAGAAATGGAGAAGAAGGGAAAGATAGAGAAAGGAAAGTAGAGGGAAATGAGGGGTAAGGTAATTTAGGAGATATTATGCATGAAAGTTGAAGTTCGGTTATAGTCTAGGCCATCTTATCTAATAACCTAGTTCCCTATAACCATGGCTCTGATACCAATCTGTAACACCCCAACCGATGGCGGAATCATCGAGGTGCCACGCAATGACGATTGTTCAAAAGCTCATGGTACTAAAATGTAAATATTTGATTATTGAATATCGTTTTACAACATATGAAAATGAATACATAACAAAAATTGAGATAGTTGATTTATTTAGTCTAAGTCCAAAGTCCTATATGAAGCGTCAAGCAGCTTATCCTGAAACATGCATGAAAATAAATTTTGTCAACATATGATGTTGGTGAGTACTACCTAGCTTTGTACATATAGTATAAGTTTGAAAAGTAGTACAATTCATGTGTCTGGCATCACCAAGGCATTATGTAAACACACAAGTAAGCAAACAAGACAAAGATCAAATGTAAAGTTGATAAGATGAAATTGATAATAAGCACCCTAACACGTGTCAAGTCTAAAAGAGCACCATAACATAAGTTATGTCTAAATGAGCACCGTAACATAAGTTACGTCTATATGTAAAGAGCACCATAACATAAGTTATGTCTAGATGTATGATTTTTGTACGTAAGCTACATTCATGTTCAAATATAAGGCACAATGATAAACAAGACACATATATGAATTGTAAATGAAGAAAATGTATCTGTAACTGAATGTGAAAGTTTTGTATACTTGTGCATGAATCACCCCAAAAGTGTAAAAACGAAAAAGGGGATAAGTAATACTCACTTTAGCAAGGTGGTAAGTCTTGTGGAATTGAATAAGTGTAATCCAACGTTGCCAAGTATCACCCTATGTATAAGGTAACAAATAAGTCTAAGTCTATCTAGTCTATAAGAAATTTTCTAGGGTTCCGAATTGGGGAAAAGTATTCGTTTGATTAATAAATTAAACGTTTAATAAATAAGAGAAATTTGATAAATAAATAAACAAAAGTCTTTTTTGTAAAATTTAAATTAAAGATGTTCACAATATAGAGTTTTAAGTATGAAAATAATTTTTATAAAATTATTTTCTTATAAATAGAATATTAAATCTATTTATTTCAAATTGTCACAATATAACTTTAATATTTAAAAATAATAAAATTAAATAATTTTTAGATTAAAAATTGTATTTCTGTTCTAAATAAATAGAAATAATTTATATAAAATTTTGGTGCAAAAGTATTGAAAAATGAATTTATTATGATTTATTTATGATTAAAATAGTCAAAAATCGTTTAAAAATATTAAATTAATGATTTTTCGAAAATAAAAATCATTTCAGAAATGTTTGATGTTTTATAAACTCAGCATAATTTTTGTGGAAATTTATATAATCGTTTTGATATTTTTATAGAATTTTATAATTATAGTAGAATAAACTTGTAATATTTATTATATATATTAAATAAATGATTTTTCAAAATCTGAAAATTATATAATAAACTTTGTCATGAGATTATCATAAAATAATTTTTATAGAATTTTATAAAGCACTTTTAGTATTTTAAAACTATTTTTAATAATTAGTAGATTTATATTGGTTATAATAAAAAGAAAAAGGGTTGTTTAAAAAAAACTGAAAATGATTTGCCCACCCTTGGGCTCGAACCTGAGACCGGCGTATAGTAACAGTATGCCCAGACCAGCTGGTCTGGGTCTTTGTTTGTTGATTATTTTGAATTCGAGTTTTATTTGTATAATACCATAAAGCAACCATCTTCCCCAATTACATAAGAACAAACCCTAGAACTTGAATCTGATTATAAACGTTTTTATCAAGCGATTAATCATGGGGTTATTGATCTATGGGAGCCGATTAACAACTAGGAACAAAAAAATTGGATTCTTACCAGACACGTAACCTTGAAATCGCGGTCAAACAAAAGTCAAACGAACCAAAAAAACTCATCAATTCGCGATATAGATCAATTGTGATGTGTTCTTGATAGTTGGGTTATGCAAATCGGCCCTCTAGGAGTCTGTGTGTGAATTTAATCGAGCTAACAACGTGTATTTATACGGATTAGATTTGGGTTCAAGCTCGGTCAAAACCGAGTCATAAGGCTTAATTAGGGGCTGTAATCACGCGAATTAAGGACTGGAGATGGATGGTTTGATTGCGTCGCTCATTTTAAGGCAATAATTAGTGATGATTGTTGCAAGATTCACGGCCAATTTCTTGGTCAATCCTTCGCGCAGCAGCAAAAAGGAAAGGGGAAGAAGAAGGTTACGAGTTTAGGTGGACTTATATTTATTTTGTGCTGAGTTTAAAACAGGTGCGGGTCACAGCTCATCTGGTTGTGTGTGTGTGTGTTTCAAACGGACCGCTCCCAGGCTCGGGTTCGAGTCCTGAGAGGTTTTTTTTTTTTTTTTTTTTTTACAACAGAAGGGGGAGCAAAGGAGAGGTGTGGGCCGGATCCTGAGTTGGGCTGCTTTGGTTGGGCTTCGAGTCTGGGCCTTGGGCTTATGTGATGGGAAAAGGGATGGTTGGGTTGGGTTTGTATGGTTTAGAGATTTAGTTTTTAGTGTTTGATTATTATTATTATGATTATTATTATTATTATTATAGATAAGGATAAATTACGACGTATAAGATAGGAGGTACGAAATAAATAATATATATATATATATATATATATAATGATAAAAGTGACGGATGTCACAATACAGCAGCAAATCATTGAACAACATATAACACCACATAATACACAATTTACATATGTTTATTATCATGAAAACCTATGTTTAATGATAAGGTTTTGGTTTAGAAAGATGTTTAAAAGGTTTTTAATCATGAAAACACCCTTAGAACAGATCTGGACAATTAGGGTTAGATAAAAACGAATTAAAATGCTTTAAAAAGGATTTAGGATCAAGAACACACCTTGGATTCTTGTTTAGATGTTCTAGATAGGTTAGATTATGAAAAAGAAGAGCAAAAACTCCTTCCTTAGTGATTAAAATCGTTTGAGAGTGTTTTGAGACGGTTAGGGTTTGTGAAATGGTGAAAAATGACAAAGTTTGGTATTTATACTAATCCTCCTTCGCCCCTATCAGTGGTCGAAGGTAGCCTCCTTCGACCCTTCACAGGGTCGAATGACCCCTGTCCTGGTCGAAGGGAATTCTTTCAATTCCACATCCCAGGTTCGCCCATTTACAAAGGGTCAAATCAAAACAAAATTCCTCCTTCGACCACTCGAAGTGGTCGAACCAGAACATATGTTTGTCCAGTTTTCCAGTTTGTCGTGTTTTAACGCATTCAAACACACCTTAACATATGAGCATGCAACCTTAGTTTATGTTTAACATATTTAAGCATGGATAATCATCTACACATCATTTAAACACATCTATGTATATAATCCACCACACGACTCATAATCTACACATACACTTAATTAGTTTATGTAACGTCACCAACAACGGAACCTGGTACTAGTGTATTCCCAAAACGACTCCCAATGATCCTCCAGATCATTGAACCCTGGACAATCCTAACTTGACCCGACTCAACTAACTTGGTTAAGTCCGTTTATAAACGTTTCCCGCTAAGGTAGACTTAGATGTTACTAAAATGTTTAAGCCAAATATGCCGGGTGTCACATCATCCCCACATTGAAATAATTTTCGTCCCGAAAATTGCACAAAGCCCCAAAATAAAAGAAACGAAAAGAACGAAATGAAAGGGAAATTTACCGGATGTCACATCATCCCCACGTTGAAAGGAATCTCTCCCCGAGATTCATTCCGCCTCAGCAGTAACATGCCTCGATTCGAACGCGCATTTCGGAAAAAGATGAGGATGTTTAGCTTTCATCTGAGCCTCCCGTTCCCACGTGAACTCCGGTCCACGATTCGAGTTCCAACAGACTTTGATGATGCGGATTTTACTCCGACGAATGCTACGAATATTGTAGTCGAGAATCTCGATAGGTTCCTCCACAATGCGAAGACGATCATCAACCTTGATCTCTTCCAGTGGTACAATGAGAGATTCATCAGCTAAACAGTTCTTTAGGTTAGACACATGGAAGACGTTGTGCACACTACCGAGCTCCGCCGGTAAGTCAAGTCTGTATGCCACCGGTCCAATCCGATCCAGGATTGCGAATGGTCCGACATAACGAGGGTTAAGCTTGCCACACTTTCCAAAGCGTATGACGCCCTTCCATGGTGAAACTTTTAGAAGTACCCTGTCCCCAACCTGGAACTCCAAAGGTTTTCGACGGCGATCGGCATAACTCTTCTGACGATCCCGTGCAGCAACCAAACAGTTACGAATCTGCACGATTTTCTCCGAAGTTTCGTACACAAGTTCCGGACCAGTGAGCTGGCTCTCGCCCACCTCGGCCCAACAAAGTGGTGATCGACATTTCCGTCCGTAAAGAGCCTCGAACGGAGCTGCCTTGATACTAGAGTGATAGTTGTTGTTGTAGGAGAACTCCACCAACGGTAGGTGAATCTTCCAACTCTTACCAAAATCGATAACACACGCCCGAAGCATGTCTTCGAAGGTTTGGATCGTCCGCTCACTCTGTCCATCAGTTTGCGGATGATAAGCCGTACTCATATCCAACTGAGTACCCAAAGCCTTGTGCAGAGCCTTCCAGAAACGCGAAGCAAAACGAGAATCACGATCAGAGATAATAGAGACAGGCACCCCGTGCCGAGCAACCACCTCCTTAAGGTAAAGTCGAGCTAACTGCTCGAGTCCATCGGTTTCCTTAATAGGTATAAAACGTGCCGATTTTGTCAACCGGTCAACAATCACCCAGATCATATCGTAACCACTAGGTGACCTTGGTAGCTTGGTGACAAAATCCATCGTGATTCGCTCCCACTTCCATTCTGGAACCTCTGGTTTGGAGACCAGACGGCCTCTGATACTCCACCTTGACTTTGGCACAAGTCAAGCATTTGCTGACATAAGAAGCTATATCAGCTTTCATGTTCGGCCACCAATAAAGTATCTTCAAATCCTGATACATCTTATCGGAGCCAGGGTGAATAGAATACCGGGATTTGTGAGCTTCATCCAAAACAAGCTCGCGCAATCCCCCGAACAAGGGAACCCAAACACGTCCCGCAAAATAGTGTAAACCATCGGCCCTGAGTTCAAGATGCTTGTCAGCACTGTGCATAGTCTCAGCCTCAAGGTTTTCCCCTTTCAAGGCTTCCAACTGTGCAGAACGGATTTGGTCAGGCAATGACGAATGAATGGTTAGCTGTAAGGCTCGAACACGGCGAGGATTCGCAGACTCCTTCCTGCTCAAGGCGTCCGCCACAACGTTCGCCTTGCCAGGATGGTATTTGATAGCACAGTCATAATCGTTCAGAAGTTCAACCCAGCGACGCTGCCGCATGTTGAACACCTTCTGGTCGAAAATATGCTGAAGACTCTTGTGATCGGTGTATACTTCACACTTGGTACCGTACAAGTAATGTCTCTAGATTTTCAACGCAAAGATCACCGCACCCAGTTACAAGTCATGAGTGGTGTTGTTCTTCTCATGAACCTTGAGTTGACGAGAAGCATAAGCAATAACCTTCCCGCGTTGCATCAACACACAACCGAGACCACGAATAGATAGGTGCAGAACAAAGTTTAAGCTTCAGCATCTGAAATGCTGATTCTTGTGGTTCATCTTCGAAAATCCCTTAATGAAACGACGATAGTAGCCTGCAAGACCTAGGAATTGCCGCACCTCAGATGGCGTCTTTGGTGCTTCCCAGTCTTTGATAGCTTCGATCTTAGCCGGATCGACATGAATTCCCAGTTCATTCACCACATGCCCTAGGAATTGAACTTCACGTAACCAAAAATCACACTTCGAGAACTTAGCATACAACTGCTCCTATTTCAAAAGTTCCAAGACCAACCGTAGGTGTTCTTCATGATCCACCTTGTTCTTAGAATAAATCAGAATATCGTCAATAAACACGATGACGAATTTATCAAGCTAAAGTTTGCAAACGCGGTTCATTAAGTCCATGAACATCGCCGGTGCGTTAGTGAGACCAAAAGGCATGACCAAGAACTCAAAATGGCCATAACGAGTGCGAAAAGCAGTCTTCTGAATGTCAGCTTCCCTGACGCGCAACTGGTGATAACCAGACCGCAAATCGATCTTCGAATAATAGCTGGAGCCTTGGAGCTGGTCAAAGAGATCATCAATGCGAGGAAGAGGATAACGATTCTTGATGGTCACTTTGTTCAGCTCACGATAATCGATACACATGCGAAGACTTCCGTCCTTCTTCACAAACAAAATAGGAGGTCCCCACGGGGAAGAACTTGGTCGGATGAAACCCTTTTCCAAGAGTTCCTGTAACTGGCTGGACAACTCCTGCATCTCGGGAGGTGCAAGACGATACGGAGCTCGGGCAATAGGAGCTGCACCCGGAGTAAGATCAATACCAAATTCAACCTGACGATGGGGAGGAAGACCAGGCAAGTCATCAGGAAATACATCAGGAAAATCACGAACCACCGGAATATCCTCGATTTTCTTCTCATCGTCAATAGAAACGTTAACAAGTGCCAGAATGGCCGAACAACCTTTCCGAAGGTACTTACGGGCTTTCATGCTAGAAATGATACTCAGCGGAGCACCGCTTTTCTCGCCATGAACCGAAAGAGTCTCTCCATCAGGGAGAGGGATCCGAATAATCTTATGGAAGCAAACGATCTCCGCACGATACAACGATAACCAATCCATGCCAACAACGACATCAAAACTACCCAGGGGTACCGGCATAAGGTCAATGGGGAAAGACAAACCCGACAGTTCCAAGCGACATTCCCTAAGGGTGTGTGTCGCTTTGATTTTCTTACCATTAGCCAATTCTATTAAGTACTTAGCCTCTAAAGGTGTGGGTACTATATCTAGCAATCGACTAATGTCCATAGATACGAAACTCCTATCGGCACCAGAATCAAACAAGACAGAAACATAGCGATCATTAAGAAGGAACGTACCGGTAACTGTGTCTGGATCCTGCCTAGCCTCTGCAGATCCAATGATGAAAGCACGTGCAGTCCTGCCTCCGCCCCCATTGTTCCCATTACTGTTTCCGCCCCTCCCATTATCGCCCTGCTTCAGTTTAGGACATTCACGCTTGAAGTGTCCTGTATCACCACAGTGGTAGCACCCCTGCTTCCCCGGAGTCCCCTGAGCAGCAGGAGTAGAAGTAGCAGTAGGAGTCTGAGTTGGGGTGAGTGCCACCCTGCAATCCGTAGCATGATGCCCCAACTGATGGCACCGATGACAACGAGCCCGATCACAACTCCTAGAATGATGAAAACCACACTTGTTGCACTTGGGATGCTTCCCAACATACCCACTCGACTTCTGCCCAGAAGAAGACCCAGATGAATCAAACTTCTTCGCCGGCTGAGATGGCGCTGGCACAACACTCTTCCCCACACCATCCCACTTCCTCTTGTTCCCTTCAGTAACCTTCACAGCAGCACCCTTAGGAGGCAAAACACCTTCTGCCACCTTCAGGGTAGTCATCCGATGAGCTGATCGGACAACTTCAGCAATAGTGGGAAGATTCCCAACAGCCACCAACCCAGCAATCTCCGGCACTAGCCCAGACACATAGTGCTCAATCCTCCTATACTCGGGTGTGTGCAAATCAGGGCACAACACCGCCAGTTCATTCCTCCTCATAGTGTACTCTTCAATCTCTGACACAACCATCTTGTAGCTCCAGACCTCATGTTCCAACTTCTGTACCTCCTCCCTCGGACAGTACTCACCTCTCAACAGTTGCACGAACTCCGCCCAAGGCATAGCAATAGCCTCCTCCAATCCCATGTTCTAAATAGTAGCATTCCACCATGACAGTGCAGGCCCCTCAAATGTCGCGGTCGCATACTTCACCCGGTCCCCAGCAGGACAGTTACACATGACGAACACAGACTCAACCTTCTCCAGCCATCGGAGCAGTCCCACCGCTCCCTCAGTTCCAGCGAAGTTATGGGGCTGACAGTCCCGAAACTTCTTATAAGAGCACTGAGGTGGGGGTGGATTGGCACCAACACCTGAAACACGGTACACGAGTAAAACACAAACGAAAGGACATGAAGCCCAAGAATGAGGCAAGGTCGACAGAAATCAACTCACCACCCATGGCATTAATCCCAGCCTGGAAATTAGCCATAGCCATGTTTACTTGCTGCTGTAGCAAGTTGTTCAGCACAGCTTGGGTCATGTTGATGTTTCCACGACCACTGCCTCCAGCACGACCACCGCCGCCAGCACGGCCACCGCCGCCACCACGACGTCCACCACCGCGAGCACCAGACATGATCTAACAAATCAAGAAATCGAGGGATTCAGATTCACTTCTAGTGTCAACCGCCAGAAATTTACAAGAGTTAACTTAGGGACAAATCCAGGACTATACATCCAAACTCGAAGTCCATCGGGATTTTCATGCATTTCAGTTTATTATTTCGTGTGCACCCGAAATGATAAACTGCTCTACATGGTCCTCCAGATGTACCCCTAATCCGGACTCCGGTCACCGAATATCGTCGCCTAGTAACGTGTTACGATAGGTGCAAGTGTAAGAAGGCATGTGTGTGCTAGAACCAACAAATCAGCCCCTTCTCCTTCAATCCCGAAGAAGAAGACATGAGTAGGTAAGAACCCAAATAAAAGCGGATGATGTAACAGAGAAGTATGATGATGATGTAAGGACACCCCGACAACGTTAGTACGTATCCCACTAATAGACTCAAAGTATGTGACCGTCTAGTGTGTGCGACTCGGCTATAGACCGGACTCTACATGCAGTCCTAGTTCACTATAACCATTGGCTCTGATACCAATCTGTCACACCCTCAATTTCCACTTGCGGAGTTTTACCGCGAGGCGCATGACAAACCAGGATCCAAGTCAACGATCACAATAAACAACTCTATATGAAGTTACATGATATTAAAAAAGACATAGTTTTCATAAACTTAAAATCAGTAGCGGAAGCATTTGACAAGTTACAAACCATAGACCCAAGTGTACCAAGTGTTTATTACAAACATGAACTAAATCTAGACGCCAATGCAGACCCGTGCGCCTAGTTCCATTTGTTGCTACCTTAGCGACCTGAGAAAAACATGCCAAAAGACGTCAACATATAATGCTGGTGAGTTCAAAGGTTTGTTCAATATGTTACCAAGTGTTACCAAAACGTTTCCATGAGCATACTATATCCATGTTACCAAGTACGCTAGCTAGGCGTATGTTTTATTACTACTACGATTAGAAACCATTACTAGACACGTTTAGCAATGATTAGCATATGTTTAAGCAGCCCGAATGTTCAGCATGATACCAATGTTCCAGTTCGAGACAACATGCACCCGCCCGACCCTCCAAGCCGACGAGTGGGGCAGGTCACGCCCAATAGATCTATCCACATTTCCCCCGTTGTGCATCCTCGCACATTCATGGTTTCCCCCGGGACTTCCAAAGATCGTATAGCAATACAAAGTTAAAAACCATAGTATGACATATGTTACCAAAATAGTTTAGCGCATGTTTTCTCCCCCAAAAGTTAAAGTAGTAAAAACGGGGCCGTGAACTCAACTTAGATAGCGTTCTTCGGTTACTAGTAAGAATGCTAAGCCCTTGGTAATCCCTCTACCGGAGATCTATCAAAATATTCCCATAAGTGTTCCGACTAATAACCATAAGGTTATCTAGTCCCCGATTCTCCAGATCGTAACCAAGTATGTTTTAAAGCGTGTTTAAATGTTTAACCGACACACTAGACCGACCCGACATCCCGTTGGTGACTCATTACCCTAACTAATCAAGTACACATAGATTACACACAAGGTTCAAGCATAAAACACTTAGTTTGTATCGAAAATCTCATTTCTGCATCAGAACGGTCGAACCAGTCAGATTAAATCTCCTTCGCCCGTTTTTAAGTTTCCTTCGCCCATTTTACCAAGTTCGACCGTTTTGATGTCTCCTTCGATCGTTTTACCACGTTCGCCCAAACATAATCTAGGTTCGACCCTGGATTCTCTCCTTCGCCCATTCGATCGGTCGAAGGAGTCCATGGTCGCCCCTGTAGTACGAATTTTCCTAAAAACGCTTCAAACACGTTCGAAACACCTCGAAACATCATCAAACACAGCAGTCAAGTATGGATAACTTATCCCTACAAAACCCCACCAATTTTACCCAAAAATACATCCATTTCAGCCCTTTCCCAAAATGGTAAAAATTATGAAAACGTCACAATCATGCATGGATTCTTTACCCAATTCGGAAACTTTTGAAATCAATCCATATTTAACTTAAAATGCTCAGTTTGTCGAGTGTTCGATTTTCCCTATTAGTTCTATTGATCATAAATATCATGCATCAAGTCTAGATTCGTTAAAACCCCCAAAATGCCCATGACATCACCATCTATCCAATTCTAACCCTAAACAACAATAACCCAGCATCAATAACAATCCTATATCATGTTTCTATCATAGATACAGCAACAAATCATTGAAAAACACATAACACCACATAATACACAATTTACATATGTTTATTATCATGAGAACCTATGTTTAATGATAAGGTTTTGGTTTAGAAAGATGTTTAAAAGGTTTTTAATCATGAAAACACCCTTAAAACAGATCCGGACAATTAGGGTTAGATGAAAACGAATTAAAATGCTTTAAAAAGGATTTAGGATCAAGAACACACCTTGGATTCTTGTTTAGATGTTGTAGATAGGTTAGATTATGAAAAAAGAAGAGCAAAAACTCCTTCCTTAGTGATTAAAATCGTTTGAGAGTGTTTTGAGACGGTTAGGGTTTGTGAAATGGTGAAAAATGACAAAGTTTGGTATTTATACTAATCCTCCTTCGCCCCCTATCAGTGGTCGAAGGTAGCCTCCTTCGACCCTTCCACAGGGTCGAATGAGCCCTGTCCTGGTCGAAGGGAATTCTTTCAATTCCACATCCCAGGTTCGCCCATTTACAAAGGGTCGAATCAAAACAAAATTCCTCCTTCGACCACTCGAAGTGGTCGAACCAGAACATATGTTTGTCCAGTTTTCCAGTTTGTCATGTTTTAACGCATTCAAACACATCTTAACATATGAGCATGCAACCTTAGTTTATGTTTAACATATTTAAGCATGGATAATCATCTACACATCATTTAAACACATCTATGTATATAATCCACCACACGACTCATAATTTACACATACACTTAATTAGTTTATGTAACGTCACCAACAACGGAACCCGGTACTAGTGTATTCCCAAAACGACTTCCAATGATCCTCCAGATCATTGAACCCTGGACAATCCTAACTTGACCCGACTCAACTAACTTGGTTAAGTCCATTTATAAACGTTTCCCTCTAAGGTAGACTTAGATGTTACTAAAATGTTTAAGCCAAATATGCCGGGTGTCACAAAAATAGTCCGCGTCTACAACATTTTAAAAGAATAGTCTACGTCATCTACATACAGACTAATTGTCATATTTGTCACATACAAATCATCTACACAATTATTCGAAAATAATTCAGAAATGATAATAATAATTTGTAAATGATTATCTATCTATATAATCGTTCGAAAATGATTATATAATTTAAAGTTATTTAACAGTTTTCAAAAATATATAGTATTATTAAAAATATTTGAACATCACGATTTAAATGAATAATTAATACTACCATATAAATTTTGATATTTTTGCAATATTTATCTCCGCCAAATCATCTACACAATAATTCGGAAATAATAAGGAAATGATAATAATATGATATTTAATTTAGTAATAAATATAATTTAAAACTATTTAACAGTTTCCTAATATATATAATATATTCAAAATAATTCGAAAATCATTATTTAAAGCAATTTAATACGACCATATAAATTTCGATATTTATATGATTTATTTTTCTTGGAATATATTATCTACACAATAATACGGAAATAATTCGGAAATGATAATAATACGATATTTAATTTAGTGATAAATATAATTTAAATCTATTTAACGGTTTCCTAAAATATATAGTAATCTCTTTTATTTTCCTATTTGCCAATTAGTCTGTTTGTAGATGACGACCATAATTGGAATCTGTCAATTAAAAAATATTGGTCCTAACTATTGTTTTTAAATTAAATATAATTTAGATCTATTTAACAGTTTCCTAAAATATATAGTAATCTCTTTTTAATTTTTTGTACGTCTTTCAAAATAATTCGTAAATGATTTCAATAATATACGTCTTTTATTTAAATGTCGTTAAAAAGATTTTCCTTATCTTTTTTTAATTTTTTGTAACTTTGGTGGAGGTATATTAAAAATATTTGAACAGCACGATTTAAATGAATAATTAATACGACCATATAAATTTCAATATTCTTGCCATACTTTGAAAAATAAAAGATAACACAAATGTTACTAAAAACCATTAATCAGAAAACGGTTTGTGTAACAAGACAAGATTACAAGTTGTTAAAAAGGTAAACGTGTAATAAATCCATTAGAATAAATACAATATTATTCATTTTATTGAATTCTTTGTTTATATTTTTTTGTCAAATTAAACTTTACTTAGTCGATATATCCATCATTTCGTTACATTAAACTGTTAGATGACATTTTGTATTTAATATCAAAATTCATACATATTGCAATATCAAACATATAGTAAGCAAAACAACTTACATAATACAATTCTTATTTTCCTACTTTTTTTTCATGTTATTTTTGGATGAACCGTGGGTCCCCACGGGACTCAAACCTAGCTATATAATAATAGAAAACATATGAGGGACACATGGCACTCCCTCATGAATTCTCTCATTTTCTTATTTAATTTAATACAATAAATTCAAATTTAATTATAATACTTCAGTTGCAAAAGCATATTATAAATTTATTAAATTAAATTTTATTAATTATATTAATAATCATCTACATCTACATCTACATCTACACTATATAATAATAGAAAACATATGAGGGACACATGGCACTCACTCAAGAATTCTCTCATTTTCTTATTTAATTTAATGCAATAAATTCAAATTTAATTATAATACCTCGTTTGCAAAAGCATATTATAAATTTATTAAATTAAATTTTATTAAATATATTAATAATCATCGTTCTAACTGAAATCATTAATAAAAGAAAACACATGATTATTTTTACAATATTTGATTTTATATATCTACATCTACATCTACACTTCTACACTATCTACACTATATTATAAAAGAAAACACATCAGGGACACATGGCACTCCTTCATGAATTCTCTCATTTTCTTATTTAATTTAATACAATAAACTCAAATTTAATTATAATAATTGATATATATAATTTAAATTGTTCAACCCGTGTATCACACGGGTACATAACCTAGTAACTTATAATAAAATAATTGAATATTGTTGAGGTGACATTCAATAGAGACCTCAACCATCAATCTCTCATTTGAGAGATGCCATATAGAATGTGATGTGCCAACTCTAGAACAATTAAAAAAAAGGAATAAATATGGTTTAACCTAATCTATTAAATACCTAATCTACTAAATTCAAATATTAAACCTTTATCATTTTCTCTCATGTTTCCTCCCATAACTTTTAAACGTTGATATCTTTTATATACGAGATTTTTTAAAGAAAAAAATTACACCAAATTAACGAGCGTTTTATTATCTTTCCAACGAGTACCATAGTGCTATATAAAAAACGGAGAAAAAAACGACTATTTTTTGTAACCCGACAGGTATTGTATCATGTTTGGAATTAATTTAAAAAAATTGTGGGTTTGGTCAGGCCTGGGATTAGGTGATACCCGACCTAATTACCCGAAACCAAATACCCAAATACCCGAACTATATACCCGATCATATACCCATGAATTTTTTAACGCATCACATAACCCTTAAACTAATGCTTTCGATATTTCAATAAATAACTTTTTTTTTCCTTATTTCATGTTAGTTCTTTTTAGAATGATCGATTACAAACTTCCGCATTCATTTGACATTATATAATATTTTGTAATAACACTAGATTTATACCCCGCCGCAGAGATTTGTTTTGTTTTTTTTTTTATATTTGAATATGATAACTTATGGTAGAGATTTGTTTAAAATAAATAAATAAATAAATAAATAAATAATAATAATAATAATATATTGGCAAGTCATTAATTATGTTGTCATATTAGATATTTTATTATGTAATATTAGATATTTCAACCCGGGACGCTCCCGGGATAAAAACTAGTTTGTATTATGGGAAATAGATTATAAAGTGTGTGTATATTTGTTTGTTCCCATCCTCTGTTTCTTATCAACGACTCTTTGCACATAGAGATTGTGCATACTTATGTTCATCCTATATAACCAAGTCGAACAAAGGCGGATAGGGCCGAATCCTATCAATTTGGACCTTAACCATCTATTTATATTTTATATCTTTCTAAACATATTATGACACAAACTCTTAATACTAAGGACTTTAAACAACTCAATAAACATGCAAATAAATCAAACTGAACCGATAAAGAAAAATAATAACCTAAACCTATCGTTCAAGCTATGTTCGGTTAGCCCATTTAGCGGTTGAATGATTCAAGGCTCTTAATGAGCCTCTTAATCATTCAACGCTGAATGATTCAGCATTCAGCTCATTCAACGTCTTTGTTTCAGCATCTTAATTCAATGGTTAAGGCTGAACCATTAAGACTTAGGATGTTGCTGAAACATTAAACAGTGAATGAATCTATTTTTACTTCCCCTACCAATATGGGACAAGGAGACGAACCATTTAGAGGTCCAACAAAACAACACTTAATGATTCAGCACTTAACCATTCAGATCCTCTTAACCATTCAGACTTCTTAATGATTCAACACTTAATCAACCAAACAACCCCTAACTTTTTTATTATGTCATATTCAAACGAATTAATTAGGATTAATTAAATATTTGACGTTTTCCAGAACACCTTCTTTGGGTGATAATTATGATATGAAATTGAGTTGGTAAATCGGGAAAAATGGGGTTTTATGATGTGCTATGTATGGTTTAAAAATAATAAACTAACCTAGACACCTAGTAATATAAAACAGACTCAACTAAACTAGACCACACGACAGGCAAGTGTACCTATCAATGCAGTACAGACTAAGTAAGTCCGAGTATCGAACCCACAGGACACTAATAGAAAACAAAACTAGACTCGACTAAGACTTTACAAAATTGGTTTTAAATATGATTTTTGGTTTTTTTAATAATTAATTAAAATAAATAAAACAATTAAATAAATAAGATAAACTGACAGCAAGGATAATTGAGGAAAATATCAGGATAGGAAGGCAACTACCTAGGTCAAGAATCCTACATGCAAACTCACAACTCTCGGTAATGGAAAACTGAATGGATACCAGATTCTAAAGATAACTTAAGAAACCCTAAGACGTGCTAGATCTCCTCCCGGTCTCACCAACACACCCCAAAGAATCCTAAAGATAAAACACTGGCTATCTAGCTCGGATCACCTCCCGGTCTCACCTCACTAAGAATGTAAAGGTACTCTAATGACTCGATCACCTCCCGGTCTCTCTAATCACAATACACCCGAAGATGTAAAGGAGTAATTTAAATGGGTTAACTATGACTTGGAATTGCAAGAAACTAAAGACAACTAGGATAGGATCACCTCCCGGTCTCACCAAAACCTAGCACCTAAAGCTCTAGACAACCCAACATTCCATCACCTCCCAGTCTCAAGAATGGAAGAATACAAAAGTCCTCTAAATTCTCTTATCAAGTTCCTATGGCTTTCGGATCCAAAACCATAAAATAAGCTACAAGCACCTAGCAGGTAACCCTAATAATCATCCAAACATGAAAGACATTCACTAAGACGATTATGGAACTCTCAAAAAATAATAAATTAGACTTAAGTACGCACACACATCATAATAAATACCAACCAAATCGTTACCTAAACATTAACCATTCAAAATAATCCATAAACCGAAAGCTATAAAATTAACATGCAGTTATCATACAACCTAGGTAATGGTTCAAGATTTAGCCACTCATAATAATGAAAAACAATAAAAACAAAGGTTCAAAAATATGCAAAGTTATAGTACCAATATTTATAAACACAAAGTAAATAAACATAAAAGTAAAACTTTCAATAATCGAACCCGTAGCTTCACTCTTGAACCCGAGCCTTCCTGACCTTCAATTAACCTCTAAAACAATTAGAGCTCCTGTTCTTGATATTGTTCGATCCGGCTTATAATTTGCGGCTGTTGTGATATGTCCGATAATATGTCCGCCTTTTGGCTTATAAATGGCCTTAGTAGGGTTTTTTGTCATTAATTATTTGAGGCCCACCATGATTCACAATCGTGAGTCAAATTTGGTTGTCATTCTTTTATAAGTGCTTTTATTATTATTATTATTATTATTATTATTATTATTATTATTATTATTATTATTATTATTATTATTATTAGTAGTAGTAGTAGTAGTAGTAGTAGTAGTAGTAGTAGTAGTAGTAGTAGTAGTAGTAGTAGTAGTAGTAGTAGTAGTAGTAGTAGTAGTATACTCCAAACTCGTATTTCGGGTGTTTTTGGCTCGACCAAAATTCCTCGTTTACGTTTCAACGTCCATGAACACCGGCTCTCAAGTGTTGGTGTCTGATTAAAATTCATTCGTTTTGAGCTCATTCTCTCCAAACACCTATAAAATAATAAAATACATAATAAAAACGACGCGAATCGACTAAAAACCTGACCAAATAATATACAAAATACATAGGAAAAGAGATGTGTTTTGAAACACATCAAACATCCCCACACTTAAACTTTTTTCGTCCCCGAAAAAGACTGCAATGGAATCATAATCAGGACTCCTGGTTTCAAAAACTTTTAGGTTCATTAATTAAGATCTAATCACGCATCAACCAAAACTGTCGGTATTGTTGTCCACCTAAACCCAACCACTAGCTAATCAGGCCCCAATCATGTAAAGCAATCAAGTTCATATTATTACAATCAATCTATGGGTCTCACACTCAAGATATGTAGCTTCACCTAATCCCACCTCAAGCTTTTGAAGCAAAGGTTAAACTATATAGATTTACCAACCACTGCAAACTAAACTCCCTAATGTATTAGAAATTAAATTTATGATGGATGATGGATGAAGTGTATGAGCTTAGATATATTTTTGTCTTTTTTTTTTTCATACCTAACCCAGAGGTTGTCTCAATCAGAGTCACCATCCCCAAGAGCGACAACATGAGTTTCGGTATTTTTTTTTCATCTTGACCTCGAGGGAGTTTCTATCAGAGGCTTCCGGTTTTTTTTTTATTTATTTTGTCTAGCTCAATTGATGGACATGTGGTTTTTTTTTTTGGGCGCCACTTTTCACCGGATTTATTCTCATAAAAAGGATCAAGTGTGCCATTTAATTAATAATACATATGGGCTTTCAACCTACAGTGGTACCTCTAATTGCTCTCAGCGGTTTCAGTTCTACCGTTTCTCCTAAGATGAGAACCCACAAGATATCAGGATTATTAAGGTATATTAAAACAATCATGTGACCTTTCAAAGCTAGCTGGGCCTACCGACACATCTTAAGCAAACACGCTTTCAACCTATTTATTTTCTCATATGTATAATATTTTGAAAACCAAAAATCCCGATTTTACTATCATTTTCCATATAAAATGCACAAAAGATCAGGGACATTTTTCCTTTTTTTTGAATTTTTTTTTTGGATTTTTATAATTTATGACTCAAACTACCTAAAAATAAAAACGAAGTTTCTATCCCCACACTTGAACGACACATTGTCCTCAATGTGAGAGTGGAATAAAATAAAGTAGAAATAAAAAAATACAACAAAAAGGAACAGACTCCCCTGGATATAAGCGATGTAGCGGCAAGAAATCTGAAGTTGTCCTTCCAAACCCGGCCGTATAGCATTTCATTCGCGGCCTTTGACTCGAACCTGACAGATAAAAACTAAAAAGAAAAGATAAAAACAAATGGTTGTCTTAAATAATTGTTGAGTCGTCCCCACCCGAATGGAGATTGAGTACGGGTGGCTAGATCCAAACCTGCAATAAAATATATTAGACAAACCAATGACTCAAAACTGACTCTCTCCATCATCCCCACACTTGAAGGAAAGATATCCCCAAAGTGGGTTAAGAGAAAACTGACTCAAAAAATAAAATAAAAGACTCTAAGAAAAATACAGACTCAACCGACTCAATATACAAAAATGCAGGAAACGTACTTGAAAGGCAAGATGGTGGAATGTGGTGGATGAGGGTAAAACATGTGATGAAATGATGGTGAATGGTGGTGGAAGAAAATAGGGTGAAAAATATATTTTTTTCTAATCAACTCGCGCAACGTGAAGGACACTGGTGTTCTCAACACGCGTCGCGAGCGAATAAATTATAACTTTCCGGGGTAATTAATGTTCATATGAGACAAACAGGTCAGCCCTGACTCTCCGTATTACACGAAGAACCTTTTTTTCGCAAAAAGTTGATCAAATTTAATGTTTAGAAAAAAAAATTCTTTTATTACCCAAACCTCCAACAAAAATCCTAATTATAGAAATATATAATTAAGTATCTAGGATCCATTCGTGGTGTAATTTTCCTTGCCTAAGCAAACACAAAAACCTGCAAAAGGACTCAAAACCAAAAATAATAACAAAATACAAAGAAAATTCAAAAATATTACATACTCTACAACTGGATTTTCATGCAGTTTCAATCAGGTGGCTTATATTTTATCAGTCCCATATCCAACCCGTTTAATTCTTTTCGTTCACCATTGTTCATCAAGAAACAACCGATGAAGTTAGAAAGACGTTTGAAAAATTCAAACAGGTCGGGCCACCTAATTCTTGACTTACCTGGGCCAAATCTGAATCGTGGCGTGTACTCTTTGCCCATGTAATCACTAGCCTTCTCCCGTGGTGGTGGTGGTGGCAGTGTAACATCCAATGCCTGCACGGGCCGGCAATCATCAACCTGATGAGATGGAATGGTTGCTTCAACTACTTGCTCATCTTCCATGGCCACGTCTTCCTCCTCAAGTGGCTCGACGTATTGAGGCGGACAAAAATATCTAAGAAAATCCTCGTCACTGATAGCCTCCATCTGTTCCTCCTCTTCAATATACCTAGCTGGTATCGGGGGACCCTCCATCACATCAAAATCCTCTTTGTCTCCCTATCATCACTCTAATAGTAATTCACTTCTTGCTGAACCAGAGGTGGGACTGAATTGTCCATTAACGTCTCCGGCTTTGGAGTGAGATGTTCAGCTATCTCTTCTTCATCTTATGTGTCATGAGAGAGACCTACAAGAAAAAAATTAGTTTGAGTAGTATTTATATTTATTTCACAATTTAACCGCAGCATCTCTTTTCTTCGTGCTTCAGCCTCAGCCCTTTTGCTCTCTTCTTTGATCCTCTGTTCTTCCATCTGACGAAGAAGTTCCTTCGTCTGTCTTTCAAGAATATCCAGAGTGGACAGCTCCTTCGGCTTCTCTTCTTCAATCCTTTGCCATCCATAGTATCGACTACATGTTTCCATTAATGCTCTATGGCTTTCCAACAAGGCTGCGCTTGAATCTCTCTCATATGAGTGCGGGTGATAACTGTCATAATAATCTGTGGAGTACCCCGATGAATAACGACAAAACTGAGTTGGATGGGGTTCTCCACAAATCTCACACCACACAGTGAAACTTGGGCCGTTCTCCCGAATATGGTCTGCTACAGTCTTTCTTCCTGCCATCACTGCATACAGACACTAAAAAAAACACGATCACGGGCACCAGATATATATATATATAAAAAAATTAAATCACACAAAAGAAAAAGACACACAAACACACGAAAAATAAAAACAAGAACTGACTCAACACACAAGCACGCAAAAAGAAAATAAAATCCTAAGACTCTCTAGACACACTAAAACCAAAAAGACTCAAATAAGACCAATTAATCAGTGAAGTCCTAATCAAAGCTAATTTTGCAATCGCCAAGTGATCCCCGGCAACGGCGCCAAAAACTTGATGTGCTATGTATGGTTTAAAAATAATAAACTAACCTAGACACCTAGTAATATAAAACAGACTCAACTAAACTAGACCACACGACAGGCAAGTGTACCTATCAATGCAGTACAGACTAAGTAAGTCCGAGTATCGAACCCACAGGACACTAATAGAAAACAAAACTAGACTCGACTAAGACTTTACAAAATTGGTTTTAAATATGATTTTTGGTTTTTTTAATAATTAATTAAAATAAATAAAACAATTAAATAAATAAGATAAATTGACAGCAAGGATAATTGAGGAAAATATCAGGATAGGAAGGCAACTACCTAGGTCAAGAATCCTACATGCAAACTCACAACTCTCGGTAATGGAAAACTGAATGGATACCAGATTCTAAAGATAACTTAAGAAACCCTAAGACGTGCTAGATCTCCTCCCGGTCTCACCAACACACCCCAAAAAATCCTAAAGATAAAACACTGGCTATCTAGCTCGGATCACCTCCCGGTCTCACCTCACTAAGAATGTAAAGGTACTCTAATGACTCGATCACCTCCCGGTCTCTCTAATCACAATACACCCGAAGATGTAAAGGAGTAATTTAATTGGGTTAACTATGACTTGGAATTGCAAGAAACTAAAGACAACTAGGATAGGATCACCTCCCGGTCTCACCAAAACCTAGCACCTAAAGCTCTAGACAACCCAACATTCCATCACCTCCCAGTCTCAAGAATGGAAGAATACAAAAGTCCTCTAAATTCTCTTATCAAGTTCCTATGGCTTTCGGATCCAAAACCATAAAATAAGCTACAAGCACCTAGCAGGTAACCCTAATAATCATCCAAACATGAAAGACATTCACTAAGACGATTATGGAACTCTCAAAAAATAATAAATTAGACTTAAGTACGCACACACATCATAATAAATACCAACCAAATCGTTACCTAAACATTAACCATTCAAAATAATCCATAAACCGAAAGCTATAAAATTAACATGCAGTTATCATACAACCTAGGTAGTGGTTCAAGATTTAGCCACTCATAATAATGAAAAACAATAGAAACAAAGGTTCAAAAATATGCAAAGTTATAGTACCAATATTTATAAACACAAAGTAAATAAACATAAAAGTAAAACTTTCAATGATCGAACCCGTAGCTTCACTCTTGAACCCGAGCCTTCCTGACCTTCAATTAACCTCTAAAACAATTAGAGCTCCTGTTCTTGATATTGTTCGATCCGGCTTATAATTTGCGGCTGTTGTGATATGTCCGATAATATGTCCGCATTTTGGCTTATAAATGGCCTTAGTAGGGTTTTTTGTCATTAATTATTTGAGGCCCACCATGATTCACAATCGGGAGTCAAATTTGGTTGTCATTTTTTTATAAGTGCTTTTATTATTATTATTATTATTATTATTATTATTATTATTATTATTATTATTATTATTATTATTATTATTATTATTATTATTATTATTATTATTATTATTATTATTATTATTATTATTATTATTATTATTATTAGTAGTAGTAGTAGTAGTAGTATACTCCAAACTCGTATTTCGGGTGTTTTTGGCTCGACCAAAATTCCTCGTTTACGTTTCAACGTCCATGAACACCGGCTCTCAAGTGTTGGTGTCTGATTAAAATTCATTCGTTTTGAGCTCATTCTCTCCAAACACCTATAAAATAATAAAATACATAATAAAAACGACGCGAATCGACTAAAAACCTGACCAAATAATATACAAAATACATAGGAAAAGAGATGTGTTTTGAAACACATCAAACATCCCCACACTTAAACTTTTTTCGTCCCCGAAAAAGACTGCAATGGAATCATAATCAGGACTCCTGGTTTCAAAAACTTTTAGGTTCATTAATTAAGATCTAATCACGCATCAACCAAAACTGTCGGTATTGTTGTCCACCTAAACCCAACCACTAGCTAATCAGGCCCCAATCATGTAAAGCAATCAAGTTCATATTATTACAATCAATCTATGGGTCTCACACTCAAGATATGTAGCTTCACCTAATCCCACCTCAAGCTTTTGAAGCAAAGGTTAAACTATATAGATTTACCAACCACTGCAAACTAAACTCCCTAATGTATTAGAAATTAAATTTATGATGGATGATGGATGAAGTGTATGAGCTTAGATATATTTTTGTCTTTTTTTTTTCATACCTAACCCAGAGGTTGTCTCAATCAGAGTCACCATCCCCAAGAGCGACAACATGAGTTTCGGTATTTTTTTTTCATCTTGACCTCGAGGGAGTTTCTATCAGAGGCTTCCGGTTTTTTTTTATTTATTTTGTCTAGCTCAATTGATGGACATGTGGTTTTTTTTTTTGGGCGCCACTTTTCACCGGATTTATTCTCATAAAAAGGATCAAGTGTGCCATTTAATTAATAATACATATGGGCTTTCAACCTACAGTGGTACCTCTAATTGCTCTCAGCGGTTTCAGTTCTACCGTTTCTCCTAAGATGAGAACCCACAAGATATCAGGATTATTAAGGTATATTAAAACAATCATGTGACCTTTCAAAGCTAGCTGGGCCTACCGACACATCTTAAGCAAACACGCTTTCAACCTATTTATTTTCTCATATGTATAATATTTTGAAAACCAAAAATCCCGATTTTACTATCATTTTCCATATAAAATGCACAAAAGATCATGGACATTTTTCCTTTTTTTTGAATTTTTTTTTTTTTGGATTTTTATAATTTATGACTCAAACTACCTAAAAATAAAAACGAAGTTTCCATCCCCACACTTGAACGACACATTGTCCTCAATGTGAGAGTGGAATAAAATAAAGTAGAAATAAAAAAATACAACAAAAAGGAACAGACTCCCCTGGATATAAGCGATGTAGCGGCAAGAAATCTGAAGTTGTCCTTCCAAACCCGGCCGTATAGCATTTCATTCGCGGCCTTTGACTCGAACCTGACAGATAAAAACTAAAAAGAAAAGATAAAAACAAATGGTTGTCTTAAATAATTGTTGAGTCGTCCCCACCCGAATGGAGATTGAGTACGGGTGGCTAGATCCAAACCTGCAATAAAATATATTAGACAAACCAATGACTCAAAACTGACTCTCTCCATCATCCCCACACTTGAAGGAAAGATATCCCCAAAGTGGGTTAAGAGAAAACTGACTCAAAAAATAAAATAAAAGACTCTAAGAAAAATACAGACTCAACCGACTCAATATACAAAAATGCAGGAAACGTACTTGAAAGGCAAGATGGTGGAATGTGGTGGATGAGGGTAAAACATGTGATGAAATGATGGTGAATGGTGGTGGAAGAAAATAGGGTGAAAAATATTTTTTTTTTCTAATCAACTCGCGCAACGTGAAGGACACTGGTGTTCTCAACACGCGTCGCGAGCGAATAAATTATAACTTTCCGGGGTAATTACTGTTCATATGAGACAAACAGGTCAGCCCTGACTCTCCGTATTACACGAAGAACCTTTTTTTCGCAAAAAGTTGATCAAATTTAATGTTTAGAAAAAAAAATTCTTTTATTACCCAAACCTCCAACAAAAATCCTAATTATAAAAATATATAATTAAGTATCTAGATGCTTGATAATAATGTGCGTAGAAGTGAAAATGGTAATGTATTGATAATACTACATGATGTTGTGAAAATTGGAATTGGAAGTAAACTTTAGAACCTTGAAATTATGTGTTGAATAAGATGTACACTAGGTGTTTGATGAAATGCCTAGGTGAAACTAGTATGGTATAAAAGCTTTGTTTGTTGCATTTCATTAAATGGGAATTTGGTATTGTGTATGATCATGAGAATATAGAATCGAAAGAGTGCACATGACCTAATGATTGTGAATCCATTAGACAAGGAGAAACCGTCTTCGAGTGATCAAGGGACGAGGACAGACCTTGGAAAAGAGCACGCTTAAAGGTAAGTTATCTTACAAAATCTCTAAATTTGCAGTAGACATTAAGTTCGCCATGAGTTGTGATTATTATTGTTATTGGAGTATTTTAAGAGGTCGATTGTGAAACCTATGGGCATACATGAGGACCTCAAAGCCGAATTACAAAATATAGGGAATGGTTATACACGAGGATGAATCTTGTTGTGTAACCTTAAAGCGGAAAGCCGAGAATATGGTAGCACTCGAGACAAGGGTTTTGTGTCACTTAAAGCTGAATATGATAAATGGGTAGGAAAAACTCAAAGTTAATGGAAATGTTGGTGGATTAGAATGTTCCTTGAGATGGTTTAATTGAATGACTTAGAGGGTGTTTGGGATTGCGTTTTGAATCTGATTTTTAGATTATTGTGTTTTGAAAACACATATAATCAGTTTTTAGTGTTTAGGATTGCGTTTTGAAAACGCAGATAATCAGTTTTTTAGGCTACCAAAATGCAATAATCTATAAGTAGCTCCACCCCTGCTTTTCCAAAATGCATAATCTGTTTTGAACAATCAATCCCAAACACCCCCTTAATATGTTAACTATAGGTGCAAGATTGTTATAAATGAATTGCTAAATCACTAATGTATCGGGGTTTTAGTAATTAGAAAAGATATCATTTTTCCCGTTGTAAAAAACTTGATGTTTTAATTTTAAAACCTTGGTTTTGGAAAAAAAGATTAATTTTAACTAAACCGTTAAACAAGTTTTACATTTATAAGTAAACGATAAATACTGACGTGCGCGAATATACACATAATTTTACAATGAAATAACACACGTTTTGCTTTAATATTTATAAAAATGGTTTAGACCTTAATATTAAAACACACACAATAGGGCAAGTGTACCCTGTCATATATGTAGTAATGTACAGATAAGAACCAGATATTTCGCATGGCCGTGCACCTAGGGTGCACGGGCGTGCGGGTCTGGTGGTGGTCGGGTGCTGGGAGTGCACTGCCTGGTGCACTGGGAGTGCACTGCCTGGTGCACTGGCAGTGCACCCAAGAAGTTGAGTCGCACGGGCACCCGCACGGCAGTGCTGATCAGGGTGCCCGAGAACATCAGCTGCACGTCAGGTCGCACTGGCAGTGCAGCTCGTCTGTGTCCGAGTAAAATGAGCCCGCACGGGCGTGCACCTGGGGTGCACGACCGTGCACTCTTTCCAGACTTGGCTGATTTTGCAGAAATTTTCCGTCTTGTCCGATTTTCGCCCGGTTTCTTCGACTTTGCTTGTGGGACGTTATTTAAGACTTGCAATAAACATACGAAGCGGTTAAGTACCGAATTCGTGCAATTATGGTTGTAAACGCGTAATTTGGGAGTTTAATCGGGGATTTAAATATGTATATTTTAACGTATATCAAACCTCCCCACACTTGAACTTTGCTTGTCCTCAAGCAAACAACTATATAGAAATAAACGAAAAACTCGCCAAGTGGCAACAAAGGCAAAATATAGCCTGTACAGACGATAATAGACAAGCCGACAAAGATATATAAACAGGTGATAAGATAACTAAAAAGAAACTACTCACTTCCGATCTATAAGCGCGCAAACCCATACACGACTCACAATGTTCACACACACTCGGTTTTATTTATGATACATACGTGTAATGTGTATGTGTAAATCGCTCCATTGCCAAGCCAATGAATCGTGCAATATCATAAGCTTGTCAAAAGATCTAATCTTCACCAACTAACGTGTGAAAAGGCACAAATCAAGAGAACTTGTACGGGTTGTAATATTAGGCATAGGTAAGGGTATGGAATGGATATTTACAGTGACAAATCGGCTAAAACTCGGCGGTTATGTCTAACTAATATCAACTAATACAACTGTACAACACAAATGCGAATATAGACGATTTTTATTTTAAATTGAGCTAACTTATAATTTCTAACTTTAAAGCTCTAAAAACTGCTCGAATACTGCTAATTCATCCTATTTTAGGGTGTTCTATTTTTTTGGATTTTTTTTATAACATATATATCTATGATATATATACTGAACTGAAACTGATATAATATCAACATACGGTTTCTAATCAGATATACCCGAAAACGAACTATTTACAATACATAAACTAGTTAAACAATAACCTAAACCGAGCTTTAACACAAAAGGTTTAAAATAAAAAGGCTATTTGGTTTAGTGGTGAAATGGTGTGGTAAATAAGAAAAAACACGGGATTAGGTTCAACATGGTTAACTAGTGGATAACATTTAAGTGCGGGGAAACAGATAGAACGAAAAGAAAAGGCTAAATCAAAAGGGTATCTTAAATGCCTCAATCATGTTCGTACAATCTCACACGTATCTGATCTAAACAAGTATACTAATGACAAGTTCTAAATTGCACAAAACATCCGGCTCACTCGCAAGCATGTCAAAGAAATGTAATCTATTCTAAGGCTCAAACGCTCACGTAACCGGAAGGAAATGGGTGCAAGTGTACGAATCTAACACGCTCGTATCTCATCTGTTTGTCGCGCCTCAAGTTATCTTTATCAAAAATTAGTTAGGCTTGATGTTTGTATGAATATATATATATATATACACATATATGTACTTAAAAGGTTTTTTTAGTGTTATATATATATATATATATATACAAGAGGACAAACGAGATATAAGATATTATCCCTCCCCACACTTTAAATTCACATTGTCCCCAATGTGATAATAGAAAGCGTTAATGAATTAGCTATCTATAGTGGGAAAAAGGAGAATAATACTCCCCTCGTGTCGATGAAATGCCCGGGTAAATGGACGGCATGAGCCCCGATAACGGTGCTCGCCAGTTATCTGCATAATCAACATTCTTGACACAAACAAACTCATCAAACCCATCATTCACATCCACAAAACTAAACTAAAATAAACTAAGCTACTGAAATACTAAAAAGAAATAGTTCAAGTACAAATACTAAAAAGTCTTGGGTACGGAGACCCGAAAATAAAGTACTGAAAGCATAAATAAAAGAAGTACTAACAACTGCATGCATGAGATGGTAGTGGCTACTGGTCGGCGTCGTCCCTGTGGTGCTGACCGGAGCTTCCTGGCTGGTCACCAGGTGCACCATAAGGGATTAAGGGAGGGTTCCTGAAGTGACCTGGATGCGCCTGCTCTAACCCGGCGAAGAGGTACTCAAAGCTGTTCCTGACATCCTGTTGCACACGATCCATAGTGGACCGCATGTACTGCTGGTCATGTCTGATATGTACCTGGTTTGCACCAATGTTGTGCATGTTCAGCTCCATCGTCTGGAACCGCTGGTAGAACTCAGGGTATGTCGGGATGCCGGGAGGCCACTGCTGGTCCTGGGGCTGGAAGTGCTGAGGAGAGTGGTGTGGAGAGTCATGTGGCGCGTCACCACCACCTCCTGCGTTCTGCTCATGCATCTCCTCGTCCTCATCCTCCTCATCTGGTGGAACGGGGTGACGGGGTCCCATATAATGTCCTGGCTTGTAAGGCGTGGACCCCCCGTCAGTGTCAGCTAGCAGGTTCTGAGCCCTGAGGGATCTAAGATCCAGCATAACCCCATTAGTGACCAATGTCAGCGTGGCCTTGACCTCGTCGGTCAGAACTACCAATGCCTCGGCGATCTGGGTGACGTACTCTCCCCCATGGATCTGACTCCCGTCCTTGGTGCCCCCCTGCAGTAAGAAAGAACTCGGCCATCCGTGCGGCCAAGTTCAACGGGGCACCCTCGTAAAAATGATACAAAAATAGAAGATCGGGAGTGGCTGAAAACATGCTGCAATAGGCGGAGAAGCGGGTCCTTAATCCTAGTTGCCTTGGCAGACCTCGGATTATAAGGTATACCAACGGCAATCGATGCCCAAAACGCGGCCCGCTCGTCATTGTCCAAGAAGCTGTGGACCCCACAAAAATCTTCCGAGTCTGTCACCAAATGCTCGTATATCCCTAGCTTCCTTCCCAGTCGCGCAACCGACCAATGGTACCACTTCCCGCAGAGCCTAAACCGAATATCTTTCGCGTGGAAGTCCTTATACAGCCCCTCCTTTGGTTTCTTGTAGGAGAAGGATGATAAGAACTCAATCGTTATTTCCCTGTAGACAGGATGGTTTATGCTTAGCAGCTTCGCCATATTCGGCGAGACAAACCCATCATATCTTTCACGCTGATTCAGCGTGGTGAGTAGATCCAAGTTGAGACGAATAGGAACACCAAATGAGTTCCTACGGCCCTAAATCTTCATGAATTTGTCGATGCATGGTCGTTTCCTCTTGTCTCAGTTGTCGAACCCTAGGTAGGCGTGGGCCATCTGCATGCAAAAATGTATACACAAGTGTTAGTACACAAAAAACGGAGGTCCCGGATGTGCAAAACGGACCTGCGTGCATTCTGACTTGAATCTGCATCTGATGCACGGCCGTGCACAATTGTGCACGGTCGTGCACCCTTGGTCTTTGGTCAACTCATAGGCTGCACTGCCTTGTGCACGGCAGTGCACCTATTTTCTCCTCACGTACGGTCTGGCGAACGACCGTGCAGCTGACCGTGCACAGCTCCAGATTTTCAAAAATTTTCCAACAAAAACACCCAAATCTCTCAAATGTTTAGAATAAACTCATAATAACAGTGATTTGGGCCTGGGTGTGCACGGTTCCAACATCAACAACAAAAAAACTACACTATTTTTAAACTAAAACTAAGCAAAATTAGTGGGTTTATTAAACTTTATGAAGAAAACCCCAAATCTTGCCCTAACATACGAAAATAGAACAGATCTAATCTAAAAATTCAAAATACAAGTGCAAAATTATGAATGGATTCGTACCTTTGTTGATTTAGAAGGACAGGAGTGAAGATTCTAGGCTAAAGATGATGAACAATCGGTTTTTTTGAAGTGTGGAACGAGGGTGCGGCTGGTAGTGCAAATGTTTTAGGGTTATGAATTTAAGGATGTTTAAATACCCATGAAATTGGGTCAGGATTTTTGGCCCGCACGGTTTGCCGCACGGCCGTGCAGCTGCCCGTGCACATCCCTCGCACTACCCCTTGCACCCCCAGTGCACTGGGTCATGCACGGTCAGCTGCACGGTAGTACGCTGGACCGTGCACGACCTGCAGATGTGCAGTTTTGAGGCTGCAAGTGTTCCATTTTGTCCGAAAACATCATTTTAACTAAGTTTAACCTGTTTGGCGACTGTTTGCGCTCCATTGCTCCTTTCGGCTCTGATCATACTCGTATGAACCTGCACATAACTTGAAACAACGTTAAACTACGAAAAGCAGTAAATATTTACACTAATTACATATTTACCCTTTGGCGTGCCCATACACGTCGTGCTATATTTATTAACGAGTTGCTAGCTAGACTCACTTCCCCACACTTATTCAGTGTGTCGGGTGTAGAGGTTGATTACCTCCACGGATTGGTCAACCGGTCCGTCAATGTAGACTTTTAGACGATGACCGTTGACTTTGAAAGTCAAACCCTCTGAATTTTCAATCGAGACAGTTCCGTATGGATATACTTCCTTAACGGTGTACGGTCCTGTCCATCGGGATTTCAACTTTCCTGGAAAGAGACGCAGGCGCGAGTTGTAAAGCAGGACCAAGTCGCCTACCTGAAAATCTTCTCGGTGTTTCAGGCGACTGTCGTGCAATCTCTTTGTGCGCTCTTTGTACAACATCGAGCTCTCATAGGCTTGCTGCCTAAGCTCTTCTAGCTCATGGATCTGCAAGAAACGGGTCTCACCGCCGGTCCTAAGATCCAAATTTGTTGTTTTAAGAGCCCAGAATGCCCTATGTTCTAACTCGACAGGGAGATGACACGCCTTGCCATAGACAAGCCGAAAGGGAGTCGTCCCAATAGGTGTTTTGTAGGCAGTCCTAAAGGCCCATAACGCGTCATCTAGCTTGTCCACCCAATCCTTGCGGTTTTGATTAACTGACCGCTCAAGGATTCGTTTCAATCCACGGTTAGTGACCTCCACCTGTCCACTTGTCTGTGGATGATATGGGGTGGATAACCTGTGGTGGACACCATAACATGCTAACGCGCGATCAAGCTGCGCATTGCAGAAATGCGTACCACGGTCACTAATTAGTGCCTTCGGGGTACCAAACCGCGAGAACAAGCTTCTAACAAACCTCACTACAACTCGGGCATCATTTGTGGGCAAGGCTTGCGCCTCGGCCCACTTTGATACGTAATCAACTGCCACGAGTATATATCTATTGCCCCGTGAGGAGAGGAATGGTCCCATGAAGTCAATGCCCCAAATGTCAAAGACTTCACAGACTTGGATGGGATTCTGCGGCATTTGGTCGCGTGCCGATATGTTCGTCGCCCTCTGGCACGAATCACATGAACCGACCAATATCTGAGAGTCATGAAAGAGTGTGGGCCAGTAAAACCCGGAGTCTAACACTTTCTTAGCAGTGTAATTCGCTCCATGGTGACCTCCGGTAGGCCCCTCATGACAATCGCGCAAGATCTGCGCCGCCTCTACCCCGAACACGCAACGGCGAATCAGCTGATCCGCCCCGACCCGAACAAAAATGGGTCATCCCAGAAGTAATGCTTGAGGTCCGCGAAGAACTTCCTCTTTTGTTGGTGCGACAATCCTTTGATAAGGATCCCGCACGCGAGGTAGTTCGCAAAATCCGCAAACCATGGCGATACATCTTCCACCGACTCGACGCTCATCAAGAACTCGTGGGGAAAATTGTCATTAATGGTATCCCACGCGGAGTTCTCTGCATCTTCATGCTCGAGTCTGGACAGATGGTCACTAGCAACATTCAGGGCACCCTTCTTGTCCTGAATCTCTATATCGAACTCCTGCAGCAACGGGATCCACCTAATCAGGCGCGGTTTCGCGTCCTGTTTGCTAAAAAAGTATCGAATCGTTGCATGGTCCGTATAGAAAATGGTCTTCGACAGCACTAAATAAGATCTAAACTTGTCGAATGCAAATACTACAGCTAGAAGCTCTTTTTCAGTCATGGTGTAATGCTCCTACGCATCATGAAGAGTCTTGCTAGCGTATTAGATCGGGTGGAAGTGCTTGTCCTTCCGCTGTCCCAAGACCGCCCTATCGCGAAGTCACTCGCGTCGCACATAATCTCGAATGGCAGCTCCCAGTCGGGTGCTACCAATATAGGGGCCTCCATAAGCAAACACTTTAAAAGCCTGAAGGCTTTCACACATTCTGCACCAAACACAAACGGTGCATGCTTTTCCAACAGACGGGTCATCGGACGGGCGATTTTTGAGAAGTCTTTGATGAATCACCTGTAAAAACCCGCATGACCCAAGAAGCTGCGGATCGCTCTGACAGAGGAGGGTGGAGGGAGCCTATAAATGATATCTATTTTGGCCGGGTCAACCTCCAACCCACTTTGGGAGACCTTATGCCCCAGGACTATTCCTTCCTTCACCATGAAGTGGCATTTTTCCCAGTTGAGCACAAGACTGGTCTCCTCGCACCTCTGAAGCATCCGCTCCAGATTCCCTAGACATTGATCGAATGAACTCCCGAAGACTAAAAAATCATCCATGAATACCTCCATGGAGTCCTCGATCATGTCATGAAAAATGGCAACCATGCAATGCTGGAAGGTCGCCGACGCATTGCACAACCCGAATGGCATACGCCTGTAGGCGAATATGCCAAAAGGGCATGTGAAAGTCGTCTTATCCTGGTCCACAGGATCGATAGGGATTTGAAAGTATCCAGAGAAACCATCAAGGAAACAATAATACAACTTCCCCGACAGTCGTTCCAACATCTGATCAACGAATGGAAGCGGGAAGTGATCCTTGCGGGTGGCGTCATTGAGCTTGCGGTAGTCAATGCAAACTCTCCACCCCGTGACGGTCCTCGTAGGAATCAACTCATTCCTATCATTTGTGACCACTGTCATGCCACCCTTCTTGGGCACGACGTTCACAGGACTCACCCAAACAGAATCCGAGATCGGATATATCAATCCAGCATCAAGCAATTTAATGACCTCGGACTTAACAACTTCTTGCATGTTCGGGTTCAGATGCCTCTGGTGCTGCGCACAAGGCTTATGGACATCTTCCATCAAGATTTTATGAGTACAGAATGATTGATGTCCATGATCTTCCAGGCGATTGCCTTCTTATGAAGTTTCAGTATACGAAGCAACTCTCTCTTTTTTACTGCAGATAAAGAAGATGAAATGATAACAGGCAGACGACCCTCCTTGTCAAGAAATGCGTACTCCAGATGCGGTGAGAGCTCCTTCAGCTCCAAAGACGGTGGATCCTCAACAGACGGTTTCGACTTATCACTCTCCTCTCGCTCAATCTCTACGAAACGACCCGGGCTCTGGGAACTATCATCACCGATCTGATAGACCGGCTGCTCATCTCTATGGCCCTCCTTCATAATGCCATCTAAGTCCCCACACAACAGATGTGTGCCCGAAACATTCTCCTCTATCGTGCCTCGAAAGTGAGAACTGACACACTGGTCTACTATATCAAGATAGTATAGTGTGTCATCCGGACTCTCGGGATGAAGCATCAACCTCTGAACATCGAAAGTCACATGCTCATCATTCACCCGGAGTGTGATTTGGCCCGCAGCCACGTCAACAATCATCCTAGCCGTGTTAAGGAAAGGACGTCCGAGGATCAGAGGCACTTTAGAGTCCTCATCTATATCAAGGATGACAAAATCCACCGGGAATACAAATTTGTCAATTTTGACAAGCATATTCTCAACAAATCCCCGAGGATATTTGATCGAACGATCAGCAAGACGAATACTCATCCTGGTGGGTGAAGACTCACCCAGATCCAGCTTCTCAAAAACCTTATAAGGCATAAGGTTAATGCTCGCACCCAAGTCTGCCGGTGCATTACTGACAGACATGTTCCCTATCAGACAAGGGATGGTGAAACTACCTGGATCTCCCATCTTCAAGGGCAGTCTATTCTGCAGAATCGCAGAGCAGTTCTCGTTCAAGAGTACACAAGACAGGTCCTCAAGTTTTTGCTTATTAG